>OW052222.1:3470534-4670534 GCA_932526605.1 Nephrotoma flavescens
CGTATATTCAGAGAGATAGAGATACCTAGTGTTTTGAAGACCGATAACTTTTTATAAAGCCAAACTTTAGCTGTCATTTTTTGGCATCGACCGACTACCTACGTTACAATGTTCACTTCGGTATTTATGAATGAACATATACGTAATAAATGAAGATTCAACTGTTTTGAAAATATATCCTAGCCATAAGGGCGTAAATGGGGAATAAAGCAACTAGTCTTAAATGCCAATCAAATCTAATAAACATTAACAACAACAACATTACTTAGAGATTTGTTAACAGGTTAATAGTAAATTATCAAAAAAAATAAGATCGAGTTTTCATTATCTGTTCTAAGATTTTATATAAATTTTTCAACTCTACAATTATTATTACTATTGCATTAGAATAATAATACTAATTGTTGGTAGCACAGCCAATTTTATAATAAAACATATTGTTAAAATCTTATAAACCAGTTAATGAAAACTGCCGACGGACTTTGTCAAAAACACGGTCCTCAAAGCCGGCCAGCAGTCAAATATTTTTGTTATTTGGAGTTTTGTTAAAATATTGGTTATTTTTTGAGTAAAATCAAAAAATAAAAAACAATTTTGTTACCTATAAATATAAATAAATAAATAAACAAAATAAGTAAATAAAAAACTAAATACTTAAATAAATTTAAATAAAGAATTATTTTAGGACAGACTGGTCAAAATCGATGGCAAGCATTGTAACAATTTTGGTTTAACATACCGATTACCCCCTCAAAATAATTTTTCATTGCATACAAGATCGACGAAAAACGATATATGTAGTAACATAAATAACATTATATTTAAATGATAAAGCATTGCATTATCCAATCCCTGTTGGTTGGTTTTCGGTAGCGCAAATATATAAGCAATTATATGAAACGTTTTTCAAGCGTCGAACCCGATGTTGGTGTAAAATGTATAATGTGATAAAATGATCATCATTCTTTTAAACTGATAACGATAACTTGATCTCGTAAATATATTTAGTGGACTGTGTTAAATTTTTGTTATTTCCAATTCACATGCTAGTAAACAGGTTTCACCACAAGAAACAGAACAAACGCGATCAGAATTTCCTTACCTTTAGCCTTATCGTGATGGTGACTCGCATGATGATGGTGTTGATGTTGACGATGTTCAAACGAACGCGCTCTTGGTTCAGAATCGGGGCTCATTGCTCTATTGGAACCTAAAGAGTTTGAGGATTGCTGTGCCGCCAATTCTTCGGTTAAACGCTTAGCCAAGTCCATTGCCTCGTGTCCGGATACTGTATGATGAGAACCAATTGATATTGGATTTGAAGATTTCAAATGTTTTGACTTTGTTTTGTTATGTTTTGTGCTACTGAACTCACTTGGTGATAAATCGTCGTTTGGTGATTTTGGCTGTAAATTAATTATACAAATTAAAAAATTCCAAAGTATTTTTAAAAGTTTAGCTTACCGAATCTGGCTTTTGGGTAACAGTTTGGATTGGACCGAATTCTTCATCAAACATCATTTCGCTTTCTTCATCGATTCGAGTGGATGGGCCATCTTCTTCACCGCTCTTAAAAAACAACTTAAATTAGCTATTAACGATATAAACAATTTAAAATAACATTTCTATTACATTATTCTTCGAAGCACCTGAATCATTGCGACTGTGTGGCCTAAATCCAGGTCCTGGTGGTAAATTTTTCTGTACACAGCAATTTACACCAGGACTAAAATGTAACTCGACATGAAAACGCTCTTCAGATGAAGGATCTTTCGTTGGATCTTCATATAGCATTATGACAATTTGAGACATGTAATTCAATTCTGATACCATTGATACGTATTCCATTGCTCGTCGCCATTGCTCGTCGTTCATAATATTAGCAAGCCCGCCATACCTCAACACGGTTAATAAGGAATGCACGTGGCTTTCGCTAGTAAAATAGAGGCGTGTACGGACATGTCGCCCGGGACTAGAAACACCATGACTATAACGCGGGTTAAGTCGATTTACACTTTCATCACCCACCTCTTCGATATTCCGTTGCAGATCCGCTTTGATCTTTTTTAGAAGAGGTGTACATATTCCTTGCCCGATGGCCAGTTTTTCTTGAATTGATAAGCCGTATTCCTGTGGAATTACAATATCGGCTAAATATTTCGCATACATATATAACTCTTCGGCTTGTTCATATTGTAACGTATGCTGATTATGTTGTAAATCATATTTAATGCAATCATAAATATCTGGTATTTTTGAAATATCGTACGTTTTACTCTTGGTGGAAAAATCTTTTTCGATTTTACCCCAGCGCCGACCCATTAGTTCCCAAGTCTCTCCATGGTATAAAATAGCGTCACGCGTTTTTGGATCATCTCGTTTTATGACAACCACGGCCAAAAGCGATTGTATTAATGCCTGTACATGATTACAGCATTTTACTGGATTTTTTACAAAGTCCATCGCTTGATTAATACTTATACTATTCCCTGGATTTATGGCGTCTCTATCTTGTGGTGTAAAATCTCGATCGATTTGCATCAATTCATGTAAGCGATTTTTCGCCATATTTTGATATTTGCTCGAATCACAATCGTTATCGAGCAGTCCATTGGTATTGGCACTTTTCACCATCTGAACCAAAATAGGTGTTAGCTCACCCTCTAGTGCCAATAACCCTTTGGCAAATGCGGCAGCCGTCATTTGCACTCGACCCTCATCTGATGCATAAATTTTTAAATCATGGCGAAATGTTGAATGAAGTCTTAATAGTCCTAATCCTTGTGTACCGGAATATTCATTGCGCCCTTGACCACCGGGATACATGCACCGAAAAATACGGCCTAATTCCTCAGCTTGTATACGTCCGGCTGGAGTTAATTCACCACCCCATTTCAGGATTAACACGAGTGACGGATCCTTGGGTCCATCTGCTATTTAAAATTACAAAATAAAACAATTTAGCAATTTAAATTAACCGGAGAAAACTTCGCACAAATACATATTGCAATTTTAAAGTGCAAAAAGCCATTAATCGTTAAATTAAAGTTAAAATTAAATGAAGCTAGAATGAGAGTCGGTTTCCATTTAAATTTCAAGCAAGAATCATATCACAATGTAGGCCTTACATGAGAACATAACAATTATAAATATTTGAATTAATTATGTATACTTATACCAGGCCTATTAATTAAATTAAAATCTAGATCTTCTCTATCTAGTAAATTAAATAAAAATAAACAAAAAAAAATATTTAATACTTTTGTTACACTTTTTTGTTAATGAAGCGAATTAAAATAAAATTTAATGAAAAATCCAAACGTACTAGAAGAAATGTTACCGTCATCAGAGCTCGATCCTCTCGGTCTACCTTTCGGTTGATATTTCATTTGCACTTTACGGTTTATTCCTGAAAAGTGGCCATACCTAAAATTAAATTATGTATGGATGAAAAGAAGGAAATATCTAAATAATTTTGTTGATTGAATTACATTTCCAAAACGCTTTTTAATTGTTCTAATTTTCCCTGTTTTTCCTCGATCTCTGGATCGGCAGCCTTCGTTTGAATATCCGATAGTAATGATCTAGCTACATCTAAAATTTCTTGTAGCTGCTTTGGTCTTTTCAATTTTATATGGCCATGCTTATACCCATCGTATTTCTCAAATATTTCGAAAAATTTTGGATGCCTTACTTCTACTTTCATCTTCTGTTTCGGAGTTCGATCACCATGACGAATAACAGCCACAACGCATCGCAACTCCATCATTTTACCGAAAGTCGTCGGCACAATTGGTGGGTCATCTAGCTGAAACGGCACCGACCATGGAATATGTAGTGTTGGTGCTAATTCTCTTAGTATCATATTGCCTAATATCTTTGCACAGTCATCATAATATTTATTTGAATTTTTTACAAAACTAAAACCGTTTACATCACAGACATATGATTTGCCATTTGCCCTAAAAAATAATACGAATACTCAATCAGAAAAATTTCTGTAATTTTTTACAAGCTGATGATTAAATAAACAACCACCTCAGCAAATCGAAACCGCATACAGTTTGTTTAAAGGCCAAACAAACTTTTCGTGATATCAATTTCTCTGCATTACTTAAAATTACTGGGTAACGTATCTCCTTGCCCTCACTATCCCGTTCTACTTTTCCGTCAAGAGCTGGACTCTTCCGTGCCTCGGCATGAGCATAATCAGGACCGACGGTATATACTTTAACATCGGTGCCATCAGTTGGCATAAAATCCTCATATATAAAAGAACCGGTTTTGCGAACTCGTGACTCTGGAGAGTATACACTACTTCGACTACCGATTTTTCTAAAAAGTCGTTGACTCCCACCACCGGCCGACGTTGGATAATAAATATATATATTATGATCTTCGGCCGAAACCGGTTTCTCAACAAACGGTTTATTAAAAATTACACCATTCACTTCGACGTGATCTTCCGATTCAACCAGTTCATGTTGTTTGGGATCCGGAGAATCACGGTCAAGTACAGCATAACGAGGAATTTCAATACCTTCACCTTCGAGGATTGAATAAACTTTTCGACGATCCTGAATATCGTATTGCATAAGCAAATTATTTATCACATATGGTTTTCGCAGTATAGCATATTGTATAGCCTTATCTAGCGGAAATCCTTTTGAATGGAACGATATTAAACAATCACAAATTGGCCATTGGTCGACTGCTTCTTTCAATATCGTTTCCTCAGGAAATATAACTATCTTAATAAATTCAAAATCTTGCAGTCGTGTTAGTATTTCCTTCATCGGTTTCGATTGTGATTTTTTGGACATTGCACATATCCCCACGATGACTTGTTTACCCGAATTTGATGATACACTTCCATCTGAATCAATGCCATCGCTTGGATCTAATTCTAAATCACCCTGAAATTATAGGATAAAATTAACGGTATTAAAATTCCACTACCGAATTAGCCATAATTTTGTCATGGATGAATTAAAACAGGAAACGAGCGAAATAGCATAGCATTACATGCATAATACCAGGAAATAGCTTATATATTGATTGGCCTAACACAATACCTTAGGCGAACGTTAAGGCCTATCGGGTATAAAATATTTAATATAAATAAAACTTTCGAAACATTTTGTATATACATATAAATAATGACATAAATACATAAACAATATTTTTTTTTTTTTAAATATAAGAAACAAGAAAAATTTGTATATATTTACATTCATGCATATGACGCACTGACATGGTTCATCATCATCACCCGCATCATTGAAATCGCCACGAAATACATCCTCGTGGTCGATTATTATATTGGCATCAATATCATCTTCAAAATCGCCGTCACGTGATGATCGCCTTCGTATTTTATGTTTATGTTTTAAACGCCACCAATCTTTCAGCCATGATGACCATGACCACTCCATCGTAATAATATATCATAAATATAATTTTCACATGAACTTCAATAATATTTTTATTTATATTCCTATACCATACATATTTTCATTCATAATTTTCGTTTATCTTATTTTTATTTTATTTTTTAAATTAAATCACAATAATTGTTTTTGTAAATACACATTGCGCTGCTGTTGTAAAAATATTGTTTAAATATTTATAATAAATAAATTAATTGATAAATCATGATCACTGTCCAATTAAAAAAAAATAACAATTTTAATTAATTAATTTAATTGGTATTCGTAATTTGTATTAGGTGCATAATATGTCATATATTTTATTGTAAATATGAAGTATATACTAACTATGTAACATGGTCAAGGATTACGTACAGTGCACACTCTAGTCTAAATACATACTACAAAGCTGGTAATACTAGCGAATCGTAACTATGCAGAAGTCGCATAACTCAGTTTGAGTGACCTCCGAAATGAAATGATGAAAATATCCCCTCCCCTAGGGGGTAACGCTACGTTTCGTCAAAGGTGTTGAACAAGTAACCTGGCCACAAACAATCTTTTTTAATTAATATCCAATCATACAAATAATTGTATCGAAAATAAATGGGATCCACCACTTTTTTTATTGTTTGTGCTCACTTGGGGATTCACATTATTATTCTTAGTGTGAATCAGAAATTACGTCAGACTTTAGTGATTGACTATTTAATGGTAAAAATCCTTTTGTTAATAATGCAATTATTACAGATGTTTTCAGATTTTCAGGTAAAATCGACCATTCTCGTGTTGGAAGTAAGTAATCTTATTTTACAGCAGTTTGGACATTTGATTTTTTCATATCTATTTTTAATACTGAAATAATCAAACTGTTATTAACTGTTTTCATCTAAATTAGAAGAAAACTATAAAAACATGAATTAAAATTTAATAGCAAAATTAAGTATTCCTAGTACTTTAAAATAAAACAACAAACCAATACATTATCTATTTAATACAAAAAACACATAAATAATGTCGAAGGAACAATTAGTAGGTCTAGATCTAGCCTAATGTGGGCGTGTATTTCTTCCTATGGCGAAAATTTATAAAAATTTATCATATATTGGTGATACCTGCAACCGGTTTAGTATAGGAATTATGTAGTGAACATTTTCTTCAGCACTACTTGAAATAATATAATTAGCTTAGTAGGTAGTAAGTATAGTAACTTAGTACGTAGCCCTCTGAAGTTGAGAAAAAATTAATAAACTTGTAATTTTACTTCAGGTTAAGTTAATTTTCTGAAAAATAAGCGTTTTTGCTTTATATTCAACTACATATAAAACTGCCAACAGACATATAAATTTAGAACATAGTCGAAGTAGAAGCAGCTTCAATAGGTATTCTGGGCATCATAATAATTCTAAATATATTATATACAGCGTGATCCAATTTTGTACAGAACAGTAAATTTAGGACTTGATTAAAGAGTTTCGGATTTACAAATTTCACATAAACCTGTGCTTCCAATATAATAAAATTGCAAGTATGTAATCAAAACTACTATGAAGGAGGATAAACGCAAATTGGTGTGCGTGTAACACAAACATACACCAAAAAATCAGGTGGCTTATACTTATACTGAAACGAAAAGTTGTTTTACTAGAATTCGTAAAACTACCGAATACGAATTTGAAACGTAAACTTCCCTCCCGGCTGCTAAAATACTCGTATTATTTCATACATTTTACTTTTGATTAAAACCAAACACAACTAAGCGCCATCTCAGTAGTCATTATTTAAATTCGAAATTCGCCTGTGCTGACATGTTGTACCATCACAATTTTCGATACTTTATCGAATTTTGTTTCTCATTTTCCTAAACTAAAATGGACAACTGTTTCATTTATGAAATATTTCTTTTTTACTGCTATCACATAATCTACTACATAGTACAAATGCGAACAAATAGTATTTCTCTAATTTCGTTCAAGTATCGAAAACAAATTATTTCGTGATAGAAATGGAGTAGAATATCACATTTTTTCGATCTAGCAACCTGGTAAATGATATAAAATTTGAAATTGTGTCACATTTTATTTAAAGAAGCGAGACATAATCTTCGATAAAGTATCGAAAATGTGATGGTAGAACATGTCAGCACAGAATTCCAGTTAAACAACTTTTGCTTCCGTGGACATAGTAATCGTATAGTAGCAGAGCAAAAAATACTACGTTAAATTAGAAAAACTTACAGCTTTAGCGCGGGAAATATTAAGAAGACTTAGATTTCTGCATCAAAAACTGATCTTTGGACCTACCAACGAATTAGAATAAAAACCTAACCAAATAGGGCATATTAATATTAAGGACCATATTAAATCTTAAGAAATTATATTTGTTTGTCATATCTGAAAACTAATGGCACTTGCAAGTTTCCTAAGATGAGAAAGATTAAACAAGAACCAGTTAACCTCAAATTAACTAATTTCGAGTAACCATTTGTGAGGCGCTTTTTTTAGAAGCAGTATTCACTATAATTAATATTGGGTGTATAACTTAGTTTTTTGGATTTTCTAAGAGATGGCGTAACTTTAGTACTAAACATTCTTTTTCAATGACACCTACGGCGTTTTAAAGTGTCGACATTCCACATTAAAATTTAGTTTGTTATTATTCGTTAAACATGTCGAATATCGTACCAACAAAACAGCATTTGTGGGAAGCATTACTTTTCTGCTTTTATCAAAAGAAAAAAGCTGCTGAAAGTTTTCGTTTGCTTCAAGAAACTTATGGTGAACATGCACAAACTGAACAAACTTGCGAAAGCTGGTTTAAACGATTCAAAAGTGGTGATTTTGGTATCAGTGACAAAGAACGTTCTGCTCAACCAAAAAAAATCGAAGATGAAGAATTGGAAGCATTATTGAAGGAAAACTCAGCTTAAACAGAAAAAAAAACTCGCAGAACAGTTAAATGTCACTCAAGCAGCCATAAGCAAACGTTTACATGCCATAAAAATGAACAAGGAAAATGGGTACAACATAACTAAGCCAAAATTGAAAATCGTTTAATGGTTTGCAATTCTTTGCTTACATTACAAGACACCGAACATGGCGTTTTTGTCTCAAATTGTGACTGGCGATGAAAAGTGGATTCACTACGATAATCCTAAACGCAAAAAATCATGGGTTCATCCATGCGAACCATCCACATCAACAGCAAAACGAAACATTCATGGAAGTAAGGTTATGTTGTGCATTTGGTGTGACCAGAAAGGAGTGGTGTACTACGAGCTGCTAAAACCAAACGGAACTATTACTGGTGAACGTTACCAACAACAATTGATAGATTTGAACCATGCATTGAACGAAATTTGTCCGATTCCAGCAAACAAACAGCATAAAGTGAGTTCGCTGCACGTCAATGCTCGACCACATGTCGCATTTGTTCCGAACAATGCAAAGAGATCTTCAAGATCAGCACTTCAGAACCCACGAAGAAATCAAAAAATGGCGAATGGATCGCATCAATAGACAAACAATTTTTTCCGATGGAATCCGTAAATTGCCAGAAAGATTTATTTATTTATTTATTATACAATTTTGTGAATCCACAAATCCCATTTTGAGCAACATGTTCATTTGCAATACAAAATGTAGTTCAATAATTTTCTAATAGTTTTAATCGTCCTTTATGTTCCATATGTTGCCATCTTCAAGCCATATTTTTACCCCATCGAATTAACAAGTTCAGCGGCAATCATTAAAATGGTTTGACATCTCTTTAATTAGAAACTTTATAGGCAACATGCAATTCATCTCCCTCCCTTTTTAGGCGGCACAAACTTGATATTTATATTATCACAATATGTATTTAAATAAAAATCAAATAAAATAATAAAATAATAATTCATCAAACTGAGTAAAACATCACTTGTCGACAGGAAAGTCAAGGCACGAAAGATGGTCAAAAGTCATAGAAAACGATGGAAAATATTTTGATTAAAATAAAATTTACCATTTCTTAGAAATAAAAGTGTTTTTTTCTGCAAAAAAAATCCAAAAAACTAAGTTATATTCCCAATAGAAACATTTCCTTACTAAAAAATTTTTGCGAGTGCTGTAAATTTGTTGGCCAGATTTGGAATAAAAATTGGCTACAATACCATATTAAGTTTTCAGTGAAAATTTTTGATATTGACGACTCAAAAATTTAATGTTTATTCTACGAAAATCAATACATTCGGTCATTACCTAATTTCAATAATAACGAGCTGAAATCCTGCACAATTTTAATCAATCAAAAATCCAAGCATTAATATGGAAACTAACCAGATCAACCCTTAATGTTTTTTTATAAAGTTTAATAACTAAACGAGTATTTTTTGTAGTACACTAAGTAAGCACATGACACAGAATGTTTGCACATTCATAAAATTTCTTTCTAATGCATGTTTAGCAAAATATTTATTTAACGGGTTAAATCGGTATGGTACTATCTATATAAAACCAACTTAATAATCTCACTAAATTACTTTGTTATCAATAAGTAAGCACTTCGCTATTGTTACTTAGCGGCGATTAGACAACAAAATAAATTAATAGCTTTATATCTGTTTTTAAAATTCTGATCCACGTTTAAAGGTGCTACTACACCTTTAATTAAATATATAATATGTATATACTCGTAAAATCATACCTGTTGTGTTCAGCGACGTGCTAATTTTAACAAAACAAAAATTATCGTCATGTGAGTAAAAAAATAATGTGTCAAAAATGAAATTTCTGTTCTTGATTCTGATTCAATTTAAATTAATTTATGTATATAAATTTTAATTATGACTGTTTCTGTACAAATATGTATCAAAAAGTACTTCATATTTTGATCTATAAAATTAAGAGAAAACTGTTACGCCTACCATTTAAAATTTAATTAAATGAAAAATACTAAATAGGGTATTCCAGAAATACATAACACATCTACGATACATGCAATTGTAAACAATAAAGATATAAACTATACTAAAGATAAATTACTTAAATAATAAAACCGAAGATGAGCAAAGTCTAGGGATATTTGAAACTAAATTCGTTTCTAAATAATTCATTTGTGGTCACACATTAATGAGTATTGTGACTAATGACGTGCGATGCATAAAAAACTTATCAATTTCAGTCCCGCAACAAAGAGTACCGAATTTAAAAAATACTTTATTTATGTACACACTAGTCGTATACAACAAATACATATATTCATTCAATCGACTTTTTTTTATTTTCAATTGTGGATAATTAAATTTAATCAGCAGCAAAAGGTTAAAAATTCAATAAAAATTTGTTTCGTTGATTTAAAATTTTTTGCAAGAAAAGATTGTGGACAATTTTTTTTAAAGAAAAGCGTTTCAAGCGGTTCGAATATTTTATATAATTAATTCATAATTTTTATTTTTTCGAGCCATTATCATCTATATACATAGAGCAAACAATAACATTTTCTAATAGAAAACGATTGTATTTTCCGGAACCATTTCAGTTTAAGTACATATTTTAATTACAGATAAGATATAAAATTTATTATCTGAATATATATTTAGGTTTCAATTATTGCGCATGGAACGAATAGATTAAACACGCTGCTATCGAATATTCTTAAAACTTTAGCACGCAAAAACAAATTGTTGAAATACTTCAGTAACAAAATGAGTTTGAAACAATGAACAAAATAAGCCTTCATAATGCCTAAATAATAGACACTTTTAGAATAGAACCCGAATAACTTTAGTCTAAAGTTAAATTAAGTAATGGTGGTAATAAATACTTAATATCCTCCCAATACAACAAAGCAATATAAATTTTCGGTGCGTTCATGGTGTTCGAAAGATTCGAAAATACATTCTGAGACTACATATTTTAATAAGTTTTTGGTTTAACCAAAGCAATAGTATCATAGCATTGTTGACCTAAACTAATAATGTATTTAGAAAACGAAAATACGAGCTTACTTTAAAAATAACAAGAAAGATATTAAACGATGATTAGCATGCTCCCTCTATCTGAACCATACCTGAGGTTAACTTATTATGCATTATCTCTGCTCGGTCCATTAAAATCTTCATTTACCTTGAATGGGGCTTGCTCGAGACTACTTGTGTGACGATTGCCTCCAGAAGAATGATGACTACGTTTACTTTATTCGAAGCTATTCAGCGTTCGAGGTTATCAGGTTCCGATCACAGACCTCTGAATATAGGCCAGTTGTCTTCATAACCGGGTTCTACCTCAAGCTGTTGATCAGCGCAACAGATGGCAATTTCGAATTGCCAAAGAAATCTGGAACATTTTTGAATTGCAGCCAGTTTTAATAATAATAAATAGCCTGTAGTTATCTTAATCATTCAGAACTACATAGTCGAGTAACTTTGATGCTCGAGGTTGAAGTTATCCAAGATTGATGTCCGAAAACGTATAATTAATAAAATATTAAACATCGTTTGCTATAACAAAATTATTTATTTTGTCCACTGTTCCACTTTGTATTGCGCACCATTAGGTCGGGGAAAAAGAAGGTGGTCGCTTTGATTACACTCAGACGAAATAATGTCAAGTGAAGTCGTATGAGAGAGAGCTAAGGAGTTTAACTCTTGCAAGAAACAAAACTTATAAATTCGTCTGTCACAGAAAGGAACTTAACGGAGATTTCAAAGAAATTTAGTTAAATAACGAATTTAAACATTCCGGAACAAATTTTATTATTTTAGAAATTTATATTTATAAAATTCGAGTAATGGCAACTACTATATGCTACAAAATTCCCGGAAGGTCAAATTAATCAGAGACGAATTTTAATCTAAATCATAATTTACTACTATTTGAGGAAGCTAAAAGCGAAGAAGCCGAGAAACGAAATTATAGTTCTAATTCAGGTGGAGAGTACAAAAAAATGAAAGCTATTTCGTGTTGCGCAGATATTAATATCCCGGTTTTCAAAATCTCGGTTTTCGAAATCCCGGTTTTCAAAATCGAGGTTTTTAAAATCCCGATTTTCTTTTCTTCTAGTTCTAATTAAGCCCCGGTGGCAAAGTGGTCAGCATGCTTGCTCCAGCGACCGGAGGTCCCGGGTTCGATTCCCGGTGGTGACAAAATTTCACGGCTGGTTTAGGATCAATGAATTAATGACTCATTATCCGAAATGAAAATATGATTATGAAACCTCATGAGGCGGCCAAATCCCTTGATGGGATATAATGCCAGAGAGAGAGAGAGTTCTAATTAAACAAAATAATTAATAAAGTTTTTTAATTGCAGATTTCGTACTTGCAATATTTTGTAATTGCAACATTTTGTAGTTGCGCAAGATTAATAAAAAACGCAATATTTTGTTAATGCAACATTTTGAAATGCAATAATTGTAGAGGCGGATGGCTTCGATAACTCTCACGGGCACTTAGCCCTCCATCCAAATTCCATCCTATTAGAACTTTTCTAGAACTTTATTGCATCATGAATTTTGTCAAAAAATCATTTAACAGTCCCATTTTCCCAAACAAAATTTTAAAAATTCAAATCGAGATTTCCTAAAAATCGGTTTTTTTTATACAAAAACCGGGATTTTGAAAACCGGAATTTCGAAAACCGAGATTTTGAAAAACGAGATTTTCAAACCCGGAATTTTGAAAAGATGGATTTTAAAAACCGAGATTTTGAAAACGAAAAAGATTTCGTTACACACCCGTATGATTGATTATATACTATTTTGAAATAAAATTTGAAAAATTCTTTATGTATTAAATTTTTCAGATTTTACTATTTTATTAGGATTTTACTAATTGGGAAATGTTTGGTAAAAAATGTGCGTAAATATTTTGTCAAATATTTACCAATTTGAAGTAAATATTTTAGATATAAATATTTTCGAAATGCTAAGCCTAGTAATAATGTAATATTTTACGCAACATAAAATTGAGGAGGAGCGATCTGCGCCAACTGTTATATCAAAAAGCGTAATGTTCACAATAGAGCAACGTAGTTAACAGTAAAGATTCCGAAACTAAACGCCGATTGAAATCGACGAGATTTTATAAAACATAGTTATGAGCGCTAACAATTTTTATTCAAAATAGGTTTGGTACGGAGAAGTGGAGGAAACACTGATACACAGCGCGTTACAGAAAAAAACCACCAATATTTTAAATTATTTGGGGACTGGTTACCGCTCGAGGCAAAATTTAGATATTTAACCTTTAGAAAATCGATATAATAAAAAAATCTACAAAAATTCTAAACACAAACTCTAATGGATTTTCCATCTTATCTTGCATTCTCGAGTAAAACAAGAAATATTCTGTCTGGTGTTAAAACCCACTAAAATTTCTAAAAAAGTACACTTTTATGACTATGATGAAATTTTTGACTAAACTAATAATATATGTACTCGTAAACTACACACTTAAACGATTTTCCTTAAACGCACTATATCAAAATCACTATTGAAAATAGATAAAAAGATTGATGTTCACTTGTAAATCACGCTTACTTTTGCAACGAGGTGACCTCATTCAAACTTGCATACAGTTGAAATAATGTACTATTACAAATTTCAAATAATTTTCAATTCCTCCAGAAATTTAGAAAATGTATTCTTTCGTATTACATAATTTGAACTACTTTAAGCATATCTTTATATAAAACTGATAAACATCAAACAAAATGTTTCAAAATAAACACCTTACAAAACCATATAAATTAATAGGTATCTTCAAAAATACGTCTATTTTGAAAACCCAAGGGTTTTTTAGTTCTCAAAAATTATTAAATATGCCAAAACCAGAGCATTTTATATCTGTAATTTTAAGACCAATTTCAGTTTTTGCTCAGTTTAATTATCTTTTCTGTGTTTTGTTTTGTTTTTGCCATTTGATAAAACAGTCATTCTCAAAGTCTAATTTTAAAATTCAAGTTAGTTCACCTTGAATTATTATAAAATATTTTTTTTACTAATTTTTCCATATTTCTTTCGTAAATTTTTTTAACAGATAGAGCTTTTCTATATCACAAACAAACAACCCGTAAATCTGATATACTCAAATAAATCATGTGACATATTATTAATTAATAATCACAATTTATTAGGAAGAAAAATTAATTTTCTTTCATCATTAAATTCATACAGCGCACAATGCGGAAAACTATTCAAAAATTTTCCTTATAATAATAAATAATAATAAATTTGTTATAAACTATGAAAACTGAATAGCACAACCACATATTTAAATTTTTATTTATCAGTAAATATGTATGTATGAAGTATATAGAGATTTCTTAACACCACTTATATATTATTATTTATTTTTATTTTAAACTATTTTTTTTTTATTTTCATTAATTCTCCATACTTAATGCATTTAAATTAAATTTAACTTTATTTCTAAAACACATTAGTAATCGACAAAAAACAACAATTTATTTATTTATATTTATATCACAATGACAGAAATATTTTTCATCATCATCACAAAGATCCAAAAACAAACTTATTTTTATAGGTAGATATATATCATAAAAAAATATTGTTATATATTTTTGTATTTTTAATAACTGGTACACAAAAAAATACATATATAATATACTATTTATTTATATATTATATATAACCTTTTTGTCTCACTTAGTTTTGATTACAATTAAACTAAAATTTTAAATTAATAAAAAATTTAAATCATCGCGTATACTGATCGCGTGTTTTTCTTACGATCAAGACACATACTAACTGAAGATATACAAAAAGTGAATAAAAATATAAAAAAATAAAATGTTGTGTGGTGTTAAAAATAAAATACAATAAAAAGAATTATTTTTTATATGTATTTATATTTACACTTAGGCACAAAAGTAAGCATACGCCTATCGATCTCGTACCTACAAGCTTTATATAACGGCTCACAAACGTATACTATTCTAGATTAATTGTTTGTTCCTTTAGGGTGGTGGTTCATTTTTTATCATTGAGCGAATGATCCATCGATGTGTATCTATGTGTTTTTGACGCGTAAAAACATATTAAATAAAAGATTAAAAGATTATAAAAACATATGCGAATATGGTGTCTAGAAACCTATCAACATATTACATGATAAACTTCCCCTTCATATTTTATCTGCTCCTTTCAATTAAATGCATTTATTCCTAGTTAAATAGTGAACCAATCGATGCCATTTATTAACCAAATAAAACTGCAAATGAGTACTGAGTGTTAAGAAGAAAAGTCAGCTCACTTAATTTCAAAATGTGGTAGATTTTCCAGAATAATTTTGATGCGCTTAACACAAATTCGGCTTTAGACAATTAATATACGAACCTTTGCTTATTGCTAAATTCATAAAGTACTTGAATTGATTTTGTGTGTGCATGATCTCTATAATACTATCCCTTCATAGGGTGTATTTTGAGAATAAATTTCCAAGATTTTTTTTTCCAACCAATCCATAGTATTTAATGATGGTAGATATATTGTAATAAATGCAATTGAGTTTGAACTTCTACCAAATTTGATCTCTAGCTAGCATCGAAATTGCCATGCCATCTGTTTTGGGGCCGAAGCACTCCCTGCTTTTTCGTGGTTTATTTTTCCTTCTTACTTTACAGCCAAATCGAAGACGTACGGCTATAGGGCCGATTTATGTTACCATCTGCGCATTGCATAGCTCCATGTATTGGACATGGAAGATGAGTCGGCCCATGAGTTTTGCACGCTGATACGGAATCGTACTTGTGTTCCTTTTAATCGGTTGATGAACATTTCCTTTTGCATCATCCAACTCCTATCGGGATTCGAACCCGATACCTCCCGATCCAAACGCCAAAGCTTTTACCCACTGTGCCATTTGGTCGGTGCTTATTCTTTTTAATATTTTAATAAAATTGTATGATCATATTTTTATTTTTAGTACTCGTAAATAGGAACATAAAACATATTACACTTTTTATGATTTTGGCATTAACGTGTCTTACAATTATTATGAAGAAAATAACGCATAACGAAACAAGACATTTAATATATACATACTTACTTTATAATAATCTAAAGAGTCGTAAAAAGCCCCTTACATCCTCCATTTACATCAAAGAGATTTTCTATATTTGAAAAAAGAGGGAGTAGTGGATTGAATTTAACAAACCTTTTCCATGCCTCACGAATATTATTTTTAAGTGGAGCAATTGAATGAGTCGTTTGTTTTGTGCCTTCAATCCCCTATCCTTTCATTAAAAAGATTGTGCTCTGTCTCGCTGTACATAAATGCTGGTATGGTTAAACAATTTATTTCGCCTCTTTGGAAGTATTAATCAGCCGACCTTCTTTTTGGGAAATTATATTCTGTTTATCTGTGTTAATGGTAGTTTGGAGCTTTGGCCCTTTCTCATTGATTTATAAAATAATCATAAATAAATACGTTACGATACGAAACTTCGGAGAAGAAGCAAGCTAAAGTTACTCTAGTAATATAATCTTATAGTGTTTCCTACTTGGAAGAAAGTAGCTGCTATGTAGCTGCGTCGCTGTGTATAAAAATAAGTAAATATAATTCAAGAAGTTTAAAACGTTTGAAAGGAAAGCATACTTAAGAAAATTTTTTTCTTTTTAATATGGAAACGCAAGAATGAAGAAATATGGGATCAACGAATATATTACCAGATAGACAATTTATATGTACAATAATCAAACTTGATTTTTACATAAAATTAACACTTTTGTTCCTCTGAACTAGTAGAACAATTTAATCTTTATTTTTCGACCATTTAAAAGTTTCCGTTACCGTAATGTTTAGAGCAGTTTTTTATTACAATTATATTTGGCGACTGCAACGCCATTTCTAGGTTGCAATTAATAATTAGTATAATATTTTTATGCGAGTATGGTTTGAATATGGTTTGAGACGAAAAATTGTTAAAAATAATTTTTACTTACAGTAAATTGCACTATTTTTGATGGCTTATTATAAAATCTATGGACTAGTAGTTAAAGGAGAGTTTCTATCTTCAAGAAGACAGGTGCAAAAACGCCTGAAGCGAAAAAGGGATTTTTCATTATAGTTCATTTTAAACGAGAAACCTAAGTTTTCATAAAGCGTGCAATAATTAAAATATTCAAGATTAAGAAGTGGATAATGATATACACAAAACCGAAATCGCCAATAAATTGACCCCGAGGAGGAACACTTTATTTAATGCTTATATCATATTCACGACTGCTGATTTTTCCACATTTTCAAAACACTAAGCAAAGGACGTAATTATTTGGAACTCATTTGAACTCCACACTTCAAAACGAGTTCGTTCACTCAAAATCATTTGAAGTTTGGATGGAAATGTTTGAAAGGATAATGTGCAACTAGAATGCAGTAATAGAATGAAGAAACTAATGAAAGCGAAAGCACTGCAAGGTATTGAGTGCCCTATTTTAGACTAGTGAGTTTTCGTTCTGTTTGGGGTACGCTTACTTTTGTCACTAACTGTAAATATAATGTTTATCAAATATAAAAATAAAAACCATACAAATACAAATATTAAAGCAATTTGAATATATAAATTTACACACATACTGTTTAGATATTTACTACATACTAAGTACAAGTACGTATATATGCGCATTTATAATAATATTTGACACAAGGTATTATGAAGAATAATTAGTTTAGTAGTAAAAAAAAATTAGTAAATTAAATGAATGCAATTTATTAAAAAAACATTACTTACACATTCTGAATTCCTATACATATTTAAATATAAAAATACTAATAAACCTAGAACACCCAGATAAAAGATCTAAGTAATTTCACATTAGCTTGATATTGTACACAGTCCCATACTATTTTACAGTGTACTTATACATACACTGAAATTTGTATACAAAACTCACATTTTATTACTCAGCTCTCTTTATTTACACATACAATATTGTTTTCGTGTGTACGCCAGAGTGACCATAAGTTGATTTTAGCTACTAGGGCATGGGTTACAAAAATTAGGAAAAATGCCATATTTTATAAAGAGGACTATGACGATACAAGGACATTATTTTTCGTTGTTTAAATAATTTCCGTATAACTGAAACCTTAAAAAAACAGTCTCTTTACAACAAAAATAATTAAAAATATATTGAATATTCGAATGTAGATTTTTATAAAAATAAAGTAAATAACGCTAAAAATAGTTGAATTGTTTATTTGTTAAAAGTAACATCTCCAAAAAATTAATATGTGAAGGCTAGATTAAAAGAAGGTGCACCACACCTACTATATTTAAAAAAAATTCCGAGTATTTTGGGATAATTACTGAAATATCGGGCCCAATAGTCGACTGTTCTCAGGAAATGGATGTTTATAGTTAAAATTTTCCTAAAGAATTAAATAATCCTATGACTCAAAAATATGCATGTACAGTAATATTTTAACGTACTCGTGTGTGTCAAAAACTCAAATATTAAGTGATATTCGCAATTTGCAATAGAAAATTAAATAACAGGTTTAATAAATGCTTTGTTAACAAACAATATATTAAAAACTAATTAACTATATACAATAGAAATTGTACGCTAACCGGTACTGAGGTAAAGTTAAAATTTAGTCTGATGGATTAATGAATTAGAACTTAAAATTTGTAATAAATTTTCTAATAAATTGATATTATATATACTAGCAGAGGTCAGCACGCGAATAAATAATAACACAAATTTATGTATTATCAAAATTATTTTTATTTAAAATTTTAACATAAAATTATTATTTAATTTTAAATAATTAAAAATATTTGAATTAGTCTTTTGGGTTTTTCTTTAGATTTCTTCATTTTTGCAGTATTCAACATAATTTGTAATAAATTTTGCGTTCATACATAAAACATACATTATTTATATATTTTCAATAAAATGAACGTTTGAAGGCTTCCTTTTATTGTGATTTGAATTTCTTTATTATTTAAACAACTGTAAAAAACTCAAATCACAATTAAAGAAAGCCTTTAAACGTTATTCATTTGAAGGAAAAAATATTAATTGTGATAATTGTGTGCTAAAAAGACGAATAAAATGTTGATATGCATAAAGTTATACACATTTATGTTACTACCTTTTTTCAAAACAATAATTTTAGTTGGAAATCACAAAATAAACCGATTCCCACGAAAACATTCTTATGGTGTTTTTTTTGTCATTATTTATGGTTTTATTTTTTATCAGTTAAATCGCGAAATCGGGCGAAAATCGCTTCTGGGTTTTTTCATATCAATTGAATTGTATCGACTAATAAAACATCCATACGCTTAATTGACGAGCGAAACGTAATTTGGGTGCAAAGCTAATCTCACACCATGTTTGATCTTCTAAAAAAAACTTTCCTTTGTTTGTTCGAGACTTTACTACAATGCTCGTCAAACAATTCCGAACACTACATTTTTTCAGTAGATATTTGTGATTACGGTATCTATTCACATTATTCGAGTTATAGTTGTACGGTTTAGTTGTTTATTTTGAATACAAGCTATTGAGCCTATCTGTAGAGAGAAATTTTTGTATCATGGTACGCAATAAATTAATAATTAACACAAATAATTAATACATTTACAAAGTTGAAACAAGGAAAATTTTAAATATGATAAGACAATAACAGAATTATCTGAAAATTTTATCGCGTTATCTCCCTTAGATTTAATGTTAGATCAATTTGAAATTGAAGTGCAAGTCGACCATCCTGTTTCAACCAACCATATCTTAATAATATAATGTAGGTCAATAAGGAGTTGTGTCGTTGAGTGACACACTATCAATACAACAGGCATTCGATTTCAATAATGAAACACCAAATTAAAAATTGAAGAACTCAGTTTTAATCATCCACTATTAGTAGAGGTAATTTTGCTAAAACTGTAACAGTTACCAGATTATGTATAAAGAAATCAGCTGTTTTGCTTTGGTAAAACTAAGCGGGTTTTACTTTAATATCTCAAAGCAACAGCTTTTGGCTTTAGTTTTTCGATGCATTTTAATTTTGCTTTGTTGGTAATAAAACATTTAGATGTCAAGGTTGATCGTGTGATAATTAAATTACTTATGTAGTTTTAAAGATAAATACATTAAAAAAATTAAAATAAAATTATTTTCTTAAAACTAAAATTTTTTTGGTTTACATTAAAGCGCCTTCGGCTTTATACAATGCAATTGTTGTTGTAAGCTAAGCGGATTTTCCCAAAGCAAAACAGCTATCTATTAATTCCAAATTTCAAAAATCTTGAATTTTAACTTTAATAAATTCTTTGAGTTTTGAGCTGACCGCCTTTTATCTTTTTCTGTTTAAAATTAGATTGGATAAATACAACAATTTCATATCGTTCGCCTATTTTCCGATAAAATTTAGTAAATTGAAGTGAACTAACGTTTATTGCAAGTTTAATGTGGTACGTTTTGTTTTACTATTTTGAGTTTACCACAACGTTCCATTGCTCCACAAAAAAATACGCTTGGTATTTTTTGTGAAGCGGTGGCGCTGGATGGCAGGAGAGATGGAGAGGTTCTCTACCGTCGCAAGTTTCTGTGCGGCCTTCCTGATCCCGCTCCGCTACAAGTTTTGTCAGCAGTTCTGCCGATTCTCTTCTGTTGTTTGGAAAACCTTACAGGTCCGTTCAATTACTGTAAAGATGATGATTGAATTTGAATTTGTATGGCTTATAATGTGTATTTTTAACGGGGCAATGGAGCGGAGCTCGTGGAATTGTTGTTGATGTTTATCTTATGGAATTTGACTACCGTTTGGGATTTCCGTGGGGCGTTCATGATCACGCTCCAGAATTAATATTTTTACTCTTCCAGAACAATTTAGCATTGTTTTCAGATTTGATTGAATGATAGAATATTATTTCAGTAACTATTGTACATTATGGATTGCAGGTACAGCTAACAATAAGGTCGACATTAAATTATTATATCACGATGGTTGGTGTTGGGGATCTTTTCATCTACTTCAAATACAGTATGTTAAGAAAATAATGGGAATTGGCCATTTAAAAATCCTACCTAAAAGAATTGTAAAAAATTGTTGTCGCTAAATTGGCACAACTGTCCTCTATCTTGACGTGAAGTTCAGTCATTCGTTTACAGTGCTCTATTTTGTCAGTTCATCTCAAGTGTGTTTCCCGATTTTTATAATACCGACACCATCAAGGCTTCCCCAAATTCTCTACAAGAAAATAGTAGTTCTAACAAGAATCTAGAAGAAAAATGATAGTAGTAACAAGCGACGAATCTTGGTTCTATAAGTACAACACGAAAAGCAAACTATAACCAAGGTAGACTGAAGGCAAATCTCTACATGGTAATATACTAACTATCCATTATTGTACAATTGTTTTCTCATATCCTATTTTAATCTGTCCTGTTCCGTACGATGTACTGTTGATTTTGGCTTCGAGAAATTAGCCAGAAAATGTTAAAATTGGCGCTCTTCTAAAACAACCAGTGTTATGAATGTTTTGAAGCTGTACTGTTTAACAAATGCAAATAAGTAAATGGCTCAAAATTACAAAAGATGAATAAGATTAAATAAATATGAGGTTGTTTTCCAACCAACGAAATCGGAGCCCATGGCTATATTTCAAAATTTTACCCAGTAAAATTAGTTAGCATATGAATGAAAAATTTTAAATATTCTAATATCTACGATAGACAAATGACAATTCTGCACATTCGAATAAAAGAACACAACGACAATTTTTTATACCGAATAATAATCGTAATTAGCCTGAATCACTTCTAATCCAGTAATGCCATTATATTAATTTTTTGGAAAGGTTAGGACAAACTTCGTTCGCACGTCTTCTGTGGAAATCAGCTTGAAAATTTCGTAAGGCTTCTCTTACCTATGCTATTTAAACTTTTGTGAAAATTTCTCCCTGCCGATTATTGATAATTTATTTTTCATCAAAACTCGTCTTATCAAACTTTTATTTTTCCTAAAATTCGAGCATTTCACTGATGTATGCTTGAGTTCGAAACCATTTGTTACTTGTAATAAGGTGATTTTTGTAAATATGAAAATAAGTATAGCCACAAATTATAGTAGTGTCAATCTGAAATCGATGAATTATAGTAACTTAACACTTAACCGGCGGGACGTACTATTTACTGTTGAAACAAAATCAACGGTATTCGTCCACTAATGATTTCAACCAAAAGCTGGAAACAGCCAGAGAATGTAGGCGATACAAAGAAATAATGCGAAACTTGAATATTGAACAATTTAGAACTAGTCCATCAGTCTTAACAAGTACTTAATAAACACATTTTTATTAATCACTTGTTTTTGTTTCGCAGAATATTTTTCAAAAAGTTTAAAAAATCACTCGATCGATTTCGACTTGTTAAGTCATCATCAGGAGTATCTACTCGTAGATACTCCTGATGATGACCTAATAAGTCGAAATCGATCGAGTGATTTTTTAAACTTTTTGAAAAATATTCTGCGAAACAAAAACAAGTGATTAATAAAAATGTGTTTATTAAGTATAAGTGTGTTTCGCCAAGTGCCTACGGCAAATAGCGTAAAAAGTCTTAACAAGATTAACATGAGTAGAGAAACCGTATCTTCGGTCATCCCTCACAAATACAGCAGTTCAAACTACTCGTTCGAACGCATCCCCGCGACCATTAAGGGAGTAACAGTTAATTTTATAGTTATGCAGTTCATCATTTATCATTTTCAATGTCCAGTATAGGCTGGCATGGAGCTATGCAATGCGTAGATGGTAACTTAAATCGGCCCTATAGCCATACGTCTTCTATTTTGCAGATGATGGTAAAAGTAAGACGTAAAAATAAACCACGAAAGAGCAGGGAGTGCTTCAGCTCCAAAACAGATGGCATGGATTAATAAAAAAAATCTAACTCACAAACAAAATCATCATAATTCGTGTGCCTATTTCTTAGCTGGTAGAGTGCATCTTCATAATTTGTTTGGAAAATATTAGTCAATAATTAATAAGAGTTAACTCTGTATAAATTAAAATGCAGTGAAAAGAATACAAAAATTAAAAAAAAATTGAAAGAATTAACAATTTAACACAGTACTAATAAATACTAGAATAGCCATAATCAGTATCGGACTGAATGCCCTTAACCTTCCGATTAAAAAGGAGACAGAGATTACTGTTCGCACCATGATCCACATTCAACTTTAAATTAGAACTTGCACATTTAGTAAAGCGGCGATGATTACTCGCACACAATTTATTTACTTATTTCTAAAGAAATTTATTCTTTGAGTACATGTATGATTTCAGATTAAAACCGAACATTCAGTTTAAAACAAAAATTAAATTAAAAATAAAAATTTAAAACAGGTTAAACCAAAACAAACTAAACCAAATCAAAATCAAATTTTTCTTTAATTTAAAAATAATTCTGCAGTATTTTTTTGAAGTTGTCCTTTGATAAATTATAGTCAAATAAGTAGGTCATCAATGATGTTGAATAATTTATACAACCTTTTAATGGGGTTGCTTTCTCCATAGTTCATAGAATGATGTTCAAGTGCTAAAAACTCATGGTTTCGAAATGTTCTGGTGCCATGCATGAATTAATGTTTCCCAATATGTAAACTGAATCGTGTGACAAAGCAGAACGTTACCAATAAAAGCCGTGCCCAAAAGAGGTCGTATTTTTTCAAGAGTGCATATTTTAAGAGAAATAGCGTGAACATAAGGTTTGAATGTCTGTCTTTAAATTCACTTGTCCATTGTTTAACAAATCCAAAAATGGCATTCGCTTTCGCAATACAATTTTCAACCCCGTCGTTCACCGGAGGCTAAATTTGGCACGCTTTATGGTGGAAATGACAGCGCTTTTAGGGTGGTATATTTGCTGTCCTAATTCTAGTCACTGCAGGGATTCATACGTTTCAAAACGTATGAATCCCTGCAGTGACTAGGAATATGACTGTTATTGCTGAGAGCCAAAACCGAATAAGAATATTTTGTAGATCTATTTATCAAAAATTACTCATTTGAGCAATTACAGTACCTGCCCAAATTAATATGAACTTTTAAAAAATTAAGTATTCAGCGGAAATTTGGTTAAAAAGCATGTTTTTACCTTAATTCATTTAAATGGATTTATTAACTTTTGTACTATAAAACAAAAAAAAAAAAAATTAAACCGACTAATAATTCGTCCACGTCCCTTTATTTTTAAGCAAAACTGAAACACGACGCGACATACAGTTGATCTACTTATGATGGTATCCTTGATTAATGGGGTCGTTGTACCAACTATTTTTAATTCCCTCAATCAACTTTGACTTAGTCGTAATGACTTTTTCCGACAAGTGCTGTTTTAATACAGCCCAAACATTTTCAATCCGATTCATATCTGGCGAATTACCAGCCCTATCTAGAATGGTTATCTTTTTTCGTTTCATATACTGAAGGAATATATATACAAAGGAATGTAACAAAACATTTTTAGTTCTATGAAAATTTACAGTAATTAAAAAGATATTTAAAAAAATATATTTAGGTACTTAGGCTGCGGTCCAATTCGTGACTTATTTTGTGGAGACTGACTTATTTGAACGTCTACAATAAGTCTCCTGTCGAATAGACTTATTGGAAACTTGTTAGAATTATTTTGATGAGTTACCAGTTTGGGCGCAAGCCTCGCATAAAAGTCAAATAACTCTACAATAAGTCCAGCTGACGAGGTTTATTGCAAACTTTCAAATAAGTCAGTCTCCACAAAATAAGTCACGAATTGGACCGCAGCCTTAGTTCATATTAATTTGGTCATGTACTGTAAATAGTTTTGAATAGTAACATGTAAGTATCTAATAAATGTTCGTTCTTTGTAGAAACCTACAGAAAATTAATATGTCCTCGATTAATAATAAATTTTTGATTCTCTTACCTGGAAAGGAGCCAAGGTACCAATGTTTGTATTCTAACAACTTGTATCTTCATTTGAAAGTACAAGGCAGTACATTTAAACTGAGTTTTCGGTATTAAACATTTTTGGGAGACTTGCCTGTTCTATTAAAGGGTATCCTTAGTTTCGGTATGTCTGCTGTATCGTTTGTTGAAGCACAAAACTCAATTGTTCATAAAATGGTATTCATTTAAATTGCCAAATTTTTATTTATATTTACTTTGAGATAAATAAAGTTGCGAGCTATGTTTTTATGACGAAGCGTTCATGTATAGGTGAATTACATATAGGTTCTATTGTAGCTATGTATTATAATTCTATGAATATTAGTAGATTGTAGAATTCGAGCTAATATACATACAATATCTTGTTATAAACAAATAATTTGTGTGTAGGCCACCAAAAATTAAATTGTCAATTTATTTATAATTTTATCAAGTAATTTTTTGTGTAAATTGATAAAATCTATGTTAGCTAGTTATAGCGGTCTTACATTTGGTAGGTACATATATAGAAATGATTGATTAGAATTAACGTATCTATGTACATAAGTATGTATACATAAATACAGTTACTATTTCACACACACCTAATAAAATCAATAATTTTGTAGCTTGGAAAAATCTTAAATTAGTAGACAAAGAAATGACTGGGTTATGCATGCATAGTTACGTAGGTTATTCCAACTAATGTATTTTTATTGGCCGAGAATAGGAAAACTATATACCAGTAATCTGGTTCATGGGTATAGACGCGCGCCGCATTACAACCGTAGCACACACGGTACATGCATGACATACATGTCAAGGGATTACATTATAAAAAATACTGCAATACACTAATTTTTAGTTGCACGATGATGACGGGAATGAATTTTATTGATTTTTTGTACTTTAATCACCTTGACACATTTATAGATTATTAAAAGGATTAAAACACAGATTACACAAAAATATAAATAAGTTTAAGGTGTATAATATGTTATAACAAACAAATACGATTTACAAGAAAAATCTTACCCTATCAAGTGCTATTAGATTTCCATCTTCACCCACATAAAACCCGGGGCGATTATGCTTTAATCCTTGATAACCACTTTCCAGTTCGGTATAGCTCATTTCACTGTGATTATTTATTATGCTAATATACAACTACCAATTAAAACATTCTATTATCAGTTTATTACATATATACATATAAATTAAATTTATTAATAACAAAATCTCACAAAAATGTTATTACGCCACTAAAAAAAAAATAAAAAACTATTAAAATAAATAAAAACAATAATCAAAATAAAATTAAGGGATAAACTAAAAATTTTCCTACGTCAATGCGTTAGAGAGCACCTTAATTTATATTTATTTTTGCTAATAAACAACTTTTTAGTTCACTCAAATTGTATTATACAATTATCACAATTATATTATATAACTACACTAAAATTTTATAATCACTATTTTCAGAAAATAATAAGTAACTTATTTTAATATTTATTTGTAAAAAAATTATTCGATTTCGAGACAAATTACACACTGCATGGTTTGACAGATTTTAATCTTATTTTTTATTTTCGCATTTGAGTACTGAAAAATTCTCTTTTATAATTCTCTCCGTATATTTGACTGCATTTGCTACCGGTGAATTTTAAAATGTCTAGTCTGGTAAATAAACAATAGATGGTAATGTGTATTATGGTAAATATATTACTAGTGCCAATGCATGTGTATACGGCCGTTTCGCAATATCCCTTTTCCTGCCCACTAACACAATTGTGTGGTACGACAAAAGTACCATGTCAAAAATTTATTTTTCTATGTGTTTTCAACCAACTTACACATTTGTGTTTTCCTTTCAAACTCATTTTTGTCCGAAAAAAAACTCTATAACTATACTCACAATTGTGTTAGTTGTACTTAAAATCAATCGAAATTTTTTGTCAGAAACGCTATTATATACTATGATTTTTTACTCACACATTTGTGTGGTTTGGACTTAAATTGAGCGATTTTTTTTTTGCTTGAAAAACGGATATATCAACTTCGTATGTATGCAGGCCCAAATAACGTAAACACTAAAAAACACTTTCATACAAATGTAATAGACATTTTTTTGGCTTTATTTATTTATATCTCGTAAATACGGCAGAAAAACCAATTTTCATTTTTCTGAGCATGCACTTTGTTTATTTACCTTTAACTTAGGCAAATTGTTTTTTAATTTTTAAGGAAGTTTTCATTTAGAAATTTACCATTTTCGGCTAATGTTTTTAATTTGAAGGCGGTGATTCCGGCCAGCCATCACAATTGTGTGGGTGATGAAAGAAAATCCTGTCCAAAATTTATTTTTGTATGAATTTAGCACCAACATACACATTTGTGCATACCAATCATTTTCGTCCGAAAAATAACTATAACTATAATAATAATAAAATAATTAATATGTGATCAAAAACAAATAGTTAATAATATGTTATATAATTTATATGTTATTAAATTGTAATGCTTTTTTCAAAAAGAATTACGATTTAACTAAGATCTGTTAAAATCCGTAAGATTTTTTACATACACATTTGTGCGTGAGGGGCTAATATTAAAGAAAATACATATCTGGCCGGAAAAGGGATATAAAATATGAAGAGCATAGTTGCATATCCCAATATGAAGAGCATAGTTGCATATATAGCTTGTAATGGCGTTTTGTTTTCTTCATGATTCTCTTTCGTACACGATTTTTACTCACACAATTGTGACCGTGAGCCAGAAAAGGGTTATCTCTTTTCTGACCAGAAATTTTATTTTTCTTCAATAAAAGTCCACCACACACAAATGTGTATGTAAAAAATGGCAGGTTGTAATGTCTTCCGGATTTTAACGCATCTTAGTTAAATCGGAATTCTTTTTGAAAAAAGTGTTATAATTTGATAACATATAAATTATATAACATTAATTATTTCTTTTTGATAACATATTATTTTATCATTAGGAAAGGAATTTGTTTGTTTCTTTCAAAGTGATGAAATTGTTTTTATATGTACCCTCCAAATATGTAATCATTTAACTATAATTAATTAGTATAAGCTAAATTGATCAAGGATCATATTTTCCATAGTAAAATTGCGGAATAGCAAATCGCAACTTATTGTTTTCTAGATGAAATAATTTCAAGGGAAAGTTCGAAGAAGTCGTTCCAATCGCTTATTGTTTTTTAACGGAAACTAATTTCAAAATATTTTGTGTATTTGCTTCTCTCATCCTTTAAATGTATTATTAATAAAATAAGCGAGCAAAATTTTATTTAATTTACTAGTGCTGCAATCTTAAGATTTACTGTCTCATGTTTGTGAAATTTTTTGATATATATTTGTCTTGTACTAATTCTATTTATATATTATACATATGTACTGATAAAATTGTATCAAAAATTTATGGAGTTGTTTTGTTGAGCACAATTGGAATGCACAAAATAGGACAGTATTTAGTTTTTTTCGTTAAAACTTTCGCATAAATTAAGCTACAATTTTGACCAATTTTTTATCCTTAAAATGGATGGAAAAGGAGTATATAGTGGTTAAGAAAATTATGGACTGAACTTTTTTTACATTAATAAGGGTAGATTCAAATTTTCGTTTGGTCCACATAGTAGCGTACATATTTACTTTATAAATTTATCGTAAAATATTATTTTAAAGGATGCAGTAAGCCTTTTAGCCGCCTTGGTGGCAAAGTGGTTAGCATGCTTGCTCCAGCGATCGGAGGTCCTGGGTTCAATTCCCGGTGGTAAAAAAATGTTTACGGCTGGTTTAGGATCAATGAATTAATCACTCATTATCCGAAATGAAAATATGATTATGAAACCTCATTTGAGGCGGCCAAATTCCTTGATGGGATATAGTGCCAGAGAGAGAAAAAGAGAGAGTAAGCCTTTTATTCCACATTGAAACATATTTATTCAGTAAAAAAGTGCGAGATAAAAATATAGTTTCGCCACATACCAAAACGGAACAAAAATAATATTTTACTGACAAAATCGTTTTATATGTAGTGGTGTGTTGCCATAGTAATATGGAAAAATGCTAACCAGAGTGGTTTTTTACCAACATTCTATTCTATTTACATAAAAAAGTATATGACAAGAAATATTTTTCGCTTGATATTGACGAATTATAATATGTACCAATCAAACTTTAATTCCTATAAAAAAGCCGAAGTAAATTTATTTTATGAAGTTTTACTTTTTACGCTATTTGCCGTAGGCACTTGGCTTTGCTATGGAGCAAGGTGGATTAAATCTGTCATAACAATGTATTTGACAATTATACCCTATTTACATACGACCAACATTTTTCTTCTGCAAAATGAAAGAGATATAACATTGACTTATTGCACATAAGTTGCAATAAGTAAATGTTATATCTCTTGCACCAGCAAAGAAATATATCCCAAAAAAAAATTTACAGAAGGGTTTAAGCCACTACACCGCAAAAATTACTATAACATGTTGCCATAAAAATAAATATTGCCATAAAATACATTTGATCCAAGTATTTTTATGGTAACATTTTTAAAATTGACAAAAAAAAATAATTCGTATTTATAAATGTTGAGGATTCATAGTAAAAAAGTAAATTTTGCATTTGAATTAGTTAAAAATAAATTTAATAATGCTATAAAAAAATTATGGCATTACTATATATGTTTATGTTTTTCTCGCACATTGAATATTTTTATAAAGCGGATGCTTCTTATTTACCTACAAAAATTTGCAGAAGAAAACAATTTTCTACATGTAAATGCCCCATTATTCTCGCCTCCTTGTAGACGTAGAAAACAACGCTATCTGCATTCGATGAAAATCGAAAATACTGCAAAAACACAAAAAGGCCGCAGTGATGGAATTCCGCCTTTACGCATCGCCACGCATTGCTTGGAGGGTTAAACTTTATAGAGCAAAATTACTAGTTTTAATTACGGACGAACCCCTCAAATAATTGAAAATTCAACAGTTGGTAGATTCGTCAACACAAGGCAAAAGCCATAGCAACCGTCGAGGTATTAATTTAAATCAATTTACTTTTGTTTTTCATCAGTTTTTCTAATCATTTGTTCGATATATTGAAAAATCCAATCCTAAGAAAATTTAATATTATTTTCTTGCTGTTGGGAGTTTCTATTATACAGTTTGAAAACGAAATGAATCAAAATATGGCATGCGGTACTAATACGGAGGTACAATGCACTAATACCGGGCCCATGCGAAATTTTGTAATTAATCGTAAACGTTGGAATAGTATTGTGGGGCAGTTACATCGGAAAGAAGATGAACTAGCGCTGCAGGAACAGGAGCAAAGGTACAATGAGTATTTGCGTGAAGGTTCCAGAGCTATGACCGAGAAATGGGATAATTCGATTCAGGCGATACAAACCAAAAAAGCTGAAGAGAAATGGAAACGGGAACAGGATGGATTGATGGAAGCCGAAAAAAAATATAAAGAACTGGTCGAAAATGATGAGAAAACACGAAATGAAACATTATCAAAGGCCCAGGATATGATGCATCGATTAAAAACTGGACCAAGGCAATTAGAGCGAGCGACTATTCTAAGTGAAGTTCTTAAAGGCCGTGAAATACAAAGGAATATAAATGATGAACATCGAAAAAAGGCAAAAGAAGAATATCTTCAAGATGGTCGTGAAACTATAGAGCAGGCACAACAATGGATGGAGGATCATAAGAAAAAAATGTATGCTGCAAAAAAGCGTACGAACGATTACAAATCAGAGTTGTTAGAAAATACAAAAGACGAAGCTAAAAAGAAGCTAGAAAGAGCACGTAAACAGGCCGAAGCTGAACGGATGTTGCGAGAGTCGGCTGATAAAGAACTAAAGGAACAAATTGAACGCGAGCGAGCTATATTAGAACGTAAGAAAGAAGCGATGCGCCGCAATGCACTCGAGGCAATGAAAATGGCTGAGCAGCGCCGTAAACGAGATCTAGAAACTGATCGAGTGGAGGATAAATTGATCGAGCTGTATACCAATGAAAAATCTTCTCTAGAAAAACTTCGTAAAAAAAAGATTAAAGAAGACGCTGAACGTGTCGAAAAACATAAAGAAGAACTTGCGAATATGGTGTTCAAAGATTATTCAGAGCAAACTCCTGAAGAAAAGGAGAGACTTAAAAAAGATGCGGAGCGTTTGCAGGCCAAACTGAAAGAAAAAGAAAAGGAGAAGTTAGAGTTTGAGAAGAAGATGAAGGCGGCTCGAATAGAAGCGCACCTAAAAGAGGTTGATAAGATGAAGCAGATCAAGGCAGAGAAAATTGAAGAATCCCGATGGGAAATTGCTAATCGTCTTAAAAACATGGAAATTAACAAGAGTTATGACGAGGAACGTAAAAAATACAAATTAAAACAATTGAATGAAAATCGTAGCATTCTGTTGCAGCAGATGGACGAGCGAGTTAAGAAGGCAAAGGAAGAAAAATCTATGCACGATTTAGAATTTATTAGACTTGAAAATGAGCGCGATGACAAAAATTTCTTTGCCTATGCCGAAGAGCTAATAGCCGATGCGAAAAAGAAAGGTCGTCCTATTCTTCCAATACAGAGAGTAGTCGATACATATAAAGAACGGAACCGTCTATGTGAGCCAAAAGGCGACCCATCGCATTTGAAATCGAGCATACCGATTAATCGTAAATGCAAATGTAAAGAAGGCGAACCTGTTTTAAAATACAACCCCGACGATTTAAAGAAACTGAATCCCGCAACGCCGAGGCCATCAAAAGAGAATACAACAGCAAATGCGCAGCAATGGAGATGCCCAAATTAACGAGAAATAAAAAATCAGAATTGTATGTGTTGTGTGTATATTAAAATTATAAATTATTTAAATATCACATTTCATTAAATTATGTATATCAAGGATAGAGGAATGTAAAGTAATTTCAATGGGGCCAACAGTTCACATTGAGTAATTACGTATTAATTGAATATAATTCGATTTTATTATCCTTTTTTGATATTTTAAAATTGAATTTACTAGTATTTGATAGTTTTTGTAACCGTTTTATTCGAATTTTCATTAAATCACGATCTTTTGCGATGATATTAAGACGTTCCGTGCAGGTTGTGCTGAAAAATACTTCATGAAGAGAATAACATGCTGAACTTAACTGAAAGGAAAATAAAATTTAAAAGCCGGACTTATCTGTGACTAAAATACTTACTTGTTGTAATAAACGACTTTTAAGCTCTATAACACCCGGATCATCATTATCCAGTGATTCTTCGTGCAGATCTAAAACAAATATCAATGTATCTCTGATCACTTGAACTATTTTTTGTACATGATCGGTATTAAATAAGCGTCGCACTAAATAGCCCCTTACAAATGCATTTATTATTGTGGCGGCAGTGTCCCTCTGTAAAATATAAAAAAAAACGGGATTTACATTAGTTAGGCTATGGTATTCGATCACAATTTTCGTATACTTAGAGCGGATTAGTTTGTTAAGCCAGAAGCAAAAAAAAATTTGTTAAATTTATGAATAATTTATATTAGTTTATTAGTAATATTCAATTTTTCTTTTTATACGGACTTACTTTCTCATTATCCGAACGGCTGCTACGTGAAGGTTTTTGGGGTAACAAATTGCGCTGCTTTGTTGATTGCGGAACAACATTGACTCCAGAATCACATGTGATATTTTGTGCGTTTTTACTGAGCGTAGTATTAGTGTTAGTTTTGGCTAGAGGTGTACCTTGTTTAGCCATATCCAAATACTGTTGAAGCAATACTTGAGATACTGGCTCGATTACAGCTTCGTTATGTTTGGAAACATTATGTGTTGTAATAATCGATTCCTGTAGCTGTTTTAAAATCAAATCATGCTTCTTATGGAACTCTTCTTCCAATTTCTTTTCTTCGTCCTTCTGCCTGCTCAACAGATCCATTAGCTGCTTTTTCTGAGCATCTTTTAGCTGGCCCAGTACTTTTAAGTCGTTCTTCGCTGATCGCGGAATTGGTTCAGATGATACACCCTTAACATTTTCTTTAGTAAAATTACTTTTCGCCGGAAGTTTTGTAGCTAGTTTTACTACGGAAGTTTTTGTAATGGGATTCCGGATTTTTGGTGTTGCTGATGTTTCGTATGGGCTCTTTTTATGATGAAACGAAGAGTTTGGTTTCTTTTGCACGATTCTTGGTTTTAATTTTTTTGTTGCAGTTTTGAATGAGAACGATTTTTCCGAATAGAGCTTCTTTGGTTCAAGTCTTTTATTCTCTTCCGAGCTAACGCCTTCCATTTCCATTTGCTTTAGCAGCATTGGGCTTGGCGTTAGTAACGTGTACGAATTCGATCTTATCAAAGGACCTGGCGCAGGATCCGGATTTTCAATAACTGGTGGTGGCACAGATTTGGACATTTCGTCACGGAAGTGATCTAATATTTCATAACAATCCATAGTACCGATCACAGATTCATCAGTCTTCTCTTCGCGGGGGGTCGAAGCACAAAGTTCACCAGCCTTTTGCAATGGAGTATTTTGTTCGATGCACTCTTCTATTGTAGAGGCTAACGAAGTATCTAGATCATTAGGCATGTTATCAGGGAACGATGATTCAGTTTTACGGTATGTTGTTGGAACCTCAACACTCGACAAAGAATCCTCTGATGATGACGGATAATCTTGTTGCTGTAGCGCATTTTGGAAATTTTTCTTCATTTGATATTTACGTTCCAGTTGAATGGCAACCTTTTTATATTGCTGCATTTCTAATTTTACCGATTCAGTCATCTAAACCACGAAATTAGTAAGTAAATAATTTATAAATGTATAAAAATGTGTTTCGGCTTACCAATGGCGGTAAAATTGGTATACCGTCGATTTTAAAAATTGAAACGTAAGTATTCATATTTTCAGATTATGATCGGTATTAGTTTATATTAATTTAATAATTATTTATGTAATCACGTTGAAAAACGAAAAATAAATAAATAGATTTAAAAATAAAATGCACGGTGTGCTTCAACTATAAATCAACAATTGCGTTCAATTTGTTGTTATGACAACTGTCAATTTAACCGCGCCGTTTACAGCGTAGCGAAAAAAAATTTATAAAGCAAAATCGTTATAAAGGAAGCACTACACTATCGTTTATAAAATGGGCACTTTCAGCGAAAGTAGCTCAAACATTTAGACCTTAATATTTTCATGTGATGGATACAAATATGCATGAAATCAACTACATTTGAAAAATATGCACTGGTTTTTGGTTCAAGCATTTGTTGCCTAATTTACGTATTTGACATTTTCCAAATATGTTTAACGGCATTAACAAATTCCAGTCTCTTTCAGTTCAGGAAAATATTGATAAGTTGTTTTGATTTTTTTTTTTTATTAAACCTTTTTCAAATTGTTCTGGGGCCGAAGCACTCCCAACTCTTTCGCAGTTCGCTTTTTCCGTCCTTACCTTACGCAGTCGCCTGCCAAATCGAGGACGTCCGGCTGGCTAAAGGTCCGATTTTCATTACCATCTGCACATTGCATAGCTCGATGCAAGCCTATACTGACATGGAAGATGGGTCGTCCCATGAGTTTTGCACTCCGACAGGGGGTCATAGTTGTGTTCCTTTTTATCCGAGATAAAATTAATTAATTAATTATTAATTTGATAATAAAGGCACAAACTAAAAATCAACTAATATTTATGTAAATATTTGAAAATATTTTTGCGTTAGAATGCATGCAACGTGTGAATAACCTAGAAATGTTGGCCCGGCCTCACCACATGCGTAATGTATGTATTTTATTTACTGATAGTGCACCATGCAAAAAATATTTTTGAGAAACCGCAATTTTAACCATTGAAAATTTTAAGTTTCAAAAGTTTCTATTAAATAAAAACAAACATGTTTTTTTTTTTATTTCAAACTACGATTTTCCGTTTATTTCGTCACTAAACAGATGAAACTGATCGGATATATTTTTTCTGGTTTAAAAAAATTAAATTATTTTAATTAAAGGTTAATTTATAATATTTATGTACACGTAAATTAATTAAAATGAAATTAATTGTTTTTTTTGTTGATATTTTCTTAAGTTTACTATAATAATGATATAGAACAGAAATGAGATTTTAATTTAAAAATTACAATAAAAATTATTATAAAAATTATTTATGTAGTAGGTGTCTAGTAGATACTTAATTTCTAAGTAGTTTACGAAAACATAACGTATATTCTTAAATAGTATGCTACTAAATATTCTAGATTATAATTCATTGTTTAACTGTTTGTGAGAGACGGCTGTTAAAGTTCTGGCATTAATATAAATTTGAGCCTCATACATACTAACACTTTTAGTAAAGCACACTAGACGAAAAATTAAATTACAAAAACACAAAACTTTATTGTTTCAGATCTAAAGAAACTTAAAATTTATATCAGATCTCACAAATGTTAAACTTTTTTTTTAAAACACTGAATGCCTATTTAAAAACCAAAACGGGTGCGATTCACTCAAAATTACAAATCTATCGCAATTTCGGCTGTCTGTATACTACCACCATCGATAATTGTTGGTATATCAGCCGGATTAAAAATGATTGTATTGTTTAGTAGCTGATTAAAATTTGTCGTTTGCAAATTGCTAGTTGTATATGTTGTTTGGTGATTACCCTGGCCCGTAACTGCCGTAGACTGCAGCGTATTATTCAGAAATTGCGTAAATGGCAAACAAGAATTCGTTGTTTGGAAAGAATTTGCAGTTGCCAATTGAAGCTGATTTAAATCATTTATGAAAATTTGCTGTGTTGCTACCGGGCTGGATGAAGGCGCTGCGGTGGACGTTGCAATTGTTGGTAATATAGATGCCTGGGTTGAATAGGTTTGCAAAATTTGAGGTGATTGTATTTGCTGATGATTATGATTTGATTGTGGGCTAGTTACAACAATTTGATTTTGGCCCAAATTGGGCCGCACTTTAAAACCATTGGGATGATGTGGATTACGGCATCCGCGACATTTACAATCGATACATGATTTGGATTCTACATAGCATGGGCATCGTTGGCCACAACATGTTAATTTTCCGGGCGTCAGTGTTGCATTGCCACAACGACATCCCTTCCTTTTTAGTTGATTGGATGACATAATGGTACTCGTATTGTTACTAGATTGCCCCACAGTCCCAGTACTTCCAGTTGCCATAATTTTTTGTTTGAAAATATGTTGATTAAAGGTGGTTGGTGTAGGCTTTTTAAAGTTTGCCGGCACCGTTGTCTGCATCATTGGACTATTAGTCGTTTGTATTGCTTGCGCCTGGACATTATTTTCTAGTTTACGTTTTATTGTAATTTTATTACCAGAACCTGCATACAGCACAGAATACACTGAAGGGCTGCCCATCGTCTGAGGTTGATGTTGCTGGATATTTTGGGATGGTGGCTGTTGCATAGTTTGCTGTTGCACGATAGTTGGTTGATAAACAACAGTTTCCTCTTTTATTTTCATTTGCACTGAATTTGAATATGTGTTTAAAACTGGCGTATTTCCAACAGAAATTTGTGGTATTGTGGGTGCAGCTAAACATGATGTTAACGGCACGGAAACTGGTGATTGTGTTGTATTTACAAATTTAGCTGCATTATTCAGTGTTTGGGTGGATGAATTAGATTGCGCTGTTGTATACAAGCACGGTAGAATTGAATAGGCCGATTTTGATAAACCAGTTGTATGGCTATTGAAATCATCATGAAATTTTGCTCCCTCATCGATTAAATCCAGTACACTATTTGTCGGCACATTTGTTGCTGCACACTGATCTCCATTCTTATTTGTAACAAGTGTTTGTTTACGAATTTCTTGATAAAGTGGTGTCAGAATTATATGCTCGCACAAACTTTTATAACACTGTAGCAGGATGCGTAGCTGACGATTCTCGACAAAGCTTTGTTTATCACAGCACGACATGCAAGACGTTTTCAATGTTTTCCTCAGGTCAATGCAACGTTTGCACACATGATGCTGACACTTTGAATTATTTGGTGAGTATGGTTCGGTTAGTAAATTTCCACAGAATTTGCACGATAGTGATTGGCGTAAATAGGGTAATAAACGATATAAATCGGTTAAATTTTTATCATCTCCATCATCACTTTGTAGTATAAGACGTGATGTAGAAACATATAAACTAATTGCATTCATTTTTTGTGTCACTCAATATTTCTATATATAAAACACTAGAATTTGTACTTGATTACTTAATTTAAATGGATTTTTAAATCTATTTTATATTTATTATATATGATTTTTTATTTATTAAAATTAAATAAAAAATAATATTATAAACAATTTGTTATTTTGACATTTTTATGCGTATCTGTCAAGCTGACAATTCAGCATTTCGCGGTATTTGGTTGGTTCGAAAGTTATAGTAGTTTATACTTTCATGTTGCGTTCGGCTACACAATATTGTACTAGGTTAAAGCTCTACGTAAACATTTTGTTTGTATGGTATGAGTATGATGGACATTTCATTCGTTGCCCTCTCATTACCAACTATAAATTTTACAAGTTATACATATGTCGTAGTAAAATTAAATAGTGAATTTCGTTAAAATAAATTTGATTTGAAAAAAGTTCTCGTTCCCAATAGGAAAAAAAATCCAATTTCATTAAAATCTAGTACTTTTTTCGTTTCATGTATAATGTATCAGATTTGACGTTTTCAAATTGGGTAGACATATTGGATTTTTGTACATTTTTTTTCGTGGTTTTCTTTGAACTCCTTCATTTTTAGTTCCACAATTTGTACGGACGTCTTCAGACGTAAGACGGGCGTGGATTATAGAAATAAAATTGAACAAAATTAATTACAGTGAATAAATATAGTTTGTATGATAAATACTAAATACAAGTGGATAAAAATTTAAATTGTAAAAATATTATTAATGTGATTTGTGAAAAATAAGATAAATAAAAAAGAAATACGTGAAAAATTTCACCTGTGTGTTGTTTTACTCTAGAATTGGTGTTTTTATGTGACGTTTACATGTTTTCTTGTTTTTGAACAAGTACAATAATTGCCGAGTACAAACAGCAATACAACAATTATTCAGGTTAGCGAATGTTTCTTCTGTTTTATTTTAAATCGAGCTGAAAAGAAAAGAAAACATTCTTACGTGTTGAGTTCATTGTGATTTTCTGTTTGTTTATTTTGCTTTGGCCGTTTTTCTTTTTATTTCTGTAAAGTGAATTGAACTTAAATTTTACATACAACACAAAATGATCATAAAATGTGTAAATGAGAAGATGAAAAAAGCACAAAAAAAGAAAATATTGATTTTTCTTGTCGGTTTTCTTCATCTCTCATCTCTTCCTCTTCTATTATATGATATGTGGCGTGTGTGTGGCAAATCATAAACGCAAAATCTTATTCGGCTGATTTTTCTCTCGGTGATTTTAAATTTGTGACAAATGTTTGTTTATGTATATGTCACAAGCACAACCTATAACCAGTTAACAGAGAGATTGCCCAGTTTAACAGATTCTCAGTTAGCAGCGCCTTTGTTCTCTGTTTAATTAAAATAATTATTAGGAGTGTCACCTATGTACTTGTACAGATCATAATCGATTCTTATCTCCTCTTCCTTGATAACTGTAACTATTAATCAGTTTCTTTGAATTCGTCTTTGAAATGTAAACTTTCGAAACTCTAAGTACAATTAATCCTAATTCCTCAGAAATTCAACCAGTTGCAGTAGCCTCGCAGTTTACTGCATTAATGGTTATTCCGTTTTTAATCCCAGGATCTCCATAGATTTCCTGATGCCATTATCGAGAATGTCGACATTTATGTTCTGGTTTCTAACTACAAAAATTTGACGTCTTTTTTCAAGTTATCAGCAACAGTTCTGGATTTACACTTTACTGAGCCTTAAAAATCAGAAGGATCCTAACCGGATCTTGCAACTTTAGCCTTTCTCCCCGACTCCTTTCACCGATCGCGGTGTTGAGATTTTATGCCGAGAAAACCCAGCTCATTTCGAACATTGTCGACAATTGACGGTTCGTTACCGGTTGTCGAAGTCGGTGATTTTATTGAAGCAAGTACACCATACAGCTGCTTTTAATGTCACTAGTACATTTTTCAATATGTTTGTCTCAATAGATTGCCTTTTCGTCTCATTCAGAAGAAGATCTCTCATTTAGAGAAAGCGCGGTTGCGCTGTTTGGGATTCTTCAACAGTGTTTTTCGGAATGGGTACAAAGGGCCGAATATCGAAGAGCCAAATGTATCAATGGGTCGAAGGGACGATTGGAAAATTTAAAAAAAAACTTTTTATTGAACATAAATGAATTTATTTATTTTACTATTTTTCATCTTTGGATATTCATGAAATTCCACGTATCCAGTCAGCGATACATTTAGGAGAAGGAAAATTTTGTCATGCGCCACCTGAGACATTCGACGCTATGTCAGCCTTCTGATAATAGGTGTAGTTATGTACAAAAAATAAAAAAAATAATTAAATTAAATAAAAAAATTAAAAAAATATATTTCTAAAAACAAAAAAAAAAAAAATAAAATACTAATTCGACCCATTCAGCCCTTCGACATTCGTCTGTTCGACATTCGGCCCTTCGACACATTCGGCCCTTCGACACATTCGGCCCTTCGACATCCGGCCTTTCGACATTCGGCCTTCCGACATTCGGCCCTTTAATATCATACCGTTGTTTCAATACCCCCTGAGACTCAAACTTAATTTATTTAATAATCGCTTGTAATCTAATCAGGCTCCTTCACCTTCCTTTCTTTCCCCTTTTACCTACAAAATCCGCTTTAACTGCGACATTAAATTTTTCGGTGAACCCGAAATGAAAAAATAGGAATGAAAATTAAAAAATGTAAGGCCATTTTTGAGATGTAGATTTTTGTTTAAATTTTATTTTCGAGAGAACAGAATAAAACAATACAAAAAAATTTAGTGTTTTAATATAAAATAAGGGTTTAAATTAACAATAAAAGCCTATTACGATATAGTTTGAAACCAGAAGCTGAAATCGTGTGTAGCTTGGCTAAATGTCTGCAAATCACAAAGATCTTTTTAGCCGAGATTTTCGTTAATAATCGCTACTCGCTTATCAAATTTTGCGGATTTGTTTTGAAATTCAAAATTACTGAAGAATGTTTATGTAATTTTAAAAAAAAGACTTATTTCTGCATTTTGAGTGTCCTTTATTTCCGCGGTTTGCCCTCTTGAACAAATCATTTTTGCAAGATTGTGTTGATTATGGAAATGCCTGTGGTGAATTTTCATACAAAAATTATTACGAATACATAAACCGGGTTGGATATATGTAAGTATATGTACAGTTTTCTGCTGTACAGAAGAGGATAGAAAATGGCCATCGAATAATTGATTAGTTAATGCCCCTATCCAAGCGTTACATGAACTCCACTACTCTTGCAAGTCTAAATTTTGTTTAATCTATTGTGAAGTCATGAGCAATGACAACAGTAAGCAAGATGCTCCCGAATACATCTTTACCAAAACTGATTTTTTTATTAATTTTCGTGCTACTATTAGCAAGAGAGTTTCGGCCTCTAAATTCTGTAACTTTGTGTCTGTCTGTAAATCCTTCAAAGCCAGCACAAATGAACCATGATAAATGAACTGTGGATGAAATCGAATTTCGGGGATGATTATTTTCGAGTGCTATTTTGACTGCTTTGTAAACTTTTTGTTCAATTATTAAGTTTTTAATATTTAAATATCTTGAAACTAGGAATTCTAGAAGCGTAACAGGAAGAACGAATCTTCAGATCGATTGGGATACTTATTCATACATAATAGGTGTTATCGCCGTACATTCGTATGGTTAATGATATGTACAAATCTTCTTCCGGAAAACCGCCCAAAATTATTCTTGGTGTCCTATTCGCGGAGAGATTAGCGCTTGGCTATGAATTTTAGAACAAACTGTCCGGATTTACTGTCTCACCTAGGATCGTCAGGTAGCATCCTATATGGTGTTTCAAGTTAATTACGACGTTGGTTTTCTGGGTTATCGAGACTATGAAATAAATCGATAAAGAGTCCATCGTTTCTTGTACGGGCTTGTTTACAGATTAATCTTTCTCTGTTTTGAATCCGATTTCCGTTGTCATATGGGATCGCAATAAAACATTTCATCTTTCCGGGCTTACACGGTGGGGCGTTTTATGATTCAACCAACCAAGGATATATTTTCTCGGCCACTTATCTGAAGTATCGATTATTAGTCAAAATATAATCTATCGAATTTACTGAGACCTTAAATAAACAAATATAAAAAATAAAACACGAAAACTTTATGGTCAGTTGTCATTGCAATACATATTGAAAATAATGTGACGCTGAATTGAAGTTTCTGCACAAACCACTCTCAAGTATGATATAGTTGTTGACAAGTCGAGAAGGTTGTTAACATTTTTTGTTAATATTTCATGCGTTAATAAAATATAAACGGATTAAATATAGATTTTAATTGTGAATTATGACGATCTATGATCGTGAAAACTTTTTTATTGTAAAAATAATATTTATAGTTCATTATGTATGTTGAATTGATAGCTGCTATTCAGCAGATTTCAACTAAAACATTAGCACATGTTACATAATCACTTGCACTATAAACAAACGAGTAAATATACGAATATGTAGTATTTAGTATAGTTGTTTATTTAAAGATCAAAACTATAAGTAAGTACGATAACTAAAATTAGACGAAATCGATCGTTATTTTGTTATTTCATTTTATGTTATAAATTAACTTCTTAAACGATGAAACAATGACCGACTTGCTGTTTTACTATAAACGTTTTGTTTATCTTAAACATATTTATGTATTCCTACGCTTGTAATTTTGGTTAGAGTATAAGTGAAGTAGAACATTGGTGTTTGTGAATTCAATCTATCGGTGGTCGCAGTAGCATAATTATTTTCATCATAATTATTTCTGGCTAATCTAGTTGTCATCAATCACAGAGCGCGTAATGCAACAAGTTATGATATCAAGCTGCTTAATTTGATTTTCTTAAATTGGGCTCAATCCAGATAAAATAATTTGCAGCCTCGTTATTTAGAATTATAGCTTCTTCTCGCTACTATACATTAAAAGCGCGGCTGACTACGACATCCATTAAATGAAAAGCTACCAAATTTAAACCAACTATAGCTGATGTCCACGTTTTAGCGCAACTAATTTTTAAGTGGTAGTAATCCGCATCTATCTTCTCCGGTACCATAATCTAGGATATATTTTTACTGATTGATTGACTGGGGTGTGCGGTCAAACCTAAGTAAGATTCCCGGTTCACGTCGGGCCCATGTTGGCTAGTTATGATGGAATTTGCCCAGTTTTAGATACCTAAGTAGCCAATAGTTCGTAAGTTGTTAGTTTAATAAAATGTAAGTAGTCATGAATAATGGTGAATTTCCTGAAATAAAACTTTCATAATTAGAGTCTGTGTAATTTTACTATTTAGAATAATATAAGATATTTAAGCAAGATTATAATGTAAGTAATTATTATTAAGTAATCTAACCTGGCTATGCTAAAGCCTATTAATCAAATGCAATTAATTGCTTTGAATAATCCTAAGGATTTTGTTCAAACTTCCCGATTCAGAGAGCATTTCTTGTTCGAAATTCCATTGATGTCTGAAAAAGAAGAACGATGATGGTTGGTTAGAACATTGTCCCTGCTTACGAACCGCTACCAACTTCCGTTTCTCTGTTGTGTTGTTCTGACTTCCGCCCTTGGAGGCTAGCATCAAAGTATGTATAGGGAGTCCCACCTCTGATTGTTCCGGTCATTGAACATTTAGGAAAATAATTCATCAAACAAGAAAGCTAAATTTTGGCGGAGATTTGTATTGGAAATTTTAAAGAAACTGCTATTGCCCTGTTCCACCAAAGTTATGCGCGATCATTATTCGCGCCGCATGTGAATATTGCTTTACTAAGATTATAAGGGTCAAACATTTTATGATGAAATAAGTATCAACAATTTTAATGTAAATTTTCGTATCGGAAGGCTATAGATCGCATATAGCCAAGCTCTACGTGTTTCACTACACTTGGAGCCGAATTCCAATAATCTCTCGTCACGAGAACCAACATAATCGATGTCGATGTTTTCGATTAAGAGCACAATTTTAATGAATTAATAAATGTGGGGGGGCATGCTCGCGAGCCTCAATTTGGCCATGTGTGCCATAGATTGTAACTAGAAATATTTAACAAACACATTTTATTAAAAACTTGATTTTTATTTCGCAAAAATTAGTTAAAAAAATTATTTAAAAACAATTTTTTGCAGCTCCCTTTCCTAGGTAAAAATAGATTAATTTTTCTGAAAGGAGAAAATATTTAAAAAATTGATGAATTAATGTTTTTCTGAAAAAAAAATTAACTTTTTTTAATATTTTAATATCAGGGTCCCTTATACATATTCTAAAGCTCTTTTTACCAGATGCCTTCCATATTATAATCTTTGCAATTATATTTTCAGACTTCAAGTAAGTAGGGATTATCCTCATAGTTTTGAGACAGAAATTATTTGTGTGTTTTTTGAGTTATTCCTTGTTTATTTATTTATTTAAATATTAAAGGAAATCGATTTAATACGTTGCAATTATGATTTCAAATTTAACAAAAGTAAAATATAAAATATATTAACAAAAAAAAAAAATATAAAAATAAAATTTTAAAAATAGAATATAAAAAAATTAATCTATTCACACTTAGATTGTAAATAAATAAGAATTATAAATAAACAATTTTTTAAATTAACAGTTAGTTAGTACTTCAAATATGAAACTGTCAAATGACTTATTAAAAATTTAGAAAATACGAAATTTAACTTGTTTTTAAAACTATTTTTTGATAAATTAAAATCAAATTGATCAACTACGGTATTGAAAGATTTTGCTGATTGATTAATGGGGTTGTTGTCGCCATAGTTGCTTGGGTGGTGTTCGTGTGCGAAAAATTGATAATTACGCAAAGTTCTGCCTGGGACATTTATGGATATGTTTTTCAGTATGAAGGATGAATCGATGTGGCCGAGAAGCACATTTCGAGCGAGCCATATTTTCACAAGCGAGCCATATTTTCATAGAATGGTATGTTATAATCATAATTCTAGCCAGTTTTTTTCAACAGGAATATAAGGATTTTGTTTTTTGTATGCTTTCGATTCTGTTCATGTGTACAGCGTAAGAGGGGCTCCAAAACGTTACGGCATACTCCACTTGAGATCTTGCATAAGCGTAATATAATGTGCGTATAGTATGTAAGTATATCCGTAAATTCCCCAGTGTACCGCTTGACAAAGCCAAACATGGAGTTAGCTTTAGCAATACAATTATCTATATGACGGTTAAAACTAACGTTTTCAACACATGTGACTCCCAAATCAATAATCTCACGTACTCTTGGAAACGACATAGTTTTACATTTTTTAATATTGAGGTGTAATGAGTTTTGGACACACCACTCACTAAGTCTGTTGAGGTCCTCCTGCAGTTTATCAACATCATGCTCATGTTTAATTTATGAAAAATTTTTACGTCATTTTTCTGATCACCTTGTTAGAATCTGTATACGCTACATCTACTTGATGATGATCTTCTATCTCATTTAACACTTTATAGGTAAATTCGACCAGATTGGTAGATGAGCCCGTATTGGTAAATAGAGATGTGACGTATCAATGTAGATTTAAAAACATTGCACACAATCAGCTCAAATAATTTAGGAATTGACGTTGGAATTCCTCTGTAACATGAGACATCCTCTCTCTTACCGGTGTGAAGTATTTAACGTTAATAAAAAGTGTAGCTACACTTTTTAACGAAAAATGTAGACTCAAAATGTGTAGCTACACAAATTATCAAAAAGTGTAGCTAGAAAAGAAAAAAATAGTTTGAAATTTGAAACACGTGGTTTAATTAAAATTATTTATTAAAAATAAACAATAAATATTGAGAATCACAGTAATACAAAAATAAGTAAAGTATTTTAATTCAAAAAACCATCGGAACAATAGTTGCCAAGTGTTGACTTGGCAATCATTGTTGCGATGATTTTTTTGATTATTAAAGAAATTAGTGAATTTGGCCAAAGATGCTTCCACCTGTAGGGCCATATCATAAAAAAAATGCAAGACAATTTGCATGTTGTGATAAAATTGTCTTGCATTTTTTTTACAAATTCCAAACACCATCCCGAGTTAAATCACTAAATTCCACGCTTGGCAATCATTGTTCCGATGGTTTTTTGAATTAAAATACTTTAAATATTTTTTTTTATGAATTAAGTATGTATATATATAAACTTATTTTTGTATTACTGTGATTCTCAATATTTATTGTTTATTTTTAATAAATATTAATTAAATCACGGCTTTCGAATTCTAAACTGTTTTTTTTTCTAGCTACACTTTTTGAGTCTACACTTTTCGCTAAAAAGTGTAGTTACACTTTTTATTAACGTTACATACTTCACACCGGTCTCTCTCTTACCCGATTTAAAGATGGGGTTATTTTTGAAATTTCCATTTATCAGGAAACACGGTTGTGATTATTCGATTGGTTAAAAAGTTTGAGCAGAGAGGATTTGTGAAGCTACTCGCAAACCTTTTTAATATAAATGCGGGTATATTATTGTCCGGCCCACATCCATCTCCGAATTCCTTTAAGGTTGATATAACATTCTCTTCATGTTTGTGATTTGGAATAAACAATTCAATTAGAACATTTTAAAATTTTTATCCATGGAAGATTTCAAATAAATCACCGCTACTTAGGAATGTCAAATGGATAAATTCCAATTAGCGAAAACACCAACATTTTCCATTAAAAAAATTTGATTACTTAATTGAGAAGTTTCAAATTTTAAAAACCCTGGTAAAATTATTCATAAGTGACCTCTGATGGAATACATTCTTTTCGGACAACAAATGTGCACGAAATTTCGATGGATAATTAAAAATATAATTAGATAAGTATATTAACATCTAAAGCTAGCGGTATAAAATTTGAAAATTTGTTCCAAACCGGAACTTTTAATCCTGTTCATTTTACTATTAAAACTTTGGTTAAGCTGTTCTTAGATATACCCAAGAACTTGTGAACATTTCTAGGATCGATAATACAAACATTTGAATGGCGTTTTTAAAATCCGTTGGAAAAATTATTATAAATGTGTGCCGTTTAATGATTAAGCTATTTTCTGATCTTTAAATTGATGGAAACAGAAATCAGCGGACATCGCTAAAATGGGAATTAAAAATATTTTAAAATGGCCCAATTAATTTTTTTATACGAAAACATGCATCCAATTCGCTTAATCCTCATTTTTCGAATAAATTTCTATATATTTTTATAATTGGTTAAATTAGGTCGGTCTCGAGCCCAATATAATTGTAAATTGAGATTTACTCTTTTCTCATTTAAATCTGGCCCAATCACTGTAAAGGGTTTACCAATAAGATATTGATTTTGATATTAAAAAAAAGTATTTTGGAGAGAAATCAATGAATGTTTCTTACATTGTAAAGAGGAAGGTATGCCATTAACATTTGAAAACGATATCAGCCAAATGGTCCCCACGGCTACGCTTGCATCACCATATCCTTTTCATGAAATTTTCCATGGCCAATTTGCACATTTGCGGCGGTATGTCCTCGATAACTTCACGAATTCCATCTTTAAGCTCTTGAATCGATTGTGGAGCTAAGAAAAAAGTCTAAAGGTGTTAAATCACAAGATTTCGTTGGCCAATTGTGATCACCTCTTCGAGAAATAACACGGTCAGGTAACTTTTCTTGCAAAAATGCGATTATTTCGTTGCTTTTGTGGCACGTAGCGCCGTCTTGATGAAAATAAACGTCGTCCACGTCAATATCTTCCAATTTCGGTCATGAAAGATCATTAATCATAGCTCGGTAACGCAATCCATTCACCGTAACAGTTGCAGCAGCCTCATTTTCGAATATGTAAAGTCCAATCACACCCACAGCCCAAAAACCGCATCAAACAGTGACACGTTGAGAATGGAGAGGCTTTTCAACAATCATTCTTGGATTTTCTGAGTCCCAAATGTGACAATTGTGCTTATTAACGTAGTCTCCGAGGTGAAAATGCGCCTCATCACTTAAGATGATTTTTCGATGAAAATTCGGATCATTTTGATGCATTTGAAGGACCCCCCAATCAGCGAAGATACGACGTTTCTTCGCTGATTGGGTCTAATTCCAAAGATCGACGAGGAATCGACAAACCTGGGTTTTCGTCATCACTACGGACAGGCTACAGCAGCAAAATTGACAGCTGCCCAAATAGTAGGCTATTCAAAATGAAACCTGCTATTGGAAAACCCTGGGACCTAACTTTTGAATTCGACATTCATTTTCGAACGCTATCGTTTTCCTATAGCAGACAAAAGAAAAAAAAGAAAAATGTATGAAATTTTTACTATTCTCTTCTCTTTTGTTTCCACGCTTGGCTGTAAGAAAACGATAGCCATCGAAAATGATGACGTCGAATTCAATAATTAGGACCCTGTATAATTAGTGTAAGTTTCTATTCAATTCGAATTTTAATTAATCGTTCTCGGGAATATGTTCACAAGAGAAATGCACGAGAGATTGCACAAAAGAAATGGATTATGGAGGACGAAAAGTGATGTGAAACGGAGTAGACGTGTTTTGTTCTCGCTCCTTCATTTAATTTAAATATTTTTTTTTTGTGTAAATAATAAATAAAATAATTATAATTATTAATAATAATAATAATCAATTTGTTTTTTACATTATAAAATAAGTGATTAAAAGATATGACGTACACCTAGTGTTTTAAATATTGATTTGTGTATAAGCCGCGCGTGAAATTGTGTAGAACGTATACGTATATATAATTATTTCCGTATATGTTCTGATACCATTTCGTGAATGCGTAAATGCACATTTATGTTTGATTGAATTACTAGGTATACATAATATACATAGTGGGTTTCAAATAAACAGTAAAGTGACGAGTTAAGTGATGTGTATGATGAAATGTGTTTATATACATAAAACCTGAGTTGAAATATTTATAACGGGATATATTTCGTTTTAATGTTTCGATAAACTGGTTATGTATAAAGATGCATTAAATCAGAGAAGTATCCTTTATATACATTTATATATATAATATATACATATATACATACTTTTATTTTTATTTATGTACTTTTCATACTTCGTATATAGATTTGTGTGTAGCATCAAAATTTACCTAAATAATACATATACATAGTTATGAGTGTGTGTTTCTGTGCGTTTAGATGTATATATATATATATATATATATATATATATATATATATATATATATATATATATATATATATATATATATTGGTGTGTACATGCAGGGATGTAACAAAACCAATAATCGCCCCTTTCACACGGGATGTCAAAGAAGCAGCTTCTTTTTCGTCTCTTTCCCCGTTTACATATGAAACCGGTTGTCAAAAATTTTTTAAGCAGCTCTAACACAAATAGAAGTGAAATAAAAAATTTGATTACATATTTTATTTTAATTTAAATTTGAAATTTAATTTTAAAAATTAATTTTTTTTTTTTCATTAATTTTTGAGATATACATTTTAGTTAAAATTTTATTTTCGAGAGAGTAGATTAAAACAATACAAAAACATTTTGGTTTAAATATAAAATAAGGTTTTAAATTAGCAATGAACAATCTATTACGATTTATTTTAAAGTGTGAACCAGTGCTTCTTTTAAATCCAGGTTGGAACGGATGAAGAAATTTGATATGTTAATTGTTGTTGGTTTTGGATGTAGACTTATGTATACATGTGTGGATGGTATGTATATTTTTGTGGTTTATTATGTATTTCCTTGTGAAGCGTGTTTTTTGAATCTTCATCTTCGTCTCTTTCCCTATTTGCCTATGAGATTGGATTTGATAGCGACTCATTTTTATTTTTGAACCAAATTTTTTATTGGTGTAGCGGCGCTGGCCCAAGCGAAAATGAGATAGGGGATTCAAGGCCGTTTTTTTTTTTTTTTTTTTTTTTTTTATATGTAGGTTTTGGTTTGGTTTGAGTTTTGTTTTCGGAAGAGCAGAATAAAACCATGATGAAAAGTCATAAAAAGGTGAAATATTCCCAAGTTTCATTTTCGTCGTTTTGTGCGCGTTGCGTCACTTGTGGCCAGCAGGACGGAGGTTTACATTGAATTTGTCGATTTTCGATTTGTTTTGAGTGGATCTTTTTTTTTTTTTTTTTTTTTTTTTTTTTTTTTTTTTTTTTTTTTTTTTTTTTTTTTTTTTTTTTTTTTTTTTTAAATTATACAATTACATACAACATTATATATTACATATAAATATTAAAATTTATTAAATAAAATTCAGCTCACAAATTCTTGTTAATGATATTATAGCTTTGTTCCTCAAAGCTATTTACAATTTTCAAAAATATTCGTGATCTTCAAAATTCATTTATTTAAATAGATTATGTACTTTAAATTACAAATTAAAATTTATCTCGATTTTATTTTATTTGATATTTTATGATTTCCGCAGTGATTACAATTCAAAATTTTAATGATTTTAACTAAATTTTTATTTTCTGTCATTTTGCGCGTGAAAATCATGTTTTAGTATCTTGTTTTTATGTTTCTTATGGCGTTTTCTTTTAACAAAAAACTGGCAAAAAATTTTGTTTTTGACGTAAATCACATTTTCGCGTTCTTTTAGCGGAAAAATGGCAAAGAAAAGAAAAAAAATTTGATGTACATCAAAAAATGGAAATATAGATTTTTACTTCCATTTTAACTACCACGTACACATATTTATACGTACACATATTCATAAAATACGTCAACCGTAAATATTGTCAAATGCGTCAAACGCGTCATTTGAAATTTTTTTCAAAATGGTTTGTTATTGTTTTCGGCATCCCTTTCGGTTAGACACACTACGCCACACATCAATTTTTTTTTTTTTTTTTTTTTTTTTTTTTTTCGTTTTCTTTTTAACTATCCAAAATTCGATTTACATCAAAAACGTAAAAGAATCCGCTATCAATAACTTGAACGGTGAAGAGTAAGTCATAAGTTTGAATATATTGAATACAATTAAGTAGTCAATAATAAGCATACAGTTTGTTTTCAGGTTTAATAAATAATACGAGTATATGTTTACTGACTATTTTAACGGCCAGTTTGCCAAATGCTAATGATTTTAGAGAAATTATTAATGATTTAATATTCATTATTAATATACATAATTCAATTTATTATTAATAAAATTCAAATAAGAGTTTCAGAAAAATATATTGTAAGTTATGGAGTTGTAGAGGATTAAATTAATAAATATTTATATTATTTAGGAAACCGGTAGATTAACTAAGAATGAATTTCAGAAATCTTTAGATGTTATGAAGAAATATTTCTTTGAAATATTAATTGCTGGTCGTGTAGATTAGAATTGTGCTGTCATTATGTTAATAACTATTGGCTTTACCTAGGTATTATCAATTAATCAATTTTGTTTAGGTAGCTGATAAGTATTAATGTAGAATTATATTACAGAAAATTTCCAGATGCACGTGAAATAATATTATTTTTTCTCAGGTTTTGATTTAGTGAGGCAATTGTTGAAGATCAAAGCAATACCATCGTTATCCATTAAACCTATTAAGCCTTTATCCTTCCTCTAGTAGATTAGAAGTAGATTAGAATTGTGTTGTGCCGTACGATCGCTAGGTGTCTGAAACCGGATCGTTCTGTCCCAAAAAAAAAAAAAAAACCTTTCCTATCCTTCCTATTGTTATGTGTAAACAGGCTGTAGGAATAGGCCCGGCGTTATCCGGGACTCTTGGCTAGCACTTGGTTCTACAGTCCAATCAATCAATCAATCATCAATCAAGAGAAATGCACGAGAGATTGCACAAAAGAAATGGATTATGAATTTTGACTTTATATGATGACCACCAACTGTGGTTAAAATTGGGATACCCGCAGTATGTTGAGATTTGTGAAACAATTTCGTATTTCAAAGAAAGCTCCAAGGTATTGGACTACTACTTTTTTCTCGGATTTCTCGTAGCTGTTTTACATCATGCAACAAATAAAATAATTTAACAACCCATATATTTAAATAGTCAGAAAAAAAAATCAAAATCGACGAGCATAAATTTTTAAATTTTAGAATATGAAAAACCCAATACAAGCTGCATAAGTCTTGTGGTGTTTGAATTTGAATCTTTTAAATTTACCTTAATAAAGACTTCTTTAAATGAGGCCATTAGTACATGCTTTAATTGAGGAGTTAGGCCAAAGAAATGAATAGAAAAAGAATGTAAAATGATTTCGCAAACCTCCACGTACAGATTTAGTTTTAGAAATTTTCAAATTCAATTTCAAAAAATTTTCATTCAGGTTCATTACAAAATCATATAAGAAAAGAAACCTTATTTTCCTTTCGCCCCAACCAAATTATTAACCAAAATAAATTTATAATACTGCTTCTCGTAAAAATTGTTCCTAACTATGCGATACATTGGTATAAAGGGTTAATTCTGAGTACTTACCACAGAGAACTCTTCAATTATTATTTTGATTGTACTTGTAATCCGTTGTATAAAATATCACAAATACAAAGTAACATCAGCAATATTAAGAAACATTATACATATTATGAAAACTTTCAGAAAAGTTAAATTGAATTTAAAATATATAAAAAGAAAATATTATATTATCGATTTTATATTCTGCTCCAAGCAGAATTTTTATTACACATATTTCTTATAACAACTTTGCGGGAATACTTGTCTTGTCTACAATGTTATTAGGGAAGGGATATGGGATTTGAATCATGTTAGATTATAGCACCAACTATTATAGTTTTATTTTAGTTTCAAGTATATTTATTCCGGCACTAGATATATCATAAATCATAAAATAATTGTATTCATATTGTCTTATTTTTCAACAGTTTCATCAATTTGTTAAATTGAAACTCACGAGATAAGCAAAATTCAATATACATACATATTTTGATTGATATTGTTGAAAAATTATGTTTTATGAAAAATTTCGTCTTTATAACTACTAGGGTAAGAGTACACTGTTCTGAATATTATATACAATATATAAACTTGCTAATTAGCAGATCACGGTGATCTTGAATACAACAAACACGAAAAAATTAAGTCAATGCCCTACAGAGGAGGAGGAGGTTTCATTACACCAAACATTGGTGGTAAAAATTTAAGAAAGATCGAATTACACACAAAAAGTTAGTTCTAAGCTGAATGCATGTGGGTTAATCATATTGTCGAGGTTGCTGATTTGATTTGATTTTACTTAGTTTTTTTTTTATAGACAATTGAATTGCTTTTATTGTGTGTGGCAATATAAGGCATGTTGTTGATTTTATTCTAACAACAATAATAATGTACTAAGCACGAAATTCATATAAATACTTACATAATGTGTATGTAGTTTATTTTTAAGATTTTAAATTGTGTGTTTCTTATGAGTTTTAAGTATAAAATACAAACTATTATAGAGATTTGGTGCGTTAGTACAGACCAAACCAAAATAAAAGATGATCGTTCTATATTCATAGTGATTTGATATAGCGGTCCGAACTTTCTAACATATTTTACAAAATCTTACATTCACCTTAAAGAAAAATTCAGATTTATTTTACCGCTAATTAGAATTATAATATTTATAGTTGCGTAGAGTTAGTTGATTTGGATGACCTAGAAAAAATCGTTGAATGGCTAAAATCGATAACTTCCTTGCATGTGGCATTGTCCACCCATGTGACGAGAAGTGTAGGTAGTGGAATTTATATAAATTTTATGATTGTCGTCACATGTGTGAAGAATGCATTCGAAACAATAAATATTCTTATCTAGAAATGTATAAATTATGTAATAATTTCCGTTACGCATAAGAATATGTGTAAGAATGAATAGGCCTTTGTTTTGATTATTTCAAAATGTTTTATTAATGATAAACATTTACGTATTATTTTCATCTACTTGTAAAAATACGTGCCCCAAATTATTGATCAAACAATCCGAATTCCCATTACCTTGCCAACGATTGGCTCTATTTATTTTCTATGTCATAATAAAATTTTCAGTTTTTGAAGAGTTTTCAATCTATATACACTTAACAAATATTATAACAAAATGTCTTCGACCGATTGGGCCGGTAAATTATTTGCCAATGACGAGGATGGTAAACCAAAGGTTACACGCGAAGAATATGAGATGCTAACGGAAGTGTTAAAAAAAGAAGAATTTCGTAAATTATTTTTTGAGTACTGTGAAGAGTTAAATGATCCCGAACAACGTCAAATTTATGAAACTGAACTCACACAATTCGAAAATGAACGCGGTGTCGACATAACATTTATAAATCCCGAGCCTGGATTTGTTCTTAAAACAAGTATTGATGGTGATAAAAAATGTTTTATAAATATTGCGCATTCGAATAAAGTGGATAAACCGTCGTTTGAGATGAGTGCTAATAAAATTGGTGCACATTGGAAGATCCCGTTAACACAATCACCGCCACGCCATGATTACGACAAGAATCGTCAATCGTGTTTAGTCTATGACGTTGTGTTTCATACAGACACATTAAAAATGTGTGAGACGAATAAAAATTTTCGGAAAATTGTTGTTGATTCGGCACTAGATGCTGTACAAAAATCGTTTAATGTGCAAATCGATCGAAATAATTTGAAATATCCTAAAATACAATTCAAAGGGCTAAATCGCCCTACTGTTATACGGAAAAAGATAGATAATTTTGAAGGAAGTCGAGAAACTTTATTTGACGATCATATTCCACCCATACCGGAAAATAATTGTGATGAGGTAACAGAATTGAATGTGACCACGCCGAACGAGTCCGAATATACAGTGCCTAAATATAAAATTGTGCAACGCTGTAATGTCGATATGCAGGATTGTGTTGAAGACCAAAACGCGAAATTACATATCACAATACCAAAGGAAATTGTAATAATTGTTGATCTGCCCTTGTTGCGTACAACGAAAGACGTCGAATTGGATGTGCTCGAAAAAGAAATTAAACTACTGAGTGATTTTCCATCGAAGTACAAATTAAATATTCACCTTTCTTATCCAGTGGACGAGTCGCAAGGCAACGCTAAGTTCGATAAAAATACCAAAAAATTAACCATTACACTTCCGGTAAAGAAAGAAAAATATGGTACGAAATATTTCCGAAATAAAATAATTGATGTGAAAACCAACGAGATGCTGGAAGGGCGAGCATTAATACAGGAGGTATTAATACCTGTCACTGCAGAAATTAATGAAGATACCCCAGACCCACCACTAGATAATTCCGCTGAATTTCTTGATCCTAACATCTCATATCAAATACCAAAATTCACAATTGAGAAAGTATCGCAATCCAGCCATGCTGTTGTTATAAACATGGAAAATCTTGATGCGTCATCACTGGAATTGAATAATCCGCGAACGTGTCCATCTAATTTTCTACAGATGAAATTTTTTAAAATCGGACCAGGATTCTTTCCCATTCATTATTCGCTTTATATACAATTTCTAAGCGATATCATGGTAAATGTAGCGACTATAAATTTTACTGAAGATAAACTATCATTAGAGTTTGTTGTTAATTGTGGAAGTGATGACGATTTAAAATATATTGTTGGTCAAAATGAGTATGATTTAGATGATGTTGATTAAATAAAATTATTTTATTGAGCAAAATACAAGTTGCTTTGTACTACTTAATTGTGTGATTTTATTGTTTGGTAAAGTGAGGATCGTCTAGTTATGGAGGAATTTGAGGTAAAGAATCTACATGACAGCTGAATATTTCTCAAGTTAAAATTTCACAGCTGGAACGGCTTTAGAGATTTGAAGCAACTCTACAGACAGAAAAAATTGTGCTAAATGTTCAACTCCCAATGAAGTTCGATAACCCTCAGATTACTACTAATATGATCGCAGGGGCTCTATTATGAAAAAAAAATGCGATTTCGCATTTTCATACAATATCGCATTTTGGTATTATAGACTAATATTTTCGCAAAAGTGCGCTCAAGGTCGGATGCGAACGCCATATTATAAAATAGTATGGCGGATTTTTGCGATATTATATTTTTCAAATGCGAATGGTCAATAGCAGTCGGATATCGCATTATTTAATACACTTACGTGATAAACTTTTATTTTTTTAAATATTTTAAATATAAAGGTATTATAAATTGTCATTTTTGTTAAAAGTAAAAAATATAAACTTTTTTTATTGTCGTGCAGTAGAAATGTATACATATTTTCTCACATAATTCAAAGGGATTTGACGTGTTTCGTTAAAAATTTATTTTTAATATGGACGTATTCAATTATTGTATCAAGTATCACCTTCTTCATCATCCTCACAATTATTTAAATATAAATCAACACAGTCCATATTAATATGTATTTAAAGAGTAAATAAATGCAAAAATATTACGAAAGGTTAATTGTGATTATAAGAACTGTCAGATGTTGTAATGACATTTAAAAAAAATTCCCATTGAAAATTTCCCTATAGGAAATGCGATATGCGATAATCGCATTTCATAATAGAAACGCAAGTGGCGGATCGGATCCGCAAAATCGCAAAAAATGTGATATGCGACGTGTTTCATAATAAGGCCCCAGATTACAAGCATTTTTAATGCTCCATCTAGTGTACTCCAAAGCAGTAATTTAGGGTCCTTAATCTTGTTTTTACTAATTAACCAGGGGGGCTATTTTGAAATAATCCGATATCGGATTTTTTCCGATATCGAAAAATCCAATCAGCCGCGAATCTTCCTATTATGAAATTGTTTGGTCGAATTTGTCAAATATGTATAAGCATGAAGTTAGCACTAATGATTCTGTTGGTGTTGTAGTCGTAATAAATTCAAAATAAATAATTTAATTATAATTATTATTTAACTCTTTGCACTGGAAGTGACCATACTAATTTACTCTAAATCTCGTACAGCAATCTGTAGACCAAAAAAAAGTACCACACTGTAAAAGATTAAATAAATACTTATTTAATATTATTTAATATCAGTAAATTATTTTAATTTATTTACCTAAAAATAATACAAGTACCCATCAACCTTGAAAATACATCGAGTGCAAAGGGTTAACTATGAATATTTTTTATTTAAATATATTACACTTATACATTTTAAACATTGTTTAATTTAATTTTTTTTAGTTTTTATATTTCGTAAAAATAATATATTGGTTCAAATAGTTGAAGAAACACACTTTCGATAACAAAAAATGAAATTCGTCAAATGGCATTCAGATTTTGACATTCGATTTTCGGAAAATCCGATTTCGTTTTGTCTTTTTAGTTTCATAATAGCGGATTTTTCGATATCGGATTTTCGTAATCGCCAAATCCGCTTTCGGATCCGATTCGCAAATTTTCAAAATAGCCAACCAGGTCAATTACATCATCAAAAATTCAAATACCAACGTTCAAATCCACTAATAAGCGTATGCAATTTTAAAATCCTAACATTAATGTGCAACAATAAATTGACCTTAGCTTACCACATTCATGAATCTCATCAATATAGAGCTAACCGTAGCTTGGTTTTATCAAACGTTGGTCTAAAGAGTTTTGGGATCCGAACTTCACAAACGCACTTTTCAACCTTCGTTATAGGTGTCTTGAGTTTATAGTCAGTGTGAACCCCTACCAAGTAAATCAACCGAATTGCCACAATGCAGCTTAGACTTCGCTATTTTCGGGTCTTTCCAGATCAAATAATTACACCTTACCATCATACCTAGACGCGGCGTTGTGGCAGATTTGATTTTCATGGTAAGTATTTTTCCCTTTCCGGTTTCTCGTTTTTGATTACGTAATTGGTCTTTAAGAATTATTATTATGTTTTATACTCGTCTGGAATTCAGAATAAGACATTCTGCCGTATCAACGATTTAGTTTGCAGAGGAAATTCAAGAGTGAGATCGAATACACGCCCAGGAATTGGTCAAAAATGCTTTGCTATAACGTTAAAACTTAGCAATATGTGACTCGCAACTAAACCAAGTACGTATGCTATAATAAATAATACTACCTACTTTAGCGGGGCATGTAAAGGAATATCATAAAGTTGTCTGAAGGGACCGGCCAGCCAAATACTTTTCTAGGAACGATATTTGCAACGTTCATTGTCTTTCAACAAATTTGATATACATAGTGTGTGTGTATATACTTATTACAATCTTGGTAGGTACATTACGTTTTCACTACACATAGTTTGATCCCACACAAACAGTTTACGGTATACAAAATAATATTTTAAAAATCAACGAAGCATGCTAATTGTAACCTGTGACAAAAACTTTCGTTTCATAACCATAATACTAAAAGGTATATGACCTAATCTCAGTGTGACCATGATTTCGAGATAGATACTTAATATGGTCCTCATGCATACGAACAATATATCACCAAATCATTTAAATATATGTATATGTATGTATGTATATACCGAGCTCCAACATAGATTGTCGTATTCATAAAAAAAAATCTATAAAAATGGCATTTTATATTTGGGCATCCGTATTCAATTCTTATATGAACGACAATAATTGCAAACACTATTAATTCACTGGGGTGGAAGAAAATGCATAATTCTAGGATGAATAATTTTATTTTCTCTCGGATAAATTTGTTGACCACATTTGTACTCTGTGGGAAGTTTACAAAAGATGTGCATAATACATTTTAATGATAAACGTCATTATATAAATCGCATTTTTGTAACGTTGGCATAAAAATCTAGTGCTGCCAGCAAGGGTTATCGAATGAGTTACATAAAATACCAGACATTATTATGTTGTTCGAAATTTCGAATAAATAGAGAATTACGCTTTATTTATAGAATGTGTGTCTCTCAGCTTCCTCGTACGCATATTTAATTTAAATGTTTTAGATTGCACTGAATTTTAAATTTATATTGAATACGTTATTTAATTTTATTTTACATGTCTCATAGTTTTACTACAAGAAGAATTGTGACGAATGTGGCTTGTCGTGATTGTTTAATTTACACGGATGATAAACTTAAATTAATTGCAATATATTAAGTGATCTCATCGCATCCATCCAGTGTGAGTAATTTTGTAGCATTTAATTAGAATCTCATTAGTTTTACGCAAATTCGAACCCATAGCAGCGCGAAAGGAAAGAACATATAGGCACGCCAAAGTTTTATACATAATTTCGTTTGACCTATATTTGACTATGCCGTTTCTGACAAATATTTATAAAATAATATTTTTATTTATAGTTTTTTAAAAGAAACATTCATATATAAGTATGTATTATATTATGGTAAACCGGGGGAATAAAAATTATCCATTATCATGAAATCATCATCCACCTCACCTTTATTTTGAATATGTGTGTTATTATATACATATACTATATGTATATATGTTTATACATAAACCAATTTTTTTTGGTATATAGTAAAATAAATATTGATTATTATCAGGATGATCTTGCCTGATAATGCCCACTTATGTCTAAATAGAAAGATGTATTTAATGAAAAATCAATAATCAATTATTTGATTGGGACATTACTTAGCCTTAAATTATTCATCAATTAAAACATTAAAAATAAGCATCTTAAATAAATAAGTTTGATTTTAGGCCAAGGTTAAGCTTTTCTTACTCATCTTTACATAGTGCCGTAAGTGTTTGTACAGTTTTTAACTCATATTATGGGATTTATTCGTCTAGAGGTTTTTGCAACCATACCAAAGTAATCAAAATTATTTGACCTTTCAAAAAAATATGAAATCGATTAAATTTCATGTTTCATTCTGAGCGAGATTCGGTTAGGTAAGAATTGACTGTCTAAAGGGCTGGCGAGACACTAATCCATAACCATACCACATGGAAGTCTCCTAGTACTCCTGTGGCACTATTCTGGTAATTCCCTGGGAATAGGGAATTGGGGAAAGATTTTATATGTAATTTCAGTTCAAACATTTTTTTTTCGGCCTACTAAGGAAAAAAGTTTGATGTAAATATTTATAAATTGGGAATAATTTTTCCATATCTAAATTGGCAGGGAAAATTATTCCCAATTTTATTTTGTTTTCAAAAAAATTACCACCAGATTTTTACCTCAGTATGCCAGAAAAAAATTTTAAAATTGAAATTACATATAAAATCTTTCCCCAATTCCCTATTCCCGGGGAATTACCAGAATAGTGCCACTGGAGTTGTAATTTGTCCTCCTCTTCACTCTAGTCTTCTCACATATTTACCTACGAAGCATGTCTGTTCGTAAAAATGTGAATATTTCTTACTGCTCTATTACATTATACCACAATCAATCTCACAACTCTAATAAACTAGGAAAGCTTGATAAAGTTGAAAAATATCCTAATCTCATTCAGGTATCCTAATTCTGCCTTTGGTAAAATTCTTCTCTTATCGTGATTAGTTAGCTGTTCAGCTTGATTACCATTCCACTATTGCATTCAGGGGACCCTATTTATGTTTCTTCATTTCACCCTTATTTCAATATAGTACTTCTCATTAAACCTCACATTAAAAGATAGCGATGGAATAGTATCGTTAGTAGTGTTAGTGTGGCTTCTATTACGTATAATAGATACGCGCTACATCTTTATCAAAGTATTTAATTTTACCAGCATATTTAACATGGGGTCTACACTATGCAAAACCGCTGAGATTTTGTCTCATGAGATCAATTTTATCAATGTATGAGTGTGTATATATTATACACAGTTTGACATTAGCAGCAAAATATCATGCTAATATTTTCTAGAAAATTTATCATAAAATTGTTACGAAATGTCATTATTTTGAGGTTGTGTTTCTTAGAGTGTGTTTCAATTGGATTAAATGCCGCATAAAAAGTTAAAAAGTTAAAAAAAATTCGTAGTAACTTTTTTACTTTTTATTTGCTTCAATTGATTAAAATTTTAACAATAACATGCTGCAAATTTAAATATGAAAATATGTAAAATAAATACTATTTAAATGTATATTAGTTAATTATGGTCAGTTTACATCTAAATCATTACGATTTTTCTCAATATTTGTACATGACAAATTTCTGTTTACAAACAAATATTTTTGTCAGCCAAATGTTTTCCACATAAAAATTTTATCAGCTCTTGATGCAGATAAAAAGTTCGACATTTTTATTCACCACAATTTTTAGCTTTTTTAACTTTTTATGCGGCATTTAAACCAATTGAAACACGCACTTAGTGCACTGTCGTAATTTACGGAATACTTATGTCCACCAAAAAAAAAAAGTAAAAAATGAACAGAAATCAGGCAGTGGGGTTGATGGGAACAACAATACAAGGTTCTTATTTGAATAAATGAGCTTCTTGGACGAAGTCATTGTGTTGCGCAAAACTACTAGCAATTTTGAATGTGATCAAGTATAGAAATAACAGAATCTAGTGAATTTTGAGTTCAATACAAATATAGAACGTTGCTGAAGAAGCCACAGATTTTGAGAATGATAAATTGCATGCATCATGAGTCAGAGGCAAACAAAGAAAGTTAACAATGCAGCAATTGCTGAACTTTGTAGCACGGGAATCAGCAAACCATTGACAATATTTGAGACATCTTCTCCAACAGTGGCTGCTCAGTTAGAGCAAATCCATCAATTAGATGTTGCAGAAGCGTTAAGTGTTATGCAAGAAATCCAAAATATAATTGGCAACAAAATTATGCGACTTCTAAATCCACAACCATCAGAAACTAAAATATCTAGTTGCAAAACATGTCCTCATCAATCCCAATACCAGAAACCTAAAACTTCTCCTGAAGACCATCCCATTATCATACATTATCCTCACAACATTACAACAGTTCAATCGATTTAAATTTGCCAGACCTTTATGACACAGGAGATTATCAAATGTTGGTACATCAAGCAATCCGAGAACGAGAACTATCTTAAGACTATCGACGTCTACTCCAATACATCACATGCCATATGATTTCCATTCTAATTCAGCAGATTTCTGTCCACAACAAATTTCAAAAATATTATCATCAAATTGACCAAATTTTTCAAATATTACACCATTCGCTACATCTAACTCAATGCATTCCACAAACGACCGAATACTAAATGCAAATCCACCAGACACGTTCAACTCTAGATCAGCTTCCCCAGCTTCAATATCATCTAATATTTTCCATGTTGAACCAATTAATACTGAATTTCCGAATAATATCAAAACAATTTCATTGCCGCATTCGAACAAAATAAAAATGTTGGAAGATGTCACAACTACACTACATCGTTTAATGATGCTTTGACTTCAGCTGAAATCATCGATGGAAATGGCAATACTTTGTGCTAATTTTTGAATGAAATTTTGTTTTTTTAATTACACGCCTACTGTGATTGCATAATGTTTAAGAAATAGAAAAATGAATTGGGCAATTATTTTAATTTTATGAATTCTGCAATTATTAAATTTTTCTTTTTTTCAATTTCGTGTTGTAGTGAGTGTTTCTTTTCGTGTTTCTTCCTTTTCTAATTCCTCCAGTTTTTGCAGGATTAAAATTTTCCTAATTGTTTCTTCATTACGACGTCTATATTCATTTTGTATTAATTTTTTTTTTTTTTTTGTAATTATAAACGGAGGTACATGTATTTTTTATTATGTATACATAGTCCTTTGTTGCACGATTTTAAAAAAATTATTAATTTTTTTACGTTATTTCCCGAATTTTGTTTGACATTTGAAAAAATTATCATGAGCGTGAAATGCCCGGTTATGATATTTTTTCGACCAATATTTATCAATACATTGATAAACACATATACACATATATAAAATTTCATGAGAGTAAATCTCAGTGATTTTGCATAGTGTAGACCCCGTGTAAAGCAGGGCATCGAACAGTAATCCTTATTATAGAACGGGCCTAAAAGTTTTACTATGCGAGGTTTTATTTACTCTCTTCTGGTCGTATTTTTAATGGACCATTTTTTGAGAGCCAACATAGTTTCATGTGGATTAAACAAAAGATCAAACCACCACTGTTGGCGCAATTATATAATAGTGGAACCTCTGAAGAGAGGGAGTGTTGCGGATTTATTGCGTCGAACTGTACTGTTGTGCAACTAATCTAATTTTTTCCATTTTTGACCTGTACATCATCTCCCCATTTCGCTAATTATGAGTTAAGAGAACCTGCCACCTAATGCGTGTGCCAAAAAATATTGTACCTTCACCTCCATGGTTAAAGCATTTCATGACTTGACCTGTTTGTCAAATGAGCTCCTTAACAAATATATCAATGGAATACAATCTCGTATAACAAATCTGAAATATTTTTCAAAATTGATGAACACAAAGAAACAATCTGATGGCTACTCATGCGGTCTAACTTAGCATCAATTTACTGAGGATGCTGGAATCATAATTAGCCTGTTTTCTCAATATTTCAGTCAAGAATTTTCTACTTTACTTAAAACTAAGGTAATAGAATTCAGATCATACTACTAATATTCTGGAAAGGAGCTTGCACCGGGCTTCAGCAAGGCCTTTGCCAAAATCTCGCACAAGGTAATATTGTTTGAGCTTAGAGCTGAGTGTCACCTGGCTTCCTGTTTTTGCTTGGATCATCATCATCTGAGCCGTTCATCGCGACATCCGGTGTAATAATGTTGGACACATGCTGAAAAATACTTCACGACGGCATGAAGATTTTTAGGGAAATTTCATTCTCCAAATTGAAAATACTCACCTGAAGTAAACGTGGGCAAATGTCAATCCATTGTGATCGTACACTAAATTTAAGACAACACAACGACACCATAGTAAATAGAGCTAATTCTGTTTTCTCTTTTGTTAAACAGTGGTATAAGGAGTTTCCGATGCCCTACGTTACAAGAGCGCTTTACATGATTTCGTTAGACACTTGGTAGAATATGCCAGTCAGGGGTAGTCACCTTATCAAGCCATACATAAAACAAGAATAGAGGCTGTGCAACGTGAATTTGTTCTGCTCTACGTGATTTCCCATGGGTTGATCGATTAACCTTACCACCCTGCACTGACAATACGAATGAAACCACTTTCGATTCATCATCACCCTTTTTATATACGTTCTGAGCGGCTTTAGTGGTGCTAACTTTTCAATGTAGCAGGTTTTAATTTGGGCGAGGTTTGCTATTTATAAAACTTTGTTCAATCCAAAGTAGAAAATCTCATTTTTTTTGTTTTATTATGAGTGTTAACGTTAAACATTTCAGAATTGCAGGGTTTTTGATCGTTAAGTGATCGTTTAAATCAGCAGTTTACAAGTATGTGAAACAGCCACTTTACCGATATCCGTCAATAATCACATTGCAGTCAAGGAAAATTACTACTACTTAATTGTCCACAACTTAATAGATATCGCCGCCATCCGCATGTTGAACACACATATGTAGCCGAAATAAACCAGTTACCGACACAAAAATAAGTGAAGCAACTCGTCGACACTATAACAACTGACATAACGATATAACTGAGACCGAGATATAACTGAGTGATCTCGCATTGCTCATAGTCATACATATCCTCACATATCGCTCAACCACTGCGACGCGGTGTTCAAGTTTGCCCGCAACTTGAACTATTACTTTGCTAACGGCCTTACAATAAAACCAATTACCTTAACTGCGAACATTCAGACACCTTCGTGGTCGATACACATGCACCCCCTTGATTGCCCACATTTGCGATACTTTGGATAGTCTAAATTCACATTGGTGACATTTTAAACAAATTCATCCTCGCCGGTCATATATGGCGGGAACTAAAATCCTAAACACCGCACACTTAACCTATAACGCGTCGTACCTTTATCGCCGAAAATTTGTTGTGTCACATCCGTGTGTCAGGTGTGACACAACAAAACAGCGCGGTTGAAGACTAATGCGTATAAATGGAGTGGGCGAATAATATAAAATAAGACGAAATTGAACATATCTCTGTAATCTGTCGATCAAATAAACAGAAAATGTACCTATAGTCGACCAACTGCAATTTAGTTTAGTCAACCGCTGAAGTGTTTTCACAACGTGACAAGTATTTTCACAACAAAACGAACAAACATTTGTATTAAGCGATTTTAAGACATTAGATTTTACAGAAATTTCTCTTAAATTTTGATTCACTTAAAAATATTTTAGAGACCGTTTGACCCATGTACATATGGTGTTATTGTTTATCAAACAAATCTATGGTAAGATTAAGGAAGGTAACTAACAATTTAATGGACATAAATCTGTCAGCACTCATGTATCTGTCAGCACTCATCTTGAACCAACAACATCCAAAATTCGAGACTTTGAGGATAACGTAATTGATTGAATTATGATTACCAGACTTGAAATTAACTTGACCTCGCAATTCGATTATTCATTTTAAATACGTAAGCGTGTATATGAACAGCACATTAAGATCAACCCACACATCATTCTACACTATACACTGTTTAAAGAAAGAATAGCAGATCTTGTTCTGATATATAGTATTATATTATATGAGTAAAAAGTATTTATTACTTAAAGAAGTTAAAATCCGTTAATATCTACGTGCTTTGCATAAATTTATGATAAACTTTGCAACAACAAATACGAAATGTCTCAAAGAAACTATTAAGCATAATTTTTTAAACAATACAAAACATAATTTATGGAAGACTATAATATACATATTACATACAGACATATATATATATATATATATATATATATATATATATATATATATATATATATATATATATATATATATATGAGAAAACTTATAATGTTGTTTAGTCTCCTAAGATGTCGGAGACAACAACTTTTTAAAGTATAACCTTTGCGGCACAAGTTTGGTTTGAAAATATCCAAATATTTAACAATGAAAACTAAATTATAGATAAAATAATGTCTCTACAGCGCTTTATAAGACATTTTTTATAATAGTATAATAATAACAGTAATTTTCTCAAGAAGAAAATTCATCTCTTTCTTCAATTTTATGTAGCCTTTAACGACTTTATATCTCATGCTGTATGCCATCGAGTATAATACGAAACTGACAAACAAATCATTTTTCAATTTTATGTATTTATTTATTTCGTTTTTGGGCGGTTCGAGCCAAGCTGGGAAAATCAATAAAAAGTTTTCTTTTTCATTTTGTTATTTGATAAGAAAAACCAAACTTATTACAAATGAAAAATACACCTTTTAATAATAAATTGGAGGAAAATATGTAGATTTATGTGTTTATCGAGTCTATTTATCATGTAACGTTCAGGTTACTCAATATTCCGTGCACAAAATCTGGTTGTTTTCGTTGGTGGAATAGGATATGGAAACGTTTCGAATATAAGTGAATGAAAATAAATATCTAATCTGTCGTAATAGCTGCAAGATAGAACCATTTGGTATGGAATGGATTATTGATGAAGGAAAATATCAAATATTTACGCTAAATTTCTATACGAGATGGATCGAGAAGTCAAAATTTTTATTATCCACTGTTTAGTTATTTTTATTTATTTATTACATATCTATTTACAAGCATAAGCCGAAGCTTTTATACTATGAAAAAGAAAAATCACAAAAGAAAAAAAAAGAAATTAACAATCCTCATCTATATTTATCGTGCCTATTTATTTTTGTGACCAAGGTACAACGAAACAAATTTGACATGTAATTTAAATAAGTTAGTTTTAAATATTACTAGGTTTTGAACTCCAAATTCACCCTTGTACAAATCATATTCATCAATTTGCAAATAAAATTCACATATATCCAAAACATTTTCATCCATTTCCAAATCAAATTCACTTTTATCCAAATCATATTCATCCTTTTATAAATCAAATTCAACCGGAGACGTTATATATTTAGCCAACAGATAAATAGGTAAAATAAAATGTAAAATTTTTGCAGGCAACTGCATAAGGTAGGACGTGATTAGCGAACCGCGAAAGAGTTAGGAGCGCTTTGGCCTCAGAACAGATTGCAAAGATTAAAAAACAAAAAAATAAATAACTTGTTATTTTGAATCTAAAATTTAAATGCAATAAATTTAATAAACTGAATAAGTTCTGTTGGTTTTATAACGTCTCCGGTTGAATTTGAATTGGAAAAGAACGAATAGGAAGGTTAATTTGGTTTGGAAAATTTTGAACATCTTTTGAATAAAGGTCAATTTTATTTGCAAATTGATGAACATGAATTGTAAAAGGTTGAATTTGGAGTGCGAAGCCTATATATACTTATTTATTATCCAGAACATTAAGGCCTGAAGCCTTTTTTAAAATTGGTTAAGGTTGGAACGTCAGGACTATTGTACAGAATAAACTCATCCACGCCTAGGTCATACATATAGTGCACTCAATTGGTAACATACAACAAATTACGTGGGTAAAATAAATCTAGCAATAGTGGCAACGAAACAACAATAAGTATTATCGAGTGCTGCAACCCCAGCAAAGACTTAATATCAAAATGAGTTCAGTCATACAGCCTTATAAATAGACGAAACCAACACATGATTTAAAGCAAACCTTCAAATTCTTTTTGACTTGAGCAATTTCATAATAATGGAGCTAATTTAAAGCCGCTTGATGAGAAACTAAATAATTTTTTAAAGAAACATATTTCAACAAGCAAAGGACTTCTGCTGCACGTCGAATGTGGATGTTATCAGCAAAGAGATGCCGCAACAGTTATTGGCTATTGGCGGATTATCGTTCATAAACAAACTAATCAAAATGAGTACTAAAATCGTGCCCTGTGAAACTTTTCTAATGAACGAGGGGAAGAACTGAAGACTGACATAGGAATAATCGTGGCCATACTTCTATCAATCTTCTACGGATAGTATCATTTAGATCAGCAATACTAAATGGTCGTAATACTGCGATATCCTAACTGTGACCGCTCATAAAATTTTGACAATGCTAACAAAATTTATAGATTTAAAATTGGAACCAGCAAGTTCATTTATTATTATAATCCCGAATGGATTTAAATATTTAAAATATATTTTTTCAAATCCTACTGCTCTAAGCCGCATTGTCTGATCACGTGTGGGTAACTGGGAAACTTTCGAATTTCAAAATGAAACTTTGCATACTGATTAAGCCCAATTAGTGCTCACGGGAAAAAATTAGTGCTAGTCCAGGAGGCGGAAAACGGGAAAAGAAAATTTCAAATTTCGCCTGAAAGACGTTAAAAATAAAACCCAATTTCTAGAAAAAACAGAAATAATTTAAACCAAATTTTAAAACTTAACAAAAGCGCCTACATCGACGAAATTTGGGCTTATCATAGAAATATGATTTTCATAAATTTTCATTCATAAATAGAGGAAAAACAACCTAGCCCCTAAAAGATACTATATTGAACATACAAAATACAGAGGTATACTGTTCAATAATATTTTTGTTGAACAATAAATTAAAAAATAGAAATAACTTATTGTAAAACCAAAGACCGAGCAATTCAGATATCATATTCTTGTCACGCATGTTCATTGCCATCCGAAAAATATAGTGGCTGAATTTATGCTAATCCAGAATTGGCCCAATTCCATTGAAAAATAACGACCGTTGAATGAACGATTTTCTGACAAAAAGTGTTCTACAAACCAATGAAGCTAGCGGAAATTCAGCCACTACATTTTTCAGATGGCAATGAATATACCTGATAGGAATATGCAATCAGAAATGCCAACTTCATTGGTTTGTAGAACACTTTTTGTCTGAAAATCGTTCATCCAACGGTCGTTATTTTTCAATGGAATTGAGCCAATTCTGGATTAGCACAAATTCAGCCACTATATTTTTCGGTTGGCAATGAACATGCGTGACAAGAATATGATATCTGAATTGCTCGGTCTTTTGTTTTACAATAAGTTATTTCTATTTTTTAATTTATTGTTCAACAAAAATATTATTGAACAGTATACCTCTGTATTTTGTATGTTCAATATAGTATCTTTTAGGGGCTAGTTTGTTTTTCCTCTATTTATGAATGAAAATTTATGAAAATCATATTTCTATGATAAGCACAAATTTCATCGGTGTAGCCGCTTTTGTTAAGTTTTAAAATCTGGCTTAAAATATTTCTGGTTTTTTCAAGAAATTGGGTTTTATTTTTAACGTCTTTCAGGCGAAATTTAAAATTTTCTTTGCCATTTTTCCGCCTCCTGGACTAGCACTAATTTTTTCCCGTGAGCGCTGATTAGCATAAATTGGGCTTAATCGGTATACAAAGTTTCATTTTGAAATTTGAAAGTTTCCCTGCTGCAGTTACCCACACCCTGCTCACACAAGCTGTTGTAGCAATTTTGAATTCGAATATTTCTGAATAAAAATTAAAATAAATTTCGAAACTTATTGTAATCATTTACAAGAAATTGTATCCTTTAAATTATTTATGCATAATGTAATGGCGGACTCCCAGATGTTCACACACGGTGGGTATTTCTTTTTTATGTAAAACCGCACGAGAGCTCCAAATGTGAGTATCACGGTTCCTTACTTATAAATTCCCAGTGAATATTTTGGAATTTCGATAATTTTTCGGTGTGGAATACTCCTCAATAGGAATTTATTTGTTCTAACATTCCGTTTTCGCCACTTTACAGGTTCTCATTATTATGCTCTAATCAAAATGTCGTTTCACTTTCCGATAAATAAGTTTCCTATTGATGTCCAAAATTTTCCGTTAAATCATCCTTTCTTTTCATGTACTGTATGTTAATATTTTATATTATGATTTAACCCTATGTGTATAACAACTATTCACACAATCAACGAACGATAGATAGTACGGTCATACTTTAAATTAATTTTCTAAACGGAATATTAATTAATTATAGCGCGAGAATTTGTTTGTAGATAAATATTCTTACACGAATGTATATTGAGTCTGTTATAATTGAATTGAAAAATTACGAGATTAGCTAGTCCAATGAACTATTTTGCTAGATATATTTAGATTAATTTAAATGCAAATGCTAACGAACATCTACACATAAAATAAAAACTGTAACGATGTATAAAGATGATTAATTGAAAAAGAAACCGCGTTAACCAATGTACACTGTACATGCATTGTATGTGTTATCTTCGAATTTAATTAAATCGCGTTTATATTTAGCATTCTGCTAAACAAGTGTTGAGATTATATTTCATAATTTTGCGGATGCAGTCGGAGATCAAAATTCTTATGTAATCATTCTATGTCAGTGTAATGCATTTATAATAATGTTTTTATTACTTTAAGGATTGTTGCTACATTTTTATGTAGAACATAATTTGTTTGTGAGTATGACAAACGTACTTATGTTTCTTTATCAGGCAACATAAAATTTTGTTGTTTTAAAATAATACATATGTTGTTAAATTGAAGTTGTTTTACAAAATTCGTTTTTGGCATGATTATAAGATGTTAAATAATTGAATATGTATTTCTAAATTTAGAAATTGTTGAAATGTATTATAAGCAATTTTTGAATACACGACATTGCAGTTGTAATATTTAATAGGGACATTTGATTAAGACAACTACATACTTTACTAATTCTCATTTTCTGCAAACCGGGATAAAGATATTAAGCTGCACATATTTGGACGTAAAAATAAAAATTCCGTGTAGGATGAGCTGGTCCCAAAATGTTCTTGAAACGCAATTTTATGTAAATCAAATTATTAAATTCTTACTAATACAAATAATCATTGGGCTGGCTTTTCATTTTAAAAAGTTCGTTTTAATTTTTAAAAAATTGGTCTTCGTTGAATATCTCGATTGTTATTATACTTGGAGTACTAGTGAACAGTTTCTCTAAAGAAAAAAATAATCAATCAATAAATTTTTAGCAACAAGATGGCGTAAGGTATAAAAGATGCCAGTTAGTATTAGATAAGGTATTTAAGATAGTTAGTTAGTATCAAGTAGGGAATAAGAGATAAATTTCATCATAATCGGTTGAGAAGTAGCTTAATTCTGAAATTGGCGATTTTCTTGAGTCATCTTTAGAAATTAATTTGCATTCATTTTTCTTCATATAAATCATATGTTGTAGCATAATCGCTGGGGAAATAGTTAAGTTCTATTAAAATTGAAAATTTTCCGAAGACCTCATCTAAAACTTATATTCTACAACATGAAGCAACACAGAGTGCACGATGAGAGGACCTTCCTTACTCGTTCGTAAATGTTATTATCCGAAAGTTTGAAATAGGTTCGGGCCTGGTCCATCGGACGACCCCCTTAACGTATTTTTGAAATCAGGACACATTTTAATCGCTTGAAATTTTTTCAAAAACGTTTAAACTGCGAAATTTTGTTAAACCAAAATAACACGTCAGGTCTACCGACTTTTTAAGCGAATTCTCCTCATCCGCCCCCTCCCTTACCATTTTTTATCAAAATCAATTTAATCGAAAACTTTTTAAAAGATCTAGGCTTACCGAGGAATACTCTACATTAATTATCCGCATTATTAATCGGGACTTATTATTAAATCAGGAAGACCGTCTAAATGAATTATCTTTACTGCGATGTCACTCGTTGAATATTGTTAAACATGTAAATTTGTTTAAGTTGAATTACATTCTTTAAATGAAAATACTCCCCTCGCTTTACCCGATTATTCAACGAAGGCAAACGCATTGCTCATTTCAGTTGTTTATATTATAAATGAAGCTATTATCGTTGGCTGATGACCTGGGTGCAAACAATATAATTTCACTTAAAGGAATTACCCTTTCATTGGAATCCTTTGGTATTAGTCTTCCGATGAATAATTTCTCTCTCTCTCTCTCTCTCTCTGGCTTTCACATCCCATGAAGGGATTTCCCCGCCTGCACAATGGCCCTCCATCCATCCCGATCCATTGGTCTCGTCCTCCAGTTTCGACATCCTAATGCTTGCAGATCTTGTTCAATGTCGTCACGCCAGCGTATAGTCGGGGTCTTCCTCTACGACGTACTCCGGCTGGTTGTTGGTGAAACACTTTATATATCATCCGTTGTTGTGGGGACCTTGTAACGTGGCCGAGCCATCTCACTCGATTGGATTTAATGAATCCGATGATATCGCTGCCTCCGAGGAGTTGCTTTATTTCGTGATTCATACGAATCCGATATTCGTTGTTCGCAACTTTATAATTGGACCAAAAATTGAACGGATGACCTTCCTTTCGAATGTAGATAACAATCTACAATCATTAGAGGTCATGGTCCAGCTCTCGCTTCCGAAAGTCAGCACAGGTCTTATTAGTGCTTTATAAAGTGCGAGCTTGCACGACTGCGATAGATGTTTCGAACGCAATAATCTTGATTGGGCGTAGAAAACTCGTTGTCCGGCAGCGATTCGGGCTTTTATTTCTGCCTGCATTTCATTCAGTGATGTTATAACTGACCCGAGGTATTTAAAGTTTTCGACACCATCAAAATTGTGGTCGCCAATTCCGAGATTTGCACTAGAGATGTTCCTGGGTGTTGTTAGATATTTGGTTTTACTGCTGTTCACCTCCAAACCAAGTCTTCTTGCGCAGCGATCGAGCGGTATGAAACTGTCTTTGATATCGCTAGGTCTTCGGCCAAGAAGCACGATATCATCTGCATATCCAAGAATTTGGTCGGATTTATTAAATATACAGCGCGAAGTTTCGATGTTGCTTTTTCTTACTACGTACTCAAGCGCCAAATTGAACAGCAAAGGCGCGAGTGCATCACCTTGTCGAACGCCAGATGTTATTTCAAAGGAGTCTGACACAGTTCCTTCAATTACGATTCTACATACAGACCCATACGTTGTTAATTTACACAGCGAAACGAGTTTCTCTGGGATACCTAGGCATATGAGCGCGGCCCATAAGTTGTCGCGGTTTATACTGTCATATGCCTGCCGGAAGTCTATATATAGTTGATGTATGGTTATGTTGTACTCCCAACATTTTTCCAAGATCATCCTCATGGTAAAACACTGGTCCGTGGTTGATCGGTTGGGTCGGAAACCACATTGATAGTCGCCAATGATGTTTTCGGCGAAAGGGATGAGTCTGGCAAGTACAACATTAGCCAACACTTTGTAAGCAGCGTTCAATAGGGCTATGCCACGATAGTTTTCACATTTAAGACGGTCGCCTTTTTTATGCAGCGGACATATGAGCGCGGTCTTCCAATTCTCAGGCAGCTCTTCTTGGTCCCAAATACAGACGACGAGATCGTATAGACTTGTTGCAAGAGTAGCGCCTCCGAGTTTAATCAATTCTGCGGGGATTCCATCGAGACCGGGTGCCTTGCCGTTTTTCAATCGACTAATAGCTGCGTCTACTTCCTCTACTGTGGGATATTCGACAAAGACCTCGTCACCTGGAGGAGCTATTGCTCTAATGGGGCTCACGTCGTCATTCCGATTTAGCAGATTTTGAAAGTAGGTTTGCCATACTGAGAGAACATCAGCCACGTTTGTTCTCAACTCTCCATTCCCGTCTTTGATGGCTGTACTTCTTGGGTGGAAGTCTTTAGTGAGATTCCTGGCGTTGGCAAAACAGTCCCTTGAGTTTCCCAGTTCCGCTTGGAAGCTGATGTTTTCGATGCATAATCTCATATGTTCGCGCTTTTTTTGTCGAAGGTATTTAGTCGTGGCTTTCCTAGCGCGGAGATATTCTGCTAGAGTGCTTCTAGTGTTGCGAGCCAACCATTTTTCACGAAGCGTTCGTTTATTTTCGACGACCCTACGGCATTGGTCATCGAACCAATCATTGCGGGGCCTCGGAGGTCTTCTTCCGATGGTATTTTGCGCCGCGGTGGTTATGGCTGACTGTATAGCGTGCCACTGCTCCTCGATGTTAGAGGGAGCTTCTTCGTTGTTGCTGGGCCGCTCTAAATAGTTAGTGACAGCTGATTGGTAACTCTGCAATGACGCTTGGTCTTTTAGAGCATTGATATTCCATCGAACGGTCTTTTGTGCTTGTCTGTTAAACGTAGATGACAGTTTGCACTTATATTTAAATATGACAAGCATATGATCGCTGTCCATGTCTGCACCTCTGTAAGATCTAACGTCAGATATGCTGGTGGAGTGCCTCTTAGACACCATGACGTGATCGATTTGATTTTACGTTCTCCCATCATTCGATCTCCACGTTACTTTGTGGATTCTCTTATGTGGGAAAAACGTACTTGATACAACTAAGTTGTACGTTATTGCCAGGTCGGTGACTCGTTGGCCGTTGTTATTACTAGTTAGGTGCAGGCTGTTAGGACCGATGTGCGATGTATTTTCTGCACTCCTACCGATTTTTGCATTAAAGTCGCCCACGATGATTTTAATGTCGTGGTGCGGTATGTTATTGATGACTTCCTCCAGTTCGACAAAGAAAAGATCTTTGATGTCATCTGATTTATCTTCGGTGGGTGCATGCACATTAACGATCGTGATGTTAAATTTCTTAGTGCGAAGTCTGACCGTGCATATCCGCATGTTGATAGGGCGGAAATCGATGATATGATGCTTCACCCGCCGATGGATGAGGAAGCCAACTCCAAATTCTCCTCCGTTCTGATGGCCGCTGTAATGAAGAGTGTAACCATTGGTGGTGTCATGGATCCCACTCCCAGACCATCTAAGCTCTTGTAGTGCAAGTACGTCTAATGTGTAACTCTTTGCTTGGTTCGATAGGTTCTGGAGATCTCCAGGTCTTAAGAAGCTAGGCACGTTCCATGTTCCCATTTTTAAAGCGTTGTCCGTGTACAATTTCCGAGGTCGAGTTTGTAATGAATCCGATATGGTTATCCGAGGCCTTTGTTTAGGGTTCATAACTTGGTGAGTTTTTATGAGGGGAGGTTGTTGGCCTTCCGCTCAACCCGCTTGTTACGTGTGTGGGTCACGTACTGGTGAGAATCTTGAGGCATCCAGTCCTACCTTGAACACATTTATATAGCGAGCCGCTTGATACAAGACAGACGCCCGCTTCAGCCGCTCCTAACCTGGAAAACAGACGCTGATTTGGAATCCGATGAATAATACAAAAGTCAAATATACGATAATTGCTAGGAAGCAAATACCCGAGGAGTTTCTTTTACGCATACTATATGAGTATATGTTAAAGTTTCGAGCATTCTACGCCAGATTTTGATATCTTTAATTCTCGCCAAATATCGCGCAAAATTAAACTGGAAAGTTACATAACCATCGTTATGTTTGGTTCGCAACCAACTTTTCGCGAGTCTTGGGCGCTTACAGCCAGTGACATATCACGGCTTGCTGTCACTGAACGCAAATTGATTCGTATGATACTCGGTCCAATATAAGAACGTGATGAGTGTGAATGAATCACAAGATCAGAAATGATCTTTATCAAAATGACGTCATTCATAAAATCATCTAGATTGACATGGCTAGAACATGTTCTTCGATCGCAAAACGGGACCCCTAAACAGTCCCTGAGTCGCCATCAGTGAAAGTAACACGTCGTGGAACACCACCTAGATAAGACGTAGATAAAAATTTGACAAACTCCGTTATCGTGTCTGGCGTTCTCTTGTTGCAAACCGGGTTATCTAGAAATGTAATATTAAGGCGTCCAAATCCCTTCACAGGCTGTAGCGTCAGCAGTATAGAGGTCAGTATAATGTTTTTCATTTAAGAGAACTTAAATTTTATAATACATTATTTGCTGGGTTTTGTCTACAGAGTTGCCATGTAACTCATTCTCTTCGGCTTGACATTGTTTTCTTTTTGGGCGCTTTTAATTATTGGGTCATCTCGTTCCCTGCCTTCTCGATCGTGCTAGCTTAATTGACCATCTCCACTACAGCACCCAGTCTCAACACTCAACCTGACATCATCAGTAGGTCATTTACGTCTATCTTGTTTGATTATTGAATACATTGCGATTTTTTCGTAGTCCAGGGGCACTATGTTGTACCATCACTTCGAATCGAAAAAAGTCAAAATTCGAAAAAGTCGAATCGTAAAGTGAAAGTTGTATTATTTTCGACTTTTATCGTTTTTTAATCTTGCAATACTTTTTCTAGAATAAAATTTCAGCTACATTTATTATTACTTTGGTTTTAAATGATGAAATTTTACCATTTATCGCGATTCCAAAACGATACAATATACCGCCATTCGACTTTTTTCGAATTTCTATTCGAAGTGATGGTACAACATACCGCCTCAGGTCTCTATTTCTTTTTCATTTTCTTGTTGTCTTTCTTGGGAATCTGGCCGCTTCCTAAAATGAAAGCTACCTGGTTTTTACATTATTTTTTTTTTAATCTGTCCGTTAACTTTCACGGAACTGCATTAAGCTCATTCAATTGAAGATTTCGAATCTTTTTAATCTGATTCCTCATGCTTATTCAAGTTAGCTGCTTTCTGCGGGATTACTACGTATTCCACAACGAACGTAGTTTTGCAGAATTCGTAAATTATACTACCGAATAGGAATTTCAAACGAAATTTGCCGGTTGCTCAATGATATGTCATTCTACATTTACTTCTTATTAAAACTAAGCTCATTAGTCGTATTTAAATTGTAAATGCTTGCCAAATTTCTGAATTCCAATAAAACATCTTTTGTTTCGAGGAGGTTCCGTATCCCTGTAGCACTATTCTTGCTTTTGATGGGAATAGCGAATTTGAAAATGAAAAGAACTTTGATTTCTATTATTTTATGAAACATGAATTGACCCCCATTAGGCCAGAAAACCCCAGTTCAGTCAAAAAGCTATTAAAATATTTTTCCCGATACTCTTTTCCCAGAGAAAGTCAAAATGGTGCCCCTAGTCGAATATAGTTTCTTGTTAGTTCTGTCAATAGTCGCATAACAGATTTGTTTCTTCGAAGTGATGGGATTGCTGATCAAATTTGTTGTCTATTTGAAGAGTCAGGCTTTTCAACGTGTCTTTCATGTTGGAGTTTTTCGGGAGTACGTTAAGCAAATAGTTCTGCCGGGGTTCAGACATAGTCTTAAAGCAACATTACTAATTTCGATTTTACTATTGGTAGAAAATGTTGGATTATTCACATAATTTTAAGCAAATATTTTTAGATCATTAATGTTTTCCAAACAATTAGGGCCGCGGTTTATACAAGATAAACACAGTATTTTGGGTTTGCTTTTGCTCACGACCCTAATTTCGATACAGCGTATTCGTTTTCCAAAAGTAAAAGTACCACCTTAGACAAGACTAATTTTTTTTAGAATATCATATTTATTTGTTTCCAGATGAATTCATGACCAGCAAGCCTATCATTCGAGTATAAATCTAGCTGATTGAATCACAAGTTAATTTTTAGCAAACTGCTAAATGTGTCTTATAATTTTTTATATAAACTTTCTTTCCCATACTATAAAATTACATCATAATCCAGCAGTAGTAATAACAAAAAAATATTAACGATGTCACTACGAAACAAATATATCTTCAACTGACTCATCAATTTAAAATGTTCATACTGAAGCAAAAAATACAGCAAATTAAATGGCATACCTCTCTTTGTTATGCGGATACTCACACTTAATTAAATTAATAAAAACTTTATGATAATTCTAAAACGGATTGAAGAGTGATAGAATAGATTTTCGTGTATGTGGCAGTGACAATTTATACCTTTTTGTCTGAGCAGACCAGACAACATCATAAAAAAAGGTTCGAACAAATCACATACAAATTTGAGAGTTTATGAATCGATCATATCGATTTTATGAATCTAAATTGTTTGACCTTTTCTTGTTGGTGTATGGTGAAGTTTTAGTGAACCATTCAACCTTTTCGTAATTGATTATATATGATAGTAGACCCAAAGTATTCGAGATAACTAAATTTATGAAAACCCTGATATCGAATACGACGAATACTAATTGAAATTCAGTCCACACTATAATTTCCCAAATTTGATTATGAAACAACAATTTTAAATCCATTCTAATCCATCAACTTGTTCAATATTCAAATCACATATGGCATGTGTCCATTAAAGGGTTATCGATTTAAATTTCAACAATAATTTTTTTATTTTTATTTTTGAATTTATTGCCAAATAACTGTATCATCGAATACACATATGGTATAACCAATAGTTAGATAGTTTACCGTCTCTATTTAATTGTGTTTGTACATAAAAAATATTATTGCTGATGTTAATTAATTAGTTGGTGGATCGTTTTAATGACCTTAAAATTAAATGATGCGAACAGTAAATGCACTGAATATTATTCAATTAAAAATTAAATAAAATAAAAATAAACTATTCATGTTTGGTGGATTTGAATTAAGCAGACTTAACATCTGGTGGCTATGTACCTATGTAATGTAATCAAGTTTTTACTTTTACTGAGCTAAAATTTTTATTTATTTTATTTAAAACATCTGCTAACCTTTTATTCACTTTATTCAATGAGTATGTATCGAGTACCGTTAACAGTTTGGCGAGAAATGAAAATATATTTTGCACTTGCCAGAAAATCTTGTGACAGGACAAACTGCTAGAGTTGTACAATCGTCTTGAAAATGTTTCTTCATAAAGGATTAGAACAATATGTGCAAATGTTTTACCAAAAACCTCAAATGATGAATGTTTTATATGTAGTTGATGCTTCATGTCCGTCAGAACTCATTATTAATTTCCTTTCATCACCAAACTAAACGCTTTCTTTTTACAATACTTTCATCCCATGGTAGATAGATAGAACGTTATTCAGTCACAATACAATGTACATTTCATAATCGTAAGAATCCACGAGAAAAATTTCTTCATCAACAGCTCTGTATCCTCATTCAATATTTTATAAACCCAATGCGTGGGTACCATATATTTATTGTTTGATATAAAAGAGCGACCACGAGTTACCCACGCTAGGTAAAACGGTTTTAGTTTTGTTTTAGCTGCATATTGTCGGCTCTATGCATATCTATGGCGACCTAATTTTACCATAGTACAAGATTTACTTGACGGTTGGTACGCAGCCTTTATTCAAATTATTGATGTTTTAGTTTAACCCTTTCGTTACGGGTGGTACCCATTTGTAGATATGGCTGGTACTCATTTTTACCACTAGATGTTTAAACTGCACGGCTTGCTCTAAATTACATTATCTTTGGACAGCAATGTACCAGTCCATTATACTCGTATACGGAAAACGTAACAGTAATTTACGAGAATTATTTGTTTTGCGATTAAAAAACATAAAAATACACGCTAAAAATAGGGTGAAATATTTGAGTGAGTTTTCTATACTTACAGCACTGCGGGCCCGATAGTGTACCTCATAAAAATACGATTGGTTCAAATATGTAACATACCCCCACCTATATACCATAAGGCTCCCCCAAATGTGTTTAAGTGATTATGTTCAGTTCAGATAGATAGTAGATCAACATATAGCAGCAAAAAATTGAAATTGAGTTGATATTAAAATCCGTAAAGAAAGGGTCAAGAGAACAAGATCCGTAAGTAATCGTAAAATATATTGTTTATACTTAGGGTGCGGGCGAATAGTCGGGTACAATATTTGGTACAATTAGTTTTAGTTTTGTCATACAATTTCAAAAATAGCTTTTATTCTCAAAAGTTTAACAACAATGGTAGTGATGCTCGTAAAAATTGAAAAACAGTTAACGAAATAATTAACGGCAAGCCTGATCCAGTTGAAATTAAAGAAATTGTTAATCGAAGAGTTTGCAAAATATCTGGTCCAGTACAGATCGCTAATGAATTTAACGAGTTCTTTACGAGTGTTGGTGATGCTAATGCTACCAGTCTCCTCTTGGATGAAGCTCACAAAAATAGATTAATATGTCAATATTACCAATCTATAGATAGTTGCGTTTTTTCGGAAATTTCATCTGAAGAAGTGTATTTTACAATTCTTTCCCTAAAAAATAATTCAACTCCTGGCTTGGATGAGATTTCAAATAATGTTGTTAAAAAAATGTCCTGGTTTTTAGTTGATGTTTTATCTTTTATTTTCAATTTAAGCTTGGTATAACTGGGATTTTTCCTACTTCGTTAAAGCGAGCCTTAGTTGTTCCGATCTTTGTGCCCTCCTAAAAACTGCTTCTTAGTGAACACAGTTGATTAATTTCGATATCTATAGGTATTATTATTATTGATCGAGATTTAAATTGGAAAGCTCACACACAAGGGCTGAAAACTAGACTATCATTTGTCTCCAGAAAAATGTATGTCTTAAAATTATATATAGTCCAGGGCATTTAGATCAAAAACGACCGGAATAGCGGAAATTTTATAAAAAAAATTATACATTGCTTCTAGAAATTCTGGATAATAATACATAAACTCGAATATGCACTTAATTGTACTAAAATAAGAAAATAAATGTTATGCTTGCCAACTATTCGAAAATTAAAAAAACGTATAATTGTAAAACAAATTGGTAATTCGTAAGTTTCAAGCAATTACTTATCTGATTTTACTAACTTAAAAGTAAGTTCAGTTCCGGAATCGGATACGCCCCGGTGGTTCCAGTTTACTTGAAACTCGTACCTTGAATACCTTGTTCAACGATTGGCTTGGCGATATTTTCGGTGTGTCTAAATATTGCTTTTAGCCCTTCATCTTATGTCAGACTTTTATTGTTATTTATCAACTGGTGGCGAGATTCGGCCAAAATGTAACTTTATATTTTTAATTAAAAAATTTCGATTTTGGAAAAACGCCGTTTCCCAAACAAGAACCAAATATTTTTTCTGTAATAATTTTCCAATTGAAATTGCGTTGTCTCATTGATTATATTCCACTTTAGCCATTATTTACTCTTTATTTCAAGAAAATTTTCATTATTTTAACGACCTTCCGATCAAATTATGCTGATTATTGAAACAAAGCGAAATTAAAAAAAGAAGTCATGTATCTCATACCCGTCAAAACTGCCCTGTCACTGCAATTGTACATGCTTCGAAAGATGCCTGTTTACATTTAAGCCGAACGCTCAGTTGTTGTTCTACAGTTGTGTGTGATAGTTACGAGTTGGGCGCGATTTACGGCCACTCTATACCCTATAATTTGCTCGCGTGGACGGTGTCATCGCCTGGAAAGATGATGGCTACTGTTTTTGGGATAGTCAGGGAATTCTGTCCTTCCACTACATTACTTACAAAAAGTAAATCGATATCAATCATCAGTGTTTCTTCGTAACGTTTCCTTCTTTGTGTGTTTAATTATTGGTACGTTTGCTCTGTTTGTGCGTACAGTTGAGACAGAGAAATGCGTTAAATGTAAGTAAGCGAATTATGTTGATCAAAATATTAAATAATTTTTCCTGAAATTTATGGAGTTTTTGGCACCTTCAATACATTTTCCAGCAGCATAATGCGCCTGTACATAATCAGCTGTATATAGTTTGGATTGTTTACAAGTAAAAAACAGAGATGGCAATTATGGTTGGCTGTCTCCCAAAATTTGTGAAGGGACACAGTTCGAAACTAATTGAGCGTTAATTTGTGGAATCGAGGGTGTCTTATAAAATAAAAATTCAGTGGAATGAAATGTTCCCAAATGTTACCCATGCAAATATTGTTTTAGTGTAACATGTTGTTACAAACCTAAATTTGTTGGTCGAATTAGTTATAATTTGTCAATCATATTTGCTTTTGTCGTCACAAACTATATTTCTTTTCTGTTTTATAATCGTATTTAGCAAAATGTGATAAAATGGGACGAACGTATTGCGGTTGATTTTTTAATTGAAAATAATCGAGTGTTGTTAATTGTTTTTCATGCGCCATGTAAACTAAAACAAGAACTAGCTTGCCATTTCTAAGTTTACAATCAACATTTTTCGCTAGTGCGAATTCTGTTTCACACTTGGTTGTGTTTGACAATGTGCTGCCCGATTTTTATCAGTTCTAGCATTGGTCATGGATCCGCGATATTGCGTAATTTCATGTCGAAAAAGATCTTTCACGTTCGAGTATCGACTGCTTGGAACCATGTTTACCTGCTCTTGGACCAATATTACCTGATACAAATTTAAAGAATATACCGCAAAACCGGGACATAGGAAGTACTAATGAATTTTCAAGTACATCACGCTATACCATCATTTGGATACTACTTATTACAAATTAAATTACATACAATTTAATTACTACGCAAATTATTATTTGTAAAAAAATTTAAATGTATGTACATTATTTCTAATTATATAAAATATGCAATACAATTAAAATGTACGAGTAAATTATGTGAAGGAGAGTTTAGTGAATATGTTCCGTTCGGTTGTTAATTTGTAAATAGCCTGCCTGTACTTTGATTTATTTATTGAAAATTGAAGCCAGAAATATATAAAATGTCATTTATCATTAAAAATGTCAAAATTGAATTAAACAAAAATTTAATTGAAATAAAATAATTTAATTAAAAACAATTTTTTTTCAAATATAATATTATTGCGTTATACATATAATACAGGGTGTGACAAGCCGTACATCTGTACGTACTATATAGGTATAGTTATTGCCCTGGAGAATACCAGACCCCATTTAGTTGTAATAAATTAACAAATAATGTTGATAATTGAACATTTGTTACTTTTTTGCCTCCCATCATCTATCATATTCAAATCAACCCTCTGGCGACTGGATAACTTACCTCATCCATATTCTTTTGGTTTATATTTATACGATTGGATTAAATCATATAATTTGATTTGGATTTTTTTTATTTTATTTACGATTTTTCATATGGTTTCTGATTCTAATGAAATGTTTTACATTTTTTTTTCTGTTACAGATACAAAGATTGGATTATGTATGTGGAATACTACTTTATGTTAAAAAATATGGTAAGTACTTAGTTTAATTTTTTTATATATGATAATGATTAAATTCCTGCACTTGCTTTTATATTATATTATTATAAGTTGAAATGTCAAGGTCTGTTGTTTAGCTTGACCCGAAATATTTAACATTGTTTGTTCTCAAATGTATGATTATTAAAACATATATACATCGTACACATGCGATGAAATCGATTTTTGGAGTTAGTTTTTAATTTATTTTACGTTCCAATAATCATCACATACATAAAGTTGCGATCCTATACAAACAACTGTTTTGAATGGGCTATTAGCTATGGTATAAAATTATATATTTCACAGTTTTAACATTCATACGAGTAAAAAAAAAAATATTGGACGTACTTGTACATATAAGTTCCACACATAAATTACATACTTGTATCTTATAGTTATGTGAAAATAGAAAGTGTTTTAGAAATGTATATATCTGAACCTTAGTTCATCGTTCCAAAACAATTTTTCTTTTGAAGGTAAACACACATGTGAAATGTTTACTGTTGTTTACTGTAATTCAGTTACATATTTTTTCTAGCAATTCTTGATGTTCTCTGGCTAACAAAATTAAGATTTCTCATCCCTTTTCTTAAAAAAGTACCTCCAACTTAAATCCTTACAGATTTTGATAGTAGGGACTTCGAAGCCCTTAAGCTCAATATAAATATAATTCTTTAGAATTAAAGGTTGTATTTCTTTCAATCGTTAAACTTCAGGGCACCATCTATGGTTGGCTAAATTACTTATTCTGCAATTTTTTGGTAATCTAGATACATGGTTCGAATGGGTAAAATAAGAATTTTTTACTCTCATTTTATTTCAAGAGGAGAATACAAATGAAAGGGCTCCTCTATAGTGTTCATTAATTATTATTATTGTTAATATTTATTACGAAATTTTTCATATGATAAACTTTGGATTAAAGCGCCGACTGTGCTTTCGATGAGACCATCTGAAATAAATCATTAAGCTCTAGGAAAATACATAATTCATTTCGGTGTGTGACAGACAAAGATAAAGCGATAACATCATCATCATCTACGTGAAGCTTTGTTTAATACAACGGGATGTCTGAATGGAATCAGTTTGAAAAAATTGTAAAATGGAAGGAATCCAAATCATCACCGAGCATGACAGTATGAATAAAAAAATATAAAATGTTGGATGCGTATATTCACCACAAAATTTTTATCAATCGCGCCTTTTCGCGATTCGTTACGTTTTCGTTACGTTCGTGATTCCGATTTCTAATCGTCAACCGAACTGTTCACAACGTCATTATAGCAGAAAATGGGACCTTTAAACTTTACACTAGCTGCTATGAAAATAAAATTATGAAAGTCCTCTATCCCATGTATGTACGTCTGAAAAGGTTTTTACAGTGCGATAAATGAAATCAGAAAACAAAGCGATTTAAGGAAAATAAAAACGAATTTGACGAATTTTATAGATTCACGCTATTGCGTTGTAGCTGATATGTTAAAAATAAATGGAAGTTTAAGATCATAGAGAAGCCTTTGCAACCGCTTTGGTTCAGCCAATCATGATAGTTCTTAATTTTAAACGAATAAAAGTGTCGATTAGACTGCGAGATCAATAGGATCCGGTTATGTTCAACGAAAAGGACATCCCAATTTCCGTATTTTTCGTAAGAAACCAAGGTGTACCAGATTCCGTGCAAATATCAAAACATTTTCTCATTGGGAATCGAGTAGTTGGTTTTGGAAAAGAATAACCAACGGTTTTGGAGAAGAACACTGGTTTTGATCGTTTTTCTTCGTATCCCGCACATAATGAATCCTATCATTTAAATTAATTCCTTCACGACTATGGGACGGCCGAAACGGTTGGATTTTGCGTAGAAAGATGAGTTTATTTAACTTAATTGAGATTTTATTCAAGCCTGGATATGCTTGTTCTGAATGGCACGTTGTCTTGCCATTATCCATTATATTGTAATGCTAGTGGTTCTCTATTCCGGTTCTGTATTGTTTGAATCAACGGTAGCTGCGTTTTTTTGAAAATGCTGCACTAGATCGCGATAAATTATATTTTGATTTTTTAAACAATTTATAAAATTTTAAAATATTTGTGCTTTGTATTCACTGTATCGAATCCTAAAGAACTTATATTAAGTCCATATCATGCATTATATTGTTGAATAAAGTTTATATTTGCTTGTTCCCAACAACTCTGATCTACTCTGGATTTTATGTAGAGTACAACCGAGTTCAACAAAAAACTTAATAATTCCTGAACTGACGAAACTAGGGAAATTTTTTAGTACACAATTTTTTGATTGTTCCCTACTTCATTTTAGAGACAGAACTGTCATTTTATTTTCATATTTTCTGTTGTATTTGCGGATATGCCGAGTCGGTTGAAATATAAATACGAAATGGACAAATTTAATGGACAATATGGATATGTCCGGTTTATATCGTGATTTCGTTCCTGAAATGTTTGGCGTTTCTCATGGGGCACCTCAATTTATAACCTACGAAGAAATGAAAACCCCATTATACTGTACATCGAGTAAAATTGGCGGTACATCATCAATTATTGTGTTCAGAACAATACATGTAGTTTATCTGAAATTTTAAAAAATAAAACACTACTGTTGATTAATGGAAATTTTCGGCTTTTTATTAAAATTAATTTTTCATAAATTCGGCTTCTCTGGATTCTCAACTTTATCGGGTGACTATATAAAGAAAAATGTTTATGCGTTCCACAGATTTCTTTAGTAGTACTTCCAGTTTTCACCATTTGTGCTTTAGCTTTATGTTTTTTTTTATACGCTCTAGCTCATACTTACTTATTCATGTCGCACGGCGTATCACTAATATTGTATTTCCTAAAGATTATCAGAATTTTAACGGGGCCGTCCAGCCTTTTGTATATCATAAAAAAAATTCTCATTTACAACGGGTGCGTCCTCATTGAGTATAAATTCATTTTGCGTATTATCCCAGTACGGATTACCGTAATCAAATAAAATTTCCGAGTTATTCGATACCAGCGTATTTATAAAAGCTCGATTCAAATACGGGATCCAAGAAAGGTACCTTATTTAGTTTACCATTTATCGTTGCTTTACATTTTCACAGCACTCAAATTTTAAACTTAAAAGCTTATTAGCTTATTAATTAGATTTTTTATTGAGTACAACTAAAAATTTAAAAAAAAATTTTGTTAAATTTAACTAATTATTATTTATTTCGTAATTTATTTTAAACGTCAAAATGATTGACTTGAAGTTAGTAAAAGTTGTTGTACTAAAATGTTCTTTTCAAAATTTCCCTGGATTTTCCCTATATTTTATCGCGGTCTCGAACACCAGATTTCAAAAAACGCAGCAGACAGAGCAGCCTCGGTGTTGAAATTGTCTTATCACCAATATGCCAATGATGGTTTGTTTTAAGTATATTTGGCCCAAATCATATCAAAACTAACAAACCAAAATTTTTTGGTTACCTAAACAGGATCTGAGCCATTTGTAAGCGATAATCCTTTTTAAAATTATTATAATTTGTCTGATGAAATGACAATATCTAGATGATCAATAGCTTCGATGGAAAAACAAATCCTGTTAAAAGTTTATTACGAAAGGGGAGAATGGCCGAGCGTAACAACCGAACACATAAGAAATTACACCTCAAATTCTTAGCTTTTAATTAAAGCTCGTGAGCCAGCTGTGTAAACTCGTAATTTGGTATATAACATTTTTCAAGCGTAAATTATTTATCACATTCTTTTTAACACATAATGGTAATTTCATTTCTCGTCTAATTACTAAATCTTTGTGCAAGTGAAAGTAATTATATTAAAATTTCATGAAAGAAAGTAACATAAATATTTTTGGAAAAAACTGTCTAATGTAAGATTCACGTCACACCAAAATGCCTATTAATTTGCTGAACATTCGCCAATTGCGCATTTGACATACTCCACTTCTCAAAATCTTATGTAAAAGCTTAATTTTTAATTGACTAATCGAAACAAAAAACTATATAAATTACAAAATCTTATCATAGTTTGATTGATGATCAGATTTTTTTTGTTGTGTCTTATATTTACTTACATACATAACTTTCGTTTTTTTATGATAACTATAAATTCAGACTTCATCCATTAAGCAATAACCACACAATAAGTGTTTTAATGACACTAAAACATAATAACTTGTACGCAGTTGTTGTAATTTAATAATTTTGCGGAAGTGTAATTCTTTTCGTTAAAGTCATTTCGTGGGAAGACGTATTGGTACGATTTATGCACAAAGAAATTATTGAAATATCACTTTAATTTATTTACCAAATGTAAATTAAAAATGCAATCTTCTTTTAACCATAATTAAATTGCTGTTTGTGATGCATAATAATTTCTAATTTATTCTCTGATGAAAAAAAAATGGAAACTATGTTTATATGAAAAGCATATAATTTGTCGTTTTATGTGGCTAACGACTCGAGATGATTATAATGATTTTACAGACAATTTTATTTCTTTTTATTCCGATTCAAGACGTATATTATTTCAATATACAAGTTTGCAATTAAATAGTTTTACGGTATAGTTTGGTAGTAAAATTTTAAAAAACTATTTATCGTTTACTATAAAGCAACGGTTGTTGAAATATTTACTCATTATTTATAGACAGATCGATTTGGCCTCATATTGTCGTCATCATCTTATAACATCTCGAAAATTTCTCAAATTTCACTATGCACTCGTGTATCCTTAAATATATATGGTATAGAAAGAAAATCTAACCTTTCTTATATGCTTCTGTTGAATACGAATATTGAATTTTATGTTTTCTGGAAAAATTTTATGACACAAAATATCCATTAAATTAATCTAACGTATTATGCTTTGTTCCTATTCACAACATAATAGAAGATTTATGCGGCTGAATATATAGAAATTTTGGAACCTATCCAAAGTAAATAATGGATCAAAAATAATTCCGCATACGACGGAAGTGTGAGCCGCTTTTACGTAGTTCAAAAAAAAAAATTTGCACCACAATTTTTTATGCCAAAACAAACCAATTTTTACTTCCTTTGGGTTGTACTATCATTATTACATCATTACGTACATTGTACCTGAACACAACTACCACAAAAACCACAATACTAACAAGAAATGAAAACAATGAAATTAATGTTAAAATACGATTAAATTTTCATTTGATTTTCGTTATGTTAGAGGAAATAAAGTAAATTTATGTGGAAAAGGTATGGTCGCTTTAGACGGTAGATACTTACGAGTATGTTGGAAAAATCGATTTAAAATATTTTCTAAATAGTTTTTCTTAGAAAAGATAAAACGGATGCGGTTGCCATTGGGAATCATATATAGGTAATGTTTATATCGGTATTCCAAATTTGACCTTTTTTCAGAAGAAACAAATCCAATACCATATATCGAAATTCTCTTATAAACGACAATATAATACACGTTTTATAATTCACTGACACAAACAATAATTGAACTTGAAAATGTATCATCGAAATGTTACGTCGCGTGCGTTTATAGTTTGACACCCTTAATAACATGTACATATAGTTAGTTGAAGTTGTACTTTTGTAATTACGGGTAATACAACTTGTATTTGTTATAACGGAAAATTTTAAACACTACTTATTAGATTTCTTGAAAGACGCCTAGTTAATGTTTGTAAGTATACTTACTGTGTATACTTACTCGTATTAAGTATTTTTCTATCCCCACACCAATTATTATGAATTTTCTTACAATTATTTATTTTTAATATGGTATGTACGTGTAAGATAAGAAATAAGAAAATTAAATAATTTGCATATTATTTTATTATTGTTTGGGTTTTGTTTAACTATAGTTAACCCTATATCGGGTTTGAACATATTTTTCATTTAGTCGAACGACGATGTAGTGTTAACAATAAATAAAATATGCTTTTTGTTTGTATAAGTGGTTCATACAAATAGTTAAATATTCTTTTGTTTGAATTACTAAAATAAATAAATGTGTGTAGGTGTCGTCTATACGATAATGTGACGTCAACATTGAATCTTTATGACTAGAATTAGTATGTTAACGTGAAAGATATTAATTATTGTTCGTTTCTTAATGGATAAGAGTGAAGATCTTTCCAGTAATCGAAATATTGATCCTTAAGGTACCAAGTATTTGTCTCATGAGAACTTATGAAAGTCTAAAAAACTTTCTGAATTTCTCGGCTCGATAAATTGATTACATACTTTCAATTTAATAATTGACGTTAACTGCAATTGAATGTTAATTAGGCAATGAAACCCCCTCTATTAAATGCCTTTGAAATATTCAATGTCTTAAGATAGCCTGTAAGATTGAAGTTAATGGTAGATTCTATGATTTTCGGCAAAATAAAGAGAAATCGTTAAAAGTTCCAGAAATATATAATTTTTGGACGTACTTAATACCAGGTTTTTCGTACATCGCTTTTGTGCCTCTTGGTCGGTCCAGAAATAATTTCTAAATGTTGTAATCGTACTTTCGCAACACTTCCCGACTAGCTTGAGTGCTCATACTTTCAGGATAAATCTGTTCCCGATAATTTTAATCTCCCAGCCCAGGATACGAAACCAGGGCTGGGACGTTCTAACACCACTATGTTTCGATAATTTATCGAAGTTTATTTCTTGTTTCTGTAGAATAAAATTTATCTCTGTTTCAATTTTTATATCATTTACCAGCCTGCTAGATTGCAATATTGTGATGTTTCTACTGTGTTTCTATCACCAAATAATTATTTTCGATTGTAGAACGAAAATAAGTGAAATAGGTATTGTTCAAATATATTCTAGTAGACTGTGATAGCAATAGAGAAGAAATAACTGATACACAAAACAGAAGTCAAATTAATTCTAGGTGAAATAGACGTAGACTACGATAAAATATCGAAAAATGGTGATGTTAGAACATCCCAGCCCAGAAAGCTAATGTGTGAATAAACAGGTAAAGTCAATTCATGATTTAATCAAAAATCTCATATACCTCAAATCGAATTACCAATGATTTTAAAGTAAGCGGCTTTTACCTTAAAACTGTCTGTTCAAAACAATTCTTTTAAGTTAGGGTGTGGTGGCTATTTCGGCACACTTAGGCCGGTTATTTTTCGTTGTGGCACCATATGATCTTGTTTCTTTTCCGCTCTGCTGAATACATTTAGGTATATATTTAATCAAGGTGAGGTTACCAAGACATTGGGGTTAGGGAGGTTTGGTTTCGAACTAATGAAACATTGAATTTTTTGTATTTAAAAAATTCAGTCATCTCATCAGACTGCACTCACTGACCAAACTACAACAATTTTGAAAATACTTTGAACTAATCAAAGTATAATCACAATGCTTTAGCGAATTTTAATGATTCGCTACGCAATCCCCAACCCCTTCGTAACTTCGAATTTTATATTATTTAACGCATACATGCGATTTCTATATGAAATTTTGGGTTATTCTGGATAATAGCCAGATAGTGTTTTTAATCAAGGTGAATTTTTAAATACAAAAAATTCAATGTTTCATTAGTTCGAAACCAAATCTCCCCAATGTCTTGGTAACCTCATCTTTATTAAAAACACTATCTGGCTATTATCCAGAATAACCCAAAATTTCGTATATATTTGTGCGTGAAATATATATATATCACAATTTACAGCTTCCGATATAGTAATAATTGCCCAATGTGTGTTTAGCTAAATGATTGTGATTTCTGTGCGAAGTAGCCGGACAAGAGTAGAGATACTGAACTCGAATCCACTTCCTGTCATCGTACTTGAGCTTCTACAGAAGTCATTCGATATCAGGCTAAGTCTTACCGCTTGTTCCCAAACGAGACAGTGTTCAGTTAGTATTCTTACGTCTGATCTTAAATTTTCTGATGAGAAATTGAAGTTCAGTTTAGGTCACACTTGACTTTATGACACTTTATCATTGTCCACCTTTCTATGTTAAATAACAGAGAAAGTTCCGTATTGCACTGATGTTATTAAATTTTCTAAAATAATCTTTCTTCAGAATCCCAGCTTTTAGTTATGTGAGCGTAAAAAATTGTTGATAATTCTTACTTACGTCTTGCCTAGATTCCCCAAAGTTCTCAATTGGCTTTAAATCAGGGGGTCGATTTTGTTCAAAATGCGACAGACGAAACATGACGTTTTCGTATACGTATAAGGAGTATAGTATACAATTTTATATTAGTGTGTGTAATTTGTATGTGGTTACGATTGTTTGTTTTTTGCTAATGTAAGTATCAAAAATTATGAATCGGTACAAATCGGTTCACTTTATGACATCTCACCAAGTTTTGAGTGGTGAGTTAACACGTTCGCGAAATGACTGCTATAGCATAGCAGTCATACAATTTTTTCGTTTTTTAACATGTTCGCTCACACATCTTTCATTTTTTAAGGAATAACTCGACATATTTTTCAATTCTCACAATACAGTCCTTTCCGCGACGAAATATCATTGTAATTATAAAAGTTAACAAATGTGTTACTGAGTAGCACACACATTTAGTAAGTGTGCGTCAATGTGTTAAAAAAAATTTTAACTACACATATTTAATTTTTTTTCAATGCGATGTCGAATGAATGTTTTGTTTTATAATAAGAAATTATTTTAAAATTAAAATTAAATAATTAAATAAATTTAATTTTGTTTAATGCATATTTGCATTGCAAATAAATTTTAAATTATAAATGGAAATGATATCTATTAGGGATTGCAATTCCGGACCGTTTTATGAATCCCGGCACTACGGGATTTCTAATCCCAGGAAATAAAAAACATATAATTTATTTCACTTATTTTTATTGGCTAGAATTACTTAAAAGAAATTAAAAAATATTCCATAATAAAAATGTTTCTTATACATTTTCGAATTATATATTTAAAAAATATGATTTTAAAAAACATAAGGCATTAACCGATTTATCTATCATCCCAGCCTAGTTCTTAATTTAGAAATAATATTTCCGGAAGCGAAAAATGCTCGAATGGTCCATAAATCAGTGTAAACTCGCTGCAAATGTTGTCCTCTGGGACCGATTTGTTCAAAGATCCTCATTTCTCTCCCGATCGCGGTTACCAGTTTAATATTTGTAATTATTGTATAATTTGCAAAGCGGCATGGGTATTAAGCTAGAATTAATACTACGTTGCAGTTCATCTTCCAAATTCTCTTCCTTGACTAAATCGATTGAAACCACGTCTTCACTGAAAAAAAATAATCGGTGATATTCACAAAAAAGCGGAGTAATATTTAATGAAAACTGATTAAAAATTCAGCCACACAAGCGCTTTTGTATTTACTACGATTTTAGCAAATCAATGATTACAACTTGCTCAGTAAATTTTATTATTTTTATTTCACGGTGGGTAAGCAATATTTGCTATTGCTTTGACATATTTACTCTGCAGTTTGTAAAATAATTTAGAAATTCTTTACATAGCGCATGGTAAATATTGACAGTAAGGTGGATAATGATTTCCAATGCATTTTAAAATTTGCGGATCAAAAAAATTGCAGCGCATTAATATTTACTCTGCACAGAAGAAACACTCGAAAGTTCTAGATTGGAAGAGACAGAATTTAATATTTAACATATTAAAAGCCAATTTTAATAAAACACATTTTATAATTAATTTTTTTTATTAACTTTTCACAAAAGGCCATCGATTTTTCTTAGAATAAAAACTATAATTAATTACATCTCGGGATTGACACTAAACTTACGTATTAATTTTGATCAAACAAGTTTTTCCTTTACAGCCTTGAAAGATATTGAATTGTTGTAATGTTGCTAATAATTAAATTTTCCTCCTATAAGAAACCATTTAGTGTTCAGGGAACTGAGTTGGTCCTTTCCTCTTAAATTGCTTTATAAAATTCTGAAATTAAAACAAGAAAGCAACAAATATAAGTTAATGCACATAAAGTTTTGTAAATTTAATTTGTGTTTACCGTACATCGTTTCAGCACTTTCATGGTTTAATCCTCAAGGCTATAGCTGCCATTTGTTGCGACGCGAAGAAAGGTTGCAAAAAAACTGCAAATGAATGATAAAAATTAATATAATTTATATTTTAAATTATTTTGAAATAATTACCATTTTTCCCAACAATTCCGGAAACTAGACGAACTGGCTTTTTTGTGGCAATTTGTGTAATGCTTATAAAATTCACTTTAAGACTAATTTTTGTTTGAAATTTTAAATAAAATTTGGAGAACAAAATGCAAAGTTGGATAGAATAAGTGATTTGATTGGTTATAATCTCCCCGCAAAAATTGTTTTACAAAGTGCAAAGTAAATTTTGAAAAGTATTTGAATATTTTAAAAACAATTTGTAATTTATTCTTAACGAAAAAAACAATTTTTTTTTCATTTTTAATATGTTTGCATTGAAAATGATGTATTCAAATTGCGCGGCTCAAATTTACCTAGCAGCATTGCAATATGATTTGTCATCAGACGCTGCTCAGCAAAAATTTTAATATTTGAAAATGCACTGTAAATATTGCAGTGCAAACTTTACAAGGCTCGTACTTTATAAAAATATTATTGGTAATAATTGCAAATTTGGGTTTACACAGCAAAATGTGTAAATATCTCCGCGCGTTTTTTTTCAGTGTTCATTGGTCTTTTCGTTGTAATAATCCTTGCTCTGTGATGAAACATTTTCATCCGTTTCACATTCCGCGTCTGTTGCTCCATGTAATCCTAAATAATCGTTAATAAAAACTTTAATGCGGTTTCGGCTTGGGACAGTAAATACGCCTGCATCATTAAAAGCAGCGTCGTCTTCTCTCCTTTATGTGGGTTATTAAAGCTGATGGGTTGCTTTGTTGTTGTAATTTACTCAAACTGAAGAGCGGCTTCAACAGTTAATTTAAGAGGCCGCAAAACTGATAGTAGATTAGAGGCCTGCTCAAATTCGTTCTCGGATATATTAATGTTCCAGTTTATATCAACCAAAGATTTTTGAATACAAAATTTCAAATCAACAAATCGTTCAATCATATCTACCAGGCTGTTCTATCGTGTTTTTGTGTCTAATATCAACATCTTATCTTGCTTTTCACATTCTCTGGCATACTTCTGCAAAACACTGTCATTTTTTGTTGGAAACTCGAACTATTTACCTTATTTTGTCGATTAATGGTTTAATATCATTTGATACGTCAAATTTAGAAGATATTTGGGTTTCATCATCATCACTTGAAGAATTATTTAGTTCAATATCATTTTCATTATCATCATAACTCTCATCTTCCACTTCATTAGGAGTTTGGCTTAACCGTTGATTTTTTTTGTAAAGCACATCAAGCGCATCATCCGTGAGCGAAACAAAGCTGATGATAATTTGGTACTAACGACCCAACCTTTACCATAACACTTGCACCATCCGTAGTCATGCACACAACGTCATTTTCTAAAGAAATTCCAAATTCGTCTAGGTTATCTTTAAGAGTGGCTACACATTTTTCTGCGGGTATGCTTCCAAAAATTCTTATCATACCCAAATTGGAAAACTGGGATTGGCATCAGTTTCACTAACTGAATTGTAATGAATATTTACATTCATATAACGACGATTGCGTTTCGACGTCCATTCATCAAATATAATACTAGCTCCTCCTGCTTTCTTAATACTTTTGAACTAACGTTGTCCTTTTCTTGAGCGTAATATCCCAAAACTAAAGTTCATATAGTATTTGGCGATTTTGGTATATTTTCAAACCCACGTGCTTTAAGACATTCCCATAAATCCAATGATGTACAAAACGCTTTGAATTCGTGCAAGAACTGCAGCCCGTATGTTGTCAATTTGAGTTTTTACCATGAGAGATGTAATTTTCCTCTCAGAATTGCTGTTTTCGTTAAACATTTTTAGATTTTTTTTCCTAAACCCGTTTCAGTTTGCTTCGAGTTCGACGTTCTTTTTTGACAATTAGTTTTATGAATTTGGTTCAGGTGTGTGTGTGTAGTCCTTTAGTAGATACTCCAGATATTTTTAAAATGCTCGGGCACAGTTTGCATTTAGCGGTTTTTGGGTTACTACCTTGCTCACGTAAAAAATATTTCCATATTCACTTCGCCGATTCACTTACGGTTTCCCAATCTATATATTTTGTAGCTGATGACGATAAAAATTATATCGGGGATCCCGGGATTCGAGATCCCCAATCGTTCGATTTTCCAATTGCAATCCCTAATATCTATAGAAATGTCATATCCAAAAAAATTAAATGGCGTACATTCGCACTAACACAAACACACATACCACTACTATGTAGTTGCGGTTATTTATTTCGTCAACTTGTACGAATGGTGGTCTGTGCGTGAAAGAAAGGGGAGTATTAATTGACCTTCAAAGGACATTAATTCCACTGGACAATTAATACTTCCTATTAAAATAAAAAAATAAAAAATAAAAAAACTTGTCGAATTTTGAACAAAATCGACTACCCAGGACTGAGAGATGGCCACTCCAGTAGTTCAATTTGTATCTCCTTAACGCAACTTTTGGTAACAGCGGGTGTATGAATTGGTGCATTATAGTGGTGGAAAATCCAATTTCTTACATATTCTCGTTCAAAAATGTTAAATTTTGTTGATACGAAACAAATGGCGGTCTTTACAGTGGAAGACAATCCTAGTACTCCGTAATATTCTTTCGAGGCAATTTTTATTTGCAATTGTATTGACTACTGCGTTGTTTGCGAGTAACATCTCTATTCTGCTCCTATGGTTTGTGGTTGTGGTTGCACTGTAGTACAACGTGGTTTCCCCTCTCTTTTAACGTAACAGTTTTGAGTAGACTGGTGCATTTGTTTTCTTGCCGGGTCGTGCAGTGTATATACATTTTGCATAATCGTTTCAACTTGCCAAGTAGTATTTCGCGTTGTATTTATCGGTAAATTTTACTCACCCACTCTCACGGCCGCATTATGTTCCGTGTTGTTATCGCCGGGCATTTCTTACATTGATGTATTAATTTCGTATTAAATTTCAGCGGTTCTGTTTTAATCCTCATTTTGAGAATTTGATACTAAAGGTATTTTCTTTTTCTCGCCGCATGAAAAATGGGAATTTTTATAATCTTCGTTCCTTGGATATTTTCGGTTTCCTCAAAGACCTTTGGCTTATAACCTAAATTGCTCGGTTTATTTTTCATCTTCGTTGATGTACCATTCTTAACCTTCATTGAGTTTTCTGGCTACAGCTCTATACGCATCATATTTGCGTACTAAATTTTTTATCATACCTGAAATGATTTGATAGTATCAAGCTTTTGCTTGTGAATGCCCTTAACTTCTAGCGAGGCACCTATGTGTATAAATATCTTCTAGTATTTTAAGCAAATCTAACCCTTGTTGGGTAACGTCTGGTACAGAGGATGTAATTTCTCGGGCAAGAGAGAAATGTTACCAATTTTATTTTTTATGCTTTTTAATATTTCTGAATTTTGAAACCAAGCGACCTCAATTTTGGTTTTTGTCTTCACACTATGTACGAGTATTTAATATCATAAACTGTCACAACTTTTAGGTTGGTCACTACAATCTACGTTACATAAAATAATCAATACAAAATTCGACTCAAATTTAAGAATATTTAAGTTGAAGCATATTTAAACAAATATACATTTGTATACACGACATTCTCGTTTCAATATGCCTCATCTATATTTTAAAAGTCGGAAAATCTATACAAAACGAAAAATGGGCGTTTATTCAAAAACGAATGTCGAGTGATGTTGCTATATTTCCATAATACGAATAAAAACTTGTTAAAAATCTACCCACTGATTAAAAGTGAAATATTTGTTAATTAGAGTTTGGTCAGACAATAAAAATAGTCTGACAAGTGCAATTCTAAGCCATCACTAATACAATGATAACAAAACTGGTACGTCTCGATTGTTGAAAAATAATTTTATTGTATGTTATGATAAGTGGAGAAGGACATAGTTTTTAATATTCAATGATAGTTTTGTTTAATCAAAATAAAACCAAGTAAAAAATAGTTTATAGTGGGTGGATGTATTCTTCCGAAGAAGGTTAAAATTACATTGTTTACATAAAGATGTATTAGTTGTCGGTATTTAAAATCAAACGATGCACACGGCCTATATAATATTGATTATTTGCGTAATAAACGCGTCGTCGTTCTCAACCAATTAGTATTTAGTTATGTAAACCAAATACGTTTTCCAACATCAAATTGAATTCAAATCGCCAACACACAAAAAAATGTGTGTTTTTTTTTGCTGGGTTTATGCATTAATTTTTGAGATTACCAAAATAATAATTTTGCTATTATTTTAATTTCGTTTTGTTATGATGAGGGCGAATTAAATTGCGTGAAAGCTATTTATTCAAAACTACAAAGAGCTGTCATAATTTTTTGAGCGTTGTATAAAAAAATAATTTCATCCACATAAACACTTTCTAAATTCATAGGTTAGCCGAATTCATGGACATTAACAAGATACTGTAAAATTTCAGTAACCCAATCAAATTCTATTTGAGATTCGTAATAATCTTTCTCAAATTATTCTTTTATGTATTGTACTCGTATAATGTAGATAGAATATATAGAAAATAAATTGTTGAATGAAAGACTATATACAACAAAACTTGTTACTGACTCATAATTTACTTTAAAAGTTAACCTTAAAAAATACAGTAAACGAAATATCGAGATGTGATATGTGATTTATATTTTTAATACTCATGTACTCAACACAATGCTTCAAAATTAATGATTACTATGCCACTGTATATCATATATGATGAATTTCTATATATCAAAATGTTACGTATAGTATAATGGATACATTGCAATAATGTACTGCTTAAAAAATTAAAACGAATAAATCGCAAACTACATATATACATTATTTGAAGATGAAATATCGCCGAATCGTAAGAAATTTATGTTGTCTAAGGTTATGTTTTGTAGTTTTTGGATTAATCATTTTTATTTATTTAAGATATATGACTTAATCAGCTTTTCACAAATCGTGTTTTATTATGGATGACCTCAATGGTTTATTAATGCATACCCGCCAGATGATACAATCTTAAGGAACGTCTAAAATTGTACTATCTAAACTTGAATTAGAATAATTTAGTTCACAGTATATTCGTAAAGGCTGGATATTTTTAAATAATTGATTTATTCGGTTTACAACCATAAAATCAAATAGTTTTATTTTTATGTGCTACATTTCGACAAATAACTCCTGAGGAAGATTACAAATTTGACGAAACGTAGCACAAAAAATAAAAGTGTTTGATTTTATTTCTGTACACACCCAATAAATAAATTAAATGTTTCGGTTATAAATAAGTTTGATACACTACCAAAATGTTCATGTAAAATTTCACTATCAAACCGAGTCTCTTCTTAGAATACTTGCTCTATTACGGTACAAACATTGTTGTACCGCTGAAACCGTATTTGTTTTCGCTATAGTTCGGAACTGCAATTTAAATTAGTTTAGATGAAATTTAAGAAGAAATAATTAAGAATCAAATTTATAATTATACTGCGATCCAGATGCGGTTCAGATATGAAATAGTGTCGTGCAGAAACCGCAATGTTGAATGTTGACACGCGGGCCAATAAGATCCGTTGATGCTATCCGCATGGTCTAACTTCATAGGTGCCAATTTTACTTGGGGTAGTCCGATATTTCAAGTTATAAAGAGTATGGTCTACTTAACAAGCCATCAAAATGTCATAATAATATGATGACGTAATGAATGCAAAATTAAGAAAGAGAATGTTCAATAATTGAAAAACTTATTATTCTGAACCCAATTGTCCTAAAAAACAGACGAATCAGCATACAATATTGTTTTAAAGAGTCAACCTGTGAAGACAGGCGTAAATGATATTCCCCTGCACCATTGAGCCCAGTGCCAGCTGTATCTTTAACCTTTAGGTTAAGATTTTAAATCAAAATTTTCCATACAATTTGACTGACAACTGGTTTTTACAGTTAACATTACAATAACACTCCTTTTAACTAACATCCTTTATGATTGCTGTGCTGGTCAATTTTATTTCTCTCTCGAGATAAATGATTATTTTATTTTATCGTTTCAAAGATTTTGTGGCCAAACACCTACAAAAGTGGTGGGCATTCGGGTAAAAAATACATTTTTTGAACGTAAAACAACAAATTACAGTATTAAAATGAACCTCCTGAAGATGATTAAGTACGGCGTTTTCAATGTATCCGTTCTTGTGGTTGTTAAATACATAAACATTTCTTGATGACATTGAGCTGACATTTAGGCAAAGCCAGCACATTTGCCCATGCAACTTCTTCAGAGCGCAGGCTACTTATAAAAATAAGGCTTGCAAGCTATCAGCTTTAAAAAAAACTGACTAGCAGTGTTTAGATTTATGAAACTTATGTTAAGGTGGAAGTCTTAAACGAATTAATGTTTTTTAAAACGTAAACTGCCTGAGAAAAATTATTTTCGATAAAAAACTTGTTACGATTACATGATCGTAACAAGCGCTGTTTGTATTTTATTTTGGGTTTGTGCCTCCACTTGCTATGTTTTCTCAATGTTGGTTGTTGTCCCCACTTTTGTAGATGTTTGTCTTGTACGTACCTTTTTGTAAGGTGGCGCAAGGGTGGGAAAGATGCTGGGAGAGAGAACAATGCGCATCGAGTGTGTGTGTAAAGTAAAACATTCCATAAGAATATTTTTCTTATATGCCTCTCGTTTACATCAATGCGAATTGATGTAAACGAGAAACAGAGAAGAAAGACAATTTTTCTGGAATGTTTTGCGCGTTATTCGGCGTGAGAGTTTTTTTTTATTAATTCAGTCTTGATTGGAATTTTGTTAAAAAACAAATGTCAGTTTTGGTTTTTTGAGAAAAAAAAAAATAGAAAAAAATACAAAATAAAATTTATGTGGAATTTTGGATGGCTAATAAAGTCGAGTTTTGGTGTTGGACAAAAAAAAGTCTAGTTTTTTTGATTTTTGATTCAAGTTTTTATTTGTATTGTTAAAACGAGAATCATAAACTTTGTTGTGGTTAAAAAATTTTTAACTTTAATAAAATTATAATTTAAATGAAAATAAATTGTAAATAACAAATATGACTTAAATATGATAATTATTAATAAAATAATAAATACACAAAAATTGTAAAAAGGTGTTAATAAAAATTCGCCATTACGGAATATTTTTAGCTGTTTATATTCTTGCGAGAAAAAACAACAAAAACCCAAGTATAAAGAAGGACGAAGATTTTTTTTTATTTGTGCGGTCGGAAATTCATTTGGTATTACTTGAATATGAAGTGTTTGTCATATTTTTTATGATTAAATTTGGGTGCTATAAAACTAGTTTAAGTAAATTATATGGTGTAATAAAATTATTAATTGGTACACAAGAAGTATACGTTACATAACTTAAATTTGTTAATTAACAAAAATTGGATTAAAACCGATACTTTGATCACATAAAAAGAAATTAATAAATTCCTGTTAAAAAGTGGGAGACAAGTGAGGTGTGAGTGTGACATTCATTACATTCGATTGCGAGCCAATTATCTCGGTATCGGGGAAAGGCCCCGCAACATTGTGCCCAACCAGGCACGCGCTCGAGCGCAAAGGCGAGAAGTCCCTCAACGACGGCACCAAGGCCGCAACCTTTTTGGGTAACGGTGAAAGGCACCGCAACGGTCCGGGGCGGCGACCCTGAGGCATGACGGCCGCGCAAGGCCGCAACAGATTTTGTTTTTAAATAATTAAGGTACAATTTTTTTGATTTATTTTATTTCTTTTTTTTGGTACGTTTTTTTTTTATTTAAATTTTTATTCTAAATTTTTTAAATTTTTATATAAACATTTTTTTGTAATCGAGCGCCGGATAGCGGGTGCACGCTCGATGCACATTGCTCTCTCTCTCTCTCATTCTCTCCTTAGCGTGGTACGGGTTGGAGGGGAAGTTGTTTCGCTTAGTTCCTTTTGTCTTGTAAAAAAAAAAAAAAAATATGAATTATTAAAGTTTTTCGGTGTGGTGTGATGGGAGCGGAGACTCCCTCTGTGTCGGTTTAATGTTTGCGGTCCCTTGGTGCCCGCATCCAATTCCGTAACCAGGGCTTGGCCCCGTTTGAATCGGATGGATGCGCGCACCAAGGCACCTCTACCGTTATTATTATTATAACTTATTTTGATTATTCGGTTCGTTCCTCAGGTTCCGGCCGACGAGTTTCGGCGGAACATCGGTTTTATTATTTGCGTTTTCCCATTTTTTTTTATAATTTTCTGTATTTAATCACGGTGTAGGCCAGGAGCCCTGCATGCCTCAAACCCCACGACCTTCGCACTTCTCCGCTGAGAACGTAGCCGGCAAAACATCACCGTGGAGGCCTCTGCAGGTGCTTAGTGAAAATCTGCAGGTTGGCAGTAGCCAGCCTGTAACAAACTATGTAAAAAACTATGGGATACGCTCGAAACGCGATATTTCAAAATGCGATATTTCGAAACGAGATATCTCGTATGGTACAAAACGCGATATGGTACAAAATGTGCATTGCGAAGCGATGGGAAAACAGCGATCCGCCTTATATAATCCGGTCCTATACTCTGGCTCCTATCATTTTTTAAATTCCTATAAAGAGAAATTAAATTTCCCCTTCACCCGTCTGATACAACCCGATCCTAAACTCCCACTACTATCTATTTTTAAATTTCTATAAACAAATATTGGGTTTTGAAATATCACATTTTGATAATTCGCGTTTTAAACTATCGCGTTCAAATGAGACCCTTAAATTATTCCTTCCCCAAACCCCTATTCCCAGTGAATTTCTAGAAAAATATTACCAGTATAAAAAATGCATAAGACATTTTGAATTATTCTGAGTTATTACCCGATCTTTCTTTTATATCGAGATTTGTTTTCGAACTAATGAGATTTTGCAGTTTTTGTACAAAAATTTGTCATCTCACTGGTCAGTGATATAACTACAAAAAACTTGCAAGTAGTTTAAGCTTATATTCAAACCTTTACGTTTAGATACAGATATCTGATTTGCAGCACTGACGACACCGAGATCACAATCTGAGTTTAAAAATTTGTATTGTTAATGAGAATTATGTTAAAACCAATGTTCGCTACCAACCCGTTTAGATCCTCAAAATCAGCTTATATTACCGACATATTATTCGTAATAAGGGTTTCCTTTGCAAAATGTTGTAACCGCGTAAGATCAAGAGGTTAAGATCACCGACAACGAAAATGTCATCTTGTATATTTGTATCAAATACGTAGTCCATTCCATAGCATCAACAACAAACTTTTTTGAACGAAAATATTCTCCCTGGTCGCGTTGATTTTAACATATTTGATTCAAGACTATTATAACCATTTTCCACCAAAGCACTTTCTAAAATAACAGCCGGAATCATATGAAGCCAGTCTGAACTGTATTTTCCGAGCCATAATCATTCGGTGCTTACACAAAAGCCAAAGCAACCAACGGTCAGCCGGGACTCGGGACGATGCTTAGTCGGTGGAAACCACTTTCAAAAATAACAACTAAATGTATATGAATTTAGCCGGAACCGGATTTTACGAGCCATAATCGTGCGGCGCTTACTCAATGAATTTTGTTTAGTTGTGCTACTTATTAGAAGAGCTTTCAGTTGGTCCTATATCAAGGCTAGCCGGTACCACTACAATATCAGGCGGGATCAGCCAAGTTTGAACTGCTTGAAGTAAGTAGGAACCATCTGGATCGTTGCACATTCAGCACATCACGTTTCAGGTTATTGTGTGCCACCATTTCAGCCAATAAAATTCTAAGCGTAACCAGATTTTGTTCAGCCAGAATCATCAAGCGCTTGTACAATAAGCACAAGACATTCGAAACGGTTATGCAATTTATTAGGAATAGGACATAAGAATACAATGCTAGCTAAGTATCTTGAAAGTGAGCCCGATCAGAACCATTGGCCAACGTATACAGTGTGATGCAATGCAGGTTATTATCCATTTTATAAAATTTCAATCGAACCAATACAAGTTCAGCCAGTCTGATCCGGATAACACATTAATTTCATTTCGTTCCGAGTGACATTGTAGAGTATGTAGAGACATTCTAGTTACGTCTGGCTTAGTTACAGTTCCGGATGGTATGTAGCCCATCTATCAAAAATGCAATATGCTAATTCTGCACGCCACGGGAGGTTCCGGTTGAAATTTTAAAACAACAACAACAACAACGTAAAAATATAAAAGTAATTCGTACACAACGAAAAGTTGATTGGTAAAAATTAAGTATATGGAGAATATGAAAGAATCGAATTCCGTAGACTAGGTAGTAATTCGCTAGTGCTACATATATATGATATTGTTCTATATATAGACAATATTCCTATGTAAAATATCAACGTCAGTCGCCATGGCCTGATGAGATGACTGATTTTTTTCAAATCAATAATCTCATTAAAGTTCGAAACTGATTGTTGCGATTCTTGCAAATCTTCCATCTATAATTCAAATTAAATTCTAATGAAATTTTAGATTGTGCACATAACCTTAACCGCATCATGTTCTGGGTGCAATGGTCCGAATGGTTCCCATTCCCTTCATTGGTATATCGACTAATTTTTGCTTTTCCTTGCTATGCCACTACGGTGATAACGGAAGAGTTTGTTATCGTTTTGGCTAAAATCATGTGTTCCATAACCGCCCGAAATACTTTGTGCAAGCTTTCGAATATTTCTACTTGTAAAAGTTTCGTTACTGCTGACTTTTATATGATATGTACTAGTTGGTTTTGGGTGGTGTCAAGGACACTCTATATGTCATTTGTGTGTTTAAATCATGATTTAAAGTATTTTAAATTCTTTTTTGCTTTTATACTTTTCTAAGGAAGATTTTACAAAGGAATATCGAACAAAAGTGCTTGAATTCTGTTCTTATTTTTTACAACCGATATTGGACATTTATTAACATTTTTTGATTTATATCTCCCATTGATAAAAACACTCTATAATTCTGCTTTTGGTACTCCTCAAGGTATCTACTAACGGTTAAGGTATTATTGTGGAGCCGGCAACATATATAATAACTTTAACACATAGTTCTTGATTCACCACCTTCGTCCGAGTTCGTTGACCAAAATATGAACGCTTTGCGTCGGTACACTTCCATAAATGTTTCGTAAAAACAATAAAATACACAACAAATAAACAATACCTATCCTACTGACGAAACGGCATATATAGTGGTTAAAGCTTTGACATTTAGATTGGTATGGTACCGAGTTCGACTCTCGATAGGGGAATTATGCAAAAAGGATATTTCATCATTTAATTCCGAACGGTGATGATAATTAACATAACTATAACCTCCTGTCGAAATGCAGAATTCGTGGGCCGACCTTTCTTCCATGTCAGTACTATAGGCTGGCATGGAGCTGTGCAATGTTCAGGCCTTATGTCCTCGATTTGGTATTCCTTCGGTTTGGAAGCAGATTGAGGCCCAGACAGCTCTTAAATGATTATCAACAATTTTCAATGGCACCGCAACACGCTCAAAATCCATAATTATAAAAATAAATGCAAAAGCCATTCAAAATTAGGGCAAGGCGGGCCTAAACAAGGGAAAAAGACCGGGCCTATAGACAATTTAGCGTGTGTCTCGTCTTGGCCTAATGGTAGTATAAATATACATTAGAATCTAAATTTAACCACATATTTTCAAAGTTGTTCTGATTCATTCAGAAAGGATTTTAAAACATTTTTTTTCGAAAACGGATAGACTAGTTAACGTCCAGTTTTCCTAGACAATGGAAGCGAAAAGTTAGACAAACAGCTGATTCATTTACGTACGAAATGATATTATTAATTCAGTCAACCACACTTCAATATAATTACAAAGTTTGGTTTGACTAGGGGCGCTGGGGGCTCGTTAAATTAAATTGAAATTTATTCAGAATCCCACTTTTTCTAGTCTAGGGGTTAAAAAAAAATGTTTATTGTCCGTGGTTTTCAATAGGTTGAAAACAAGAAACACTCTAATTAAACATTCATAACCAATTTTTATCATTCTGTTTAAATAACATTTTCCATTTTCCAAATTATGTATAAACGAAAAAATGAGAGAAGACATCGCAAATATAATAAAACTCATTTTTTGGCTAAATGCCATACCCAAGCCATATAACCACAAAATCATCCACAACATCCCACCTGTAATTTCTGTAAATTTAGTATCGTAGACGAGTAAGAATACCAGAAAATTATACAAAGGCAAGAAAATCTGTTTGAGTTTTCACTTATAAAACTTACTTGGTTGATTTTGTGTAAGTGTTGTGTATTTTTTTGTTGTAACGATGTTGAAATGAAGAAAATAAAAATTTATTAGAAAATAATTAGAATGAAAAACAATCGTTTAATTGAAAATCAATTTCATGTAAAACAAGAACATAATACAAATTGAAAACAATTTATAAAGATGTAATTAAAGTTAACATGAAGCTTAATAAATTTTTAATAATTTTTTATTTCATGGCAAAAGTAGCTTTCCACTGTACAGTTTATCTAATCGCTGTAAGTGGATTGTTGCAAGCCAATATATTGGTGGATGTCGTAATACACGATAAGATATATAAATGTTTATGACGAAATTTATAGATATAGAGTCATACACGAGATACCTTTATATATAGGGCGCATATATGGTAAAACGTCAAATTATGTTACTTCCCTTAGTTGAAAAATTTATGTAGTCTTATAACATGCAATGCTTATTATATGACATAATTTATTGCAAGAATTAATTTGCGTGGCACATACCTACCTTGCTTGCTTATGTTCTACAGGCGTTCACCAGTTTAGATGGTAGTTTCTAAAATATGTATGTATAGTCGAAAGATATTTGCCCATTAACAAACAACCTGTATACATTTCCTATTATACGATTGTTGAATTTCCTATCCAACCATCATTACTTTAGCCTCATTGCATGCAATTTAAACTTTGAAAACTTTCATTATCACTAATTTCGTGCTTTAAAAAACTATTTTTGCTACCATTATTTTTACTGGTAGTATATAGTTTTATAGAAATTTATTTTAAAAGTACAATTTAATTGTTTTGAATTTTTTTATGTTTTAGTTTCAAATTTTATTTTAACTTTTCTTTTTTTTTTGCTGCACATAAACTATAATTATTTTTAATTAGTTCACAATTTTTTATAACACAAAAGGTATTTTTATTGTTATAAACCATACTTTGCATTGATTTATGAATTAATTAGTTACGTGTAGTAGTGCAAAACGTTATTACATTAGTTAATGTAGGTGAATTAGATTTATAATAGTGGGTAGTAGAATTCTAAATTTGGTTGGACATCATTTGTTCTGGCTTTTGGCTTTAAACAACTAAGAACTCTATAACACTATGATACTTTTATTTATTGAAGTGTCGGAGCATCCTAAATGTCGTCAAATCCTATTCGGGCGAGTGAATTATAATTCGTTTAACGAAGATGGTACGTTACAAAAAGTAAAAGGAATACAGACAGAAAATATCCTCTTACAGAATACCGTATCGTATTGAATATATGTAATTAGTTTTGGTAAAGTGTATATACGAGGGTTGTTTAAAAAGTTTTCGGCCTAACAAAGGTATTAAACATGGCAACAAATTGTCTTGGTGGAGCAAGATTTTTTATTTCTGCAAATGTGGCTGTTTTTTCCACAATTTCTGCCTTCAGCTTATATTACTTGATAATGCGTACTGCGTAGTATATACTCCTGCAATAGTTTTCCGTTTTTTAACATAATCGATTATCGATGACTGTCACAGAAAACAGTCGCCATCACTTTCCCAGCTGAAGGAATAGCCTTTACTTTTTTTGGAGCCGATTCCCTCTTGGCAGTCCATTGTTTTGACTGTATTTTTTATTCTGGAGTGTAATGGCACAGAATATATCGAAAACGATAGTTAGAAACCATTTTTTTACAATACTCCTAAAATAATTTCCACGTTCGCCAATAGATGGCTCTAAATTTAAAAAAAAATCATTTTTGTAAACATTAAAAACTTTTAGTAGTGTAAAAATAAATTCTCTCTTCGACTTCTGTCAAATTTTTCGCGATCATTTGTCAAAAAATGAGCATTATTATTAATGAAAACGATTCGGTTAAGGCTAAAAATTTAGCACGGGCACAGAATATACTACACTCTAAAAAAAAATCGTGTAATTTTACCTCTATCATAAATGGCAACTGAATGCCATCTTTTATCAAGGTAAATTTACACTGATGTTAGAAATAAGAAAATTTACGCTCTGTGTCGTAAATAAAAATTACACTTTGTTGCTTAAAATTATGTAAAAAATTGAGTAAATAATAATGTAAATCTACGCAGTCAGATGTATATTTTGATGAAATTTAATGACAAATGGTGTAAATTTACTTATACTGCCTTTTAAGAAATTATAAATTTACATCAAATTGTTTAAATTTAAAACCACTATGACACATTTATCCGAAAAAAATTGTATTTATTCCTACAGAAAGTCGCAAATTTTATTTAAAATTGACACCAAAACCTGTGTAAAAATATAATACTAGTAAGGGGCATTGACCTATATCACCAACCAGATGACTTGCATAGCTAGAAAATATATTGAATAAAAACTAGAGTTTTTCATTTTTGTATCAAAATGTGTTTGTATTTCATATATAGTAGTATATAAAACTTATTTTAAACTAAAATTTTATTAATTTTCATGAAAAAAAACTTATTAAACCATAAAAAATCCAAAGAACTAGAATCTAGATATTTAATTTTGAAAAATTAAATATTATTAATAGCACATTCAGTTGTAGCTAGTTTTAATATTAAATTATTAATTTTTGAATAATTATTAATGTGTTTTTTAGAGCCTCTGACATTTTCCGCATAGTGTTTTAAAAAATACCTAACGAAAAATTCCATTGTCTGTGAAATTTGTGTAGGATAAAGCATATTAAAATTATAATAATACGCTATAACTATGGCTATCAAATCCAAAATATGTTTATTTTTATATTGGCCGACCAGTATATGCTCAATAAATATGTAACTAGTTTCTTCATCACCTTGTATTGCTGTTTCTATAAATTAGAAAGACATTTTCATGACTTTAATAAATTTAACTTTGAAGTATGTAATTAGAAATGTTTACTTGTTATGGCTACCCACGGTGTATTGGTTACACATTCTTGTTTTATGACATCCAAAGTAGTACCAAACTGCAAGATAAAATTAAAACCAAATCAAATATAAGTTTTAAAGATTTTGTTACAAAACTTACCTCAAAAAATTTATATAAAAATGTTGAGTCTTCATTAAAATAATAAAATAAACATTTTATGATAGCCAAGCTATCTACGTATCCTTTAATTTGAAGAACGATGTTCTTTTTTTTGTTTGATTTTAGAAATCTTAATAGGATAAGTTTTTGGTTCTCAAATCTCGGTTTTAAAGCAGCAACATCAAAGGCCATTAATTCCTGGAAATGCTGCAACATCATTTCATTGTCAAACAGAAAAGGCCATTCATTCTGGATATCTTGGATACTTGGAATTGTGTTTCTGTTATTCAGAAAGTTCCTCTGTACAGCAAAGCAATCTTTCATAAATTGTTTTACAGTACTACGTTCATCTGATGTTAATTGTCCTTTATTATATAATTTTTGAAGATATAATTTCTTAGATTTCATGCTGTCAAAATTTTCACCAGTTGGCAAACAAATTGGCTGCCAGTTTGTACATGTTTCTTGTAGAACACATGCTTTCTTGCGTTCTTTGACAGGTATGTTTGCATCTAGCTCGGTTAACACCCGTTTAGGTGAACGATTCAAAAAACAGTTTCTATTTTTCATTATTGTGATTAAAGGAAGTGGAATACTTGATATAATGTTATTATCATTATCTTTTTGGATTAATGAGTCTGGGTACTTCGATGCCACCTTCTGTGCTACTGATCTTATAATTGCCATTGGAATGAAATGTGAAATATTACGTAACTCGTCGATAAGGATATTTCCTAAAGAGTTTAATCGTTTACCTAGTTGTTGTTTATTATCTAACATCAACATTATATCTGTAGGTATTTTTTGCCATGGCACTACAAAATTTGAAAATATCAAAGCACATGATGATTTTTTCGATGATGTTGATGCACTTGACATACTCAAAGTAGTATCATATACTTCGTCAATTTGAATTGTTGTATTCGTGTTGGTTTCAACATTGGTTGATTCTCCCACACTATCAATTACATAATTATTCGGATTATTTATAAATTCAGTTATACTTTGAATTTTCAAATTTGGTTCACAATCGGGAAGAGTTGTTCTTTGAGATGGCGGCATCCAGTTCTCTTGTTCGTTAAGTAACATAAACGTTTGTTTTTCTTCGATATAATATTTTAGAATGTCGTCATCGCAAATTTCGGTACCGTCAATTTCCAACAAAATTTTCGTACCATTGAGGCCACAATTATTAGCTGGAATTATAAATAAATTTAGTTATGTTCTTACTGTAAAATATAATGGTTTATTTTCTTACCTTTTTCAATTAAATTTGAAATGGAAGGTTTTATGAAAAAAGTTTTTTTCTCGAGTCTATTGCAGCTCCAAACTTTAATTGGATAATCTTTGTCCATGGTTTTAAATCAAAAATTGTACTTTACTAAATTTACTATTACTTATTATTACCAAGTTAATTATTCAAATAAGAAAATTTCATACCAATAAATTATGACCTATCAGAACAATTTCAATTTTATTAATTTTAAATAAATAATTAATTTATATATAAGCTAATTTGAATTTCAAAAATATTCGATACCATTTTAAGAAATTGTAAAAATAAAATAATATACAATTCAATAATTTAATTACTCTAGAAAATTACTATCAATAAACGAATGGGCAGGAGAATAGTAATATGTTTTATTTCGTTTTAAAATGTTTAATGGCTTTTTTATTAAAAGATTTTCAATTTCGCACATTGAATAAGAACCATCCCCAGTAATACTTTCATACAGTAATTTGTATTCATTATACCACATTTTGAGTGTTGTACCATAAAATATTGCTGATTCATACGAACTATCTACAAATATTGCTTTGAGTTTTATTATTTCAATAAGTCCTTGCTCATCACAATTGCTTAGAATGTAATTATTTTCCCTATAGATTATATTCAGATATGTAATTTCCTTTGTTACAAAACAAAATTTTTCAGGTAAGCTTATGTTGAACATAAATGGTGACATATTTATAACATTATCACAAATAATATTAATACTAAACCGATCTTTAAAAAGTGTAGCTTGCATTAATTGATGGTTTTCGGCAAGTGATAAAGTTATATTCTTAAAATTTTTTGCCATTTTAACAGATGTTTTAAAAAATTTATTTTTCTGTTCAAAGAACATCGTCCATAAATTTTTAAGTGGCCCAAATTTTTGAATTAACTCCGGATAATGATTAACAAAGTGATGTTTGGGCCGTAATTTCAATAAGGGAAAGCAATCTTTTCGATGTTCAAAATAAAGATCTATATAATAAGAAAGTAAAGCAATCTGACCTTTTGATATTTCAGGCGCACATATCAGTCGACACATTTCTATCATTGCTGATAAAAATTGCCATATTGTATGATGATGATCTGTAACATGCTCCAAACACACATATGGGATCATTTCTAAAATATGCCATATTTCATTAGCTTTTCCTGGAATTTTACTCATATTTAAATCAATCTTTGGAAAAGATAAAGATAATTTGAATAACTTTCTTAGAGAAGCAAGTGAAATATTAATGGTATCAATTGAGATTATTTTATGATTTGAAAAATATTTTATAATGTGCATTAAATCATATGGTATAAAGCCTTCAAACAAGTCGTGAGCTATACAAGGCGGAAGACCAGGATTACATATATGATAATGTTGCAGATGATTTAATATAGAATTACATTTAACTCCATTAACTGGTTCATCTTCTACTATGGATGTAACATCACAGTTATGGCTTTCTACGGTCCTTGAAGCTTTGGGTTTCAAATCATATTGAAGCATACTATTACGAGTATAATAACACCATCGACATACAAATTTTGATGAGCTAAAATTTTCCACAAAGCCACCTATTTGGTGACTACCTAAATTGTCACCAGTCACGGCAAATAGACTGCCATAAATATGTAGAAAAGATTCAGATAAAGAATTATAAACGGTGATGCCATCATTTTCTAATAATACTAGATCTTCTATTAATGGCTGCAAAATTTTTTTGAAACCAAATATTTTTATAAATTGTTCTTTACATAACAAAACCAATTGAATATTATGGATTTGTGTTCGATATTTGCGGTTGAGGTTTCCTATTACCATGTAAACTCCTATTAATTTGTACTTCTTTTTTGACGATCCTAAAGGGTTGCAAATTTCGAATGCATCTTGGAAGAGAATGAGTTCTAGTTTGTGTGGTTGTTGTTGAAAGAAAGCATTTTTTTTATACGTAGATCCATCATTATAATCAAAAAAAACAAAACGTTTGCTTTCTTTCTCTTCGTGAGTTAATCTTAAAAATATGGGGTCAGCTAACAAAGATTTAATTGAGTCTATTATTGGTACATAATGAAATAAACATCTATTATGATAACTATCTGTTCCTAATACAATTTCTCGAGGCATAACGTATGGAAAAGTTTTTTTAATATATTCAGCCCGTTTATATTTAGAGCTAAAATTATTAAGGTCATCGAGTAAATTATTTTGGATAACAATGTTTTTATAGTGAGAAATACTCAGTTTCTGCAAAGCTTCGTTTTGATTTGTATTTTCCAATTCAAGACTAGAAAAAAGTTCATTGTGTAAAAATTGTAATGCTACATCTGACACCCTGAACTTAAATTTTAGTTTGGCAAACAAATCTTCAAATGCATTTTTTCGTGATTTGCAAATATTTTCTGCAGTTTCTATTTGATTATAATTTCCGGAAACTTATTCCTCTTGATCTGTAATGATTACTTGATTTATTTCTGTTTCTACACTATTACTAAGACTTAATTTTAATGAACCAATAATTTTATGTTTACGAAATATATGAGATTTAAACGACGAGATATTTACGAATTGCTTTGAACACTGGGCTATTGGACAAACTACTTTATGGTGACTAGCAATATGTTTAATCAAATGTGAATACACTTTATTACACTCATTAGATTTAAAGTCGCACTTACCCACACTACATTTGTATGACTGTATGACTGTATCACTGTTTTTATTTAAATTATTATTAAATCCTATGGAATGGCTTCTAAAACAATGCGATTGGAAACTAATGTATTTACTAAATTTTTTATTACAGTTTTTTTCTAAGCAAACGAATTGTATATTATGTTTATTTCTGTGCTTATACAAATGCTTATTATAATTTGCAATAAAATTAAAACTACAATTACAATAATAACACTTAAACATATTTAAAATATATTATAAATATAATTATTAATATTATAAATTAATGTTAACTTGTTAAATTACACACTACTATTACCTTTGATCACAATTCTCGAAATGACGCTATCTTTTTGCGTAACAGAATGAAATACAAATTTATCGTAGTATTACGCCGCTTGATTGATTCGTGTGTTACGAAGGCATAAATTTACGTAGATGGAAGAATCCAAAACACAAAAAATATTAACTATACGACTTAGAACGTAAATATTACACATTTAATCGTATAAAAACATAAAAAGTTGTAATTTTACGCAAGAAGTTTTATATTTTTTAAAACACGACTTCTTGGTTTAATTTTCAAGTATGGTAGGAAATTTACTTCAAAAATGGTGGAAAACTACAATTATTAATCATACAATTATACATCTCAGTTTTATCATTTTTTAGAGTGTACATATATTCTTTGGCACGAGTATCTAATATTTTTGATCGAATATGCCCAGATAGAGTAAAAAATATTGTCTCCACGGATTAGGTGATCAGAATTTACAACACCAACAGTCAATCGTGGTTCAATTCAGCCAAGGTAAACCAATTATTTGAATTCGTTATCAAGCTACATATATCAGAATGAATTTAATTCATTCGGCATAATTGCCCCTTGCAGTCAACAGTTTCGCGTTCGAGGAGTCTGACATGGGAGCCCGAAAAATTGCGTCTCGAAGAATTCCAGGAACAAGAAACATTATACTTATTTCAATCGTACATTTATCGAAACAATGGCGATTGAAGACCGGCAAAACGCTATTTTATTTGTCGATGGTGTAAAGCGGACCAATGGCTGCGGGTTGATGATAAATTAAACATGATTACATGTTTAATTTATCATCCAACATACTTATGGTAACGCATTGATGGATTCTGCAAAATGTTCGAAAAATCCTTAAACGGCCGTTTTCAACAAATTCATCTAAACAACCGATTATAGAGAAATCGTTGATGATTACTGTTTAGCATTCGTTGTTTCATCCGAGCCCCCTCGAAATAGTTTACATTGAAATGGTCCAAGAATTCCGTGATTGAATAACTTTAATCAAATCTTTGTGCTTTACGCCGCTCTTGATTTATGATAACCAATGTGGCCAAATACCGTAAAATGCAAGAACACATTGTCTGAATGGCATTCGTGGTTTATACAGAAATATTTCGATAATCGTCCGAACCCTCAGTCTGATTGAAGAACCCTTGTACACTCCAGCGTATCAATCAGGTCCGTCGCTGAAGAGCTTGAATATCATTGAAATTGCTGTCGATATACTAACCCTCTCGTAGGTGATTTAAATTTTCCAATGCCGACCCCATTTTATGTTTTTAGGATTTTATGTTTTAAAAGTAGTTTGTACGTTTATGATTTAATATTTAAATCTGTCAATTATTTTCAAATTAATTCAAAAATATGAAAATTGTGAAATGTTTACGAATAGAAATGTCAATCCAAAAAAATCAAAACATGATCATGCGCATGCGTCTCGCCTACTAATACAATCAAGATGCTCAATACTCTATTTTTCCGGTTTGCTCACCTCGCGCTTTTCGTACAAAATCGACACTCTGATATTGGGAAGTTTTATAATAGCAATACGGTTGATGCAGCCAAAATCAAAGTGACATTAAATTGAGAGAGCCAATTGAGAGGAAATTTTACATGTACACTGTGAAGATTTTATAATAGATTTTAATTTTTTGAAAACTACTTGCGCTATCTATTATCTACCATTTGTTTCAACCACCATCAGTGGCTACAGTTTTTGGACGTCCCGAACGTTCATTGTCACCCAAGCTGGCACGGCCACGTTTAAATTCAGCTGCCTAAAATTTCAAGGTGGTGGTAAATGATGGTGTAGAGTTCCCGCACACAGATTGCAATAATTGTTAAACAACAACTACACGTCCAAAATGGCTGATATTTCGTTCGGTGAGCACCTTTTAACGCATGAGCAAGTTGTTCTAAGACTAATTCGTGTATAAAATCAATTCACCGTTGCTATAGAGGAATAAGGTGGTTGAATCAACTAATTGGTATAACTAAAGCAAATTTTATCATGTTATTTTAAATTTTAAAATCATTATGTTACAAGTCTAATTTTTTATTAAACAAACATTTGAAGTATGTATCTACATATTTAGAATTATTATAAGGTTTAAAAAATATATGCATACGAAGAGGAAAGTGTTTTTTTTAAATATATGCCATTGGTATTATTATTTTACAAATGACATCACTAAACTTTAAGTTTCAAGTCCTTCACTTAAATTCAGTAACATTGGTTTGTTGTATTTTACACGTTTATTTCACTGGTAATATCTATTACTGCATACGATTTAAATAAAATATCGCTGCTTTTTTACTTGTCCAATACTTTCGGAAATTTGTTATTCAAGCACATCTGTCGCTGTACTTGTGTTATTTGTGTTACTGTTCTTTGTGTAGCTTCATGTTTACCGGTCGATTCAAAACACTAAAAACTGTAGATACATTTTTAAGTTTCACATGATCTTGAATAATATATAGTTTGTCGTTTTGCTTATTAGAAATGAACCAAGTTTCCACTCTTGCCTGTATTTCAAGTTGCAGCAGTGACTTCTCGGTATTTAAATTATTTTGGTGTGATTACAAGATCCAGAATTAGTTGTAAAGTCTTGCGATTGGTTTCAACTACATTATCACTATTATGGCAGTAGCGACAACATTATTGACTCGTGATTTATGAGAACCAAATGCGGATTATTTAATTATTATAACCGCTCAAGAAATATTCGTTAAAATATATGTATAGCGATTATCGAAAATTGTAATTATTCTTGTGGTTTGCAAGAAACTATTCCAATTAAACTTTTTTTTTACAAAACTGAATCCAAAATTTTCTTTCGAATCTCCCACTCCAATCACCCATTTTCTTTCAACAAATAATTTGTAACGCTTCATAATTTAATTTCAATCTAATCAATTTTATAAAATTATTATATCCTCTTTTCTATAACTAACTATCGCGTATAAGATTATCGGCAAAGCAATAATTCATGGATTTCTAACGATTTGCCTGAGACAATTATAATTAATTTTTAAATTGCATTTTTCTTTTGAATATTTTTAATTTACATTTTAAAATTATTTTTAAATTACATATTTGATATACCAAATTTTCCGGTTAACCATAATCTTGGCTGGGTGTGGTAATTAACACCAGCAATAATAAGTGCCTTTCTTTAATTAACTCCTCTTTATGGGTAGTTATTTAATGCAATAATAAGTAGTTAAATAAAGACATCGAAATCATGTACTTTCTCTGAAAAGTAGGACTGCTCGCGAACTTTCCTACGATTTTACCACTAATAGAAAGGGTGTTAATAAACCTTCCTGTGGGCGGTCCTGTTGGCTTAATTTCCTACGATTGACGATGGTAGTATTACCTCTAAAAAACAGTATGTTGATGAGTTTCTTCGTTCCGTTCATTTTCTAGAGTGCAGCATCGTCAATCCTGAAAATGAGAAAATGATATCTGCCTGTCTCATAACTTCTTCTAAGATTCCAGATTGTGAAATGACTGGCAGATTGATTACAAACGATTCAGGGTATGTAATTTTGTTGATTTTTATGAAAACAATCAAAAAATCGGATTTTTTTTGATTTAAATCAAATTTTTTTTAATTTAAATCAGATTGTCTTGAAAACAAAATTGTAATGTTGAACTTAAATTGTAATAAATTCCCGAGAACAATTAAATATTTTTTAAGGAAGATAATATAATACATAATGTACGGAAACAAGATTCATTTAAATATAAATTAAATTAAATAATTTTAATAATTTTATGCTTGTTTTATGCTGCAGTGTTGATGATATGATATGATATGATAGAGGCGTACAGGCCAGCCATAACGGCGATCCTAGGTACGTTACCATAATGCTGAAATATCAACAATCAAATAACAAATTATATCTGAATGTGAATAATATTTCAACATCATGCGGGCCCAGGCCCTGCCTGCATCCTTAACAGATAAGGTTATTTAGGAAAGGGATGTTAGTCACAGAAACAACTAGGGCGAACCGCAGCAAAGTCGTTATCTAACTACTTAAATATATTAAAATGTTAGTCTCAATTAAATTCACACTCTAGATTAGACTTTGTTAGTTTATTAATTTAGGTTAGTTGTGGTTGAGGTAAAGGATACTAATATTCATCATATGTATTCGGCATCAGTCATAATAGACTGGTTAGGTTATTTAATTCACATCTACGGGTCATCTCATCATATGCTGTTTGTAACCTTATTTTGCTCTATCTTCCCACCCAACACCATCTAACCGAGGGACTTCACGTTCGTAATGACTCGACAGCATTATCATACATATGATGACCTAAATATTCCGTTGCTCTTGTACAAAAATTTAAATTAAATTCGGTATTGTCATTCAACTACCTATATTTAAATTCATCCAACTAAAAGCAGGGTTGATTTACATCTAACATTCACACACTTCACCAAAACATAACCTGAATTCAACCAGAAAGATCGTTGAGAAACAACATTCCATAGCAAAAGTCTTTGGATCGTTAACATATTAGATTGTATTGAGTTTATCCTCAAAGCGTAAGTAATTTAATAGACCCCCTGATCAAGAATGTTGCAACCACAATCTTCCCTGACCTTCGGTTATGTTCAAAAACATCAAGTAATAATAATAATAATAATAAAATAAATTGAATTATATTTGTCGACAACTTAATTGTTTTAAGTCAGGACTTCCGACAAAATTTCAATTTATTATAATTGTTGTATAGTATAATTGTTATAGTTTAAATTAAGGAACGAAGGAACACAAAACAATCCAGAAATGTCTCGGCTCTAGCGGAAGAATGGAGCAAATATTCACACATCGAAGAGACATCTACCACCAAACCAATTAATTATAAAATCGGCCATTTGTGAAGCAAACATTTACAAATCGAAGTGACATCTACTATTAAATTCATTAACTATAAAATGATAAAATCCACCATTTGTAAATTTGGATTCAATAGCGTCCTTCTATTCTAATTCTGACGTTAACCTGAACGTACGTATTATTATAAAGCTATCTTGTTTTATGCTGCAGTGTTGATTAAAAAAAATTACAAAATTACAGTGGTGTGATTAAAAATATGTGTACGCAAATTGCCTTATAAAAAGATTCTAACTTTTTGGGTGAAGTGATAAATGTCATTACAAAAACGTAAAACAACATTTGTATCTATTTTGCGTGTAAGAGTTACAGATTTATTCAAATAAATTTGTAAAGTAGGTGTGAAAATAAATAGGTGTGTATTACATTTTTGGCGCGAAGGAGCCCTTATTTTTGTTGTTTATTGGAATATTAAATAATAAGGTGTTCTGAAGCGGTGACATCGTTCAACGGAAATTGCCTTCTACGCCTATTCAACTGCATCCCATAATTCATGACGATTTTGAAATTTTGACATCATGCCACAAATTCTCAATACTGGTGATTGTGCTGGCCATTCCGTAACCTGAACCAATTTTTTTTCAAACCACTTTTTCGCCAACTTGGATCTGTGCTTAGGATCACGTTGTCCTGTTGAAGCAGCCATCTAAGCGGCATTTCCTCTTCTGCGTATGGTAGCATTATGTTCGACAAAATATTGACATAGCTTTGAGCGTTCATGATGTCCTTAATCCAAAAAATGGGACCAACCCCTTCATACGAGAAACATGTCTAGGCTCACACTAAAATTCCACCACTTCCATGTTTCATAGTTTTTATTGTAAATCTTGGGATAAATTTCTTGTTCTGAGGTCTTCCAACATATTATTTTCCTCGGTCGGAGCCAAATAAATTAATTTTGAATTCATCCGTCCATAAAATGTTTCTCGATTTTGTGATAGGCCAATTTAGATGCTCTTTTGCAAATTCTAAACGATTCTTCACGTGTCGCTGGGTAAGTAGTGGTACTTTTCTGGGACATGTGCTGAACAATTTGTTTTTTATTAATAGTTTCCTGATGGATGATGTTGAAACTTCTAAATTTAATTCTTTTTTCAAGGCAGTTGAAGTGATAAATGGATTTTCTTTTGTACGTTTTACAATCGTACGCTCCATTTTACGGAAATTTTTCTTTTTCGCAGTCTTTTTTCTACTCGCGGTTGAGATTTTAGAGTATTAGTTACCATATTTTGAGAGTAGCTCATTATATCAGCAATTTCCTTATAAGTTTTTCCATTTGTACGAAGTCTTATAATTATTTGATGTTCCTCTGGTGTGCAGTGCTCACCACGGCCCATTTTGAGGTATCTTAAATTCTTAACACTTTCCTTTTGCAACGAATTGATTAATTGTGAATAACGTTTAATTTATTACTATACAAAATACAAAATAATTTCTACTAAAATACAAACAATGCTAGTTACACCTATTTTTTTCACATTGAATCTTCGGTAGTCCAAAAATATCTAAGCAAATCAAACAATTGCTTTCGTAAATTTAACGGGATCATAGATAATATGTAGCAAAACAATCTCGAATAACGGTAAGGAAACACAAAAATATTAAAATTTTTGGTGCATTTCACGTTTAGACCGGTTTGTACGATGTATAAACGATTACACCTATTTTTAATCACACGACTGTATAAAGTAATTTAAAAATTAAAACCAAGTACTTCATAATCATATGACAGAATAAAAAGAAAAACTGTTTTATTTATTCAGGAAAAACAAAAAAGTTAATTTTGCCGCTTTATCTCTAGGCTACTTCTTAATTTTGAACTAACTAACCCAAAGGTCGAAACAACTGGTTTGACTCCAGCTGATGAAGCAGTAGCTGCAAAGGACATCATATTTGTCATAACTTCTTCTTGCATAACAGGTCCCGCAAATGGGGGTTATTATTTTCCTCCAAATTTGTTTAGGTTTTTAAAACGTGAAAAATAAAGAAATTGACAATTTGACAGGTTGTATTTTAATACTATGTGATTCCCCAAATAATTTGAAATTAAGTTTTCGTTTCCATCGAAGTTTTGAGGTTTTTTAGTGTTACCATATTTACGAAATTAAGTTTCGTGCGTTGTTTTTTGAATGAATTCTTATATTTTTTACCAATATGATTTAAATCAATGATTTAAAAAAAATCAAGTGATAAGTTATTTATCTTGTTCTGATGGTATTTTACTTGCTAAATTTCAACGAAGTTTCGACCGTATTAGAGCTCATTTTCTCAACTTTCATACTTCCACTATCGGTTGTGTATAAGGTTCTTTTTATTCCATAAATTTAACATACTAACCTTAAAGCTTTTTGTTCTATTAGTTTATTCTCAATTTTCTTAAAGATATTAGAGATGCTAAGCTAATAGATTTAAATTAAGTGAAACAGCCCTACATACGGAATACTCGTATCGAGCAAGTGCTAAAAATGAGTGAAGAATGTATATATGCTCAATCCTCTTCTTGTTGAGCGCGATGGCTCTCCAGTTTCTATGAAGCTTGCTAAGGGATGTTCATGCTTTTTTGTTTTATCTTTACGGTGGTTTTGGTAATTGGCGTGTTTTTTGACAAACTACCAGATATCTGTTTTATTGCTCAGAGTTACGTTGACGATGTTGTAACAATATCACGCAAATATCTTATCCAATCTAATGCAGTGCGAGTTTTTTATTGTAGAAGAGCTGTGTTTAGATAAGATTAGCAATTGTAGTCTATTATGGTCAGCGCATCAAATAATTGTTTCGGTTACGGAGGTAATGTTTTCAACTTGCGACGGAACCATTTTGTACTGGTCACAGTTACAGTCCCTCATCTAAGCACATCATATTCCTCTGTAGTTCGTTTAAGACGCATTGAGGCATATGAAATAACTGGAAAGATACTAATTTTGATCAAATTTAGTTCTCTAATATGATAAATGGAGATAGTAATTGAGGACAACGATTACTGCATTAATTTTGTGTGTTATTGTGCGGCTAGATCAACTTCTTACTCTACGATCCAAAGTTATGCAGTTTGTTAAGGCTGCATCGCGCTTGGTTGGAGTACAACAGAAACTTGGTTTGCAACATGGGCGGATTGTGTGCGACCCAACTATCTTTAATCATCCACTTGGTAAGTCAACGACCATTTAAAAACCCAACTTACCTCTTAAGTATATGCGACTGTTCAAACTTCGAAAATCAATCCTGAAATTTAAATAAAATTACGAGAATTAGAAAGATTAATTGAGTAATTTCGTAATTGTGACGACCGACGAATCTCCACTACCTGCGAAAATAGGACTGTATAGCAAACCAATAAAGACCATAATAACAATCCCTTTAGAACAGACGAAACCTATCAAAATCACTGCCACCAGCAATAACTTACACGTGAACATTTTTGTGGGATACTTTTACGTAACTGTAAATTTCATTCACTCCGATTTTTGGAAGAATATATTAGCTTACCTAAACCTGCGGCTTCGATTCATTCTAATGCTGTCGTCGGTTTTGCTTAAGAATGATTCTCCTATTTCGGTAAGCCTCATTAAAATTTCAGAATATTTGATAAGAGGTTGACTCTACCCACTAGGTGCGTATCTAGCTGTATGTCCAGCTTCGCTTCGTCCGTTTGGCAACAATTCAAATAAGTGAAAATTTCAATACTGCCTTCTCGGAAAAACTCCACCTTAAATTATATAAACCTAAATAGTCATGAGAGAAATTTTATAAATATTGATAAATAGAAAAACCAACTAAACAAAATTTTGCTCTAAAATAAAAATTAATTTCCATTACGTTTTGAAATTTTGGGAAAGACTAAAATTTTAATTAATTTTTATAAACTAAATACATTTTTTTTTATCAATTCAAATCGAAATGGAAAGTTTTTTATTCGACCGGAAAATATTTAAATTAAATTTTATTTTAATCCTCGTATACGTTAAGATAATTTTCCAGAATACAAAGAAAATCACATAAACGCGTACAGATAACGGAAAATGGTTTAATTAATTTTTTGTGTTCTACGCTTTCTATGAAGATCAACGCGGTGATTTGGTTTTTTGTGCTTTAAGAAATATGAAGGATAAGCGTGTTTAGAATTTTTAGAATGTTTTTCTCTTTTAAACCAATTTTGTGTGGTATTCATATTTAACAACCGGGATTTCTTAATAAATAGTGAAGTGATTTTATTGCTCTCTAAATTATATCGAAAATCGACCCGAATTACATTTCGTTCAAATTTCATTACTGATTTCCTATCACTCAATTAAAACCCAAACATAAAAATAAAAATGGTAACCTTTTCAATTTGGCCCAATTTTTATTACAATATATACACCACCGTTGCCGTCTCCTTAAACTCGCTACAAATGTAATCTAATTATGTATGTTTAAATGTGAAAAATCCCATGGGAAAAATCTAATTTTGTTACTTTTTTTTTGTTGTGTTTTCTCTTTCAGTATTTTTGGTATTTTTTGGCGGCGGTGGTGGCTCGTGTACATTTTGTTTTGTTTGTTTTAAAACTTGGAAAATGGTTAAACCCTCCCAGTTCAAGGGATGGGAACCCATTAAATTTAGTGTATAATAAACGAGAGAACGAATACAGGATAGCATTTCTTGATGATTCGTATTTTATTGGCTTTTAATTTTTTTGGAAATTTTACCTTCAGTCTAGGTACGAATTTTGGTTCGAATTTACACTTAATTTTATAAGTTGTGAGTTGTGATGTTACGAGATTATCGTGACCAGTTTTTATTAAAATATGTGCAAATTTGTATATTAAATTGTGTTTTCTTTATATCTTTTTAGATAATGCCAGCTGAATGAAACACACGCCAATCAGATTCGAATTTCGACAATATTATTAGTAATTCTAGTCACCAACTAATAAAATGGAAAATGATACGTGACTCATCGTTCAATGAAATAAATAATATTTTAATCATTATTATTTAATTTTGCTTTCGGGTGGAAATTCTGATACAATAGAATTTTTCATTTTAATATTTTTTTTGGTTTTTTTTTTATTTTCCTTTTTTTTAATATTTTAATTAAAAGAAAATTCGACTCATAGTGCGTAGTGTCTGTGTGTGTGCCTGATTTTATGTTTTTCAAATTAATCATTTCAATAATTAGAAACAAACCCGTTAAAAGTGAAGACTAAATAATGACATTGACGACCTCAGAATCTGATAATAATAATTCTGTACGTGTTATGGACGTAAATGCAACCGAAAGTTTACCTACATCTGAATTAAGTTTACTTGCAAAACTGGAGGCCGCTAATAAATTGATTGAGAGCGACGCAAAGAGTTTAAACTCTTTGCAAGGCTCGGTACATAGTCGTAAAAGTTCGGACACAAGTCAAATTAGCATTAATTCAGGAAATTCAGTGGCCGAAGAAGATATTTGGTCAACATGGGCACAAATCGTAACTGATTGGGAGGGTGCACTGAAACGTAAAACACCTTGTGTCCGAGAATTGGTCCGTAAAGGTATACCACATCATTTTCGGGCTATTGTATGGCAGCTATTATGTGGTGCAACCGAAATAGATAAAAAACAGTATGCGGAATATTTAAAAGCAACATCGGCATGTGAAAAAGTTATACGACGTGATATTGCTCGGACATATCCAGAGCATGACTTTTTTAAGGAAAAGGATGGTTTTGGTCAAGAAGCACTGTTTAACGTTATGAAGGCGTATTCTTTACACGATCGTGAGGTTGGATACTGTCAAGGTTCAGGCTTCATTGTCGGGCTACTCCTAATGCAAATGCCCGAAGAGGAAGTATTTGCCGTTCTAGTACAAATAATGCAACAATATCGAATGCGGGATATGTTTAAACCATCGATGGCAGAATTAGGCGTTTGCATGTATCAACTAGAGAAATTAGTCGAAGAGCAGCTTCCAGAACTCCATATACATTTTCAGTCACAGAGTTTTCAAACCTCAATGTATGCGTCAAGTTGGTTCCTAACGTTATACACAACAACATTAAATCTACAGTTGAGCTGTAGAATAATGGATTGTTTTTTGAGTGAGGGAATGGAATTTATTTTTAAAGTTGCTTTAGCTTTGCTGACAATTGGTCGCGAAATTCTGCTGTCACTCGATATGGAAGCTATGCTTAAGGTGTGTATTATCAAATTTGCCTAGATGCTGCTACTGTCAATACCTACATTTAATTTTTTGTTATTATATTTCTAATGATAATGATAAATAAAAAATAATAAATACGATAAGCTCATATTGAATAACAGTCGTGATAAGACTATCTTTCAATAAAATTTAAAACATTTTGTGAATCATTTTTATTATTTCAGTACTTTCAAAAAGAACTACCACCGCGAGTCGAAGCTGATCCAGATGGGCTATTGAATTTATCATTTTCTATGAAAATTAATACTAAGAAAATGAAAAAAATGGAAAAAGAATACGCAGATATACGTAAAAAGGAGCAAGAGGAAATGATTGAATTGAAAGTAAGTATTTTGGCATTACAGAAAAATGTATACTTAATGGAATATTTCATTAATCTAACCTTTTTTTTACAGAAACTTCGAAATGAAAATAGATTATTAAAGAAGAAAAATGAGTTGTTAGAGGCTGAAAGCTTAGAATTAGCAGATCGTTTGGTACGTGGCCAAGTGTCACGTGCAGAAGAGGAGGAGACAAGTTACGCAATACAATCGGAATTATTGGCATTGCGGCGAGCACATTTAGAGGTGACCCATCAACTGGAAAATTCGAATGAGGAAATTCGAGCATTAAGTTTGAGATTACAAGAAAATGTAAGTAGGGAAACCGTTTTTTTGATTGTTAATTTGAGTAAAAATTACCTATCTCATTTCTGTATATTAATACTTAAGCAACCGGAAAATTCATTAGAGTCCGTAAGTTATGGCGTTTCTTTTGCTTACGAGTTGGTTTTAGTTTTTTACATTTTTTAATTTTTATAATTTTTTATTATAAACCGTTTTTAAAAATATTTAACTCTTTGTTAACAGAATAATTCACGACAAAACTCACTGGATGAGCTCTGTCTTAAGGAAGAGGCGTTAAAACAACGTGACGAGATGGTGTCCTGTCTATTGGAAGAATTAGTGAAGGTGCGTCAAGGTTCCGCCGAAAACGAGGATACAATACGGAATCTAAAATCGAACATTCAACAATTGGAGGAGGATAAAAAACGGTTACGTGAAACCACGACCGATAATTCGGTTGCCCACTTACAAGACGAATTAATCGCAAGCAAATTACGTGAAGCTGAAGCTAGTCTTTCGCTAAAAGAATTAAAACAACGTGTACAAGAATTGAGTGCACAGTGGCAACGGCAGCTGCAAGAACAAAAACATGACGCGAATCAAGCACCGGATTCAACACCAAAAAAATTATTATTTTGGGAATCGTCGCGCAGTAATGAGGTGCAAAAGTTAGAAGAGGAATTAATGACAACTAGAATACGAGAAATGGAAACATTAACGGAATTAAAAGAATTAAGACTAAAGGTAATGGAGCTTGAAACGCAAGTTCAAGTTTCTACAAATCAATTACGAAGACAGGATGAGGAATATAAAAAATTGAAAGACGAATTGGACATGGCACTAACCCGCGAAAAAGAACTATCGAATAAGGAACGGGAACAAAAGCATAGATATTCCGATCTTGAATCTCGCATGAAGGACGAATTAATGAATGTTAAAATTAAATTTACGGAACAAAGTCAATTAGTTGCTGAATTAAAACAAGAAATCTCAAGACTAGAAACTAAGGTAGGCTAATAAAATATTTTACATGAAGCCTTTATAAATTGTGGTATATTTCAGAATTCTGAAATGGTTGCTGAAGGTGAATTACGATCAAATTTAGACGAATCGGATCGTGTACGCGATTTACAGGACAAGGTAGCCGATCTCAAAGCTGAGGTAATTCGAATTTAAATATTTACTATACTATTAAATACACAAATTCACATAACACTTGCTAAATATTTTCATCACGCTAAAATTTTAACACCGTTTGTAAATAACGAAAAAAACATTTTAAAATATTTTTTTATAGTTTCCAACTCCAATAACAAGTCCAGAAACTGAACCCTGGAAGTGGATCAGTTAAAATGTGTGTGTAAATGTAACCGCGAGATAAACAATAAAAACTAATTTATGAAAAAATAAGGTCACTAACATATTAAATTCATTTTCATTTATTAAAATATCTTTGTGGATCTTATCAATATTTTTTGCATGAATATGAAACTAATATTTTGCACTTATTAGAATAATTTTTGTAGTTCGTTTTGTATGATGATGCATGTTGAAATTATTTTTATACTTGTGGTATTTAGTTTTAAGAGCTTGATTGAGTTTTGATTTTAAGGTAGCGGCTGTCTAACCTAATATGAATGTTTCATGTGTTTGTTGTGATTTTGTGAATTTTTCTTTGTAGCCACAAATTTTATTTTTAAAATCATACATACATATTGTCAATTTTCTTACTTTTAAGGAATTATCTGAAATTTTGTGGATTTTTTTTTAATCCATTCCATCTGTTTTGGGGCCGAAGCACTCCCTGCTCTTTCACGGTTTATTTTTCTGTCTTACTCTTTACGCATCATCTGCCAATTCGAAGACCAATTTATTTACCGTCTGCGCATTGCATAGCTCCATGCCAGCCTATACTAGACATGGAAGATGGGTCGGTTCATGAGTTTTCCACGCCAATATGGGGTCGTATAGTTGTGCTCCTTTAAATGAAAAATTTCTTTTGCATCCAACCCCTATCGGGATTCGAACCCGGTACCTCCCGATCCAAACGCCAAAGCTTTAACCACTGTGCCATTTGGTCGGTATCGTTATGGTTGTTGTGCCAAAAACTACTTTGTAATTAACTTGTGCTCATAACTTGCAGGGAGATTAAAAATATTAATGGCATTAAAATTATACGGTTTAAGTTTAGCCAAATGTATTGATACAATGTAAAACGAAATTTAAGTAATTCTGAATTACAAAGAGGTCGGCAGTCTCTTCTAAGCCTATAGAGTTTAGTAAATAATCTAAATACTAACACTTAAATAAATTGAAATTAATCTTTACTGAATCAGATTCAGAAAAAATACTGCCTGCATGAACCAAATCGCTCATCCGATTTACAGCACATTGGGTCCCATTGACTAACCATTTTGGATTTATTGCACAGATGGTAACTTAAATCGTTAGCCGTACGTCTTCGATCTGGCAGATGATGCTCAAAGTAAGACGAAAAAATAAACCACAAAAGAGCAGGTAGTGCTTTGGCCCCAAAACCCATGGCAAAGATAAAAAAAGAAAAACCGTAACGATCACTTGTCTAATTCGTTCGAAGTCAAGTAAAATCAAGCAGTCGTTTGGGTCCGATCGAGATGCGAGATCTTAATTATAAAAAGTCAGCACATCCTACCACTCCAGGGGCGGTATGTTGTACCATCATTTCGAATCGAAATCGAAAAAAGTCGAATGGCGGTATGTTGTATCATTTTCGAATCGCAATAAATGAAAGTTTCATCCTTTCAAACCAAAGTAATAATAAATGTAGCTGACATTTCATTCTAGAAAAATATTGCAAGATACTAATAAAAATCGAAAATGATACAACTTTCACTTGACTTTTTTCGAATTTCGACTTTTTCGATTCGAAGTGATGGTACAACATACCGCCCCAGGTTAGTTCATCGATAGCCCGCTTTACTATCGCGCTTCTTCGAAGCGCTTCGTGAAATTCAAATTATTTTAAGAGAAAGTTTATTTCAGCAAATTTGTCAACTTTCCATCCAATACCTTTAACAAAATACTAAACAAATAATTTTTTCAGATTTTTTTTTAGTTTTTATAGGTGTAACGTGTAAATCTTAATCTCTAGAACTAAAGAGTATATATACTTAAGCATGTCTTAATTTGAATTGCAAATTATGCTATATAAAATTACAACGAATTATTTTTTCTTTATTTCAGATATTTGCAATAAAAAATCGTGGCAATGGAAATTTAAAAAAATTAAAAAGTGAATCAATCCAATCAATTGATTCATCTGATATTGATTTTAGTGAAATGCAATTGAAAAAAGATGGTACAATATCATGATAATTTGCTTTAATTATTTCTTAATTTTATTTTTTAAAATTAATCAAAATATTTCATTTCTTTTTTCTCTTTCTTTTTCCGTATTTTTTACAGAAATATTTAGAAAAAAATTTATACTATGATTGAATATATTGAGAGAAAGTGAATGTGTTGATTTTGTTAGGTTGTGTTGTGTTAAGTTTAAAATTATTTTTTATCAAATAAGTAATACATTTAAATATAATAATAATAAAATAGGCCAAATCATAAAAAAAATATAAAAAATATTTATCGAAATAAGCACAAATTAAATCATGTTATTGATTGGCCTAACCACACTGGTATGGCACCAAGCACAAACTCATCAAACCATCATTAAAATGAAGTAAAAACGAATTTAAATCGAAAATAAAAATTTGTTGCAAACAGAAAGTTCCAATAAATCAATTAATTTTAGATTAATTAGATGTTAATTACCTATTTAGAAACTGTACGTAGAATTTTAAATAAATTAGTTTAAAATAATAATAAAGTCAGTTTTTTAGTGATATTACATTATTTAATAATCATAGATTTAAAAATTTTAAATACAGAAATTTTTAATTGTTTTGCGATTTATAATTTTGTAGCATGAAATTCTTCTGAATACAAATAGGATTGTTTCCAGTTAACTTAAAGGCCTAAGAGGGCCTTGGAAAATCATAAAATGGCAGTTTAAAATACGCACAAAATATCTTCCATCACTTTTGTCATTTTCGTAAGGAAACATCCCTATTATATCGGAGTAAAATTTATGCTAAAGTAACAAATTACATATAGACCACTAAAACATTAAAATTTAAAATACTAAGTTCTTAAAATAATACTTATTTACTTATAGTGAAGTAGTGAGTTTGCACAAGTGTTTTGGAAAGTTCGTTATCAATGGAAAGGAGAAATTTTAATATTTTAGGGCAGTACTCAAGAGCGTCCTTTACTAAATTAAATTTCAATGTGTCTATATATACCTTTTGTCTTTTACTTTACTAATAGAAAAACTCCGTGTTTGCATACCAAAAAATCCCTGGCAATTTTCTGAGTCAGTTTTCATATTTTTTTTTTTTTTTTTTGAAAATTATGGGTAATTTGTTTTTATTTAAATTGTTTCTTAAAATATTTAAAAACAAACTAAATTAGGCACGAGATTATCGATTTAACTTTATTATTGCGAAACAATTTTGTATATTCCGATCGTGCTTGCACAACTTCTCCAAGTTTGGGAGCTACGAGTATTAAAAAACTCTAGAAGAAAATGTTGCCAAAGATGCTTATCGAACCTGCACAACTTACCCTTAGTAAAAAACACTTAAGGCGTAATATAATTAGAGTACTACCGTACTAAATGTTTTGTTATTTTACTATGAATTTATCTCCGATTACTATTATTTATTAAAATAAACTTTTAACGTTAATCATTTTAATCTCATAACGTAACTAAATTTAATCACCGTGTAAAACATATTAATCATTAACAAAATCTAATCGAATATCAATCATAATACATAAATCATAAAAAAATTTGTACTTAAAAACTGTCATAATATATTATTAACTAGAAAGGCCAATCTTACAATAAAACTATTGATATTAAAACCTAAACTATTATATTAGTGTTTTATAAAACAAAAAATATTATTATTATATTTTAAATTTATTTTATTAATTTATTTAAAAAAATACGAGAGAAAAAGTTAATAAATATAACAGTTTAATACTTTTCTAAACGTGACATGTATGGTTTGGAACTTAGCTATACAAATATATATGTACGTTGTACTTCCAAAATATAAAGTAGACATTTTTAAAATTTTAATATTTTATAGACATGAAGCAAATGATTATGATATCTAGGTATTTTGTATTTCTGGATGTTTTATTTTAAAAAGAAATACTCACTCTTTTTATTTTCTCCCCAATTATATTACCCTAGAATGTGGGCCTTTGCAGCTGATGGCTGCGGGCCAATAGTCACGTAAAAGTCAATTTTAAGTAAATTTTTCGGTAAATTAATTTATATTTTAAATACTGACCGAAAAATCTGTTCTAAATCCGATTCTTACCATAGTACTATTGGCTCGTAGTCGACTTTAGAACAGTTTGATCCGTTAGCTAGTGGACAATTATTGGTTTGAATACACGATTATGAATATTTACTGCAAAAGTAAAAAAATGAGTTTAATAAGTCTATAATTATTCTAGCCCGCAGCCCTAGCTAATTTTCAGTATTATCATTTTAAATAAACCGACAATGTATAATGTTTTCTGTTATTTTTATTAATTTAATTACTTTTATTTTTATTGACTTCAAGTATTACTTTATTCCTTCCTTACACAAGTAACAATTATTTGCAATATTTTATGATTTTTAAAATCTTTTATAAAATTTCTATTTTTATTTATTTTTAAACATTCCAAATTATAATTAAATTATTTTATTTTATATAATAAAATGGTTTAAAACTGTTAAGAGATTTATTATTTATACATCAAACACCATTAAAATTATATTTTGATTTGTTATTTAAATTTTAGAAATAATTTTTAAGATACAAATAATTTATTTAAAAAATAATAATTATTATAATTGTGATAGAAAACAAAAAATATTAATTAATTAAATTTAAATTAATCATAATAATTTTTTGTGTAAATTAATTAAATATTAATAATAATAAATAAATGTACTTTTCATGAAAAAAAACTAAACCAAAAATATTATTTATTTTATTTTAAGATTTTATTTTGTCGGCAACTTAAACAATCGCGGTCCTCTGTTTTCGACCTAAGGTGGCCAAATCGCCTCGTGGAATGTAGCGCGAGCAGTAAGTAAGATACTCATTAGTCCATCACAATCTTGTTTGTCTTTTGTTTATTATTGTTTACATACTGCGTATACAGAAACAATTTGGACTTAGATCGGTTTTGTAACCGGTTGTGAAAGAATTTTTGCTAGTCATCTTCATTGTATTATTGATCAATTATTTTTCAAGCATAAGAAATTTGGCTTATTATTATTTTTTTTTTTGAAATCGTAATTTTGTTTATGTTTCAAAATGTTGGGCACAAAAATGTAACGGTTTAGAAAGAAATATGTAAGATCATCATAGAATATTTTATTTTCATACGCAATAAGTATTCCATGTATCAGAGTTAACACCCTAAAAATTGCCATTTTATGAGTGGTCATGATGATTAATGAATAAACTCAATTATAGACTTATGATTTTTAATTGTGATTACCGGATTTAAAATTCTTTTAAAATATCGGTGATGTTGAATAGCGTAGAAACGAGTAGATAAAGTGCTACACCAATTATTTAAAACCGTTTACTCGAAAATTAAAGCTTGATAAACAAGAATGGGGATGGATATTTAGCATTTCAGAATTATCTTGAAAAATGATGCTCTAGCGGTGGCAATTGGTGTTTTTTTACTAAAACGGAGCGAGCATGGGATTTTCCACGAACTATTTATGCTGTAAAATGAAAAATTCTCAACGATAATAAAACTAATCGACCTGTAGTTTTTTTTTATTCAGCTATCCGTTTTGGTGCCGAAGCACTCCCTCTTGCACATTTTTCCGTTTTACTTTACCCAATAATATCTGCCAAATCGAAGACGTACGTACAGCTCTATAGGGCCGATTTAAGTTATCTGCTGCGCATTGCCCCATCCTAATCGTAGTTGTGTTTCTTTTAATCACAGATCGTAATCTGTTGATGAAAATGTCCAACCCCTATCGGGATTCGAGAAACGCCAAAGCTTTAACCACCCAATTTTGAAATTTTTTATAAAGCGCCTAATGTATCTTGACCATGTGATACAAGTTGGGTTTAGAAAAGCTTATTGGTGGAAATCTCTAACGTAACATTCTGATATTATGGTGATGAGAATTCAAGTTTCCACAAAAAGGAATCTTTTGGAGATTTACAATTAAAAGCTGTAAACTCACATCCACCTATCTAAATTTTGTGTTGATAATTACTTCGCTGGTGGGATCTGTTAGTTACATCGAGAATGAAATTCTTGATTACGTGTGGGTATGAATTTATTCGTCTTTTACAAAGTAAAGTACAGTTATCATGGAAATCTTGTGCTGACTAGACGTTGTGTCTCCGTTTGCGTGGAGATCCCAGTGATTTTTGGCAGAAAACGGTCCAACGACAACTTAATTATTTTGTACAGATACAGTTGAAACAGTATAAGTTGGGCACTCCCGGTTCCGTAAGAAGTGGCCATTTTATAGATTTCAACTACAGAAAGTAATATATAAAATGAAATATATTTCATCATTAATGCTTTCACGCGCTAAACTGAACCTGATATGTTCTTAAAACTAAGGGCCACAAAAAAACGATCGCAGTGGTGCCTCTGTACTAAATGATAGTCATTAATGACTACACGATTCAAATCCAAAGTCCAAAATAGCGGAAAATCTTGTGAATGTGTATTTGGCACAGTGCATATGTGTGTATAGAGTGATAATGATCATAATAGTAAAAGATACACTTTTTTACACTACTGCTCATAATAAACTATACTGTAACAACGTAATAAAAAAAACTACTCATGTACCATCTATCATAGGGTACGACAACTATAAAAAAAGGCGCGTATAAATGTAGAAGTCGCCATATTAGAACAAAAAAAAAAATAACCCCGTACAGTATACTATATATAGAAAAAATTGAACTGTCAGTTGGAATTTTGGCGTGGGAAAGGAATATCGTGCGCATTTATAACGGTTAAGTAACATTATAGTTCTATGATTTCGCTAATTTAATCATACATATTAAAGTTTTATTACATATATTCTCTAATTTAATTAACATACTAAAATTACATTACTTTGGTAATAGTACATAATTAATTACTTGTCAGTGCTCGGGATTTTTTCGTTGATTTGGTGAAATATTTTTGTGCAGAGAAAGTGTTTATTTCAGGTAGTCGGCCGGCCCCACAAAGCGCCGTTTTACTGGAAATGGTGAGTGTTTTAAATTATATATATTATATTTTTATGCTGATTAGTCGATATGCTTCTAATTCAATTTGATTTTATCAAAATCAATAGGTTTACTAATATTTGTACAACTTGAAAATCTAAAACATGTAAAATTAATTGCTATCCTATGGTGTCAGATATAAAAGTTATCTGTACTTATTAGTTGTACTTATTTTACTTTAACAAGTTAATTTAAATGTAGTTCAAGGAGTACTAAATACTGAAATACTAAATTTAGTACAATTTCTTATTAGAAAAAAATTGGATTTTTAGCTGCCCCATCTTATTTTATTTTTACATTAGCTTGCTATAGCATATATCGCGTTATACTATTATAGTAGATTATAGTATTTATTAGTGGTTTCTGTTGCTGTACTTCAATAAAATTAAAAATGTGCGCTTTCAGGTCACCCGATTTTTTCTAATCAAATTGGCGATGATTTCTCCAATTTTGATACCAGCAGTTGGTGGATTTGAAACCGCCCTTAATCATCGCTTTGCGCTGTGCAATTCGCATGCAATATTTGTTGTATAATAAATTTTCCTAATCGGAAGTCCCGGCCTACCTAGACGTGGAGTAATTGGCTTTCCAATCAGAAGAAAATATTACACATCAAAATTACTTGCAAATCGCATAGTGTCGCGTAGGAACGCATAGAATAAATAGAAAATATGGAATGAACTTGATGCTTTGCAGTAAAGAAGACTGCTACTAATTCACTTTTAAGTAGACTTAAAAATTACTAAGATAATTTATTTACATTTTCGGCTGCGATAGTTTGAAGACTTACAAATGGCACGTTTAGTGGAACCCAATGCCCTTACTTATTAAGGATGTGAGATTTAATGGTTCTTGTGTCTCAATGAGGCCTCTTATAGCTTGAATATGTTGTTATTTTTGCGCACTTTACATTTATTCTACTTCCAAAAAAGCCACGGCTAAACCGATTTCAACTAGTGATTCATGATATACTTTGCAAATTGCGCTGCAGTTTAAACCTATTTTGTAGCTTATTTATGTCAGTTGGCCTTTTTGCCAACGTCTTTTTGTAGCAAAGCGTATTTACGTTTGGTTAGGTTTGTGTTTTTTAAATTGAATTAACATTATATTTCAATGATAATTATATTATTGTATTGCCTGGGTAAATAATATTTTTGGCAAATAAGATTTTATTATTGGTATCCGCGGTATAATAAGACATGTTCTCCTTTGAATTTGCCATTCAATGGTGTTGCTTCGATAACGTTATTTATCAATTTTTTAACTGCAAGTCTGGTGCCATTGCACAATCCATCGATATTTCGAAGCATAATGATCGGTGCACCTATTTTCACTTATGACTTATACGTTACAGAATTGCTAGGTAATTGTTTTTGACCGCCAATAATGCACGTTCGCTTAGCCATTGCGGTGATTCTTTTAATTGCAATCAATGTTTGAGAATACGCTGTTAATCAAAGCGTCAATTGTCTGTGTAGAGTTACAAAAATCTGATGGAATAATAATGCAATTTGTGGTGTCATCGATTGACATTTTCCCGTTTCCAAGATCTAAAACTTGCTTTGCGGATTCGTCTTGTTGCAGTTGTACACGCTTGTTGGTGCAATATAATTTTCTGAACATAACGTTATATAACTGGTAGAATCTGACGAAAATCACCAGCCAGCAAAATGAGTGTTACCCCTTAAGTCTGGGAGCGTCCGATTGAGTGCATTCACCCCATACTATTAGTTTACATGTTTGCAATACTTTTCCCATCCCTGAATACTTTTTGCGTTGCATGTGGGTGTCTCAGTAAATTGCATGTTCAATGGCAACTTAAATGCAGAGTTGCAATGCCAGAATATGCGACGGCCAATGCAATGCTATTTTGTGAGCGAATGGTCGCTAAAGTCAATGAAAACAGAAATGTTTTGCCTGTTTCACCGGAAGCATCGAGGAAAAACATACCACCAATGTGTTGTGAAATCAATCGCATTCATAATGCGGTCATATCAATTATCATCAGCTATCACAGATTTGTTTGAATTAATGTTTGCAGCTCGCATTGACATTAAATTGGTGCACTCCGTGCAAATCTCGATCGTATACATCATCTGATAATTGATTCGATGAAATTATTTCTAATTGAATGAGCGTTCTGTTGACGATTGATAAACACTTGTCCTCAATTAATTATTTAATTTTAATTTCTGGCACGCTTCACGTTAAGTTTGACATAACTGGGCACCAACTAATCTCAATTGTTGAAATGATTCGTCCAACCCAGTGAATATCTATGTCGATAGAGTGGATAGCCACCGTTGCCACTGATGGTTTCTTTAATAATTTGTTTGGGTATTTTTTGGGGCATTTTCCTTCTGTCATGCACGGAGACGTTGGATTGATGATTCCGTGTGTTTCATGGACCATATTTTTGTTGACTATTTCAAATAAGTCTGGATCGATTGTATGGATTGCTTTCTGAAGTTATATTGAAGTTATATATTTTAACTTTTTTATATTAAATTAAAAAACAATTAGCTAAAACAATTAGAAAATCGAGTTAGTCGAATATTTAGTCTAAAGTATTTTTTTTATTTCATTTATTTGATTAAGCTTCACCATTTTAAATTTCAGAAAACAGCTTAAAAATTGCAATAATTCGACGGATCGATTCAATTGATTGATAACGCAATTCGTTTCGTACAATATTTCATGGTCAACAGTATGCTCTTCTGTTCACTGAGGCTTTCATTCCCAATTCCTGACAATTACATCCTTGTAGAGTTAAATCGTTTATATGGTCTCCATTTATTTTAGATGGAAGTGCAATAACGAACAACCAAATTATTATAATATCTCACTCTATATACAATTTCTTGATATCTCTGATTAATTTGCAATGCAATTTTTGCGTATTTTGCAAAATATTTGTGTGGAGCACCAGACACATGGACCCGATCCCTTCAAAAAAATTATGAAACCCTGCTCATTGGTATAACATCCCTATCCAATGTTTGAAACCGATTGGATAAATGGTGTGGCAACTTGTAAGGATCGCCCCCTTTGGCCTATGAGACGGACCCCTTTGAATTCAAGCATAGCACTAAATTCATATAAGCTCGTTCTCGTCAAAATAATTAAAAAAAAAAATTAATTTTAGATAAATTTGTACCGAGGCCCTTAGGCCCCGGCGTTCAACCCCTTCAAAAATATTGTAAGGTTGGTTCTAGACATGCAACTTATACTCGGTCAAAATTTCAATATGGTCGGTTGAGCGGTTCGCGATATTTAGTAGTGTTTTAGATAAATTTGAACCGGGGCCCCTAGACCCCGGGGTTAAACCCCTTCGAAAATATCGTAAGGTTGGTTCTAGACATGCAACTTTAACACGGTCAAAATTTCAAGACGATCGGTTCGCGATATTTGGTAGTGTTTTAGATACATTTAACCCGCGAACCTTAGACCCCGGGTTCAACCCCTTCAAAAATTACGTAAGGTTTGTTCTGGGCATACAACTTATCGCACAAAAAACTCGCACTATGCATATAACCACCTCCTTGCCAAGATACACATTATGTGAAAGTTTCATGTCCATCGGCCCTATAGTCTTTGAGATTTTCGCGAACAAACATACATCTTTTGACTTTTACTTCCTCAGTTCCATTACAACTATTCGTTGTAAAGATTTAGTTATGGAATTGTAGAGGAGCTGAGGAAAAATTATATTAGAAATCGATTTTACAAAGTAAGTTATGCGAGTTGACTTTGGGACCGTAAAGAACATCCATTGATGTTTCGTTGAAATCTCAAGTGGTGCAGTGGTTAAAGCTTCGGCACTTGGACCGGGAGGTACTGGGTTCGAATCCCATCAGAGGCCAGATGCAAATCGAATTTTCATCATCAACTACAATCGGTGATGTTAATAAACACAACTGAGAGATCCTCTGGTGGAGTGCAGAATTCAGCGCCGACCCACCGTCCATGTCAATGTACAGGTTGACATGGAGCTTGCAATGTGCAGGTTGTATACTGTAGTTGTGTGAGTAGGTGAATAGGTGAATGGGTTAATGATGTAGCATGAATGCGTGGTATCACAATGGGCCAAAAAATGGCCTAAGTGTAAACCACTGAAACCTAACCACTGAAACCTTCGTTGAAATCTACGAATATCTATTGTTTAGTTCTGAAATTTGTGTGTTAATGAATGCGACTCCTAACGGAAAGATTTCTCTTTATGACGCAGTTGGACATTTATGCTTTGAAACACCTACTCGAAAAAGGAGATAACGATCATCTTGTAGTTTATCTATCTTTAATAAGTTCTCGCTTGACGAAGATTAACCAATCTAATTAGAACTGCCCAGCTACAATGGTTTCTGCCTTTGAAGTTCAAAAGTGCATTGGTGGTGTCAATACAGAAGTACTTAGTCGCTGTAGCTACATACTTTCTCTATCTGGTATTGGTGCAACTTCATTAGATAGAATCGTGCGTTAATCTGAAACGTTCCGTATTTGTCTTCTGGGAAATTGTTAGTCGTTTGTACCTTATCTTAATCACATATTTAAATTATACCTTTTCCTGACGTCTGATTTCACTCGAACTCATTATTCCTCTTTTGTCTGTCTTTTGACTGTCTATTGATGTTTGGCTGATTTTCTTATAATTGCCGTTTAAAATTCCGGATCGAGCGAGGTGAAGGACAATGTAAAATCTAATCCTACTATCTAGATTTTGTTTCATAATAGGCGTATTGACACTTCGCACTTGAAGTGACACGACTATAGGATTTGGGGCTCGTAAACTCAGAAATTTTTGTACAATTTAAAAAGTTTTCTTACTAAATATTTCTTACAGAAAAAAGGTGCCCTCATAGAATGTCCATTTCAAAAGCTTTGCACGGAAATGTGATGGTGTAGCTTGTCTTGGTCGAATACAGGCCTTTATTTCTATATTTTAATCCAATATTTGGACAAATTAAAAACTAATCTGTTAATATGAGTCATTTAATTCTATCAGAACACACTGTATAATTGATTCACAGCTCATAATTTTTAAGTTGAGGTGTAGCTGGTGTATGTCGAGATCAATCCTGGAATCTCTTTGCTTGTCTTTATATAACATTTGATTCAACTGGGTTGCCTCATGGGGAAGAAGCCTACCGGACAATACTAAGTAGTGAGAAAACAAATTTGTGACCCCGTCTGATTGTTGTTTAACCTGGTCAATTACATTTTAAACTTAATGAATAACATAGCGATGGGTTGGATGTCGCTCCTATTAGATTTCCAGTTTTTAAGAGACTAATTATATTTATTTAAAAGCACTCTACATATTTACTGCTATTGTCACGATTAAAAATAAAAAAAATGAATTAGTTTAAAATGTTTTATTTATAGTTAGCGATAAAAAACTAATAATAGTTTTTTTTAAAATTTGTGTTTTCTTTCGACTAAAATTATGTGTTTACAACTTAAAATATTTGTATTAATAATAAAACTTTATCATTTTTTATTCGATTTATACTTAAAAACTAAATTAACAACAAATAATACGTATTAGAATAAACTTACGCCGCTGTCTCAACGAATTTGAGGGCAGCAACATTAGAGATCACAAATTGTCGTTAGAATTGCTTCGGCAACAGTGTATGGATCACAATTTGAACTTGGGCGACGATCTTCAAAATAGCCTTTACCATCGTCAGCAACACCACGTGGGATACGAATTGAACATCCACGATGTGCAACACCAGCACTGAAATCGTGTATTGAACTTGTTTCATGTCTTCCAGTTAATCGACGTTCGTTGTCTTTGCCTTCATGTGGATCATAGGCACGGATGTGTTTCTCGTGACATGTTGATAGTTTTTTGATTGCAGCCTCGATTTCACTGTATATAGTTGGAATAAACACGTTTAGTAGATGCTCATGATAATTTTGTTTAATAATATATATATACTTACGCTAATCCGCCATCTTCGCGCATTATTTTGGTAGATACGTTGGTGTGGGCTCCAGCACCATTCCAATCACCAACCATTGGCTTTGGATCAAGCGTTGCGATCACACCGAATTCCTCGGCGATACGGTGAAGCAAGAATCGCGCCATCCACAAATCATCTCCAATACTAATTCCAACACAAGGTCCAACCTGGAATTCCCACTGAGCCGGCATTACCTCAGCATTTGTACCAGCAATTTTAACACCGGCATACAAACAGGCTCTATAATGCGCATCGACAATATCACGTGCAAATACTTTATCAGCACCTACACCACAGTAATAAGGACCTTGTGGACCGGGGAAACCATTTTTAGGCCATCCAAGCGGACGACCATCAGCATCGAGTAACGTATATTCTTGTTCAATTCCAAACCATGGTACCTGATCTTTAACTTTTTCACACACTTCGTTGCATGATTTACGACGATTTGTTGCCATCGGTTTACCATCAAATTTATACGTTTCACACATCACGATGATATTATTACCGCGACGGAATGGATCATTGTAGATCGCAACTGGATGTAGATACACATCGGAATTCTGACCTTCCGCTTGATAAGTTGAACTTCCGTCGTAATTCCAAATTGGTAATTCTAGATGAGAATATAAAAATAATAAAAACATGTCAAAAGTGTGTTTCATTTAAATTTATGTGTTGTTTAAATGAGTGCAGTCGTTTCATATTATTTATCACGTTTTAATTGAATAGAATCAGATGACCTTGAAATAATTACACATTTTATATAATTTTTTGTTGTTTATGTGTAATTAGAACCAATTTTATTCGTCATTATGAGGTTGAAAAATCGTATTTAAATAATTTGTATTGCCGCGTTATTTGTATCGTTGGTCTTTTCGTAAAAGCTAGAGTTTCTTCCTTGGACAGGCCACTTTTCGAATCATACATTACAGAAAGACACTCTTGTGGTAAACAGGAACAATCATAGTTACCACAATCAAATAATTAATAAGGTTAAAGTTTAAAGCAAAAAGTTATTGTTGGTTTGCTTAATGGTCAAAATCATCGGAGCATATATGTATTCAAAAATGATACTTGCTAAAACGTTACGTTATTACTAATTTTTTTGTGCCTCAATGTATGTCCAACAAGACGGGGTCACTAATTTCCGATGGTCGATTTATATCGAGAAATGGACCTGTCAACTTGCCACCACGTTCGTGTGATTTAATATAGCTGGACTATTTTATTTGGAGGTCACTTCTCTACGCTGATAAGTCAGAGACTATTGAACACTTGGAAGTCAACATTTGATGCGTTATGGTGGAAATGCGACTTGAAATATCGCGAAGTGTGATCGAAAATATGACCTCCAGATCACGCCTTGTTCGCGCCAGCCGCGGCGACCAGGGGGTCGATTTTTTCCAAAATTCGACAAGTTGACGAAATAACCGCAAGTATAAGTAGTTGTATGATGCTAGGGAAGTTTATCCAAACTAATCCAAAAAGTACAACAACAACAAACTTATTGTAATAGTATTGGAGTAAGTAAACATTCAGGCGAATTTATATTGTGTAATTTAGACGAAATGTGATTTTTTAATGTGCCTTAGATACATACCAAAGCCATTCTAAGTATTTTCTAAGCATCTAGCATGAACTTCAATGGAATTGGTACACTGTCTAAACCAAAACGAGTAACCCTAGTAAATTATTTGATTTTCTAATGGGTCTGACAGGGTGTCCTATCAGATTTAATAATGTGATTTTTTTAATTTTTTAGGTACATTCCAAAGTCATTATAAGTATTTTCTAAGCATAGAAGTGAAGAAAATCTAAGAAAATACTTAGAATGACTTTGGAATGTACCTAAGGCCCATTAAAAAATCACATTTTTAAATCTCATGGGACATCCTGTCAGACCCATTCAAAAATCATATAATTTGCAAGGGCCACTCGTTTGGGCTTAGACAGTGTACCAATGTCACTGTAGTTCATGCTAAATGCTTAGAAAATACTTGGAATGACTTTGGAATGTACCTAAGGCACATTGAAAAATCACATTTTTAAATCTCATGAGGCACCCTGCCAGGCCCATTAGAAAATCAAGTAATTTACTAGGGACACTCGTTTGGGTCTAGACAGTGTACCAATGCCAGTGAAGTTCATGCTAGATGCTTAGAAAATACTTAGAATAACTTTGGTATGTATCTAAGGCACATTAAAAAATCACATTTCGTCTAAATTACACAATATAAATTCGCCTGAATGTTTACCTACACCAATACTATTACAATAAGTTTGTTGTTGTTGTATTTTTTGGATTATTTTGGATAAACTTCACTAGCATAGTGGTACGTGTGTTTGTGTAAGTGCGATGTGTGCCATTTAATTTTTTTTGAATATGACATTTCTAGATCATTTCCATTTATAATTTAAAATTTGTAAAAGCAATGCAAATATGCTTTAAATAAAATTAAATTTATTTAATGCGAAACAAAACATTTAAAAAAATTTTTTCTTAACACATTGACGCACACTTTCTAAATGTGTACTCAGGAACACATTTGATAACTTTTGTAATTGCAATGATATTACGTCGTGGAAAGAAATGTATTGTGAGAATTGAAAAATATGTCGAATTATTCCTTAAAAAATGAATGTTGTTTGCGCAAACGTGTTAAAAATCCAAAAAATTGTATGACCGTTATAGCAATCATTTCCGCGAATGTGTTAACTCACCACTCAAATACATGGCGAGATGACAGAAAATTGTCACGACGAAAGGACATAAGCAGCAAAAAACTGAACCGATTTGTACCGATTCATAATTTTTGATGCTTGCATTCGCAGAAAACAAACAAATATAACCACAGAAAAATTACACACACTAATATAAAATTGTATACTATACTCTTTATACGTATACGAAAACGTCATGTGTCGTCCGTCGAATTTTGGAAAAAATTGACCCCCAGTACACCTATTTTGATCTAGAATTGGCAGACGAAACCACAAATTTGTGTATACGTATACGACGTATAATACACAATTTTGAATAAGTGTGCTGTCAACTGTGTGACAACTTTTGTCGAAAATTTGTTCTCTAAATTTGAATAATTTAATATTTAGTCGTTTTTTTATATGGTTTTTTTAAATGGATCCAGGATTTTCCAATTTAAGGAAACAGCATAATTATGAAGTTCAAACGATTTTGCTAAAAACTACAAAAACCGAGAAAGCTTTCGATTGGAAAGTATAAGTTTCACGCATTAGTCCGTGTAGGCTATAGATCTGCCAAATTTTGGGAAAACTCCGATTTTAGAAAACCTCACCATACCCGCTAAAATTTTAGAATAATGATCTAAACCAAGTTAGAATCTTTTAGTCTTTTCTTTAAAATGATATAATTTTCAAAATATTTCCAGTAAACGATAAAGCTCCTATATGGAAGCTGGCATTTCTGGTGGACCGATTTCGGCCAAAAATTACCAGGTTCTCCAAATTTATAGAAAAGCTCCTGTATAAAGTATCATCTTAAATAGTCAACCAGTTTGGACTGTAGACATGACAGAGATAGACAGACAAGACACCAACATGCTTGCTAAGGGAGGTACTGAAGGTACTGATGCAGAGCAAAATTAGGAGGGACAAATATTTATAAGGAATATCGAATTCGTTAAAGTTTTCAGATTAAAATATAAATTGTATAATTAAAATGTAAATTGTAGGATATAATATTTAGAAAAGCAATTCCATAATATTTCTATCTGTAATTATTTTAGGCCACAAATTAGGAAAGGATAATTACAACAAAAATAACAAATTTTTAGTTGCTCAAACATTATTTTCGAATCTCTTTCAACAACCAAAACTCATTATTCTTTAACCACTAGTTCCGCTAGACTATTTGAATATTCCAGAACTACATCTAAAAATTGTGAAAGCGATTAAAATCAGTCACTGAAGCGTTACAAATCATGAACTCAGTAGGAAACGACGATAACAAGCAACGTCTATAACTTCAATCACAAATTCATGTATTAAAAATCAATTAAATCCATTATTATGGTTTTATTTTTTTGAAATTTTTAAAATCACGATCCAACCATTAGTGACCGACATTTTAAAATGCTTATATGATTTACTGATCGTTAACACTGGTGTTTTGCAGTAATCTGTATGTGCGGATGATTAATTATAATTAAAAAAAAAAAAACTAATTACGAATGTAAAATGTAAATTTCAAATCACAATTCAAACAACGTTAGATAAATGATTAAAATAAACAGAATCTCCAATAATAAATAGGCATAACAAATTTACACGCGCCAGGCGTGATTCTGCCATTAAAAGTAACAAAGTATATACAATATTTCAGTCAGGGTCAATGTGTCGGCTAGATTTAACACAATGTCTAAAAGGTGACAATTAAATTATATAATTTCCAATCCGGCTAAATCCAAAAGAATGGCACTAGGTGTAAGTATATTAAAAAATTAGCACCCGGTTTTGCCAACAAAAATGTGATCTTGATCATGAAAATATCTCGTGCGCTACAGCTGTTAGTTACGCCGCTTGATATCGTGTGCATAATAATTCGAATTTATGAATTACTAATGAAATGAGTGTGCTAAACAATAAATAATTGTTATACGTGTAATAAATTTCGATAAAATAATATTCTAATTGATTGAAACTAATCAATTTGTTGGTTTCCAATATATTATGTAAATACGAAAAGGAAGTTATTTATTACTTATGTTTCGAAATTTAGGTCAAGTTATTCATCATTTTTACGAGGATCTGAAAATAAATACTTAATAAATGCGCTGGTGAAAACGAAAATGTATATAAGCACAAAGAAAATCGCGGCACGGTCAATGTTACAATATTCAGGGATGTACGAAATAAAAATAAATCAAATTACTAGACAATAAATAGCAAACACTAGACGCACGTACATATTATGTATATATAAAATTCTTACCTTTTGGTGTTTGCGGAATAAAATCAAGTGTACGATCTTTACACCGTAAATTCTCACCGGTCCCATCAATCCAGACATAAGTAGCAATACATTTATCGTCGGGGAACGGCAACGATTTGTAACGTTCCAAAATTTGTTTATTCAAACAGGCATTTGGCGATGAGTCTAGTGTTCCCGGCATGTTTTAAAAATTTTCCTGTGAAAGTGGGAAAAATAAAAATAAATTACAAACTTCCGGTGTTTAATATGACACGTAATTGTATTATAGAAAATTTGTGTCGCATTTAAGTATGTACATCGTATATATATAAATAGTAAATTACATTGAAATTAATTATAGATCTGTACTACGTATAGAAGTTAATGTATGTAATGCATTATAATCATATTACACACATATATAAATGCAGGCTCGATAAATTACAACCTTAACCGTCAATTTTCATTAACAAGGTGGAATAGCCTACGTTTATCTCCACGAAAACTATATTTGTGATAAAATACTTGAGAAAATTTACAAAATGCGATCTTTACAGCATTTCCAATATTTATTCTGGGTCTACTAGTACTGCGTGATAGATGGGATATTGGCAAAATTTCTAACATTTCACTGCCTAATGCATCAGATTGAAAATAATAATAGTTTTTGTGTAAGATAGACAAAAAAATACTTTGTCATATATTGTATAAAATAATTTATATGTATGTATGTATATGTCTGGGATTTTCACGAGTGGTAATTTCCACTTAGCAATTTTATAACATAAAACACTTGTAAACTATTTCACAAACTATATAAATAGGTAATCCACAATTTACACGCACACCAAAAAAATAAATTCACTTACAAATAATTTATTATCGAATTAAATAATATTTTAAATCCACAAAGTAATTTTTTATTATTATTTTATAATTCACTAGCACAGTATATAGTAATAAGGTAGGCTACTCTTTGTATGATCGAGCGTCTAAAGCACAACTGAATGGTGTAACGACATTGAATTTTCCTTTTATATCGGTTTTAGTTTGTTGTGTCGAATGAATAAACGTTATATAGGTTTTAAATTTTTAATACAAGTATGTGCCTTGCAAATGTGCGGTAGTTTTTGTTTACTAACGATTTCGTTTGAGTACAAAATTTTATACACAAAAATAACGATCGCGATCTTTTGTATGTATAAAATAATATTCACACAACTACGAGTACATAATGAGATGAAAAATTGCTGGGTTGATTTGGTTTAATTTGGAAAAATCATTGCGTGCATTTTACAAACTAGTTAATTTGGGATAACTAATATATCGATCGATCTGGCCATGGCGATTACTGAAAATTGATGATTCAACAACACAAGAAAATTAAAACGATCGATAATGTAAAATAAGTATATGTTTTTTATTTATATAAGATAATTTTAAGAGAGGGACGTAACACTATAATTACATATTTAGTTTTATTATTATCGTTATTTACTTTGTTACTAAATACAATATAGCAATGTCTACTAATTGATACAATTTTTGGCTAGACAAATGGACCTTTAAATAATATTATCGCTTATATTATTTGCAATTTTCAATAACACTGATCTATATCATTTATCATATAACTACAGGGTGATTTTGGTTATTTAACGACCTCATCATACAAACCAAAGTGTTTTACACTTGCTGTGTTTTTTTTCATTCACAATCCGGATCGGGCTATTGAGAATTGAATGGAAACTTATCTATTCGACCTTTATCTATTAGCTGTTTTGTCGCTGTACTAATAAGTTTATATAAGCAACTGCATCTAGCTTCACTTGCTTTTTTGTGACATTTCGAATTGTCAACTAGACTTTTGTGTGACCTGACGTTTTGAAACGGCAAAAAGGGTTTGTCAATAACAGATCTGAGAACACATTTTCTATAGATTTGGGGAGGTCCCTGAAACTTTCAATTTAATTCCAAATCGATTACGTCAATTGACATTTAATTTGATATGGCGTGATAAACAACAATTCAGCTTGCTGAGTTATCAATTTTTAAAATAAGTAAAAATTTCCTTTTTTAAATTTCCCGCAACAAGTAGAAACGAGCTCCAGATAGCGGCTCCGTATAAATGTGTGAAGCTATAATAAATTTCGACCTTTTCTTTACTTTGGATGTACAGTTGAATTAAAAAATTCAGTTTAGTATTAAAAATAGTGATTTCACCAGTAAGTAGCAAGTTGCATTCAAGTTTTGTTCCAACTAAACTTTTCATTCGAATTTCATAACGACGAAAATTAATAGTGAAAGCTTCAAAATTTAAAAAAAGTTTTATGAGGCACCTAACATTAATGAATTTTTCGTTGAGTAGGTGAGCTTCACCTCTTAGACTGTGTGCCTGAGAGCAACTTTTTCGACTAAATTACCGACTAAACTAAATTAATGACTAACTCATATCATTCTTTCATAGATGGCACTAGTATCTTTTAAATATGCTGTGCCTCCGATTGTAAACTAAATTGACAAGACAGATTTGTTATTATTTGTTATTATTATTTAAAATCAAGGAAATAGCAAAAATATAACAAATATGGATATGAAAATCGCATTATTCATAAATGTGATTACAATCGAAATTTACGATATTTCCTTTTAGGCCGGAATTACACTATAAAAGATCTTTGACAAAGGTGTTTTATCAAATATTTGTATCAATTTTTTTTAACAATTTTGATCAAATAATTAACTAATTAATAATTATTATAATAAATTACACTACATAAAAGATTTTATCATGTTCCTCAAACTTCAGTAAAAATGGAATAACAACAAGCAGCGCTTGCAGCAACATTGAGCGCTTTTATTATTATATCGTTAATAAAAGTAAAAAAAAAAACAGAAAAATAGAAGCTGGGCGAAACCCCGGGTATCGAGACGGAATTTAAAAGGTCCATCAAAATTTATTAAAGGATGGATGATAATTCATTTAATTTTATTGTCCACAAAATTTCGCCATTAATTAAATGACAGGCAACACACATACGAAATTCAATAAATGTTAAGGACATACCGATGGTAACACTTCGCTTTCTAGCAAAATTCATTCGCCTCGTACTCTTGAATTTATATATTTGTGGTTTTTGCCGTCCAATTGTATTTGGCCATTGAATAAGCAATATGTCAAAAATGATTTATCAAATTTACCTGCATGAGGCTAAATTTGATAAAAACATTTTATAAAAGTGCGATAGTTTTATAAAACATGCATATTATACTATTAAAGAAAATTGATGAAAATGTATTATAAAACACCTTTGTCAAAGATCTTTTATAGTGTAATTCCGGCCTTAGACATTTTTACTCGTATGCACATGAAAAAAAAATAATGTAAGCGAAAACATGATTGTTTCATGACCCGAAATATTAGACTGGCCCGGAATATTAGATTTCAAGCAAATCGTTCAAAAATGTGTTACCATAGCCTATCATTTAGATAGCCTATCATTTAGATTCACCCTTGAGTTAAAAGTAGCCCTAATTTATTGTACGTTAAACTAGGAAGAATATAATTTTATTAGAAAACATCATTTCCACTGTCATTTTGAGCGTGAAGTTACGTTTATTGTCAACATACTTTGACGTTTGAAAGCGAAGCGTTAAAAATATTGAAATCTTATTTTCAAAGTCAGTGTTGTGTAGGTGAAACCATGCAAATTTTGAAAGGAAATATGGATCGTGAAAGAACGCTAAGTAGAACCGCTGTAGTGAAATTGGTGAAGAAAGTTCATGAGAACGGCTTACTATTGGATTTCAGAAGCGGTCCTCCAGCTCGGATAGTGTGGTCCATAGGGCAGGACAAAACCCATCGGCCTCAACCCGATGCCGATCGCAGCAACTGTACATTAGTCTAGTCGCACCAGCCTGAGGGGAGAATACTGCATAAAGACGTCGAATTATTCACCTACAAAGTCCAGATGACTCAGTGTAGTTGAAAGCAAATGACCATCCGCTTCGATACCATTTCTCTGCGTCGGTTGTTTTTGTGGCATGTGGCGTTATCTTCTTAAACCTAAGATTGTTCACATTCATAGCGTCAATTTGAGGCTATAAAAAATTGGACAGCATGGTTCTGTAACGGTCGCCATTCCACGGCGTAACGGCATTTCAGCAGCGTTTTCGACGCAAAACAGTCGCTTTTGGTGAGTGCATTTGCTTCTCTACGATTACGTGGGGCTGTCCGAATCTCAAGCCCGGTAGTCCTGCTTGTTTACAGAGGCCCCGAGATGAAAATGCGCAATCGAAGTCACATGAAGCTATCCACGCAGAGAACTGATATATAAAAGCGGATGGTTATTAGCAAACCAGATGGCTCACCCTGTATAACTCATTGCGAATATTATGTTAATATTATTTCCGATTCTTTTTTCACTGACGCTACGTCCCATTAAGGGATTTATGACACTTCCTTGAGATTTCATGATTATTTTGACTTCGGGGTACCGAGTGATCAAGCCTTTGAATCTTAACCGTTTCTCAGATCGGCTGGATGAGGTCAGGGTTAATTCATTTCGTTTTATTTTCAGTCAATTCTTTCTTGTGTACACGGTTACAAAATTTGTATTAACCATAGGTATGTTTGCTCGACTTGAACTTGTCGAACTTGTTTTCGTATTTTCTATTTATTTTGAGATTTGTACTGAAAATAGTTGATTAAGATGATTAACCAAAATTTCTTTGTTTAAAGAAAAATAGCGGAACAGACAAAAGACGAATACAAGATGCATAGAAAAACACAGTACCATCTGCAAATGCCGTACCATTCCACTAAAATGACGACTAAAAAGTCAATTTATGTAGATTAAAAATATAATTGAACCCGTTACGGAGTCTTGTTGGACGCCAGATGCCGGAGTTTAATCTTTCGCGATTAGATTTAATCTTGGACTTAATTTTGACAGTCTCAGTGTGAATTGAACGGTAAAACTTCAGGAGTGCAAGAGCCTCAAAAATCAGGCCAAAGCAACTTAAAAGAAGCTAGCTCGTGGTTACAGTATTAAAAGCCCTCATGATGTCCACAAACATCAGAGTTTAAAAATCTAAGCATTTTTTTCTTGTATTAAATTTTCAAATATTTTGACATATAATTTGGGCCTTCGCTTTTAAAAATAAATGTAGTGCCATAAATAGTTCAAGGGAGCAAGTGTAAAGAGATATATTGGTTAAACACATGTTCCAATGGTATGACAATGAATTCGTAGGAATTAACAGCACTTTTTTGAAAACTTCATAACTTTTGTGTATAATTCTCAGGATACTCAACTTTCAATAAGATTGGGCAACTGATATGCAACATTTACAAAAAATTTGCTGAAAATGGTTGCAATTGTTTTAGTGTCAGACTGCCTAAAAACACTCAAATTTGTGCTAGATTGAACATCTCTCGAGTGAAGTACTTTCTCCCATTCTTCATTCATCCGTACGCTATTTTTTCAAAGGTCATCTTTTCCCTAAGTGTTTCCCTAAGTTTCTGGAATCAATAGTTACCAGCGTCTCGATCAGCCAATCAAAATCATCGAACAAACATCCACCAATTTATGGAGGACTGCCATACCCTACCGCATTCCTCATGGATAGATAGACCCACACACTCTCCGCACATACTCCACGAGCTAGTTTTTTTTTCTTTTTGTATTTTATGTATTTTTGAAATTGTAATATTAAAATTCTGGAAGTTTTACATCCCAGCCGTTTGGCATTTACGCCAAAATATTGTTAAAGCTTGGATGGTTGGTTAACTTAAAGTGGGACTACCAGGCAGAAAAATAAAATAGAAGCAAAGCCAAACAGAATACAACGAATATTCTAACAGAAGAAGATGTTCGATAGTATATACTTTTTACGCTATTTGCCGTAGGCACTTGGCGAAACACACTTATACTTAATAAACACATTTTTATTAATCACTTGTTTTTTGTTTCGCATTTGAATAATTTTCAAAAAGTTTAAAAAATCACTCGATCGATTTCGACTTGTTAGGTCATCATTATTGTTAGGTCATCACAGTAGATACTCCTGACGATGACCTAACAAGTCGAAATCGATCGAGTGATTTTTTAAACTTTTTGAAAATTATTCAAATGCGAAACAAAAAACAAGTGATTAATAAAAATGTGTTTATTAAGTATGTTCGATAGTTATCACGTCATGATCTTTTCGAGAAGAAAAGGCAAAATTATTAGATTTTCCATAGATTACACGTCGCATTACAAATGAGCTTTGACGCTCAAAATGTGTGTAATTATTTTATTTAGTTATTTTTGCATTCTCTTGGTCCATGACGAATTGTTGGCATCTCAAAACGATATCTTCTTTAACCAAATAAAGCTCCATCCGATGTTTATATAACGATTTATATTTTTTTGAAAGTTGTTCCCGGAACTCCCAAGGAAACCATCTTGTCTATGAAGTTATTGATTTTAACTAAGTCACTCAAGGAGCTCTTGCTGAGTAAATTTCTGTGCCGATCCACTAATATAGATTGGGGAAGCTTCCATGCAGCGATCGTATAGAGAACAATATAGAATTTTTAAAAGCTGAGCTCGAGATCGAAGTCGCATCTTGAGTAAATTGTATAAACTGTATACGTATTATCTAACACTAGTGACGATCTATAAATTATGATTACCCATAATTTATGATTATAGCATAATCTTAAATTTATTCGCAAATTAGATAAATTGTTCGTAACAAAAACAATTGAATATGCGTATTCAAATATGTATATAGTTAAGTAGCATGTGAATTTATATGTGATCCTCCATGTATCGCTAAATTTTTAAAAAGTTCAATAAACTCTATTCAATGATTAATGATCATCGTAACGTTATATGAATTTTTTCTGCTCTGTACCATTTTTGATATATTTTCAAGCTTGGAATTTAGCTTTTAGGTATGCTAATATATATATAGGCAGATAGTGGATGTGCCGGTTTAAAAATATATTATATCAGTACGTTATGCCTACCTACCGATATTAAGTACTTGGCATTGAAAATTGGTTAGTTTTATTTAAAAAAGGTATTTAATTAAAAAATCATTACCAACGTGGTAACTAAATTTAAACAATAATAATTATAGGTTGTGTTATATTAATGCTGCAAGTGGATAATATATTGTCTTAATCACGTGATTATATTGCCTTTAATAATTTCCGGAATTTGCTTTGGTATATGACTTCTGTGGATCTTACATAATATTTTGGAATTAATTGTGTTTATGGCTTTCTACGTACGTAACAAGATCTTTTTAATAACTTTAATAACGGAATGGCCTTCATCACGAGATCGAGTAACGCGGTGAATTACATCTTTGCGAAGCAAAGATGATCTGCTGAAATTTTTGTTTATCTATATAATATACTCGTACATGAACCATTGCTCTTCACCCCACTATATAGCTTGTGATGATTGCGAATTAAATTAGAAAATTAACTATTTCCCCCCTACATATTATACACATAAAGTAATATAATTTTCAATTCGATGTGAAAATTTAAATTCAAAACAGTTTCATTGTATACGGTTTTACTGGAATATATATGGGGCTGGCATACCTTGTTGTATAATATGCGACTTACATAAATCGTTCAAGATAAATAATAAGTACTTGTATGATTATTATCCGATTTTGTGTGTATGATTAGCATTTTCTGTTTACAATAATTTAAATTACATTCATCATTGGCATTGACAGAGACACAAGTTTTATGATTTTCTTCCGTTAAAAATTCATAGATGTACATTTTAAACTTGGTAGCAATGTTCTTCGTTCAAAAATATTTTACGAGCGATTAAAACCTTTGTAAATTTTTATTACCGTGCGACATCGGTCGCTTATGAATTTTTGATAAAGCTTCGAGGGTCTTGAGCAATAAATTTACGGTGCTCGTAGATGACAACTAATTGGTTTTCTGATTAAACATATACATACGAAGGGTTAACCTAGATTTAGTTGTAAATATTGTTTTATTATCGACCAAGTACAATGTGATGTAAAACTAGTAGTGTTATTTTAGTTCAGTGTCAACAACGATTAAATCAAAAATTTATGATCATGAACAAACAGTATGAATGAAGTTTGGCGAATTATAAATATGAATTATAAATTGGGAGTGTTTACGATTTTAATTAGAGTATAGTGTTTAATTATAAGGCGACATTCAAATGAGCAAGAACTTTTGTTAAAGATCAATTCAATATACTTGTTTGCACTAGAAATATTTGATTAGCAAAATTTAAATTAAACCTAGTAATGATCCAAAATACGCACCTCTTAAATTTGAAATTGAAATTTGCAATCTCATATTTTAACAGTCGTATAAGATTTTAATTGCGCGAAATTGTGTGCGACGCATTAATACATAATTGGAAGCTCTTTCACGACACTTGTTCCATCCCAGGATATTACTATCAGCCCAGGATTTCTGCCATGTCAGCATTTACCATCCCAGGAAAACCTATAACTACACAAAAACATTATCCCATAAAATAATTTTAACCCAGCTATCGCTATAGCGAAAGTTATCTATCCGATCAATGTCAGCCCAGAAATTGGATATTAGGATAAATTATTTTTAAAAATTATATAGCGATCACATAATGTAAAACCTGTATCCTCTCGTCAAATTGTTTGAACATTTTTAAGCTCATGAATACGTCTCGGATCGCTCCTCAGTTCTTATTTCATACTTCTTATATACTAGCGCTAAATTATGAGTATTCGCTGCTCAAGAAATCGGGATTTGCGGGTGTGGTATGGTACATTTTTGAACGCAGAATGAGTCCCAGCCATTTATATACTTTTATGACTTAATCTCATTTTTTTATTGTAGGTCCGAGTAAAGTAAACTATTGGCTGAACTGTGGTGGTAAGAGTTGACCACTCTGTTAGGTTATAGTTTATATAATGTTAAGGAGCTGATATTTTTTCATATTGGTGGATTCATTAATCCGAGCTTGTAGTGGCTTCAGGTCCAAAGGCATTATTGAAAATCTTACCATGAGGCGCGGCTATTAAAGTTTCGTAATTGTTTTTCGTGCGGTTAAACTGCAAGTAAATAATAGTATAACTGTAGAAGGGACGAAGCTCTCACACAATTATCCTACCTATTTAACTACCGCCAGACTAAACCTAGATTAACTTTGGTATGAGTGTATATTCATACGCTCTTTCGTAAAAAAGTTGTAAGGTGTTTTTCCTAAACACCCGAGGTGTCACTTCTTTGAATCATTATGTTTTGATGTACATATACATAAAACGCAGTTGTGAAATAAATGAAAGACCAAAAAATATTAATTAAAACAGAATAATTGTTAATTACAAAAATTTTCGTTTCTATGGGACGGTTTATTATTGGCTGCCAACAGTTTGACTATTCTAACTCGATTGTCAAAAAAATTTAATGTGCATATAGTATGCTGGCATGGCAATCCAATGCCAGCATGCATATATGCTGGCATTTTATTTTTTTAACACTCCTAAACACATTTTATTAAACACTTGTATTTTGATTTCGCAAAAACAAAAAAATTTTTTTGAATATTTTAATTAAAAGTTTAAAAAATCACTCGATCAATATCGACTTGTTAGGTCATCAGATGACCTAACAATTCGAAATCGATCGAGTGATTTTTTAAACTTTTTGGACAAATTTTGTAATTAAAATATTCAAAAATTTAAAACCTAATTCATAAACTAGAGTGTGAGTCAAAATCAAAAGTTGAAATATTACAGGACATCACTGTGCTTCGTTCTTCTGTGCAATACGGGATTTCTAATCAACCGAAATTTTCCTCCAACAAAAATTCATTGACGAGACCCGTTAACCACATAAGTTTCTTTATTAAGACTCCACTCGTATACTCATAATGCTGTATAAGATAGCAGAAAATTTCCAGCAGAAAATATGTGTTTTGCTATTCACCGAAGCATCATGATCACAAAAATGAAATTTTTTCTGCTGATATTTTTACAAGGCAACATCAAAAAATCGTCATCGTTTATAACACTCCTTATTGGAAATAAACATTGAATCATTTCCTATGTTCCATTGTATTTGAGTTTTGTAGCTAATTTCACTTCTGTACGAACCATCAATCAAGTAACACGCGAAAAACATCATAAAATAAAATAAAGGAAGTTTTATAATTAAATTAATTTAGAATTATCCGTGTTTCATTTTCAAGTTTCCAGCTCTGATTAGCAAAAATTCCATTAGATTTTGGGCCCAGTGGATGAAGAATACGGATCTTTCGGAAAAATTAAGGCAGATTAATTGGATAAATTGATTTTCGATGTTGTGAAATTCACATACGGTAAAAGATGGCGTCAGCTGAGTCAAAATACAGCATTTCAAAGCTAAACGGAACAAATTATTTTGTGTGGAAATACAAAATGGAAATGCTTCTTTAGGAAAAAGGTGTATGGGCAGTCATCAATGAGGTACAACCATCACCAGTTACAGCACCACAGACAGCAAATGATGAAAAGGCACATTCAACAATTGCATTCAATGTAGAAGACGATCAAATTCACGGTTCACCACATCATCGGGTTCAGATTCAGCAAGAAATGCATGGAGAATTCTTAAGGAAACGTATGAACCAAACACGTCAAGCAATCGTGTGCACATTATGAAGTTAATCATGCAACAGCGGCTTGATGAAGGCGGAGATGCGAAAAACACGTAAATTCCATGAACGAGCTGTTTTGAAAGTTATTGGAGCTTGGTGCATATTTTGGTCCCGAATTTTTTATGAGTGCTACGTTGTTGGCTTCTTTGCCACCAACCTACGACGGTTTGGTAACGGTGCTCGAGGGTAAAGAAGAGGGTGAATTGACAGTTACGTTGGTTAAATCAAAGGTTCTTGCTGAATTCAAAAGAAGAATGGATCGAGGCAGAACAACGGATGACACGTATTAAAGGTTGACTCATCAAGAGCAACGAAAGGTCAAAAAGGTGGAAATAAAAAGTCTGAGCGCTATTTTTACAAAAGAAGCGGCCACATCAAAAAGGATTGTCGACAATACAAAGCCGGGCTCAACAAAAAGGAAGGAAATGATCAGAAGGCGAATCTAGCGAAAGATGAAACAGGAAAAACTCTTTGTGACACATCAAGTAGGTGATGGCTGGATTGTCGATTCGGTTGCCACGTGTCACATTGCCAGTTCTAAGGATACTCTCGTCAATATCGACATGAATTGTAGTGATAAAGTAAGCGTTGCAAGTGGTCAACAATTAACAGCTGCGGGTAAAGGCCCAATTAAGATCAATTTTCTGAACGAGGAAAATCAAAGTGTTCCAATAAGAATCACAGACGTGTTGCTAATGCCAGATATCAAGGGAAATTTGCTTTCAGTCAAAAAGCTAATGGAAAAAGGGTTTCAAGTAAATTTCAAGGGCAACAAGTGTGAAATAAGGGAAAACAGTCAGCAAATTGCAGTTGGTGAAATCAGCGGTAAACTTTAAGACTAAAGGAACCTCACAAAGTTTACTCGGTCGAAAAGGGATCCAATGGCTGCGTACATTATTGGCATAAGGTTCTAGGCCATAGACACATCGAAGTTGTGAAATCATTGGCGAAACGAAATTTGGTTAAAGGCAAACTTCAGGGAGTGTACAGCGGGTTACGAAATCAACTCCAAGTGCAGAGTGTGTCTCGAAGGAACAATTATTCGAATCAAGTTTCCGGTCAAGTCGAGTAATAAAGCAGTTGCAGTCATGGATCTGGTTCATTCGGATGTTTGTGGTCCGATTCATAGGCGATTACTCAAAATTTACAGTCAGCTACCTAATCGCAAATAAATCATCAGTTTACAGCAAATTCAAGGAATATATTGCGATGGTTAAGGTTCAATTCGGAAAGAAACCTAAGTGCATCCGTACAGATCGAGGAGAGTACCCCAATAATGAATTCGTGAATTATCTAAAGTCCACCGGAAATCAAATCCAGAGAACTACTGCGTACACACTTCAAGAAAACGGAACAGCAAACGCAAAAACAGAACGTTGGTAGAAATGGCTACGTAGGTATAGAGATTATTATAGTTGTCGTCCTCGTCACTCAGATTGACTCTTAATGGAATATGTATTCCTACATACAGAATGATAACATTCGTGCATGTACCAAAGCAAACAAGGCGCAAATTCGATTCAAAGGGTGTGAAAGCAGTACTGGTCGGTCATGATTAATAATCAAAGGCATATCGTTGTTACATTCCGGAAACCGATCAAGTCACAGTTAGTCGAGACGTTTAGTTCGTCGAAAGGGGCCATTTGTTACCTATCAAGTCAAGCAAAATTTACCAACAGGAACAAATTATCGATAATTCAGGGTTGAACAACTTTGAAGATACAGAAAACATCGAGTACAAGAGGAATTAGTCGATGAGGAAATTCAGGAAGAGAATCCAATAAAGGATCATGTTCAGAATGAAGATGAAGAGCAAGCTGTTAGACGATCACAACGCGCTAAAGAAGAGGCTATCAAGTGAACGCAAATCTGTTTCAACTGCATACTTTTCGTCGCGGCCAATGATAAAATTGAACGAATTGGCTTACATTTCAAAGCTAAAAGTTTCTTCACAAACTACGCCACACTGTTGTGTAAACCTACGAACCACTACATGTTCCATCTATGTTTTGACATGTTCAAATGTTCCATCTATGTTTTGCATTAAACACTCAGCGATTATTGATCACTTTTTGTTTTTCCCGCGGTTTCAAATGATTTTTGTTAAGCGAATTACATTCGTCGGCCACTGCACACTTCTACTGCGGTACTTCGACCGTTTAAATTAGAGGTTCAAAAACAATCAGGTCGTTTTACTTGCGGACTTATCTTTGCACATTTTCTTGATCGAGTAGACGTTCACATGCGGTCGAAACATTAATGCTCGTGCAGTCTTCTTTATAAATCGGAATTTTGACATCTTTGTCTGTCGGCTGTTGAAAATAAATTTTCTTTGATTTCGCGAAACATATAGAGCTCATTCTACAAACGACGTGGTTCCCGCTGATTGCTTACTCTATTTTAATCAGGACTGCACCTATTCTCCAAATTGGCAATTGACAATCTTTGTCGTTTTGACTTTATTGCAGCCTGTGTATTCTAGTTACTTAGCCTACATGCGATGAAAATTCTGGCAAACCCTACTTCCAAAATCTACTATCAGAGGAGTTATTTGCCCTATGTACCACTGTAGATGAAGAGACGCAACTAGTAGGTTAAAAATGCCAAAGTACCCGGTCCGCCTTTAATGTGAAAATTACATTACAGTATACCCCTTTTAAACTCTAACTTCAAAGTGCTTGCTAATGTTGTTGTAGAATACTTAATAAACACATTTTTATTAATCACTTGTTTTTTGTTCCGCAGAATATTTTGAATGTCTTTCAAAAAGTTTAAAAAATCACTCGATCGATTTCGACTTGTTAGGTCATCATCAGGAGTATCTACTGATTTGTATTAGTAAAAATTTTTGTTATATAATAGAAAAAAGCAAAATATAATAAAAGAAGGAGAGAAGAAAAAATAAGCAATAAAAATTAATCTACGTATCGCGCAGGTAGGCGATGAGTCATATGTAGGTTGAGTAACAAAATTCAAGGTATATTATTGCGTACGTGAGAATAGAAAAGGGCGGGGTCTGTAATTGGTGAGAACCGGATTTCTCTTTGTTCGTTAAGGATATTTTGGTTAAGAAATATTGATTTTCGAATTTCGTAAGATTCTAAGGTATCTAAACGTCTGCCTTTGGGTTGTATATGTAATATGTCTAAATTGTTCAAGCTAGCTGTATGATTTTCTGAAGTTAAATGGTTATGGAAAGTTGATTGATTGCAACCAGATAAATGTTCCTTAGCTCTAACTCCAAAATTGCGCCCAGTCTGACCAATATAGGAGAAACTACAATCATTGCAATTGATCCTATAGACACCAGATTTGGAAAGGCGATCAACTCTAGGTTTATTGTTAAAAATCATTTTCTTTATTGTGTTATTATTATAAAAAGCAAAACTAATATTGGTATAATTGGACACGATGTTGCTAATCCGTTGGCTCGTTTTTCCTATATACTCTAAGCGACGCCAATTTTCCCGCGTTGGACTATCCGGTGGATAAATACCCGTTAGAGTTTTACGCTTTAGCTTTTTATTTAATAACTTTAATATAGTCCTAGTTGCATATCCGTTATTCGTTGCTATTTGAAGAATTATGTTAAGCTCAGTGTTATAATTTGAATTTGACATAGGGATGTTTATTAGTCTGTCTATGAGTGAGTGGAAAGCTGACATTTTAATATTATGGGGATGGTTTGAAGAACTAGGGATAACACTACCTTGAATTTTGTTACTCAACCTACATATGACTCATCGCCTACCTGCGCGATACGTAGATTAATTTTTATTGCTTATTTTTTCTTCTCTCCTTCTTTTATTATATTTTGCTTTTTTCTATTATATAACAAAAATTTTTACTAATACAAATCAGTAGATACTCCTGATGATGACCTAACAAGTCGAAATCGATCGAGTGATTTTTTAAACTTTTTGAAAGACATTCAAAATATTCTGCGGAACAAAAAACAAGTGATTAATAAAAATGTGTTTATTAAGTATAAGTGTGTTTCGCCAAGTGCCTACGGCAAATAGCGTTAAAAGTTGTTGTAGAATCATTACTCTCGCCGAAAATATCATCGGTGACTATCAATGTGGTCAACCACTGAGTGTTTCACTTTGAGGATGATCTCTGAAAATTATTGGAAGATATAACTATTCACCAACTCTACATAGACTTTAGACAGGCAAATGATAGAATAAACTGTGAAAACCTTTGGGCCGTACTTATATGTCTAGGAATTCGAGAGAGACTTGTCTGTTGGTGTAGGCCAACAACATCTAGCTGTATGTGTAGAATTGTTGGCGCCTGTGTTGTTTAATCGTACGTATAATAAGGAAAAATGAAATTGAAACTTCGCGTTGCATATTCAACAAATCAGGACAATTTTTTTGATATGCAGGTGATATCGTTCTTCTTAACCGCGGACCAAATGATATCAAGGACTGTTTAATACCACTTGACCGACACGCGAGAAATACACAAACCATGCATACGCAATATACTATAATCCGTGAGAAATTTTGCGTTTTTTTATGTGATCCATTATTAAACAACACAATCACTTGATCCAATTAACTCGCACAAAATCCACCACTGATTATAAGTACATATATACATATATTTTAAGTACACATTAAATATATAAGGTAATTTGATTTACGACACGCACAATTATTAATATAATAACCGTTAAATTACATTTGATTGAATATAATTTTTTTGACATTGGAACCAAAACACAAAACATCGCAAAATTGCGGCTACATGAGAGACAATTCAAATCACGAAACGTCAGACCACATTATGTCCAAAGGTATCCCAGTTGTGGGTCAATTTCATCAAAATGTGATCGGATTGGTTTAAAAATTATGGGTCGATTCAAGAGAACGTTGTGAATGAATTTAAATTGGAAAATTATGTTTAGAAATATTATATCATGAACGCGATGCTCCATGGGAATAATTTTGTTATTGAATTAGAATAAGTTTTATTATACAGTGACGTTTGTACACATTACGTCTAAATGTTTCATTGATAACACCTACTAAATAATAATTACATTGTAATTAATGTTAAACGTGATCTTGAAATTACAGTGAACTTGAATATTGTTAATTAAAAAAAAAAAACTTGAAATGATGGATTATCAAATTTTCATTATTACGATTTTTCGACCTTTTCAAAGATGATAAGTGACTTGCATTGAAATTTTTAAAACTAACAATCATTGAATTTATTATTAAGGATAATTCGCTGTTGTAAAAAATATACTAAGATATTATTAATGCGAGCTCAAGGGCCCGTTTAGTATTTCGATTTTACTATCCGAGAAACTTTACTAATTTCGAACGGCGGGTTTAACTTTGAGCGGCAGCGAGCTCCTTCTTAAACGACTACTTCAAAACTCGCATTTTATTAAATGGAAATACGAAGTTCTCCTCGTGTATAAACACTGTATGGGAGAATTCAATAATTCGACCCTCCCGCTTTTTTGTTGAAAATAGCAAAACAGTTCGGTGTATTTTATTTGTTGCTAAACGTGATTGCTTCCACTTCCATCTCTTTTTCCTTGATAAAATTAAGTATAATCCGAATTTGCTTGTGTTTAATTAATTTTATAGTTAGTTTTCGCATATGCGCACGATAATATGCTGTATTGAACCTTTATCGTTTCTAGACAGTTAAACGGGTGAACTGCAATTAGCAGTTAGCTGCAATCTCTATTTATAGAAATTCCATAATTGAATTTCGATCAGAAAAATAAATCAAAAGAAAATACTAATGCCGGAACCGCGCATGTCGAAGGGTTGGTGTATTATTAATAACAAAATCATTAAATACAGTGCAGGAAGTATTTTTAGATTTAGTTTTGAAAAATTGACTCATCAGTACCAAGTATATCAGTACATATAATCCAAACTATCGAATATCGTTTTGCTCTATCAATAAAAAATTATTAAATTCCTTATTATAAATAATATATTTTGTACAAAAATAGCAAAATAAAAATAAATACAACAATTATTAAGAACTAGATTAAACAAATACCATCAAACCACAATAACACTATCAACTGACTCACTCGAATCGGAACTGTCATCTGATAATATAAGAATTTGCCGTTTTCTCCTCTTTTTTTTACGTCGCTGTTCCTTTAATATTCGTTCTGCCCGTTCCAAGGGGCATTCATCATTTGATTGAGCTCGATGTATGGCCACTTCGTTATCGTCTACGACAAACGAATCCTCTTTGTCGAAATAATCGTCATCTTGCTCCGGCATTTGAGAAAATATGTTTGAGTATTCGGTGATTCGGGGCTGTCGCATAATAAATTTACCATTACGGCCAGGGCTTTTAACCGATTTTAAATAAACTTGATGCATATCGACTGAAGTGTTATGTTCGTGTTCAGTAAAATCATCGTTGATGAGCGAGTTGATAAATTGTGATTGTGTTTGGGTAAATTCTTCATGGGCGTTTTCCATCTCGTCATCACACACTGCTTCATCGTCGATAAATTCGCAATGCTTTATTCTTTTTCGTGCCGGCGCCGGACGAACCCTTATCGGACTATCCGGTTCGGATATACTTTTGGTGCTGTCATCACTGCTATCGATTACCCGTTTCCTGTTACGAATTTTACTTGCCGGTATTTGACTAAATTCTATGACGGATGAATTTTTATTATGGCTTATGTTTATTCTGCTTCGGCCTCGATTAAATAAGGCCGATGGTGATCGTTCGGTAAATTTTTGTGTCTGAACTTTGAAAATATTGCTCGGAGTACTGCTTCGCCGACTGCATTCTGGATTTATTTCTGTGTCCTGGTTAAATAATTGTTCATAGGATTTTTGGAATGGTTGAGTCTCCTGTTGAAAAATATTTGACTGGATGGCAATGGCAGGGTTTATTTGGGTTTCCATGTCTAGTAGATTTTCATGGTTTAATTGAAATCCGGGATTCAGTTGCGTCATGACATCAGATGGTGAGATATTATTCTCTGGATCTGGGTTACTTGTAAAATTTGGAGATGACACAACGATATTCTGATTTTGAGAGACGCTTGGCACTTCATTAGATTTAGAAATAGGACCTATAGTAGTTTCGAATATATCGGTCGATTTTTCAATATTTCTAAAAAAATATTCCTGAGTTTTTTGCTCATCTTCTTCTTCCTCTACATCCTGCTGAACCGCAATTCCATCATCACAGTCTGCAAAAAGATCGTCATCGTCCGAGCAAAATAAATTATCTGCATCACCTAAATCGAATTTTTTCGATTTCGACATTTCGCTCTGTTTTGGTGTTTCAAACATCTCCAGAATTTTATCGACCGTTACTTCTATATTTTCATCGCGATTATTCTCAGCGAAGGGTGGTGTTGGGCTAATAATCTCTGTTACATCACCATTGTCTTCGTAATCGAGAGCCTCTGTATCGAAAAGCAAACGCCTTGGTTGTCTGATACAAATTTTTTCGGTGGGATCGTTTTGAAAAATCTCATCAAAATCATTGAGTTTGAAGTAATTCAGTGTTAAAAATTCATCCACCAAAGTAAGCTCTTTCGTTGAAATTTTCCGACTGGTCGAGGGTGCGGGTGAAGAAGCCACTTTCTTTTTGATCGACTTATGAAAATCAACCTCCCACTCGTGCGTAATATCCATAATCGAATTATCGATTTCCGTTTCATTTAGTAATTTTCCAATCTGTTTGGAGAATAATTCGTATCGCAATTTTTCTAAATCGTTAGTCACTGAATTGAAATAACTCAAATTTACAAATGATAAATTAAAATTTTTGTTGAATTTTGGTTGAATTTTAAGAAAATTATCGTAACTTTTAGCGGCTTCAAAAAATGTTGGGTAATCAAATAAATTTTTTAACATTTGAATTTCGACTCTAAGTTTTTCAAATTCTGGTTCGATCATAATGCAGTCTTCATCGTCTCGATCATCTGTCACGTTCAGCGCATCAACGATATTTAGTGACTCGACTTTTGATTCTAAATAGGCGAGATTCGATTTTACAAATAACATTTTTATGCGATCGTCGAGGTTTTTGTCGTTCAGTGTGGATTGCAAATTAAAATTCGATTTAAGCTTGCATACGTTCAAATCGGTGGCTCGATTAAGAGCCTTTTGATCATCGACTAGATTTTTAAGCAATCGATTCCGAGTTTTCATTTTTGGTTGAACTCTGGGCTCTGCCATCGCAACTGCTGTAGATGAGGTAATTTCAGGTGCTTGAGGAGGTGGATGAGGCGATGAAAATACATCTAATTCCTGTTCTGATAAATCCGCACGCTTAAAATATTCCCGCATATCACGCATCCCGATTGGTTTCGGTTTGGACTTAGATTTTTTAGGTCCTAGAGTTCTTGGTACCCGACCTATCGATGTTGATGTATTTAAATTACTTTCGGTATTCACGGGTGCGGTATTCTCCACATCATTTTTTATAAAAACTTCAAGGCACTTTGGGTCAAATTCGGGTGGAACGAGTCGCGACGAACCTTTATATAAATTTCTTAAAATTTCACCACTTTTGACTATTTTTTGATTCGTTTTATCTTTGTTTGACAGAATGTCCTTTAGATTATCGAACTCACTTCCTTCGGTAACCAACATTACAACACTTCCTTGCCGTTGCCGTCCGGTACGACCCATCCTCTGGACAAATCGTGTCGGATTCCGTGTACTTGTATCAAAACAAACGATTAAACCGACCTCACCAATGTCAATACCTTCTTCCGCAACACACGTTGCGATAAGGGTATTAAACACACCTTCCCGAAATTTTGCCATAACATTTTTCTGTTGCTTTTCTGTGACCGCTTTTATACCAATCGAACTGCCTTTCCCGACAATAAATTTCGCTCGAATAGGATCACAATTCTGCAGCATCCGGTACACAAGCAATACAGTCTCTCGATATTCACAAAATACAATGGCACGCGACTCTCCATGATTTTTAAAAAAATCCAGCAAACATTTTTTTAATATTAGAAACTTTGGATGACCATAATCATTGACGTTTTCCCGTGCCAGTGAAAGCCCATTTGGAAGTGCAATTTGTTGTTCATCAACTAAAATATGGTTATATTGTCTTTTTAGATTCGACACCAACATTTTCAGTTCGTTGTCTTTGGATACAAAATATTTTTCTCCCGTACAATTCGCATCATCTTCAAAGAATGTTAAAAAACTGCGAATCCCATGTCGCTCTAGTAAATCAAGTGCATGAAATAAACTAATCGTTACACTAAAGTATGATATAATATCGGAATGGTTGGGATGATGATTATGCATTGAATTTTCCCGGAATCGTTTCTGTTGGATAAGTAGCGAATTTCGACTTAGCGAACCCGTCGAACCACACAAAACATCGTAAACCAAAAGTTTACGCACATATTTGTCAATTATTAGCACGAAATCATTTTTTATGTTTCGTAGATTTTGATCGAGCGGTACCAGTTCCGTTTTGATATTCTTCTTGAAGGTATACGGTGACACATCAATCGAATTTTCCCATCGAATTTCGACATGGGCTATCTGCAGATTTCGTATAACTTCAACGACATCTTCTATATGGCGGCCGGGTGTTGCTGATAGAGCCAACACTCGAAACCAACGATTACGATTCGATATTGTTTGTATTACTTCGGTATAGGCATATTTCCCTTTGGCCTTGTGTGCCTCGTCTACGACGATTAAACGAACTTGTTTGAATGGAAAATTCGGATTTGAACTAATATCCGATTGAACAGTTTGTGGTGTAGCAAAGAATACACGTTTACTTTGCCACAATTGGGCCCGAACAGTTTTTGACTGTTTTCCAGTCAGTTCAACAGTGTCCCGTTTTGGAATGCCCATGACGTTGTAACACGCTTCAATTTGTTGGGAGACCAGAGGACGGGTAGGTGCCATAAATATAATTTTACCAAGAGGATACCATCTATATATGTTATACATTACTACGGCAGCTATAAATGTCTTTCCCAGCCCGGTAGGCAGTGCGACCTATAAAGAAAAGTACATATGTGATCACCTCTTCACCACAGCAGAATTACAACTTCCAGGGACTTACCAGAGTATTTCGAAATAGAGCAACTTTTGAAATGTTATATTGATATGCCCGAATCGGGAAATTCTTTGGATAAATCCAAGCATCTCCACTATTATTATCGAAACCAAAGAATTCTTCGTCTTGGCGTAGTTTCGAACGATCAATCTGTAGGTCGAATGGTTCATCAAGAATTTGCAGTATTGATTCACTATATATGTCACTTAATTCGGCATCTGTTAAACGTGATGTTCCTACATTATTACTAGTATTAAAACTAATGTTATTTATATCGTTTGTACTGGAATTATTCATGATATTTAAACAACGAAGGCACAAATATTTACATAATTTGACATTTAAAATGTTTCCTTTTTGACAAGTATAACTGATTTGTCCACTGAACTTCAAATAAAATTATAGCAGAAATTATAACAGTTTTTTGTAAATATACCATCAGGCAATACTTTCATTAGAAACGTCAAAATAATTTGAAATAAAAACACGTGTGACTTGAAGCTGTAAAATAGAAATTATTTTAATTTATTGAAAAATATTTCATTATAAATATGACGGCGACTAAAAAACGTGTCAACGATGAATTAAAACAAATTAATTCGCATAAAAAGCCTAAGTTTGAGAAGCCTGATGGCGATGTTGTGAAATCAGAAAGTGATGGAAACAAAAAATTTACACCCAAATTCGATAAGAAATTCGATAAATTTGGGAAAAACAATAAACCAGGTGTTTGGAAAAGTAAAGGAACTTTTGATAACAGTAAAAAGCCGGGGGCCTGGAAGGATAAAAAAAATTTCGACGAAACCAAGAAGCCCAGTGGTTGGCAAGACAAGGGGAATGTGGATCAGAATGGAGCACCAGCTGAAAAGACTGATTGGAAGAAATTAAAACAGGAAAAGAAAGAGTTAAAGCTAAAAAGAAAACAAACGGGTAAATCGAAGGATTTGTTTGAGCTCACTGTCCAAGCCAAGCAGCTGTACGAGAAACTAAAATGCCGCACCACACCAAATCGTGAGGATCTAGCTAAGGAACTACACAAACTACTTAGAGGCGGTGATAATTATAGTAAATTGGTATTGGCACACGATACCGCACGAGTAGTCCAGTGTATGCTGAAACAATCTCCGGCTGATATCAAGAACGAAATTATCGCTGAACTAATCCCAAATATAGTTCAAATGGCAACATCTAAATATTCTCGGTTTTGTGTTCAGAGAATGCTGAAATATGGATCGAATGGAGTGCGCGAACGAATCATAAATCAAATGATGGGGAATATTGTTAAATTGGCTACGCACAGCATGTCGTCGAGCTTAATCGACCAAGCATTTCTAACATGGGCCACCAACAAGCAAAAAATTATGTTAAAACAAGAATTCTACGGAGATTTGTATAAAAAATTAAAGGATGATAAAATCAAATATATTTCGGACACTTGGAAAAATTCGGACAATTTGAAGCCATCGATACTAAATTCAGTCAAAGCACATTTGGAGCATGCTGTAAATAAAAATCTCGCTGATAATTCACTCATTCATACGCTGCTTTTGGAATACCTACAGGAAGCTTCAAAAGAGGAACGAAATGAGGTAATACAAATATTTAGTGAATTAATTGCATCTTTGTGCAGTACCAGAGATGGATCCCGATCATCGTGCATGATATTTTGGCATTCCGGTAATAAAGAACGTCGTACAATTATGAAATCGATCAAAGAGCATATCCCAAAGCTTTGCACCCATGAACATGGCCATGTATTTGTTCTGACCGTGATTACAACACTGGATGATACAGTGGCTTTGAAAAAAGTTGTACTCGATGCGATCTTAAAAGATATCGAGCTGATTATCGGAAATAAATGGGGTCGTAAAATTATTGAATGGATTTTCTGCCCGGGGGATAAAAAATATTTCCATCCTTATGTTATCGCATCGATCGAAGAGGGCCTAAAATATTGCAAGAAGGATGTCGAAGTGAAGCGTAAAGAGGTCCTGGATGCGATGGAAAAACCTATTTGTAAATCAATTGCAGAAAATACAAAACTTTGGTTACAAGGCGGTCATACCGCTCTGGCGACTATCGGAATTCTTCGGTCGATAACCTCAGAGAACTGCCCAGAGACGTACGATAGTGTTGCAAAAATTATTTGTGATCCAGAGTGGATGGTACAACCAACAGAAGAACATGAAACATCGGAGGGTGAAGTTGAATCACCTGTGGTTGTGGACACAGGAAAAATTAAAAAGAAGAAGAAAAATCCCTTTGAGAAAGAGAAGAAACCTCAAGATAAAGAAAATCCTGTCCTAGGTATTGAACATGCTGGGCTACACATGGCTCTCAAAAAATTGATTAAAAACGATGCAAATCGTTTGAAACTTGATCAACCAATCACAATTAGCAGCTACATTGTAGATAATCTAGGTGATGAGACGATCGAGAAATGGATACCTTTGAATCGTCCTTGCTTTTTATTAATTAATATTCTTGAATTGGAAAATGCCGAACTGAACGGAAAAATCCAGGCAAAACTAACAAATTTTATGAGCCTTCTTAAAAGCCAGGAACACAAAGGTGCAAAAATTTTACAAGATAAAATTAAATATTTGTAAACATCAATTAATAAATCCTTGTAATAATAAATAAATAAAATTTTTCTATTTAATATCCTTCCTTATCCGTGAATTTTTTACAGATTCGGTTGATGTTCGTTAGTTAAATTTCTCCACACATTATTCTTTAGCAAAAAAGCTCAGTCGAATCACCACCATGTCACGCCCGTCAAAAATATCTTTGATTGTTTTTAGCGGACTTCATTCACGACATTCATGAAATGATTAATTAACCCCATCTAACGGTTTCACCTACTCACACTATACTATACAGTAATACAACCTACTCCATCGCACAAAACTACATGAACATTGCTCAAACCTGTACATTGACGTGGAGACGATGGGATCGGCGCTGAATTCTGACAGAATATGTAATTTGACAGTTACCCAATAAGCAATATGAATGCGACTATATTATAAGTTTTCTTTTGTACCATACCAGTTGTAAACGATCTTTCAAGCCGAGAACATAAACGAGTATTTTGATTCTATAAAAACGTGTTTTACTTAATTCTTTAACCATTTTAATAGGTTATGGGCCCAGAGTCGGTTTAATGATAGTTTTAAAATAGTTTTTTTTTAATTCTAAAAATCGTACTCAAAGTAAAATTTTGAAGGTTAAGCGCGTGGCGTTTTGTGTATTGTGAAATAGTTTTTGTTGTTGTTCATCGGTTGCCTCGTGCATAGAACATTTTTTGGTTAATTGATTTCACAATATTGGGCAAATTAAAGAAATATGGAATCAAACATGCAAAAAGTAAAACCATTCGATGGTTCGAATTTCTCGAATTGGAAATTTCGAGTTAAAACATTACTGGAAGAAAAGAATTTAGAAAAGTTTTTAACGAGTTCATTGGACACGCTATTGAAAGATGTTCCAGTTGGTGTGAATGATGAAGTTAAAAAATGAAAAGATCAGAGACACGTTGAAATGTGATGAGAAAAAGTGTAAATCAATTCTGGTGCAATGTATTGGTGATTCTCAGCTGGAGTATATTAAAGACAAACAGTTCGCGAAGGATATATATGATGCATTAATTGGTGTGTTTGAGCGCAAAAGTGTTGCCGGTCAGTTGTTGTTGCGAAAACAGCTATTGACAATGCGATACAAAGATGGTGATGATATCAACGAATATTTTTTGCAATTCGATCATACCGTGCGTGAACTAAAATCGATTGGCGCCACATTGGAAGAACTCGACGTTGTCTGTCACCTGATTTTAACATTGCCAAAAAGTTTCGATGGCTTGGTAACAGCGCTGGAAACAATGGATACAACAAAGATAACAATCGAATTTGTTAAAAGTCGTCTATTGGACGAGTGTGGAAAGCGTGCTGCATGTGGAAATGGACGTAGCGGTAGATCAAATGATTCGATAGCAATGCAAGCAGATCGTTCAAAGGTTATTTGTCACAGATGTAAAAAGCCAGGGCATATAAAAGTGAATTGCAGAGTAAAATTGGCAAAGAAAAATGTTGTTAACGATAAGAAAAGTGTTGGTGCAAATTGTGCTGATAAAGATGACAATCCAGAGTTTTTGCTTTGTGAACAACAGGATGTCATTAGTGAGTCAGTAGGGAATAACGATGATATTGCGTCATGTTGCATGGGTGCCAAAACATCAAAGAAAGGCAGTGATGGTTTTAAGAAGATAAACTTTGTCCTTGATTCGGGTGCAACACATCATATCGTTAACGATAAGATATTTTTCAATAGTATGCATGGAATTGAACCGATAAGTATTTCAACGGCAAAAGCTGGCGCATCATTAGTAGCAAAGAAAAAAGGTGACATTTCCATAAAGACATTTTTCAATGGGGATAATTCAACGAAAACGATTCGAAACGTTTTATTTGTTGAGAATCTTAAATGCAATTTGCTGTCAATTCGTCAATTGACTGACAAAGGTTACAAAATCACTTTTAATGGTGATGATGCATTTATTTCAAAGAACGGTAAAAATATGTTCACTGCCCGCCGTAATGGTCAGCTATACCAGACGATTTTTTATGTTGAACGAAGTGTGTTTGCGGGGATTGCTGGAGAGGAGCAATTAAATAAGGCATCACAAAATTTATGGCATTTTCGTCTGGCTCATTTGAATGTCAGCGACATGAAAAAGATGGTGAATCAAAACATGGCGATTGGATTGGACAAACTTAAGGTGAACATCGACGAAAAGTTTTGTGAATCGTGTGTAATTGGTAAGCAAACGCGTTTACCATATCCACCCAGAAAGGAAATCCGTTCTAAACGAGTTTTAGAATTGATTCACACCGACGTCAGTGGTCCAATGAGTGAAATGGCGCATGACGGTTCGAGATTTTTTGTTGCCTTTACTGATGATTTTTCACGTACATCCATGGTATATTGCATGAAGCAGAAAAGTGAGGTTTTCGATAAATTCCAGCAATATGTTGCTATGGCTGAAACGCAACATGGGGAAAGAGTTGCGAAATTACAATTGGACAATGGCGGTGAGTATTGCTCAAAAGAATTTAAATCTTTTTGTGTCAATAAAGGTATTCGGTTGAATTTCACGGTACCTTACAATCCGGAAATGAATGCAGTATCGGAACGTTTTAATCGTACTGTGGTTGAAAAAGCAAGGACAATGCTTTTGTCGAGTGGTCTAAGTCGTCGATTCTGGAACGAAGCTGTTTTGTGTGCAAATTATATAAAGAATCGTTCACCAACAAGTGCCGTTGGTAAACAGTTTGTAAGCAAGACGCCTGCTGAAATTTGGTATGGTAGAAAGCCGGATTTGTCGCATCTTCGCGTGTTTGGTTCGATTTGTTATAATTATGTGCCGGAAGAAAACCGTACAAAGTTGGATGCTAAATCATCAAAGTGCTACATGCTTGGATATGGTTTGTCATCACATACGTATCGATTATGGGACATTGAAAATGACAAACTTATCATGGGCCGTAATGTGACATTCAACGAGAAATCAATTTTCGATAATTTGAATTATGTCAATATATTTAATTCAGAGGCGGCAGGCGATAACGTTGATGACGAACGTGAAAATCAAGACGATGCAACTTTAGATCGCATCAGTAACATAAATGGTAATGTTCACAGTACTTCGAGTAGCATGGATGACAACAATGAATTATGCCGCGGTGATCGTTTAAAAAGAAAACCAGATCGGTACGGATATGAACCGGGAACTTGGTTCGCTGGTTATGCATTTTCAGCTGAGGAATTTGTGCAAAATGATCCGGTTACTATGAACGATGCAAGGAAACGTGCTGATTGGCCAAAATGGGAGATGGCAATTAATGATGAATTTTCATCATTGTTAAAAAATGACACTTGGTCTTTGTGTAAGTTACCAATTGGTCGTAAAGCTATTACATGCAAATGGGTGTTTAAGATGAAACATAAACCAAATGGCGATGTTGACAAGTACAAAGCAAGACTTGTGGCTCGTGGTTTTTCGCAAGAAAAAGGTTTCGACTACAATGAAACGTATTCACCAACGGCCAAGCTAACAACTTTTCGTGTTTTATTGTCAATCGCCAATCATTTTGGATATGAAATGTATCAGATGGATGTGAAATGTGCCTTTCTGAATGGACAATTGAAGGAAGATATTTACATGACACAACCAGAAGGGTTTGTGAAAGACAAGACGATGGTTTGCAAGTTGAATAAATCATTATACGGATTAAAACAAGCTTCACGGGTGTGGAATGAGCGATTTAATCAATTCATTATTGAAATTGGTTTCAATCGTTGCGAATCGGATCAATGCTTGTACATCAAATTTGGAAAAGACATCGTTTGTTATATTCTCCTGTATGTCGACGACTTGGCAATTATTTCCAACAATGTGCAAATGGTCAACGATATTAAAGCAAAGTTAGCAAGAGAGTTTGAAATGACGGATGTTGGAAAAATTAATTCATTTTTGGGAATTCATGTTGATCGGAATTCAAGTGATAATTCGATTGCCTTGAGTCAGTCACGTTATTTGAAAAATGTTTTAATGAAATTTGAAATGAACAACTGTAAATCGGCGACAACACCGATTGAAAATGGTTTGAGTTTACCAAATGGTGATAAAAATAACTTGACTGATAAGCCGTATAGAGAATTAATTGGATGTTTGACGTATGCCACTCAAACAACTCGACCAGATTTGTGTGCATCAACGAATTTTTTTAGTCGATTTCAAAGCTGCTGTACTGATGAACACTTTATGTATGCAAAACGTATTTTGCGATACATTCATGGAACGTCTGAATTGAGAATGGTTTATCATCGAAATGCTACAGCTGATATTTTGACTGGATACGCGGACTCTGATTGGGCTGGTGATAAGAACGACCGTAAATCAACATCAGGATATGTATTCATGGTATTTGGCAATACAGTAAGTTGGCTATCACAAAAACAACCGACCGTTAGTCTTTCGTCAACTGAAGCTGAATATTTGGCATTGGCAAAATGCATTTGTGAAGCAAAATGGTTACGCTGTTTATTAAACGAACTTGGTCATCGTTGCATGTCATCAACAACGATATTCGAAGATAATCAGTCGTGCATTAAAGTGGCAGAAGAGCCACGAGAACATAAACGTATGAAGCATATTGATGTGAAATATAATTTCATTCGAGAAGCTGTCGCCAACAAGGAAATCAAGTTGCAATACATTTCAACCAACGATCAAGTTGCGGATATTATGACAAAAGGACTTGGAAGAATTTTATTTCAAAAACATCGTAATCGTTTAAATTTATGCTATCATTAATTGTTTTCATTTATTAGAGTACATGTTTAACGTAGAGTTCATAATTAAAACTAAATTTTTACTGGTTTTTATTTTTTTTTTTGTATTTAAATTCAAATTATGTTAACGGATCAAATTAAGAGGCGGTGACAGAATATGTAATTTGACAGTTACCCAATAAGCAATATGAATGCGACTATATTATAAGTTTTCTTTTGTACCATACCAGTTGTAAACGATCTTTCAAGCCGAGAACATAAACGAGTATTTTGATTCTATAAAAACGTGTTTTACTTAATTCTTTAACCATTTTAATAAATTCTGCTCTTAGTTGTGTTTATTAACATCACCACCGATTAATAGATGCAAATCGAATTTTCACCATCGATTGTAATCGATGATGAAAATTCGATTTGCATCTATTAATCTAATCCTCTCTGATGGGATTCGAACCCAGTACCTCCCGGTCCAAATGCCGAAGCTTTAACCACTGCACCACTTGTCCGGTCGAATAAATGGTGCATTGTCTGTGCTATTTAAAGACGCAGGCCTCGAGCTAACTAGATCTGTTTGGAAAATTTTGCTATTTACTGTGTTTTAGGAAGGCGTCTTCGAATTTCGTATTGAGAAAGGAGTCTTGTTTCCTTTAAAGTGTTGAGTTTCGCACATATTCTACAGGATCGCAATAGTTAGAAATACTTAGCTCTTTGAATTTACTCAATCTGTAAAGCGACAAGTACAAGGCAGACTATTTCCACCAGAAACGGAAAGAAAGGATATCGGTACTCAGAACAAATTTGTAACGATTTAAGGTATTCTAATCTTGTGTAAATCGCTGACCAGTTATCGTCACTTCCGTTGCGATTAAAATTTGTACAATCAGTTTATAAGCGAAATAGCCTTTTTAATTTTTATACACATCCATGCATATATGTTTTTTTAACACTGATGGCGATTGATCGTCCTAGAAGCAAGACGCGTTCGTGTCTTTCTCTGTGTAGTAAAAATTAAAATTTAAAAATTTAGTTTAATGTGTTTAAAAATGTAGTGTAATATACATAACGTATTAATAATTAAATTACTTTATTTTTAATATTAGTGTAGTGAAATTAAAATAAATAAAAATAATAATAAATTGTGTATAGTGCGCAACAATGACGAATGGATCATTTTTATGTGCGTGTGGGGATTCTAAAGGATTCATAAGATAAGTTTTTTCAATACATATTTTAATTCATATTTTATTATATTTTATTTTATTTTAAAAGTTGGAAAAGCGCCGCTGGTGGATCAGATTGAAACTAACTTAACTACAAAAAATGACATGTGTGATCGATATGCCGACAAAATCAAGGATATATGTGTAGTTAGCTTAAGACATCATTAAGAAATAAAAATTATCCTCATTTTAATACGATGATGTAAAAAATTATAAAATAAATGAAACTTAAACGTTCACTGTATCGAAGATTGGCCAGCTCGCAGAGATTTCCGACGGACTTGGTATATATGAGTAGTTAGCTTAAGACATCTTTAAAAAACAAAAATTATCCTCATTTTAATACGATGATGTAAACCCGTTTGTTATTGACTCCAAACTTGATCATTTTTTTCAAAACTAAAATAAATGGAATTTAGATGTTTACTGTATCGAGGATTGGCTAGCTCACAGAGATTTCCGACGGACATGCTATATATGTGTAGTTAGCTTAAGACATCCTTAAAAAACAAAAAGTATTCTCATTTTATTACGATGATGTAAACCCGTTTGTTATTGACCCCAAACTTGATCAATTTTTTCACAACTAAACTAAATGGAATTAAGACGTTCACTGTATCGAAGATTGGCCAGCTCACAGAGATTTCCGACGGACTTGGTATATATGCGTAGTTAGCTTAAGACATCCTTAAAAAGAAAAAAGTATTCTCATTTTAATACGATGATGTAAACCCATTTGTTATTGACCCCAAACTTGACCAATTTTTTCAAAACTAAAATAAATGGAATTTACATGTTTACTGTATCGAGGATTGGCTAGCTCACAGAGATTTCCGACGGACATGGTATATATGTGTAGTTGGCTTAAGACATCCTTAAAAAACAAAAAGTATTCTCATTTTAATACGATGATGTAAACCCATTTGTTATTGACCCCAAGCTTGATCAATTTTTTCAAAACTAAAATAAATGGAATTTAGACGTTTACTTTATCGAAGATTGGCCAGCTCGCAAAGATTTCCGACGGACATGGTATATATGTGTAGTTAGCTTAAGACATCCTTAAAAAGCAAAAAGTATTCTCATTTTAATACGATGATGTAAACCCATTTGTTATTGACCCCAAACTTGATCAATTTTTTCAAAACTAAAATAAATGGAATTTAGATGTTTACTGTATCGAAGATTGGCCAGCTCACAGAGATTTTCGACGGGCCTGGTATATATGTGTAGTTAGCTTAAGACATCCTTAAAAAGCAAAAAGTATTCTCATTTTATTACGATGATGTAAACCCATTTGTTATTGAACCCAAACTTGATCAATTTTTTCAAAACTAAAATAAACGGGATTTAGACGTTCACTGTATCGAGGTTTCGAGAATTCCATTTATTTTAGTTTTGAAAAAATTGATCAAGTTTGGGGTCAATAACAAATGGGTTTACATCATCGTATTAAAATGAGGATAATTTTTATTTCTTAATGATGTCTTAAGCTAACTACACATATATACCATGTCCGTCGGAAATCTCTGTGAGCTGGCCAATCCTCGATACAGTGAACGTCCAAGTTCCATTTATTTAATTTTGAAAAAAAAATGATCAAGTTCGGGGCCAATAACAAATGGGTTTACATCATCATATTAAAGTGGGAAAAATTTTTGGTGTTTCTAACATATCGAATTTCGTTTTAATCTTTTTTTTTATTATCATTGCCAAAGTCACTAAGTTTACTAATTGCGTATTAACGACTATTTGTTTTTTATAACAAAATTTTAAATAATCCTAATTTTGCTTTTGCCAACTGTTTTACTAATACATGTGCATTTTTGTTATTGCGACAAATTTTGTAGTCCGCCATGTTTTGTCCTAATTTATAGTTACTTACAAAGTTACAACTAAAGATAAGAGCAACAATAACATAATACAACTTCTGGAGTGCGTTCACGAACTCCACATTGTTACGGTATTGTAACGACTGTCAACATTTTATTCAGGTTGTGAAGATGCGTTCCATTTGTATATTTGTACGATTGAGATCTATAAACGCTCTCCAGTAGGCCGTTATCATAACACAAAATGACAACAATTATGGGAAGCAGAAAGTAAATGTGCTTTTACTCGTTTCACACATAATTAACAAAAATAACATTAACGTTAAAATAATATAAGTGGTGTATGTTTCCTGTTGAACAACATTTGTACCTACAGTTGACTAATATCGTTTAACTTGCATGTACTGATTACATTGGGATTATTGAACTTCCTTATTATATAGTACATATTCATTAAAACATGCTCGTTAAGTAGCGTACTATTTCCCAGTAGCAATTTTTTATGTGATATTTGTGGAAAATAAAAATGGTTTTACTATTTTCTATTCCAGTTATAGTTACTTTCAATAACAATATTTCGTTTATCCGTGCATGTTATCAAAAAGACAATTCTACCATGTACTTAATGTTGAATTTTTATAATTTTATTTTATGTTCATGCTAATTACGCGAATTGTGTTTAGGGGCAACATGCAATTAAATTAAATATCTGAAGTTCATGCGATTTGCAAATTAAATTTACGTCTTCGGCTCCCCATAAAAATAAAATTGCAACGATAATTCCCACACCGGATTTTCACGAGTAAATAAAAGTGCATAAAATAAGTATTTTTATATATAACTTTAATAATTATTTACTTATTTTTATTGTTAATTTTATAATTTTTTTTTACAATTATTAGTAATTTATACATTTATTTAATTATTTATACTTTAAAATACTGTGTAACATAAAATGTTTGGTTTTTATTTTTGGGTAAATTATTTAATTATTTAATATTAAATTTTATTACATATTTATATTATTTGACTGTGACATTATTTTATAAATAAAACAATTTAAATTTATATAAATATAAACAGATGTGGTTTAAATATTGCTAACAAATTGCCGAGAATGGTGGCCATTTTGTTTATATTTTATATTCACATCGTGTTATTTGGAAATTTTTACAATTTATTATAAATGTATAAAAATTATTCAATTAATTATTTATAATATTGTTAACTCTAATATTAAATTTTATGTTGTCTTTGACAAGTTTTACTCGTAATTATTTAAATAAAAAATGTGTAATTTATTTTTGGAAGTCTTTGGTTTTTAATTTAACTCATGATTATCAGGCTTTTAGGGAAAAAGAAAACAATAACTGTCAACTTATTTTTTGAAATTTTGTTATGTTGGTAACAAATTATTTAAATTATCAATACTCTCTCCGTCCATTCGACAACACGTCATTTATTTAGACCAAAATATTTACAAAAACTAGATAACTATATATTAAATTAAACACAGGAAAGGCAGATAATACTAAAAACGAATAAAATATTTTAAATTGGCCTAGTTTGATGTTCGAAAGTTAACCTGTAGTTATGAGATCTATTTCCGAAAACGCCTATAACAGTTTTGTTTATGTACACAGGGCAATTAACCATTTAAATATAGCGTACTCGTATTTTGTTCCAGAACAAACTTATTTTGTTTTATTTTGAAAGATAATTTTATCTCTTATTTTCATTTGTTTTGATTTTTTAATGGTAACTATAGTACTAGTGAATCTGATAAAAATAACGGCAATCCTGCTATAACCGGACAAACCGAAATCAAAGATTATTCGGGAAATGGCACTTCACGTATTTTTCCTATTAAGCTTCGCGGTTAAACTTTTTAAGATTATAGTAAACAATTTTTCATTTTGTTTATAATTCGCTTCACAACTTTTCGCTTAAGTACGTATATATTAAAGTTTTCCGTTTATGACGATATAAACACTATAAATGCTATTTGTTTTCGTTTCAGTTACAAAATAAAACTTAGTTTATGTAAATTATCTGTTGTCGAGTTTTCTAATTAAATTTACACAATTTTAATTTATTTTTGAGATTGGTTTGCTTGCCTTCAGCTGCTGTGATCCATGTTACATAGTACACACAAAACCTCATCAGTTAAAAGAAATTGTATTTTTTTTTTATTTAAATAATTAAGAAGTTCTTCTTTATATAATATGTATATTGTTATTCACTAGATTTATATTTTTTAAGGACACAATTATTGTTATAGCATTTTCAATTGTTTTAATTATTTATTCTTAGGAAAATTACAAGATTTTATTTAGAACTTTTTTTTTTGATTGTCTGAAAATTAGAAACAATAAAATGAAGAATACTTATCTTAACCGAAAAATAAAATGAAAAAATTTAATTTACTTGGACGGAAAGTTTTGTAGTAGTTTATATAGTTTTATGCGCCAGAGCAATATTCAATCTTAGACAAAAATATATTATATGTATTATATACATATGTATATAGTTTGGATTAGAAAGTGTCCTACATACTCGTACATATTAAGATCCTTTATGGTATAAGGATTAAATTATGATTATCATAAAAAAAAAATTAATAATATTTTTTGGTTTAGTTTAAAAATATTTGTGTGCCAATAAAACAAATATTTTTAAAACAAAAAATATTTTAATTTTTTTTATTAATATGCTATGGATTTTTTTAAAATTAATATTTAATATTTATATATGATATGATTTGTTGTTATTAAATAAAATCTTATAATTTTTTTTTCGCATTTGGAATGAAATGAAAAAAAATATGATTTCATCACTAATCAATTATTCGAATTGATGATGAATTACTACTATTCGAGCTCTGGCTCTGGCATGGCGGATGGCTTAGTATTCCAGACGAGCCTGGCATTGATACATTCGCTTGTGTTATAATGCTGCCGCTACTATCACCGCGCGAGCTGGTTAGAGTGCCTGTGGCAAACGTACATCGTTTATTCGATTGATTCGTTCTGATTAATTGACGTCGTGTTTGGTTCCGTTGTATCATCGAATTACTATGACTACAGTGACAATACCGATGTCGATGACATGTTGTGCACATTTTTTTACGTGTTACGGTCATATATTCATCGATACCACTATTCGGTGATTTATTGCTGTTACATGAGTTACATGTATTACTGCGATGCCGTCATATAATTTTACGATCACGATCATATTGATTTACGGATGAATAACTAAGTGATGTTGATGTTGTCACCATTGCTTTCACATGACACTGGAATTGTAAAATGATAAAAAATAATTAGTAACTGTGTAATTATTAATAATTAAAACGATTGTTAAAATTATAATTGGATTTATTATGTGAGTGAAGAAAATGGGAAAATTAATGAGTTGCAAATTAATAATATACGCACGAGACATTAGTTCTAACATGCTCGTATTAAGCCCACCTATTATATAGATTTATATAGTTTCTTGTATATTATACATGTCAGGAAAATCTAATTAAAAAATTTCCATTTTTTACCTGTCAATTATATGATTATTAATTACCTTAGTTATATTGGACGCACCCCAAAACTATTTCTAATTTTCAAATCATGAAGTTTTCTGCACACAACATTTTTATATTTTTAGCCGAGTTCCGTTGTGAGCATTTTGGGCGGTATTGATTAACTGTGTTCGAGAAAATGGTATGAATAGAAAATTATTTATGTATGTATGTAGGTAGAATTGTTTCAATGTTAGCAAAGACTATTGAACTAGTTTTACTTTGTTGTAATTTTAATTATTTTTGTCCTAGATAATATAATCTAACCCAAAAATAAAACCGATAGCCGTAAGGACTAAGCCAGGGTTGATTAAAACTAGCTAGATGATGGGAGCTGATTATGTAGTGTGTGTAACTCTCATTTTTTATTTATTTAAGCTAAGATAAAATTAAATAATTTTTAATTTTTATTTTATTTATTCAAATTCTTGAAATTTGTTTTTTTTTTAAATCGAACGTTGTGAATTTAATAGATGTGATCACTGTTGATCGAAGATGTAACAAAATTGAGCATTTAATATTGAAAATACCACGAACATGTAAAGACTACGGTCTTAAGTTCTAAATTATTTTCATAGGTTTGCTTGTCTTATGGTTGGATTAATCATATTAAGACCTCAATTCCAAGAAATATTGAAAAACTCTTTGCTGACAATTGAAGATTGAATATTCAGCAGAAAACGCAGAACGACAGTTTGGTTAAGGGGGGCAATAACAATAAAATGGTGCGATCCTCTCCAAAACCGTTATGGTCCAATTTAAAGGTTCCCTTGACATTAGGGCCTTTGGTGGCTCTGTATGGTCGGAAATAATATACTGTGTCTCCACCGAAGAGCACTAACTAAAGCGTACAGAATAGTCTCAACCGAAGCGGTTACTGTTCTAGCTGGAGCCATCCCAATCGATACATTGTTGATTAAGCGATTGACGATTTTCGAAGATATTCGAAAAGCATCCATAGCAAATGGGTGGAGATAGATGGAACTAATCGTGCGACACGGCAGAATTAATCATAGTTACATGCCAAATAGCAGTTATGTAGTTAAACTAATTTAGGGCAGATAGCAAGCCGGTACTTATTTTGTCCAATCACGAATGAATGTACTGTACTGAAATTATGTGACAAAATTTCAAGCGCGAGGCGGACGAGCACGACATCGATTGTAAGGTAAACTCAGACTTTCGATTCAAATAAGGTATAAATTTTTAAAAGTTTTTAATTCATAACACCGCAGGTTTATAGTCAATAGAGTTTTTAATTAATTTTAAATATTTTAACATTTTAAATATAGACGTAAGGAGGAGCCTGGAAAGCCTGGGTTAAACCGTAAGCCTTTTATAACTGCAATGTATGTGAAGTTGGCCCGGAAAGTAGCCCGAAAAAAATGCGTCTTTGCTTAATCGGTAATATTTTTGAGCTGGCCCAATTACCATTATCTTTAATTCCTATCCCGAAATTTATTTGCATCAACATATACAAGTTTAATTTTACAAGCCAACACGAAAAAATAGAAAAAATTTGATGAATAAATTTATAATACGTATGTATGTATATATATGAAAAGGAAATATAGTGAAAATTTCAAAAAATTTTGTAGTCTATTACAAATACGAGTATTATGATATTACGTAGGATTTAAAAAAAAATACCAAAACATTTTGCAATGAGGCGTTTTGCACAGGGATTGCCTGAGACTTCGGCCACTGTCGAGAATTAGTGTAGCCCATCTGGAATCCAAATAATGTATCTCCATTTCTGTCCGACGTGGAAAGAAGGTGCATGCCATTGGATCTTCTTTCTCATATGGTCTCCAATAATTTCCGATGGTAGCCGAAGTTTCAATTAATCCCTGTGACAACCGCCACAAAACAAAATTTCTTAGTAAATTTTTCGTTGAAAATCTTTACATACTGAGACTGGTATGAACCTCCTTTCCACCTCGTACATAAACGGAGCTAAATTATTTGAATTCCAGATAACCTACACTAATTCTCGAAGTCGCCGAAGTATCAGGTAATCCCTGTGACAACCGCAACAGAAGAAAATTTCTTATTAAATTTTTTGTTGAAAATCGTTACATTCTGAGATTGGTAGGAACCTCCTTTCCACCTCGTACCGAAATGGGGCTACATTATTTGAATTCCAGATGGCATATACTAATTTTCGATAGTCGTCGAAGTTTCAGGTAATCCTTGTGACAACCGCCACGAAACAAAATTTTTTAGTTAATTTTTTGTTGAAAATCGTTACTTAATGAGATTGGCACGGACCTCCTTTCCATCTCGTACAGAAATGGGGCTACATTATTTGGATTCCAGATGATCTTCATTAATTTTCGACGGTAGCTGAAGTTTCAGGTAATCCCTGTGACAACCGCCACGAAACAATTTTTTTTAGTAAATTTTTTGTCGAAAATCGATACATAATGAGATTGGCACGGACCTCCTTTCCACCTCGTACAGAAATGGGGCTACATTATTTGAATTTCAGATGGTCTTTAATAATTTTCGACGGTAGCCGAATTTTAACCGCCATAGAAGAAATTGTCTTGGTCAATTTTTTGTGGAAAATCGTTACATTCTGAGAGTGGTACGAACCTCCTTTCCACCTCGTACAGAAATGGAGCTACATTCCAGATGGCCTACACTAATTCTCGAGAGCCGCCGAAGTTTCAGGTAATCCTTGTGACAACCGCCACAGAAGAAAATTCCTTAGTAAATGTTTCGTTCAAAATCGTTACATACTGAGACTGGCACGAATCTCCTTTCCAACTCGAACAGAAATGGGGCTACATTATTTGAATTCCAGATGGCCTACACTAATTCTCGACAGTCGCCGAAGTTTCAGGTAATCCTTGTGACAACCGCCACGAATCAAAATTTCTTAGTAAATTTTTTGTTGAAAATCGTTACATTCTGAGACTGGTAGGAACCTCCTTTCCACCTCGTATTAAAATGGTGCTACATTATTTGAATTCCAGGTGATCTTTAATAATTTTCGACGGTAGCCGAATTTTCAGGTAATCCCTGTGACAACCGCAACGGAAGTAAATTTCTTAGTAAATTTTTTGTTGAAAATCGTTACATTCTGAGTCTGGTACGAACTTACTTTCCACCTCGTACAGAAATAAGGCTAAATTATTTGAATTCCAGATGGCTTACATTAATTTTTGACAGTAGTCGAAGTTTCAGGTAATCCTTGTGACAACCGCCACAGAAGAAAATTTCTTAGTAAATTTTTTGTTGAAAATCGTTACATATTGAGACTGGCACGAACCTTTTCCACCTCGTATAGAAATAAAAGTCCATTATCTCAGTTTAAAGTACTGTAAACGTATTTTATTTCAGAACCTTACAGACTAATTTTTTGAACTTACCACTAAATTTTATAGTGTTGGCTTGTAAAATCAAATCTTGTTGTAGTATGTTAATGCAAAAAAAAAATTGGGATAAGAAGTAAAGGTAATGCAGTTTTTATAAATTTTTCGGGCCAGTTTTACATCGGTGTAACTGCAACTAAATTTTGAAAACTATTATTATTATTTTATAACTATTATTAGTTAACATAAGTCCCAATGTACATTTTCAAGTTTCTGTATGCTACAAAAAAAGTTTATCGAAAATGTCACAATAAAAGCTTTAATATTTTTTCTGATTTTTAGCATAAACAATCGGGCTAACGGCCGAGTACATTTATTTTGATTGATGGATTATAGCAAACCAATAAACTTTGAACTCTCTAGTATAGAACATTTTAAGGTTAACATCACATATATTGCTTTTATTCGATAAAAAAAAAATTTGATTGAATTTTTGGACTACAATACATCGAATACCATCCTATACATCACATCATTAATTTTATGTATCATAATTTAGTTTTTATAACCAGAAACCCCATTATCATTATATCAAACAATGCGGAAAACTTTCATACCCATATAAAGCTTCATTGTTATGTATATTAGGTGCTTCACAAAAGTGCATGCGTATGTAATAAATTTATCTACGTTTATGTCCTTTAAGACACTATAATAGATTTTTTTTGTTGTTGAAATAATTATAATTGACCAGCATATATACATAATATAACATATTATTTATGATGACAATGACATATCTACTCTACACTATACATTCATCATGTTTGAGTTTATAAAAGTGTAAGTGTATAAATTTCCACACAGTGTTTTTCTGGTGCGGTGATACAACATAATACATATTATAATTACATGGTGGGAAATCTAATTTTATATGCTATAAACATAAAAAAAAAAAATTTCATTTTAACATGAATTTTTTATTATTATGGATTAATAATAATTTTAAGTACATTTCTATGAATTTATTATGACATTACAAATTTGAACCTGATATATATACACTTAGTAAAAATAATGTTGACTCGATTATCACGCGGGCACACCAAATAATCAAAACACATTGTCGACTCGTCCAAACCATCTTCCTACCTCGTACTCTAACCACTTGAACAAAATATTATAATCTAAATTACCTCCCAAACCATTATTTCCTTAACAACAATGGTAAAGCTAAATGAAAACTATAGAAAATATTCACCGACATAAATAAACTGTTCACCCTTATTTATTCCTAACTAAATACCAAAAAAAAAAAAAAATTATCAAAAAAGCTCATAAAATAGAATCTACCTTTAGGTTAATCCGTTTTCTATAATACATAGAACATTATTGTCCTTGTCTATAAATAAAAAAAAAAAATCATTCGTTCGAAATTAATACGATCGATTAGGATCGATCAAAGTGATCATTAATTAGTTATGGTTCAGTGGTTAGATAAAAATATAACCAAAAAAAAAGAATATAAATAAAATTATTAATAAAATCATCTACAGAGGTATAATAAAAATAAATTTAATCAGATAAATTATATTTTGTTCGATTTTCCTTTTTGGTTGCGTCTATATTACGACTTTATACATATACATACATAAAAATATTTACAATGTATTTTATATGTTATCTTTAACCGTAAAATGGCGAACGCAATAAAACCACGTGCTATCATCCACACACCTTATGCCATGTTCCATATATTTAGCTTTATACCTACGTACAGAAAACAATTAATTTATTTAATAGCTTTAATATGCCGATAAATTTATAGGTTAGGTTGTCATATAATTCAAAAATTGATAATCAATATGCACATGTACTCAAATATAAGTATGGAAGTTTAAATAATGGCGGTTGCCTTTTACCATTTTTGTGTCTTATGGGTTGTGAATTAAAATTTATTACTCGCGTGCCATTAATACGTTTGTCTATTTTTACAAGAATATAAATAAAATTATAAATAACAAATTGATTTTTTATTTATTTTAATTTATTTGTTTTACTCAATTTCTTTTAAACTTATTAAAATTAAAGTAAATAAAATAAATCGAATAAGAATAGAAATATTATTTAGAAAATGTACCCTATATACCTATATATACATTTCGCTGGAGGAATGCCGAACGAAATAATAATAATAAATTAACCTGTTGCTGTAAAACGACAAATCGATAAAAATACCTCAATTTCGAGTTATTCTTGAGTACAGAAACTTTTGTTTAACATGCGATTATTCATAGATAGGCTCTAGGTCGAACAACATACACCAATTAAATAGAAAGCATGCAGAGAAATGTTATTTAGAATAATGTATATTTCTATGTACAGGGTGGTTCATTAGGTTTGTAGTTTCTTTCACTCGACCTCAGGTGCAGGGTGCAAAGTGAAATTTCATCAACAGATTACGATCTATGTGAAATGTAACACATCTATCACCCTGTCGGTGTGCAAAACTCATGGGTCGACCCATCTTCCATGCCAATGTGCCAATCTTAATTCGGTCCTATAGCCGTAAGTCTTCAAATTGGCTGAATAGGCGTAAAGTAAGGATGGAATAAGCACAAACCGCGAAAGAGTAAGGAGAGCCTTGTGCCCCAAAACTGATTGCATTGATAATAAAAAAAAAATTATATAACTTCGCGCACTGTATATGGTCACCCAGCACAAAATTTAGAATTTATTCATTACAACTGTCGTAATAATATTTTTATATATGGCTTCATAAATCATTTTTGATTTTCCATAATTGCAGGGCATTCGGCTTCGGTTTAACCCATTAATTACCTTTACATTTTTATTAAAATTAAATGCTACATTTCGAATTGACATGAAATAAATAAATAATTTTAGATTTAGATACTTAAAATGTTCTGGACTTTTTTTGAAAAGTGATAATTGTACACAATTTTCAAACGCATAGTAGGTAGTAGAATTGCTTTATTTAAATGAAGAAATCCTTAACAGCTTCAAAGAATGTTAGTTTGTTCCGTTTTAAACAGGTGTGGAATTGATACACAAATTAAGCTTATCCCTGTATAAAACGGAATATGAATATAATTTAATTCGTTTTAGTTCAAAAGAACGAAACAAGATCAACAGTTAGTTGTAGGGACGTTAAATACTCTATCGATCAAGACTTGCTAAAACCCGACGCGCGCTTTTTATTGTTTTGCCAGTTAATTAAGCGTGATTCAGTTGAGTGAGTGAGATTCGAATCTGGTATTCTCTGTCAAAGGTGGCCTCAAATAGGCGCCAAACTGTTTAGAGTATTAGCAGGATTAAACTTAAATATGACTTTATTCTGTGTAAGAATAGTTCTTCTAGGCGTCATTTTCTTCTCAATAATAAAGAAGACCCTGGTTGAAGATGCTTATTGTGATATACCGTTGTTGTAATTAACACTTATTATTTAGTTTCTAGGCACAATTGGAGAGTGTTTTAGAAGATTTTCCAGGCGCCCACCAGGACTCCCAGTAGACTTCTAAGTTAAAGAACGGGGTACTCAACTTGGTATTGGGAATTGGGATATCCGACCGAAGCACTTCGATTTATTTCGGGAATTAGTGTGACAAAGAGAGATCTTTGGGTTAGTTTGGGTGACAGCCTGAAAACAGCAAGAATGGAATTATAAAATTAGAAGGAGGCGGATTCATTTGACCAATCAAACTTTGTTCGTTTTTTTGCATACGTTTTAATGTTGGTATGTTTTCATATTTGAATGATCGTATTACGAGTGTTGGAAACGGATTTTAATGATAATTTCTGAGGGGAAATTTTCAGATACCAGAAATTTAAAAAACAGAAAATCCACTCGAATAAATTTGGAAAGAATTGGTAAGAGGGCGTTTTCGGGTGTCGTTATTCGATTGAAAAAATCCGAAATTTGGATTCAGACCTCCGTTTAGGTCTGGGTTCCATTTATAAATGTTTTAGGCTGTCAAGATTTTAATATAAATTTGTGAGATAAATTTTTTGAGTGTCTTAGGAACCGGTTGCAATAAAATATGCTCCTAGGGTAATTCGTTTAAGGTGTTCTTTTGATAAAAATTGGTTAGACAGGGGTTTTAAGTGTCAGGAATCGATTGCAATGGGTTTGGAGGTTTGTTAATAATCTTGTTAATAATTTGTGAGAAAGAGTTTTCGAGTGCCTGAGACGATTAAGATGATTTATATCGATAATGTCCATTTAGAAGGTCCTCTGGTATATTAAGGGTACATTTTTGACACTTTTATCGGTTCGAAGAGTTTAAATATGTTGATATATTATAAACTCGGGTCTCAGGAAATGATTGCAATCAGTTTAGCTTCCAGAATAATTCAATAAGGTAGTAAAAATCATTTAAGCGGTTAGTTAATGTCGGTCCTTTATATATAAATTTTCTTCGGGTAAAATGAGTTTGATACAATTCGTGGATGGGGAAATTATTTTGTGAAAATTGTTAAGAACCGCCCTGCGGTGGGGCCATCATGATGCATCATGTTGTAATATGTTATGCCTTGTTGTTCGATTTTGCGTCACGTTTTACCGTGTTGCAGAATGAAACTAAGCTGTTTTTCGTGATTATGATGGAACTTGTTTTATATGTAAGTTCAGTATAGTTTCAGGTATTTTATGTTCTTCTATTCCTTATCGTTCTATTCCTTATCGAACAACTAGCGCGAAACTGACGCAACCAGTTTTTTTTTTACTTTCAAGCCCATTTTTCTTACACCAGTGCCCCTATTCTGGTAATTCCCCGGGAATAGGGAATAATTTTTTTCTCCATTTTCGAAAAGTTAATTCTGGCGGTTGGGTAGTATCCGTTAAATTCTATCCGTTAGTATCCGTTAAATTCTATACCCAGCTAATTCTTTTCTAAAATAGGTATGGAGTAAAAAACGTTGAAATTGCTATAATGGGGAATAATTTTTTCACAAAAGCTAGAATACACTTTTTGGGAAAAGGCAATAAAACTGGTACAAAATTTAAAATTTCCGTTCCTCGGGAGTTACCAGAATAGGGCCACTAGTCACGGGTGTGAAGTATTCCAGATTTTCCATAGAAGTTATGAATGTATGAATATCACACTGTTAGTTCAAATTCAATTGAAGAATGGGTCTTTTTTAGAAAATGACTCAAACCTCAATTTAAATAAAAAATATATAATATTTTCTAAAAAAAAAAATTATAAATAAACTCAAGCATTGTAAGCACCAATTGCATTGCAAGCAACACGTAGTCAAGCATTGTAAGCACCAATTGGTTTATTTAGGAGACTCAATGGCAAACTTCATGTACTATCGACCGGAATGACCGATAATGGCCAGCCAAATTTGAGTTAAAATGACGTTCAGATGTACCTAGAATATAAAAGCTTGTAACAATAAATCCGAGGTCGTACATTATTAGCAGTAGGTGGATTTGGTTAGATGGCTCAATGACCAACTTTGTGTACTAGCCTGAATCATGATCTCTGGGAATGGCCGATAATGGCCATCCAAAGTTGAATGAAAATGACATCAGTACACCGAGAATATCAAAATTCGTAGCAATAAACCCGAAGTCGTGCATTATTAGCACTAAGTGGTTTGGGTTAGGTGATTCAATGACCAACTTCGTGTACTTGTCATTGAGTCACCTAATCAAAACTATCTAGTGCTAATAATGTACGACCTCGGGTTTATTGCTACGTATTTTGATATTCTAGATGTTAAGATTTAATTTTTCCTCAAATTTGGATGGCCAATATCGGCCATTCCCAGAGTGCGTGATTCAGGTCTCGCTAGTACACGATGTTTCTCGTTGAGTCACGTAACCAAAACCACTTAGTGCTAATAATGCACGACATCGGATATATTGCTACATTGCTGATTTGATATTCTCGGTGTACTAATTTCATTTTTACTCAAATTTAGATGGCCAATATTAGCCATTTCCGTATTCTAATTTTGTTCGAAAACCGCGGGTCCGGAGCTGCGAGTTTTTTTGATGTTTCATCAGCACACTAAACAAAAATATAAAATTTAATTATTAATAGCAGCAAAACTCCCGCTCTCAAGTTTCAGTTTTCGAACAAAATTTGTACTTGATGTTGGTGATTCAGGACAGAGTCGCCCATCAGTAGTCAGGACATTTTTTTGTTTTTTTTTTTACTAAATTTTAATGGCCATTGACGATCATATCTGGAGAGTGTAATTCAGTTCTCGCTAATTCGTGCAGTAGTTGATTAAGCACCTACCTAAACCCATCTTGTTTTAATAATGCACTGGTACCAATTTTTATTTAGTTGTACTGCTATAAAAGGACATTCTTATTTTCTTATAAAAGTAAAAAATTCTTAAGTTGATTCGACATATTTTTTTAATCTCTGGAAAAGTTTCTGGAATTTTCTTATTAGAAATCAATGAGAAATTCTTAATTGGTTTGAGTTCAGCATATTTGGTTTGCGTCCCAACTGTTTTTTATAAGATACAATATTTTTCTGCCATTTTAGTTAAGACAATTTAATATACGTCTTACAAATATACTGATAAAATTTGCCCGATTTCGTTAAACTTATCTTGATGTGTTTATTTTTTATATATCGTCAATTCAATGAATTTTATTTCAATGATTTGAATTAAAATTATGTACAAAATTTGTAATTTATATTATATAATTTAAACTAATTAAAATAATGTAAAATGAAACATAATATTTTACTTTTCATCGCGAATTTCTCATTAAAAATCATAACAGTGTACTCCACACAACTACAAGGAAAGGCTTTGGAATTCCAATTGGAATTAGCAGATTTCCAATTAGATTTATATACGAATACGATTTTAATCTATGGAAAAATTTATGGAATATTTCTCGGGCCCCCACTAGTCACATATTATAAACAAATCAAAGTAAAAAATCAGGTCTAAAACTCTGTTACGATCATTTAATATATCAAACCTTTATCTCAAGTTAGAAATGACCATGGTATCTATGAACAGGTACTCAATTTTCAAAGATACACTGGTGGGTAGACTTTCGCCAATTTCACACAGAATTTATCAGCGCACAGTTTAAGAATAAACCTAAATGTTGGCAAACTCTTTACATCTTTAGTATTTTGTAGTTGAAATATTTCGGCTGCGATAGCCGAAGTACTGTATTATCGAGTTATCTATTTTAGGCTCAAAATTTAAGATTAATTTTAATAGGGCCCGACAGGTAATATTCAATTTTCGGGTGGAATATCAAATGCACTATCTACATTACCGACGTTTTTCTTATATACATATTTCGAAAATGGTCTCACAATCTATAGTGGTTGTAAACACGAATCGAAAGTGGACTGACTTATCAAACCCGTCATAATGAGGGATGGGTCCAGTCAAATAAAGCAAAAAAATTCCATGAAATTGCGCATCTTCTTTTGAATAACTTTAAGACTTTATGCTATGCTTTTTGAGTGCTGATTACAAAGAGGTAGGTATGCCTTTTATAACCAGCTGGGATTTTTTAAACATTTGCTACTTCTGACGGAACTCGATCATTTCTTATCAAATTATGATGAAATTTGATTTCTCGTATTCCTTGGGGATTCTAAACTAAGTTTTGTATACAATTTTGGAATTGGTCCATGCTGACAGGGGCTCCGAGATTTCTTATCCAATATAGTGGTGAAGTTTGGTTTCTAGGCTTATATTTTATACTGGGTTTATATTAAATCTCCTATGAAAAACAATATATTGGGTTGTTTCTCTTGTAGCGGATATCCTGCCATATTGAATCTATATGAGGAACATCGGAAACTTAAAATAAACACAAATAAATCTTCGTCACATTTCCCAAGTAGAATGTCAATATCACTTTACCTGCTAGAAAAATAACTGAACATATTGAATACTTGCGGTAGTTTTTCAGGTATGGGCAGTAAACGATGAATCTTCACAATCTAAAGTAAGAGTAATATCAAATTTTAATCATAATTTTTTTTAAATATTTGGTAAGGAAGTGGAGAAATAGCGTCCAGCAAGAACACATTGCAGAGCTTCGCCAAGGTACTGGAGGGCCAATACAAATGTTGGTTTTTATGTGAAACCCAAAGCTTTGTCAAAAACGAGAGGAGTCGAAAATTGTTTAATGAGATATTTGATTAGTCCATAAAGAGCCTTGAAAAATTCACAAGGCGCTAGTTCTAAGAATCGATTTGAGTTCTGCTGGATTTAAACGAAAAACCCCAAAGCTTTGTCAAATATGAAAGGAGCTGACTAGTTTTTAAAATCCCATTTAATAATGAGCCATTAAGTTTGAAATGGGGATGCTCAATTTTTACCAAAAGTGAGTGGAATGGAAAATATGTTAATTGATAATTTAATTAGCCTAAAAATGGATGGAGCTTAATTTTTTTAAATATCAATTTAATTACTTTATAATAACCTTTAATTTATCTTTGTTGCTTCTTTAACCTTTCTTCTAATCCTCCCGTAAATTTGGATTGTCAAATGCATATAATTTATATCGACCCATCTGAGGTAGTTGAACAAAACTACCCCTTCCAAAATTATTGCATTATGTTAAATACATATTACATACTAATTAGTGATGATTCGATGTTTTTATTTTGAATTGAAATTAATCAAATTTGTCTTGTACATACTACGAGCTTATATATACAAAACGTACAAAACACATAATTATATTTTTGTATATAAAACATAAAATTATATTTTAATCAGCTTTTACGGTGTTAACATGATTTTGTTGTTGTGCATAAATTTTATATTTATTTTTATGTTTTAACGATTTTGATTTAATTTCATTTGCATAACAAACGAAAGATAAAATGAAAATTCCAAAAGTCGTTATCATTTATATATAAATACATATATATATATATATTTATATTTAGTGAATGAATGATATAGCTGCTAATAAATACATATACACATTTGTGTGTATGTATATGCATACATAAAATTTCAGTTTGAAAGTGATGATTAATTTTAATTGCATTTACTGGGATTAACATTAAATCATCGGATTTTATATACTACACCATGTACCTAAAAGGGGTATGAAAAGTGAGCTGCATGATTCACACCACGATTAACACCTCGTCATTATACATATACAATAGATAGATAAAACAATTCGTTAAAATGTTTTAAATTAAAACCAATGGACTATTTTGTTACGAAGTTAGTTAATCTTAAAATTTCATTCAATAAACTCACATTAAAAATGACGACCGAAATCGATGTGCATCAATTGTCAATGAGCGAAATAAGCAATCTGATATTAAATAAGAAAATTTTTTTGGACGTCCAATTTACTATAAATTCGAAAATTTTGTATGCCCATCGGTCCGAGCTATCCAAACGGTCGGAGATATTTCGCAATAAATTCGCCAGTGATCAGAGTAAAAGTGAAATTTTTCATATTGAAATAAAGGATTACAGTTTTGAGGATTTTAAAGAATTTTTATCATATCTTTACTATGATATGTGTACAGTGACGACGGAAAATTTTGTAGCCTTAATAAATTTATCGAACGAATATAAATTATATAAATTTGAAAATTTTATAATCAACAATTTTTTATTGCAACCCGAAAATCGTAATATTAAAAACATTTTAAAAATATTTAATTACTGTGTTATCAATAATTATAAATTGTTATATGCATGGTCGAAACAATTGTTGTCGCAAAGTTTATACAATTCGTTCGAAACTGCAGAATTCCTAGAAATAGATAAAGCAACGCTAATTGAAATATTAAATTTAAATAATTGTGATTGTGATCGAACCACGGAATATGTATTTTTGCAGTCGCTATTAAAATGGATAAATTCGAATAATCTGGAATATGATGAAAATTTATTTAAATTCCTCCGGATAAATAATTTCAAAAATTATCAACAATTATTTCGTCCGTATAACATCAAAATTCCTGATGACGATTTCATCAAAAATAATTGTATTGCTCAACGGGAAAAATTTATAAAAAACGTGTCCCACATTGAAGTGCATAAACCATTCGAATTAAAATTTAAAATTAATAAAAATACGTATTTAATGGGACTATGGTTTGGTGTAACAACAAATATAAATATACAAAATATCGATGTCAATATTAATTTATTGCAAAGTAATAATATAATCCTTAAAACAATAACATATAACATTGAAAATCCATTTTATGATGCCATTATAAATTTTTATCAGCCATTTGAATTACAAAAAGATACCGAATATCAAATCCAAATAAGCTATCATATCTCACGTCATTTACATGACGTAAATGCTCCTATTATTATGATACCAAAACAGGACATGCTTTTAGATGGCTTGGAAATAACGTATACGGAAAAAACACCGCAGACAACGGAACCCGGAAACTCAGAATATTCACCAGTACATGGAATTTTCTTTAAACGTGTATGAATTACGATGTTTTGTGTAAAAATAAAATTTAGAAAAAAAGGCAGTGTTTTAAAAAACTTGAGAATAGTTTGAATTTTAGTATTAAATTCGCCAGAAATATACTGCAATATATGATATGCGCATGTGAAGATACTGCTAAAGGTTTACAAGTAACAAAATTAGTAAAAGCTTCATTTGTATTTACAGCAGTGCGTGAAATTTTTACTAATACTATGCGTTTATATGTGTTGGCACGAATCAAAATGATACCTGTATAAAACGGAACTGAAAATATAACTTTGTAATTTTTTAACAAATATTTGGCAGTTAACTTTAAAAAATCGAGAAATTTTAACAATCATATTAAATTATTATTCAATATTCACTAATTGGGGTTAATAGAAATTTAAAAAATAAAACTAGAAAATCTATATCCGTGGCAGATTAATAACACACACTAAACACTGAACTACATTAGGATGAATATTGAAATCAAATGAGGTAATCGGAGAAATCATAATTCAACCTCAGATAAAATGGATGGGGTAATAGAAAAATTAGAAAAAATTATACCAAGGAAAACTTTTTTTTTTACAATATTAACAGCTCGTAGAATTGTCATTTAATTTTTATTTGTATTTAGGCCATATATTTCGACTTTTACATTATTTTCAGTGGCACTTCCTATTGTATCAATTTTTTTTGCATAAATCCCAAGCGGAAACATTTACCCCATGGGGCCCAATTCTACACGCCAACTATGTGCTCTTGACACCAAGTATTGGGTGTGTGAATATGATTCCGCGCTTTCTAAATAGGTGTCACTACTAGAACTGATTATGTGTACTATAAATGGGCAATACTGGTATTCTATAGTACTTTTAATGTCAACTGTCAAACGAAGTCCGCAAAATTTTTTGGTCTAGTATTTTTAACTACTTGAAAATGTCGAATTTTATTCCAAATAAACATAATTTGCGGGAAGTTTTATTACATTATTTTATGGGAAAGAAAAATGCAAGGAAATCTTATCGTTTGCTTGTGGAAATTTACGGTGGACATATTCCATTGAATACAACGTGCAAGGAATGGTTCCGACGTTTTAAAAATGTTGATTTTGGCATTGAATATAAAGAGCATGGAAAACCACCTAAACATTTTTGAAGATGCTGAATTGGAAACGATATTGGCTGAAGATTCTTCTTAAATACAATCAGAATTGGCTGTATCATTAAATTATGATCGATAAACTGTTGCAAAACGTTTACAAACATTCGGAATGGTTCAAAAAGCTAGCAACTATGTTTCACATAAATTTAATGGAAGAGACCTCGTATTTCGAAAAACCCGTTGTGAAATACTACTTCAAAAGGACAATAAAGAAAACGTTTTTTTTTGCAACGAATAGTTACTGGAGACGAAAAATGGATTTATTATGAGAATCCCAAACGTAAAAAATCTGCAGTGACGCCTGGTGATGCTGGTCCATTGCAATCAAAGCGAAATATTCATTGCAATAAGATTATGCTCTGTATCTGGTGTGATCAGAAAGGCTTTCACGAAATATCAATTACACTAACAATTTTTGCGAATCGTCATAACGAATTTACTGGTTACTTCAGTAGCAAACTAATATAAATTTCGTTGTTTTTTTAACGATGGTACATGATTGTCTGGGTAATTACCAAATAATATTTGACAATTTTTATTAGTTTAAGTTGGTTATGCCGTAAATAAATAAAATAATTTAAAAACTCTGTACGACCCAATTACAAACATATTACGTTCTTACAATACGGTAACGTCTGCAATTAATTCTGATACATAAAGTAAAAAAACGAAAATTAAATAAAATAAAAAAATCCGCCATTCTGTAATAATAAAACAAATTGTTGAATTATCGACGAGAGATGAGCCACTTTAAGGACATAAAGCTCACCGAGTTATTTTATGATACATGTTGAAGCGTTTATAAATATTCCCATTAATATGACAATAAAAAAAAAATTCAATTCACTTGAATAAACAATTTTAATGACATCAATGGTATTAGATAAGCACCTCATGACATATTACACACATAAACAATTGAAAACATAAAATCTGAAAAGCTTCGTTGATATATTTAATAGGAAAAATCAAAATCAATTGATTCATTTCACAGTGTATCGGTTTTATTATTTTAATGAATTGAATAATCAATTAAATTTCCAAATATTTTTTTATCTGTGTATAGTGTGTAATATTTTTATTTGTATTTATTATTTATTGTAATCCAGTGGGGGGTACCCACCTTTTTTGGAGCACATTATGAAAATTCGAGAAACACTACTCGCGTATATTTTCATCGCGATTGTATCAGCTTCTGTTCCTTGTTTTATGTGCAGTTTTAATTGCTTCCCTGTGTGAATTTAATTTCTTTTTTAATAGGGCAAATAATTGCCACAGAAATGTTCCGATTCCAATGAATTCTCATATGACACTAGCAGCAGAATGCAGTTACACTTGCAGTTACAACTGAATTCATCGATGCAAGAGATGAATTTCGAATGTTTCAGGTGTATCTTTGGAGAAAATAGGAGACTGGATTTGTTGGAAAATATCAGGCGAAGGGCAAGAAGTACTTTTAGTTGGTTATTTATAACGAATAACCCGGCACACAACCCCGCAATTATTTATAAAATTGTTCCCACAAAATAATGCCTACAAAACTGTTTTCGCTAACAACACTATCGAGGTGAATTGTAGATTTCGTTAAATAGTATTTTTTATGAATTGCACCGTATATATTGTCGTTTTCGGTGATACGTCATCTCCTAGCTTGAGAAAAATCGTCTGTTTACTTTTTCAGCTTTTCAGAACTAAAACCACTTAATCAACCTGTAACTAGAAAATTCTATTTTTATACTATTTTGGTTTTTGACGATAAAATAAAACAATATTCGTAACATTTTCATATACATACACGTACCTTGCTTTAATTTAGTGGTACGTCTACTATGTCGACAAAAGCTTGTTGTTTTTTTTTCATTATTTTGATAAAGCTCTTTATTGTTGTTTTATATATATTATTAATACAGCTGGCAAAAACGTTGAAATATACAAAAAATATAAAATCATAATACATAATTTGATTTTCTGGGACATCACCGAGAAAACACTGTGATGTCTCTATTTTATGTAACCGGCCGTAAATCGAAGTTTGCTGTGTTTACAAAAAAACTACTTTGACCTCTTTTATTGATTTTGCGACTGGTAAAAGTTAATTTATTTATTTCTAACTAAATTGATTAAGTTGGATTTCAAGTATAAACCGAACGTAATAAAAAAGGTCAAATAGAATTATTATTGTTTGAGCTTTTTGTTCTGTTCGTCTTGTATTCATGATGATGATGATGATGGTTGATTGTTATCATCCAATTTTTACGATAATTTAATTATTTTTAATTTTTTGGTATTTCCATTTTTTTTATGTACTATATATAAAATAAAATGCCACTTAATGGATTTTTGTTTTTTGTTTCTTTGAATTTTCTACTACAGTTTTTGTATTTGTGAATTGTAACCAATAAAATCGTTGATATACAATCAATCAATTTTAATTTTTATCTATGTGGGGAAAATATATGGGCCCGTGTTATTTGGTAAACTGTATTTTATTTATGTATATAGCAAATACGTACTCGTATGACGGAAGGAGTGTAACAAAATTATTCAAATCCTTTCTACTTAAATTCATGATAATAGGAGATTAATAGAAAGGGTAGATTTTTAAACAACACATTCTCTTGAATAAATGTTATTTTGATGAATTCAAATTTAAAAAAAAAAAATCTGAATCTGTAAAATTTATAGAAAAGTTAAGTTAATATTTAGTCTCTCGATAAGCTTCGAATATTTACGTAAATTTTTATATATTTTTATCGCTTTATTTGAATCGAATCAAATATTGAGCATTCAACATACACGAGCCCGGTATACGACAAATATTTTAAACATTTATCCCTATTGCGATTAAATACAACAACGCTTCGCCTTCACGAAGTTTAATCATGAATTTTACGAGGTGCTTAAGCTACATTAGGCCGCTTCAGAAAGAGACCAATTATTCGGTAAATTGTTCAAATATAGTTCGAGCATAGTAACCCATAAAGTCTCACATTTCAAATATTTTTCAGGTTGTTGGAGATTTGAATGTTAAAAATTTGAAGGTATTTGTTTAAGATTATGACTTAGATAAAATTAGTAAACATCAAAAGATGAGCGAAACCATATCTCGGAGATAAGTTTAGTTTTTAATTTTGATTTTAATCAAATTTTTCTTTTGATATTAAATTTATTTTTCTAAAATTTAAATCGAGACTATATGTCCTGGAGATTACTAACAACAGTACCACCAAAATAATTAAATCTTGATTTTAATAGAGCTTAGGCCCGTGACATAGGAAAACAACCGTACTACATCCGCATCAGAGCCACCGGTTCATTATTACCTGAAAACAATAGATCATCACGCTCCATACGTTTTCTGATACATTTTTAACAGCCTGGACAGATTTTACTTATAATTTTAGAACGGCTGAAAATAACCGAGTGCCATTAAAGCCAAACTTCTGAATTTCGTTCACACTTTATGTTAAAATCCAACTCCAATCTTACAAACTATATTTCAACAAAAGCTAAAATGAGAAGAAGCACTCAAGTTAGAATTCAAATTTCATCCTACTAAAGAATTAGATCGTAATCGGACAGAAATTATACAATTCTTGTTAAAATTCCAACCCCACCTTTCTTGGCCCGAGGCTATCACCTGCTAAAAATGTCCAAGTCTAACTCATTCGGTAACAGGTTTTGAAACTTTTAGAACCAACAATTCATTAGAACCAACACTAGGCCCACAATTTATGTCATAATTCAGATCGCACTCTGCAAACTGAACTTGATCATAATTGGTTAAGAAATACCTTAGCTAAGGCTAGCATTCCCAGGTTCTAGAGCCAAAGTGTAAAATTATTAATAATAAATCAGCGGTTGAATTCCTTAGTGCAACCTATATGCATTCATAGTTCACGTTTTATGCTTTAAAAAGCATGGCACATAACTCTGTCTAAAAATTGCAGGGTGGCGACTCTGCTACAAACTTGAGAGTAATACGTAGCATTGAAGATCATATTCTTTACTATAATGGGATATCACCAATGTTATTTTGATGACCAAATTATACTTATCTAGGTTTCTTGTGTCCGGTGGTTAAGTGCTTTGAAGTGCCTACAGTGAATAACAACAACAAAAACAATGAGCGCTTTCAGGTCCCCTATCATGATTATTAAAATCATCGTCAATTTGGATAGCGCTAAACAATTTCATAACGTTGGCTTCGATTTTACTCAACATGTTTCCAACTGTTTCGTTCCCTGAAAGCGCCCAATGTAATCTAATTTCAAAACATTTAGTTGAAAAAAAAAACGAAAACGTTCTATTTATAAAAATGCAGTCTATGTATTTTATATTAAAACTGTGTCCAAAACCTGGAGTAATTATTTTTGTCTAGTAATTTTTAACATATTAAGGAAAATACCGAACTCACCCGATTTACTACAGTCTTTTTCAGAAAAAAATATTTCATATTGTTCGGCCTACGCATTTCACACTGGCAATTCAGGCATTGTAAAAATATTGTGTAGGGGAATTTTTTTGAAACAGACGACAACAATCGCGACAAGAAAATATTTACTACAGGTTTCGGTCATAGTCTGCATGTTTCAGTTGGTTTAAATACAGCACAAAAAATTAAAAATTGAGGTGAATAAAAATGTCAAACTTTTTATCTGCTTCAAGTGCTGATACAATTTTTATATGCGAAACATTTGGCTGACACAAAATAGTTGTTTCAAATAGAAGTTTGAATTTGATAAAAGTCGCAATTTTTAATTATAAACTGACCATAATTTTTAATTATAAAAGAAGATATATTTTGAAATAGAATTCATTTTATTTAAGATTTTTTTCGGCTTTTCGGACAAAATATTATTTTTAATGGACAATGTTTACGACTTTTTTAGTCGTAGAAAACAAAGAGGAAAATTACTAACAATATTTCTACCACAAAAGTAGAAAAAATGTACTCCCCTCCCCCCATTCTAACCCCAGGTCACTTGTATACACAAAGATACAGAAACCCTTTCAAAACTGAGAACTCCCTTAGGTAGCTTCTTGACAGCTTGGTGTGTAATAAATTATCAACTGGGTGGCCCTTGGCTTGGAGCTAACCCGTTTCAACTCTATGTAGATTATATCGATGGTTTTGCAAATTTATAGAAGTTTCGAGCATTGGACGATATTATCGTATTTTTTGTACGTCGCCATAGCATAAATAATGCCTGAAGGTGGTGGTCTAATGGCAAAAATGTTCAAAGTTAAGGCAGGCCAATCTTAAATTAAAATGAACAAAGCGAAATGTCTCCTTTGGGAATTTGACTTTTGGGTCATATTGTTACCAGTGAAGAAGTTAAACCTAACCCTCACATTAATAAAATCATTGAACATTCCCCGTTCTAAAGCAGAAAAATAAATTAAAGGTTTTATATGGAATTTCTGTGACATTTCAGCCCTTAATGGAATAAGGCTTGAGGACAAAATGATACAAAAATAACTATCGATAGACAGGTTTCAGACAACTAATGTTTCCAAAGAGTTTAGTCCAACTATACATGATGAATAATGAACATGCATTGGATCGTGTTCTCGTAAGATGCACTAGCACATTTGCCGCGCAACTAGAATCATTCCATGGTTATAGAATAGAACTATTCAACAATAAAGCTCTTAGACTTTGACTGGTCACAAAATAACCCAAGCCATACTTATTCGGTTAAACTTTCAGACTTCTTCTTGTTAGTATTGTAATACTAACACTTGCGACATTTAAGGCCTCCAATGGAATGCAAAATGAACTCATAGTGCTTTTTACCGACAACTAATTCACCAATAAATCCAGTACTCTAGACCGGCACCGACCAAATTAGCCCACTTCAATGAAACCTATACTATAATTTGTTACACATTTATTCCAAATTATTACAACAAATCCCGATTTTATTACTGTTACCGTTTTCGAAGAACGAGAGGTCGGTTCAGCTTATAATTAAACCTACACCGCAAAAATTGTAACTTTTGATATAGCTGTGATATCTAGATGGTTCTTGGACCAGAATTTATTACAAATTAATTACATTGATTAATTAGTTGAAGATCAATGCTATATCTTGACTAAGGGTAAATTTCAACCCCAACGATTACTTTTAACAAAAACATCCATTTTTACCATATTTAAAAATTTATTGCACCAGATCGCCACCAGATATTGAGTCAAATGTTACTCAGTAGACTTTGTGGAGGACAGGTTTTTTACCAGGACAAATGCACTTTGGTTTGAAACAAAACATTTTTTTGTTTTAAATCATAGAATATTGTACCAATTATGAAAGGTTATTTAATTTTGAATAATAATCCGTTTAAATTGGGCCGAAACAACGACCAATTTTCGTGTAATCGTCGATTGAAGTCGAAGGAACACAACTGTGATCGACCCCCTGTCGGATTGCAAAATTCACTGGCCGACCCATCTTCCATGTCAGTATAGGCTGGCATGGAGCTATGCAATGTGCAGATAGTAATGAAAATCGGGCCTATAGCCGTGCGTCCTCAATTTGGCATGCGACTGCGTAAGGTAAGGACGGAAAACGCGAACTGCGAAAGAGTTGGGATTGCTTCGGCACAGATTGAAAAAGATTAAATAAAAAAAAAAAAGACATAATGGGTTTCATTTCATTCTTATTAAAAAAATCCCTACCATATAGTTAAAGTACATATAAAAACAAACCTTGGAATAAAATAATTATTTTAGGCAGAACAATGTTTGCCAGGTGAGCTAGTTAATTTATAATATTTAAAAATTTTAAAATTATGAAGAATGCTCGTGAATATATAGTCAGCGTGCATTCTTGTGCAAATTGCAAAAACTTCAACTTACCAGATAGACTGAAAATAAAATAGATATGCAATACGTACCATATCTCTTATATAGCAGGTAGGTATGTGTTCTATATCGGAAATTCAGGTGGAAAAATAAGTAAAAGAGGTATGGTACTGTAGAATAGATTTACGTAGTGAATAGGTTTACCGGGGTATACAGAAATATACAAACAAACATCAAATGACATTATAGTAAGCTTCCTACATACGATATTGGTTACAGTAAATATCATTGTACATAAAGTTTGTACTATGTACGGGTAGAAAAAATTTAAATAAATAAAAACAAAAAACAGATTTAGTGGAAAAAAAATGTTTGAATGAAGAATTAAATATGCATGAATGAAAATTTATATACACAAATGGGTTGCAGAGAGAAGGTTAAAAAAGGGGGCGGATGTTGATTTTTCGTTTGTTATTTTTATAAAATTAGAGGAAAATGGAGTGCATTTAAAATATAAAAAACAACAAATTTACAACAATTCACATTAATTATTATATATAGTTATATGTATATGTAGAGCTGGAAAATTAGATTTTCCAATAAATTCGAAAAATAAAATTAAAAATTCAGAGTGTTAACAGAAATATCAAAACAATAAAGTTACCATATAACGTAATATATATAACAACAAGTGTGTGCATCACAATTATATTATGTAAATAACGATATATAATACAAAGAATAGGGTGACAGAGTGGGGTGTAAAAATTTTATAAAATACTTTCTGGAGGTGGTGAATGTGATAAATTTTTCAAAGTACATACCTAGTTTACTTTCAAACCATTTTTATAAAAATTCGCCTGAATTGCAATTGCAAACATTCTCTGTCTCTCTTTTTTGTGTATATATATTTTTTACGGAGTCGGGAAGATTTTAAATCAATATAAAAAATATTTACTTATGTATATTTATTTAAAATAAAATTGATTATTCGAGCGCATTGATTGGAACTTAGTTTTTTTTATTGGTATAGAAAAATCACCAAATGTATTAAATATATGTTTGTTCACATGAATTTTGCCTGACATGTTGAATGCCATGTAGTGAACATGTTGAATAGCAACGTCTTGATGCGAATCTCTGTAATAATAGAAAAAAAAAAGAAAAAATTATGGAACAACATTTAAATTTCGAACATATAACGGGCGTTATACATAGATTCGCAATATAATAAATAATTTTGGTTAATTATATACTTTGGTGAAGATAAATTTTTGAATATTTTCATAATCTCTTGTAACGTTAATTTTATTGATCCATTAATCCTTAGCCTTGAGTTAAAACGTAAAAAAAAATCAATATTTTTATAAGAAGCACAACAGCAAAAGTAACCTTTCATAGTAATAAATGAGAACACAGAAAAAGTCCCAAAATTAATCAGATTATCCCGCCATCTATCAAAAATAACAATTAAAAACGAAACAATATCCATTAATCCTCATTTAATTTTCTAAACATATTTTCAATCCATCTTTAGGCTTAAGCCGACAAAACAAAAGTTCACCGCAACAAAAAACTCATTCTCTGCTTTTGACGTTCTCTGTTAAATCCAAAACTGAACCCTTTTTCGGTTGGAAATGAATTACATGTTATATAATATATGTATATATGTATCTATTACTAGTATGTACGTTGAACTTTATGTACATCATATACGTACTTCATATGTGTGATACTTGCGCTACTCTAGTATACACAAGTGACATATACATTTTCCATTTTTTCTGCCAACAATAACAATTGTGGTAATAATAAATGGAAATTCAAGCGAACTTAAAATAAAAATAGTGTAATTATTGTAGCGAGATTATATTTACCCAGCACAAGTGTTTATGTATTTACGTTTTTATTTTATTTTCCGTATAGGGTGTGTATCTTCTACCCGCCCCACTATTTTAAAACTATATCTTAGGTTAGGTATTGTCATTTCTGATGAATTTGTGATATATTTATCCACTTGGATTTATTTTATCTTTTTTACACAGTTAAAAACCCTAAATCAACCGACCATATCCATTCAACACGTCTTTTCAAAATATTATTTAGTTTCTGTTACGTTGTGACCCTTCTCACATATGAACTAACATATATGCGCTTTATTATTTTCCAATTGATGAAAATATATTTATATAGCATATATAGTTACAATCCAAAAACCGTTTGTTATAAAAACCGTAAAAACACCAAATTAGTTTTGAATATTCATGTCAAACAATTTACCCAAGTTCAAACCAGACAGTATGAAAACAGAAAATAACCCTACAAAAATTTTCAGCTCCCAAAACAGTTACAAACGAATTATTCAGAAAAATAAAAAAATAACAAGAAACCAAAAAAACCAAACAAAACTCCAGTTTTTCATTTCTATATAATTTTCCCAAATGAGGCGTAAATTTTTTGGTTTTCATTTTTAGTTTCCCCCCCAGAAACAAAACGGGAAAAAACAACACTGGTGTACTGTGGAAATGTGTAAATGAATATGCGAAAATGGGATTCGTAAATCGGTTTTATAACATACTGCCTGTCAATGATGTATATGATGATAATAAATAGGTTGAAATAATTTAATAGTCTAGGGGTATAGAGAACGTTACAACACTGCTTTGAATGATATGATTATTAATATTATATGAAAATCATTGTGTTAAGAGATTGAACGTGTCGATCACATATGATTCATCTAGTTTTTAGTCTAATATAAACCTTTCAGGTCTCTGATTTGCCACGCTGTTTATGATTAGATTTCCTACTAAATTGTGCCAATATAAGTTTGAGTCAAATTTTCACTTATAAACGCTTTTGTCGGTTCTATAACGAAACTGTTCCCATTCCTAGTTCTCGGGCGTTGATTCTCTTTTATTTGTGATTTTTTGCCATACTAAATCAAAATTACTGCTCGTCTCCGGAGTTTCCAGTCGGTTTTAAGAAGCACTAATATTTCAATTTTTGGTGTATGCAGTTGTTTCTGTTGGACATTGCATACTATCAGGGCCATCTATGATTTTAAAGAAGCGTAATATCACTGACCATAATACTAGAACGATGAACCATGCAAACTAAATATTAAAGTTCTTTTAGCTTGAGATTCAATTTCGATCTGAACGAAAAAAAAGATACACAGTTTAGTTTTCCCGTTTTTTCTTCCATGTTTAAACTAAAAATCGTTTTATCAATTTAAAAACAAAAAATAATTATGTGCAGCTGCAGGTGCAGGTGTAATTTAATTTTACAATTTTATGAAATGAAAACCAATAAAAAACAAAAACCATACCGAACTTAAATTTGTGAATGAAAATTTCGATTATGTGATGATTGTGATTATTGTTGTTGTACAGAAACGTACGGCAGCAAAATATAAAAAAATTGCTTTGTTTTCTTGATGAAATATAATATGTACGTAATATTATTGGAAGATGTGTAATTTGTAACTTGTATTAAAATTTAAAATCTCATTTAGCTACGACATTAAATACTTAATTAAGTTCCCGACTCACCTACTGATATGTAGTTGACAATGTTATGTATTTTGTGAGGTACTTGTATTATATAATATAAGACAAGTTCCTCAAAAAATACATATCAATTCGAAATTCTTTAAAAGAAAAGTAATTTTTCGAAATATTTCTAACTGAAGAAGATCTTTTGAGTCTAAAAAACTAGTGATTAAAAAGTGGTACTTAAAACGTAACTTGAATTGTGTTTATGTATATTATTTTTTACGTGGAAGATGTCTAATGCAGATAGAATTTACGGATTTTTAGTGACATTCTTCATCGTTCAGTATTATTTCGAATGCGGAATTTGCATCATTGCACAAACAACAATTCAGGATTCTGTTCTCCGTCTAACATATGGTAAAGGGATAACAGTCTTAACTTCAAAACTATGGTAAAAGTGATACGTCAGTTTCAACTATTCTTTTTTGAACTGGACGAAAACATTAGTAGCATCTCGCATTATGGTATCAATGTCATCTTGATCATCTTTAACAAAAAAAATAGTATGAGCGAGGAAACTACATACCTACCATATTTTTTCGATCATTTTGGATCAACTCAGTAACAGAAAAGACTTCGTTCAAATTGGAATCTTGTCGTATCGGACGTATCTAGTAATTCGAGAGAAGCTTGCCTTTATTTTTCAGCTCACAACCTCTGGATCTATGTATATAATCGTAGTGGAAGGAACGATATCTGACCATTTCGAAATAACATCGGGTGTACGAGAGTCGCTCGAGTACGTAATATTTAATAAGCCAGATCAAATTCTTTGGTACGCAGATGATATAGTGCTTTTTGGCCGAAGACCAAATTATATTTAGGGCCGCTTTGTCGGCCCGAGAAACGATTTTGCAAGGAAACCAACAAAAATAAAACAAAAATGTTATCAATACCAAGGAACCTGCCTACGAGTACTCTCTCAGCCGACGACCACCATTTTAACAACAAGTCTTCCACGTTATATGTATTCAATATATATTTTGCAGTCGTGCAAACAAGCACTTTATACAAAGCAATTGTTCGTCGTGTGCTAACTTGCGGATGTGAGAATTGATACCTTTTATTAAAAACGATCGGGGACATTGAACCGAAGTTCATTCCTTGTATAATTCAGTTAAGGTTGTGAACAAAGAGTAATTCCAACCGAATTAAACTGATGGCCCGCATTCAAAGATCGCAATCGGTAATCGTAAGAGAAGATTTAGTATAAGAACAATAGGATGTCGATACTAGATGAGGTGAAACTAGGTGGACCGAGAGAGTTTTAGTACCACATTGAAGGCTGCAGGCCCCCTCTTTCCCGATTAGTAAATTCTACTTCTTGTATGTTCGATATTCAAATTCGAGTTAAGCTTTCTCAGTTCTGCAAAACATTTAAAATTGATCAACATAACGATTTTTTTGTACAAGAAATCAAAGTACAGCTCCATCATGTTGTGATTAACGTGGTTTGCTTTAACGTTCAAATGCAACAGCATTCAAAAGTGTACTAAACGCTTTGCAACAACATTCGTTAATATTATGACTTCACAAATATTTTATTAAACAAAATATTATATTCTATTTAAAATTTAAAGTTTTTTAGTCGGTTCGTCTTAATAGATTTTTGTTTTTTTGATTTTTGAAATCACCTCTCATTAAGGACCACCTCGAGTTTTTTCTTGTTAATACAAGAATGAAAAAATTGATTAAAATTTTCAGATGATTGAAGCACTCATAATCTTTTAAGGGTAAAAATCCTGGAAAATCTCGTTCTATGACTGTAAGACACCTTTCTGTTGATTGTGAATAAATATTTTGTTTATAGCATTCATTTTTAAACAGCTGCTCGAATATAGTCAAACAGACTGATGCTATACGGGCATATTCCGACGTTGGTGCTTTGAGAGTCCCAAAATTCATAGATTTAATAAAATTTTTCATTACTATGAAAGCTGTAATTTCACCGTTATCCTTTAAAACTTTGTTCCGGGATTGATTACAGTTTACTTTTTTATAGGCGCAAAAGCCAGCATTTCATTTTCTTTTAATATGTGGTTTTCATTACTAAAATCTATTGTGAATTCTTCAGGTAATTCATCAATAAGTCCAGTATTTATAAGGCTTGATTTGTAATCTTCATGGAAGTAGTTCCACTCCAATTCAATCATTTCTCCATCGTCGGCTTTACAATTTGAATATTCGCTATGGAACAGTAGTTTAACCACAACTATATGTTCGCAAAATGAACGCCAATCTCATGGCTGCTAGGAGTATAATTATAACCGCATTTTCCTAGAAGTCTTGAGAAAAATTTTTCTAAGCAGTCTTGATTAGTTGTACCATTTAATAAGTATTCGACTCCATAATTTGTATTTAAATATTCTATAAGCATTAATTGAAATTTTATGGTCAGCTGGAATCCTTTAATAAATTTAAAATAATTTTCGTTTTTGGAAATTATTTTTAAATTTTCCAAAAAGCCTAAACTATTATTTAAATATGTAATTATATATTTCATTACCTAGTCGTAGTGGTTTTTCAAATGGCAATTTTGATGAAAAGTGATGAGAATTTAAACAGTCGAATATAATTAAACCGCTCAATAAACTTTGCAGTCGGTAAGGCTTTATCCAAGTGAGTACCAAAAATTTCCGGGCAAGTGTGTACCACCGTTTTAATAGCACAACAAACGGTGTTACTTAACACCTGGGTGGCCAAGGAAACATTCGTTTTTTCGAAAGAGTTTCGGTACAGATGTTTTCTGGTCAGTTTTGATAAAATTTTGAAATTTTGTGTTGAATCTAGATCAAATATTATCCGAACGACGGTTACGTCTGCTAATCCAATTTCAGTGTGGGAAATTTGATTATTCACAAAAGCATTTCGAGCCGATTTAATCAGATGTGGTGGGGTGGGTCATATTGAGCGAAAATGTTTCGATTGTTAAAATCAAAATAGGGCTTTTCGGGTATAACTCCTAGATGCTTGTACGTTTGAATGTTGATAGTCCCTTGAGTCCCTTGGCAGGTCAACATGAGCACTTTTAAATTAAGTTTTTCCTCAGAAATTTGTATATTCTTTTGTAAATGATCTGTCGATGAGAATATAATTAATGACGTATTCCTAGTCCCCGGTTATTGAACGTAATATGAAAAAAAGAGCTGAAGAGGCAAGATCGTTTTTTCTTTCGTAACCGTCATCGCAAAATCCTTCTATTCTATCCATCAAAAAGTTATGTGTTAAATCTCGTTTTATAGCAATTTCATCGAAACTTAAAACGCAAAGTTTAGACATTGACGGCATGTTTACAAAACAGAAATTATGTTGTTGCATTAGAACATCGTTAATACCCGGCGGAATAAATTGTATGGGAGACCACTTGTACACAGAAGAAACCGATGGTAGATTGAGTTTCAACATATTTTTTAAAAATTTGTAAGTTGAGACTGATCTGTAGTATAAGCATTGGGCGAAATTCTTTTATAATAGAAATTCTGCTTCAGTAATAATTTACTCACGTTTTTAGAGTTCGCATTAATATTAAGGCTGTCGATTACTTCATCGACAGTTTCTAGCTTCTTTTTTGCATATTTCACGTTACAAATTTGAAAATTACGTTTGAACCTATACTCGTACTTTACCATTTTTAAAAGAGTAAACTTTTTTGCAAGTTTCTTAGTATAGTCAGATAATGACTAAGTTGCCTAAACTTTTTTATACACTTTTCACATTCTGAATCATTTTTATCAATATCACAATATGAACAATTGACTGAATTTATTAATTTTAAAAATTCTGTCTCTTCGTCTAAATCCATTTTGTCACACTGAGTGGCAACAGACACTAAATCACTGTGTATACGGGGCGGAAGACAATCCGTTTCTACATGGAGTAGTTGCTGAAACGTATATGGTCTGAGTAATTTCATGTGCGCTTTGCTCCATTACCGTAGAAATTACAACAGACAATGCAGGCAATATTAATGATTCTCCTATGGTATGTGGTTTACCAGACTTTGCAATTAATTTGGATATTTTGTAAGGTGCCAATAGTCTCTTATCTACTTTAGATACTTTATCAGTAAACATTCGATTTATTGTAGGACATGTTTGAAAATTATCCCGCAGTTTTATCCCGAAGTATTCTATTGATTTATTTTCTTACCCTTATGGATTGTTTTCAAATGCCCCTGTAACTTGACTGCGTATATTTAGAAAATTGAATTGTTGGTATAGAATTATAATTTTATCGTTGTGTTTAATTATATGTTGTATAAATATAAAATGTATCATTTCACATCTTAATTTCATATTTATATTAGTAGTAAATAAAATTTTCGTTGCAAAATTTTCATGGCCTGGTTAATTAAGTAAAAGGCCCCCTAAATTTATGAATTTAGCATATGGCTCCTCAGATATATGGTATGGCCGTTGGGAAACACTGATCTAAACGATCACATTTATAACAAAATTAAAGAGAGAAAACGTGAGCTGAAACGGGATTTTATGAATCACCATGTAGAACTAATAATTATTATTCATATAATAAAATTTTTTCATCAAAATTTATTTGCAAAACCGAGGTTTCTGTAATTTCAAAATCCGTTTACAGATGTCTCTATAATAAATTTAGTCGAAATTACAGAAAAGAATAAAATAATTAAATAACTATTTACGAAATAAATCATTATTAAGTTAAGCGCGAAATCTTTAATATAATAATTTAGGGTGCCCCGCTAAATCCTGGTTTTGAAAAGCCTGGTAGCACTAAAAGCCTGGTTTTTGAATTGCCTGGTTTTGAAATGACTTGTTTTTTTAAAACCTGATTTTTTAAAATCATTTTTTTAAAGCCCTGGTTCGTACCAAAAAAAAGCCTGGTTTTTTAAATTTTTTTTCTAGCCTTTGGTCGAGCCAATTTTTTGGTCGAGCATCGCAAATTGACTGTTGCGACATTTTTGTGAAAATGGACATAACACTATCTAATAATGTAAACATTATGGGCCGCCATCTAATGGACATTTTAATTTTTTACGTATTATTTATAAATTTTTTCGCCTTGGTTTAAAATTTAATATAAATTTGTTTAAGGTGGTTATAATTTGAACTAAAAAATTATTGATTTATTTTGATAAAGAAAGCCATGTTACGGATATTTTTATAAATACAATAAACTTTAATACAAAAATAAAAATGCATTTTTGTACGAAACTTAAATTAAAATGCTTAATTTAAAGCAAAATAACTAAACAAAAAGTGTGTGTTTATGTCAAACTAGTGCCATCTATTGAAATATAAATAAACTATAATTTAAAATTTGGTACGTTAATCGGTGGTAAAATAATTTTTAATCAAAAAATATTAAATTTGATTTAAAAATAAATCAAATTTTTTACCAATTTTGACAAAAATAAATTTTTTTTGTAAATTTCGTTTCTAAATAAAATAAATTTTAATTAGCTACATGCGTTTGGTATTTGTAGTACAACTATCAGACGAAGCGATACGAGCGATACTATTCATTTGATCTGTGTCTGCAAGGTTGACGAAGCAACATAATATCTCACATAACAAAATGGTGCAATTATGTTTCTTTTTAGTAGGTGTCATTAATAGATTATATATAATCCGCTCCTACGTCCTAAGATGGCATTCTTTATCAAATCAAATCAACAATTTTACCACCGATTAACGAACAAAATTTTAAATTTTACATTTATATTTCAATAGATGGCACTAGTTTGACATACAGAAAATTCTGAACACAAACCCATTGCCCATACAGGACAGGAGTATTCGTCCATTAATTCGATGCCATTAGCAGTTGGTTTATTAACGGGTTCGTTAATGTTACATTCATCTTCTAAATGATTGGGAAATACTTCAAAAGGTTACAAAAGTCTATGGTAACCTATACCATAATGATCCATTTGCAACAAAGATAACCCTCGAAAATACTTCAGGAGTGAGAAGTTGAGGTGCTCAACACTTTCGGGTAAGTTTCATTGATATTTATCAACATCAATTTAGTATGATGTTTTGTCTTGGCCAATGTGAAAATATTAAACAAAGACAAGAAAGCATCAATTGCCAGTTTTCCGAGAAATGTTCACTATTCCCAATCAATATTTGTCTGATTACGTTAATGAGTGTTAAATTATTTAATCTCTTCTGTAGCCATAGTAATTTAAGATAAATAACTACGCTATTAAAATGTTAAAGTTAGAAATAATGTAATCCGATGTTGTTAGAATCTAAAATCTAAATTGTCAGATATAAGAATATGCATTTAGAAAAGCTGGTTTTCATAAATAAATTTTCCATTTTAATCGTATTGGGCGACAAGATAGCGGACGAGTTTTCAACATCTCTAACTGTTATTGTTTCAGGTTCAATATTCATTCCCTGTACCAAAATGTATCAACTTTGCATAACCTATAACAATTAAGATTTTATCTCAAAACTATTTGTATTAAGTCTCGAAACGAAAGATTCAATAAGATAAAATGGGGATGAAAAGTAAATATATTTTGAAAGTTAAACCATTCGAAAATACTCGTATGTATATGAGGGAATATAATATATGTGATTTATATATTATACATATATGTATATTTTCACGTGTTGTATTGATGTCGTTTGGTAGTTTTTTAATTTTCGAGATAGCATGATATCGACTGACAGTTTTAATTAAGTTATCCATATTTGCCGCATTGAACCAAATACGAGCCTGTTAAAAGAGAGATATAGAACAAGTAATTTAATTCTGTTGAAATAATAATTTTTTTGTGTATGTTAACATATCATTGTTGTATGTTAAAAAATCCTAAGTGCAACCTTCCACTTGCGTCCATTAACCCTTATCAGTTGGAACCAAATAAATAAAGTAAAATAAACAAAAAACATTTTTTTCGTTTAGAATTTATATTTATCTGTTGATAAGAAAAGAAAACTGTTGTCTATGTTCCATGCAATACACATATATAGAAAAAAGCACATAAAATAATAAGTTTTGTGCCAACTATCTGCTACTAGCTAGTACTGGATGAAAAAGAGCAAGAGCTGTGTTTTTTGTTTATATATTACATACAATTTAGGAAAATTTATTTCCATTTTATGTATTTTTCTACTAAAATAACATAATTTTTCAAGACTGTAATGCTAGCCAAATATCCGTATTGCACTACTAGGTACTGTGACTATATATATTTTATGTACTTTTATGCTATATCCTCGTACACAAATTCATTTCTTCCCGTAAATGCGAGCACGATACATTTTCTGTTTTTACGGCTCCGTACAATTTTCATCTCGCGCCTAAGTATTTTGCTATATATTTATTTTATGGTTTTTATTTATTTATTTTTATTTTTATTAAATTAATTTTTATTTTTTCGTTCTTAAGAAAGCGATTCAATAGAAAAAAAAAATCGAAGAAAATGAAAAATTATGAAGAGAGAGCGCAAAAAATAAGAAAAATGAATGAAAATTAAGTGAATTAGTTTTTGTTTTTGTTGATGGAGTAAAAAGCTTCGGAAAGCTCTTTTTTATTCTTCTTATATTTTAATAAAATGTATAAATAAAAACAGCATTCAATGATTTGATTATTTGTGTGTACATTATTGTGCGAGGACGAGAAGTGAACAACGGTGTAGATTAACGTATAGTGTCGAGCGGGATGAGTCAATTTGTGTCTGCGGTAACAACAAAAACTTTGATTTATAATAATTACTGTGTCACCAAAATGGAATGATTTGTATGCATGAATACACAAAAAATTATGTTGTCTTGGAATGATTTGTCTATTTTTTTTAATTAAAATGATTTTCAAGCAATTCAAGAATAAATTATTCAATATAAATTCAATTATTTTAATGAAAAAATTATTAACAAAATAAAGAACGAGAAATTTGTGAGTTGGTGACTTTCGAGTATAATTTAATACTTTAGCATTATTTTAGTATAAGAAGCTTTTCCAATAGAAAAACTAATTTAATTTCATTTTTACGAAACTGAGATTTAAAAAAAAAATTTAACCTCAAAAACTTATATAATATTCAATATTATTTATTTACTAATTCATATCCAAATTTATTTACAATCTTTATATATTTTTGATTATAAACGTAAATTTATATTTGAACTCTTGTTGTAATATAATTCTACGATATTCCACTCTTCCTACTTTCAGAATCGATCTATTTGTTTTGGAAAATTGAGCTTTATTCTTTGAAACTGTGTTGGTTGATTCTTACAGTTGATAGCATCCTTAATTTTTTTTTTTTAAATTGTATCCACGTTGAATCGTCTAACAATGGTTGACGGGTTCTAATTTTAAAATAAGTTCGCCTAAATGTTTTCTTTTTCGACGTATAACTACTAACACACACAAAATTTTTACTTAGGACTTGTTTTAGGAATTATAGGGTTTTCCAATAAGAGTGATATGATTTCTTTAAAAAAAACACACTAATTGTTAAGGAAATTGAAATGTTTTTTATTTAATGTGAAGTACAATTCAATACAATTAATTCTGAATAAAGCGTCATTCAAATGGCCTCCACGAGTTCTTCCGCAGGAACGAATTCGATGAACCCAATTTTCGAGCACTTTTTTCACTAAATCAAGTCGTATGTCATGAATAGCACGTTCAATATTGACTTGTAAAGCTTGAAGAGAGTTTGGTTCATTGCTAAAGACCAATGACTTCAAATAACCCCACAAGAAATAGTCTAATTGTGTTAAATCACAACTTCTTGGAGGTCATTCACAATTTCTTGAAATAATCGAATCTCCAAACTTTTCTCGCTATAATTCAATTATTGCACTTGCTGTGTGGCACGTAGCCACGTCTTGTTGGAACCAAATATTGTCAAGATAAACTTCTTCCAATCTCGGTCATAAAAAGTTGGTTATGATCGATCTATACCGATCTCCATTGACAGTAACGGTGTTACCAGCTTCATTTCGAAAAAAATACGGACCGATGATTCCACCAGACCAAAAACCACACCAAACTGTCAATTTAGGTGAATGTAATGGTTTTTCATGAATAATAATTTCTTCGCACCAGAATCGACAGTTTTGCGACGTTTACGGTGGCAGCCATTGGCCAGTTCAGTTCTTGAGTGAGAATAATTTTATATGGATGCAAACCCAAATCCTTTCTCAAAATCCGCCAGGTTGTGGTTTGAGACAGTCCCAATTCTTGAGAACGTCTTGGAATCGACAAATTGCGGTCTTCAGCAACACGGCAAAATGGCGAAAGCGCACGAAAAGTTGCAATTGGAGAACGATTATTTTGATAATAAAAATGAATAATTTGTAAACGTTGCTCTTGCGTATATCTCATCATGATGAAATTCTAAACATTACTGAATACAATGAAACAAAAAATGACAGATCATGATATATTACAAATGGCCGAAACGTCACTTAAAATTCATATCATTCGTATTGGGAAACCCTACATTTCATGCTTGGGCACAGGAGCATGAAATTTTTCCTAAGCCATTCCTAAGTTTTTTTTTTTACTTAGGATAGAATTAGGAAGTGTTTCACGTTTGGCATTATGATTAGTGAACTCATCGCCAATTCGATTTGAAATTTTTATCTAGCTCGAAGTGTTCTTAATGTTGGTTGTGATTTTACTAAACATGTTGTAAATCGTTGGGGGATCTGAAAGTGCCCATTGAATAATAAAATAAAATTTTAATTTAGTTGAAGTTGTACTAATTATGCTCGCTCGGTCTTAAGTACTTGGGTACTTAGATACGAATTTTATTCTTATTTGGGGAATAGAAATAGTGGTGGATACAATGGCAAACCCGTTGATGATTATATGTCAATTTTTTATATGAAAATAAATCAGCATTTTATCTTGAATGTCAAAAATTAGAATGATTCATTTCGTAAAAGTGAGCCAGCAGTCAACAATTCAGGATTATTCTATGTAACCTGGTACTACAATTAATTTTGTAAAGTGAATGACATGCCCTTGACTTTATTTACAATTTTTGTAATTGATTAATATCGATAGCGTTAAAATCCCTGTCAGAAGGTAATTATTTAAAAATATAAATTTTGTACGGTAGCTGCCCGATTAAGATAATTTTGACAGGAAACACATATTTTCTTCATAATAAATAACCGCGCGGAGAATTTTGAACAGGGATAGTGAATTCTGAGAACATTTTTGAATTTTCTGAAAGCGTATTTTCTCATTTGGGATTTCATTGATTTTTTTAATCAATAAAATTTGCGGCTTGTTCCTATCCAGGGCATAAATTCGCATCCCATCCAAATTGTGAATTCCACTGTGGGAAATCAAACCTATTAAAATTTTGAAAAAAAAACTTCTTTTCCGTTTCATTTGTTTATGATACTCGAATTTATCCCAGAAGTTTATTGTATTGAATGTGATATGTAGGTAATTTTGAAAAATTTTCTATGCAAAATATAACTGAAATTTGTTTTATATCATTTTCAAAAGTGTAAATCGTTTGATGGCAATTAAATAAAACTCGTTTTGCCGAATATTCGTTATAAAAGTTTCTTGTTTCAACTTCTCTCGTAGTCGCAACCGTTTCTTTCGCTATAAAATTGACAAAATTGATGTTTTATTGATGGTGCTGATGTAGACATTGCTAATGAAGTTATTTATACAACAAGATATTCTAAGTTATAACACTTTAGAGATTTTAAATGAAGTGGTTCAGAACTTTGAAAAATTTATAATCGTTGGCATTTCAGCATATTCATACGAGCAGATACATCCGTATCAAAGATAGAGTCAATTCATTTCTTTTACGATCAGTTGCGGATTTAAGGATCATGACAAAGTAATATTTGTTTTTTTAAATTAAAATTTAAATTTAAAAATCTTTAAAACTCATTTCTCAGATCATTTCATTAACCGATAATTCTATTTTGGAACCTACATGCAGAACAGAAACTGATATGATATTGAATTTAGTGCTGTAATTACTCGCTGTGTCACGTAGTGTCCTTGACTATAAACAGAATTGTATCTGCTTAGTAACTGCACGCTAATGCAATTACGGAATGGTGAATTGATTTTTAGATCCTTTTCCGTTGAGATAATCTATGAAAGCTTTTTATTATTATTTACATTCACAATAGTAGAAAAATAAATCAAAATAAGTATTAGTAAAACATACAATTTTAACTCTTCCTGATCTAAAGACTCCTTAGATGTAACATTATTCTAGCCGTTCTAATTTGAACGTGTTAAATCTTTAAATTTACTTCACGATTTACCTGAATCTGGATATGAATTGTATATAGAACCAAATTTCAATTCAAATAAAATATATTAAAGAAAAACTTGGTACCTAAATAATATTTGTTCTTGTATTTTCCGGGTCATGGAAAATCGTTTAAACAGAAACATTTTTTACCTTTTTTTTATTAGCAAATAGAATTATAGAAATAAGTTTCGTCTCGGTTGAATGTTTAAACAAAAAAAAATTTCTGTAAACTTTCTTACTTTACGTACTCGTAATACCCCAGTATTTCTGTATTTACACATTTTATTTAGTTTTCTCAACTTTTCATAATTTTTTTTGGTGTCTCCGTTGTTTTTGATTGACAAATTAAGATAAATTAAATTAGAGAGAAAAGGAATTTTTTTTTATATACATTTGAATTGGGTAGAAATGTGATTCTGTGGAATAAAAAGTTGTTCTCTAAAGTATAAAGTTTTATTAGGATTTCTCCTGTCAAATGCGGATAATGATGACATAAAAGTGTATCGTTTTCGTACGAACATTACGTAAATCTTTATGTCGAGTAAATAATCAACTCGCTGCATATCGAAATCACATTTTAGGTTTAATTATTTAACCTGTGTATCAAGTTACCGTGTCATTTTTGAATAGTATTTTTTTTTAATGAAAACAATAATCAACAGGTGCTCTATTGTAGGTATAAATCTCTCGAAATTTTTTTTATTATGTTTAATTTTCCCAAATGGCATGAGCTAAATCCATAGGGGGTTGAAATATTTACACAAAAAAAAACTTGCTTGCCAGAAGTTATTTTTTTTATTACATATGTAAATATGTGTATGTATTTGATTTTTATATGTATGTGGATATATGGAATTAAAGAAAATTCTGTTTTAAGATTTATAGAAACAAACGAATTATGAACACATGCTACCACTGCAATTAAAATCACCTGTGCGCTCGCTCTATTGAAATGCAAATATTGTTTAATAAAATTTTCCACTATGCTAAATTTCCTCATTTTATCTTTTTTTTTTTCTTTGTGTACCAAAAACGAGAGATACCTATAACATATATGAAAATCGAATAATTTCCATATTTTTAATATCCTTTTCCATTCTATTTTTGGAGGAAAAAAATTATTAATTTTCCATCCATCCTGTAAAATAGATAAGAAATACTAAAGTAGCAAAAAAAGTTTTACATATAATTTTTATTTATAGTTTCCTTTCATATTATCCTTTTTATATTATGTGAAATATTTTATACCTTCAACGAGAAATAGTATACCTATAGTACTATATAGATACACGTTGTTTTGCTATAAAGGGAATATCCTTTTTTATTTGAATGATTTTAAATTGTGTAAACTATTTCGGTGGAAAAAATTATTGATCCTGTTTGTAATTTTTTTATATCGTGGGTTTATAAAAATATTGTATAAAATTTATCTATCTATATAAAAATTTACCTGTGAAGCTTTTGATCTCATTGTCGGCTGATATTTTCGTCGGATTTTACGAGGACAGCATACACAAAGTATTCTAACGAAAGCCCTGCGGAATAAATAAAAATATGTTATAGCATCCAGAACAAATTTTTTAGTTTATTTACGACGATGTATCCAGCTAAATATGTTATTAATGTATTAAAGTGTATAGAACGCCATTACTTTTTACACTTCTTTGTCATGTCATTCTTATTTTGCTATATATAAACCATTTTTACAGACTAGATAAATTATTCTTATAAAACTACACGTTTCACGTTATATAGTGTTGCTGTTTATTGCTGTACGAGTATTTATTCATTTTCTCTAGGGAAATTTCTTCACTGTAGTTATCGTTGATTTTCCGTTTATCAATGTTCCTAGAACACAGTTAGAATAACTACAAACTAAAAAATTAACTTATCTAAATAACAATTAATGTTCAAGTAATCAAGTTTAGCTAACACATAGGGTGAACTATTGAGGCTAAACAGTAGGAAAGTGTTCGAGGACGCTTCACTCCTTCTCCTACCTCCGAGTTTTTTAAAATTATTTTTTGATATCGTGGAGGTCTACATTAGAAGAGTACACAACATAATTTTGACCAAAAAAATGGTACAGTAATATAATAATGAAAATTGGAGTACTTGGATCCATCCAAGCATACAGTCGAGGATTTGGTTATAACTAGTATTCCGAACTTTTATTGTATTCTGGAAAAGTCTCAGATATCGACTAATGGACGAAGGCTAATAAATTTACCATACCTAAGTAAAGTTAAAAAAAAAATGAAAATTCCAGTTTGGGATGAACTTGAAGAGTGGTTTATCGTTCAGATAAATAAAAATCAAAATTTGAAATATGTCCTTTGATTTTCGCTTTTTTGTTTTGTTTCATATGTCAGAGCTTCTGCATAAAACTCGACACATTGAAGTAAAGATTTATAGCTGCCTTGCGTTATTCGTTCACATTTCAACAGTAAATTTAAGTTTCTCAGGCAATTCTTTTCTATTATTTTGTCTATAAACACGACAAATCAATCGATAATCAATCAGAAGAACTATACGAGCTATTTGTTACCTGTGGGGTTTTAGAAATATTGAAAATAATTTTTAAGTTAGGTGATGCTGTATAAGAGGTTGGGAATTTGCCACCGAAAAATACATAAGTTACGTTTACTTCTTTACAAAAGACATAAAGAAACCATTCCAGCCGAGTAAAATTTTAAAACTATTCCTTAAATAGTTCAATTGGTTGACCTTCGAAGTAAAGAAACTTAGTATAGGAAATTTTAGAATTTTAAAATATTATAGAAGGATTTTAGCCATTTATTAACAAACTCACTAGATCCTTGAAAAATAGTAGTGAAATATGGATCGAAGGCTTGTATCATAAATCTACTATGTTTTTTGAATGGAGTTCTGAAATGAGTCCATGCTATACCCGTTCCTACTTTACACGTAAATATAAAATTAGTCATGTATAACTAAATATTCGTTGTAGTGACCTTTTTGAAACCACAAATTAACTTTAAAGCAGTTTTTCCTATTAAATTAATTTTATTTTTACTAAATTAACGTTCTCGATCACTGAGTGATCATCTTCGATTTAGTTTACAACTGTTGATCGAAAACGTTAATTTAGTAAATATAAAATTAATTTAATAGTAAAAACTGCTTTAAAGTTAATTTGTGGTTTCAAAAAGGTCACTACAACGAACATTTAGTAATAAATGGAAACCACGGCGTTTCAGGAGTGCAATAATTTGGAGTCATGTATAATTTTGAATCGGAAACATGCGAATCTAAATGGAAAATTAAGGAAGACGGGCATATATGTAAGTTCTTTTCGGTTCCTTGCATAGTGAGTCTACATAGGAAATTTGGAGAAGATTTATCACTTAGATTTCACACTATATCCATTTAAGTTATTTCGGCTATTTAAATGTGTTTCAGATCCTGGCCAGTAGCAAAAAAACTCCCGCAGTCCAATATGCTCGGTTGTTTTTCTGATAGTCACGTTTAAACGACTATAGGTTCATTTCGGATCCTGTGGCACTATTCTGGATTTCCCTGGGAGTATTGTATTCGGAAAAATATTTTCTTAGCATTTTTGTCCAAATTGTATTTTTCTGGCCTACTGAGGGAATAAGCTTGGTGTAAATATTTTCGAAGGGTGTACTACGAATTCTCAGTTTTCAAAATCCCGGTTTCAAAATCTCGGTTTTCGAAATCTCGGTTTTCAAAATCACTGTTTTCAAAATCCAAGTTTTCAAAATCCCGGTTTTCAAAATCCCAGTTTGGGAGATTTTGAAAACCGAGATTTTGAAAACCGGGATTTTAAAAACCGAGATTTTGAAAACCGATATTTTGAAAATCGAGAATTAGAAAAAAACTGAGATTTGGACAAACCGAGATTTCGTTATACACTCATTTTCGAAACAAAGTTAAATGGGAAAATATTTTTCCCTATAAAAATTTTGTGGAAAAAATGTTTCAAAATTAACTTTGTTTTGAAATTTTTTCCTCAGTAGGCCAGAAAAATACAATTTGGACAAAAATGCTATGCAAATATTTGCCCCAATTCCTCCCAGGGAAAGCCAGAATAGTGCCACTGTCCGATATTTCAATATCTCTCACAGATAACCAATATGTTTTTGTGTTTTCCATATAGGTAGGTCATATGGTAGGTCTACATGTAAAATTTGTGACAATAGAGCATTAATTGCACTATAATTTTTCGAGTTTTTTCGGCCATATAAGTTCTTTCCGGATCCTGCCAATCATTCCGGATCCTGCCATATCAAAAACTCCCATTAGTAACCAAAATGTATGTTTCAAGGCCATATTGAGTCTACATGAAAAATTTAGGTAAAATTGCTCGTTCAAAACTCGTTCTTTTCTTTTTTGAGTTTTTGCGACAATAGATTCTTTTTAGATTCTGGCCAAATTTCAAAATTTCATACAGGTAACCAATATGTACGCTTTCGTTCTGATTTATATACGGTCATATTGTGTGATTGTGTCTACATGGGAAATGTTAGGAAGATTTATCGATTAGAGTCCGCACTATAATTTTTTGAGTACATTCGGTCATTTAAGTTGTTTTCGGATCCAGTCCAAATATATCAAGAACTCCTATAGGGCACCAATATGTATACGGTTATTTTTGTGATAGCCAAGGTCATACTTAGTTTACATGGGATATTTGGAGAAGATTTGCGGCTTAGAATTCGCTATAAAAATTTTGAGGTTTTGCGGATATGTACGGTTAAGGTACATGAGAAATTTGGGCAAGATTTACCGAACACAATTCGTACTATAATTTTTGGATTTTTTCCAGCCATATAAACTCTTTTGTATCAGTAGGGTGTTTGGTCGCGCATGAATCGGTTCCAGAGCCTGCTGTAAAATATGTTATAATATATATAATAATGTTAGGGATGTTAGGAATTTACAATATTTTAAATTCATAAATGTACCTGCCGTTTTAAAGTTTTTCAGAAATTTTATAAATCTAGAAATCGTCAAAAAATTTTCAAGTTTGACATTTCAAATTGCATCTGCTTTTCCCGTTTTTTCCTCTTTACCTATACAAACTAAATTTGTGGTGAGGATTTTGTGTTGCTAATTTTCAACAAAATCTTTGTTGTTTCTCGTGCTGTTACCCACAAATATAATAAAAACAAAACAAATATAAAATGATATAAAAATGTTTAAAATGAATATTTTTAATTTAAATTTGTTTTTTTTAGTCATGGCAATCTGTGCAAACATTTAAATGAATTTTTAAAAACTCTTTGAGTGCCACAGTAACAATTTAAAAATTCATGTAACTTAATACGTCGATGGAGGAAAATAAATTAAAGGATGGTTTTTTATGATTTCATTCCTCTGCATTGATCTCTTTCATACAAAAATGAATTGAAATTGCCGCTGATTATAAAATAAAACTAGAAATTCTCTTTTGTGATAGTTCTGAAATAATTTAAAGTTGTGGACTTAGGTACTAAAACATATATCATTTATCATTTACCTAAATATTGATTCTAAAATACGCCAAGATATATTTTACAAAATTTTCATACGACTGGGAACTCTTAATTTAAAATTGCAACTCAATCTTTTGCACCGAATTTTATAATAATTGATGAGATGTGCTCCAAACAGGTAATTTCATCGGCACCGAATTTCATTATAATTGGTTAAAAAGTGGACAGCAGGGACAGATAACAGAACGACCAAATCCCAAAATTTGTGTTAGAATCCAATTAAATAATTTCAAGATAATTGTGTAAGGAATGGTATATACTCCCGTCCGGCAAAGACAGATAATGGAATTTTTTCAAACCTCATGTTTTAACCCCAATGTATTAACGAATTTTACAGTTTAACGAAATGTTGTAAGATTTTATTTTTTTCTGGAACTATTTTGGGTGATAGTGTGCTGCCTCTTGTGGGAGTAGAATAAACTACTTTTTCCCTAAGTAAATTCTCGCTATATTTATTAATGGTGAGAGAATCAGATGTACTATGACTTATTGTATTGCTTAGCAATTATTGGAAGGGAGGGGTTCTAAGAGAATTGTGAAATTTTTATGAGCTCAATATTGGAAGTGAATTGATTCTTCAGTGGATTTTGTCACTCTAACTTTTAGTTGAAAATAAAAAAGTTCTTTGAGTGTAGGAATTTTAAAAAAAACGGATAAATCAAAGGATGTGCCTTGCCTTATTAATTGCCTCTTTAGATACTTGAATCTTCGAAATATTTTCAATTTTGATTGTTCCTAAATACATAAATATAACAATTTTTTGATCCATACATCAACGAGGAACATAAGTTCTATATTGCATGAGTCATAATTTAGGAAAGCCCAAAATCCTTGACCTCATATACGAGGAGAAAAAAAAAATTTTGTCGATATTCTCGTCTACAAAACAATTGTTGGTACGGGGAAAGCTTAAAAAGGGTTGGCCTTGTTTTCGGATTCGAAAAAATTATGACTTATATTTTGAATGTCCTAACAATTTTATATTTAATATTCGTTTAATTCCAATATTTTATGTATTTAAAAAAATTAAATTAAGATTATCGCTAGCTCAGAACGTACCATATACAAAAACACCCGTATACTGTACTATGCAATATTTATTCTGATGTACATAGCACACATTTAATGATAATTTAAATAAATTTTTTATATTTTTATCTTCAGCATGAAAATGAATTTTTCTCGATTTAATTTTTTTATGGACAAAATGGATTTTAGAATATTTATGGAGTTTTGAGTTTTATGAAGATTAGAAAAGATTTACGGGAATACATATAATTTATTTATGCATCCAGACAATAATCGTAATTGTAATTATGTATATAAAATATTTTTTTTTATAATTAAACCAGAGTACAATTTTTATATCCTATGGTTATAAATAAAAAAAGGATGTTTTACATTTTCATATTCACCACAAGCAAGATGTTGTACAACAGCACACCGTAAAATCAATGTTGTTGCCTTAATGGAAAACTGTAAAATAGGCAAAGAGTTAAAACCCCAATTTGGAATTTTTATGGCATGTCATGCATCTTTGGAATTTAAAATAAAATATTGAAAATCATGTGTCGCCCCGACATATATATGTCGAATGTGTATTTGTTCTACTTCAATCATACAAAATATTATCCATAAATAATAATAGCTTTTCATTTTTTGGGGTATTCTGCAGTGTACATTTGTTTTATAGGACATGTTATCCGAAATATGGATATGATAGCAAAATTGTAACGAGATTCAGGAACCATTTATTTTAGAAGAAAAATAAAAACCATCTTTTCATCTTTTATTGCCTAAAAATAAAATAAAAATATAAATCTTTATAACCAATTGACCATACCCATGCAATACATTAACTAAACGATGCCAGAACATGATGGTTTGAGATAAGGAAAGAACAAAATACCATTTAATAGATATTCTTATACATCCTTTTGACTGATATCAATGTACATATGTATACTGAAAATTTCCACCTATATACTCACTGTGCTTTCGTATAAAGAAACGTACTAAAAACAAACAACATACTTATTGTCCGATGCTCAAAACACACATAAACATAATATACATACATTATTGTATGTGATACCATCAAATTGATTTATAGCCGTAATAAAAATCTCATTTCAATATAATTTTTATACTTGAGAGGAAAAACTACCCGATATTGTGAATAGTTTTCCACGGAAAGTTTCTGCTGTCTAATCCACCATGATACACAAATCTCAAATGGGAACTTCCATTTTAATTTATTATACAAGCTGGAATTATCGGATACATAATTTGTGTAAATACTCGTAGATACTCAATGCTCATAATTGAAGTGGATAATTTAAATAAATAGAAAACTTGCGCTTGAATCATTCCGAAATGAAAATTTCTATAATAAACGAAAAACCTGTTTTCGCATTGACTAAACCAATTAAATGAATTTTCCTATTTTTTACCTTTTTTTATGAACTCTTTAGTTAATTATTCCGACATGTTAATTACGAGTATATTCCATTGAATGGAGTATAAGAATCTTAAACAATAACAAAAGGAATTTGTTTTATTATATTTCTCAGACTTGTTTTTGGGACGCTCTCGCATTTTTACATCTCTTAATTATCTTGTTTCAACCACCCAGTACAACCTGCCTCCTCCCGCCACTTAAACCGCGCATCATCAACTACTAAGCCCACCAAAATATATTTTACATCTCACCTGCTTATTTTTATTATCATTTCCATATTTTCTAACAAATAATTTCCCATTTTTCTTCCTGAAAATGTATACATACATATATGTAAAGAAAATTTTCATTTCCCGTATACACACACATTGTCATTACGTTGTGTATACACGACATGACACATTGAGAGAATTATTTGATTAGAAAATTTTATTTTTATTAATTTTTATATGTGCGGTATGCGGGGAGGGAATGAGTACGAAAATTGGGTAGGTGTGAACGAAAAATTTACGGGAAAATTGAGATTTTGCTTTTCTTAGTTTAATTTTACAGAAATGGGTGTTGAATGTTGATATACTCATTGGTAAACAAGCATGATAAGTATTATACTAAGAGATTGTTTAAAAATTAAAGTGACGAGATTACGTTCAATTAGTCTTCACGTGAGTACATACGAGTATAAGTGGAAAGTTAAAATATATTTTCATTTTGGAAAGTTAGACTCAAAAAGAATTTGATCTACCTAATTGTAGCTGTATAATGTGGTACTTAAAGCGGTCTCCGTTATGGCGATTAGAAATATAATTAGCATTTTTAATTTTTGAATGATATGACTGCGTTAGTTAGCACTTCAATGAAATTTAACCCTTTAAAAAACACTTTTTATTTTTAAGGCTGGTCTTATAGAGCCTTGTAGAATTGTAAAGGTAATCGTTTCGGTTATTTCATCGTTATTCTGATGTAGCAGCTTCTCCTCTAGCTCGGGCTACCAAAAATGGAGAACTACATTCAAAATGTTTAAATAGCATAGGTTTTGCAGCAAATTAATCTCTTTTAATACAAATAACCTATATGGTAACATTCAGGAAGAGTACGGATAAAAGGATCTACTTACTTCAGTTTTCTGTGAGTACAACTTTGATTGAAAAGACTGTGGAGTTGGTAGCTTAACGCTCGATCTCATTAACCCAGAGCTGTTGGTTATCGTGTCTGACGCCTTCTTGATCGAGTTATCTGGATGATCATTGTTGTGGCGGCCAAATCCTTTCATAGGATATAGCGCTAGTCGAATTTTTTATACACCATGGAAATGAGATTCTTAAATGATTTTTGGAAGAACACCGGAAATATGGCCAACTGTAACGGAACTCGGCCATTTACTAACCGACATTGATGGGAATTTGAATGTTGGATGGAAATGTGATTCTTAAATGTTTTTGGATGAAGTTCTGGAATATGGCCACCTGAGGTAGAACTCGGTAATTTATTTAACAATTATGATGGGAAAATCTCTTTTCCATCTACCATACCCACTAGACGGAAATGAGATTTTTTGGAGAAGTTCTGGAATATGGCCACTTGGGACGGAACTCGATCAATTCTTAACCGATTATGATGGGATTGCGGGTATGCTGGATGGAAATGGGATTCCTAGATGATTTTTTGAAGAAGCTCTGGAATCTGGACACCTGAGACGGAATTCGATTGATTTATCCAATTATGGTGGGATTGGGTATGTTGGATGAAAATGGGATTCTTAAATGATTTTTGAAAGAGATTCTAGAATATGGTCACCTGCGAGGAAACTTAATCAGAAAGAAGTCGCCAAATTTCAGAACTTTATCATAAATCATTTAAGAATCCGATTTTCATCCAACATACAAAATCCCATAATTATTAATTAAGGGATGGCCGAGCTCCATTCCAGGTGGCATATTCCAGAACTTCTTCCAAAAATCATTTGAGAATCCCATTTCCATCCACCATACAAAATTCCATCATAATTGTTTAAGAAATTACCGAGTTCCATGTCAGGTGGCCATACTCCAGAACCTCTTCCAAAAATCATTTAAAAAACTCATTTCCATCCAACATACAAAATCATACAAAATAACATCGATGTCGGTTAAGAAATGGTCGAGTTCCGTATCAGGTAGCATATTCTAGAACTTCTTCCAAACATCATTTAAGAACGTCTTCTCGACCCAGTATAAACAATCCTATCATAATCGGTTAAGAATTGATCGAGTTCCTTCTCAGGTGGCAATATTCCAGAACTTATTCCAAAAAACATTTAAGAATCCCATTTCTATCCAACATACCCAATCTTATCATAATTGGTTAAGAATTGATCGAGTTGCGTCCCAGGTGGCCATATTCCAGAACTTCTTCCAAAAATCATTTAAAAAAATCATTTCCATCCAACATACAAAATCACATCAATGTCGGTTATGAAATGGTCAAGCTCCGTCTTAGGTAGCCATATTTCCGAACTTCTTCCAAAAATCATTTAAGAATCCCATTTCCGTCCAACATACCCAATCCCATTATAATTGGTTAAGAATTGGGAACGCTGAATTTGTTTTGCAAAGAGTTGCAAAAAATTACGAACTTGAAATATTAAAATTTTTTACGTTGTTGTTGTTTTTTTTATTGTAATGGTTTTTTGTTTTTTTTTCGGATAAAAAAATATAAAAGTAATTCGTACACAACGAAGAGCTAATTTGTAAAAATACAAAATGTCTGATTTTTTCTAATCAATAATCTCATTAAGTTCGAAACTGATTGTTGCGATTCTTGTAAATTTTCCATCTATAATTCAAATTAAATTCTAATTCAAATTTTAATTTGTGTTAAAAATATTTGAATTTACTTTGCATTTAATTGAAGTTACTTTGCAAAAAATTGGGGTTGATTTAGAAAAAAATTGACAATGAAGTATGAAAAATTGAGGTTGAATTGTAAAAAGCTGAGAATGAACTCAAAAAATTGAATATCATTTGCAAAATCGTGAATTTGAAGTGCAACATTTATATTGCATACGATGCAAAGTATGCGAAAAAATTTCAAAAATGTTTTTTTTTTGTCAATTTTGTTACACATACATAGACATTATCTATTACGACTTAGTTTGAAGCCAAGCTGAAGCCGTGTGTGGCTTGGCTCAATGCCCCATTCCACACGAGATTTTTGGTTTTTTGATTATTTTTTCAAGGCCAACTAGTCGTAATAGATAATGTATATGCATGTGTGTTTTATTTTGTTTTGTTCTGCTCTCTCGAAAATAAAATTTAGACTAAAATGACTCAAAAATAGCCTTGATATATTTTTTATTTCATTTATTTTTGTGTTAGTGTGATTTCACCGAAAATTTATTTAAGTCGCAATTAAAACCTGTATCGGGCAGACGGGGAAAAAACGAAAAAAAATCGTTTCTTTGATATCCAATGTGGAACCATCCAATGATTTTTTTTTTTCAAAACAATTTTTGTGACATATAAACGTATGCGAAAATGAAACTTGCCGATTTTATACCATTCAAAAATTTCCGTCTACTTTTTATTCGAAAATTTTTGCATACGAATTTCGTAAGGGATGACGTATTTTGACAGAAATTCATATACGATTTTTTTCGTACGAATTTCAAGAATAGCGCCCGTGAAATCGAATGAAATTTTAGTCTAGCAATCAAAGATTACCACTCAATTCTGAAAGTAATAATAGCTGTGTTGCTTTCGTAAATCCCGCTTAGCTTAACTTTTGAATCGGAAAGCAACAAATTTCTGCTTTAATTTTTTTAATGTACATATTCTAATTTCTCATTGTAATAATATTTATTTTATTTTTTTTTATTTTATGAAATAGAACAAATTAAATTCGGTATTTACTGTCAAATAAAAAATGCCAAATGTCTTTTTTTACAACAAGATGGCAACCCATCGAAAACAAATAGAAAAAATAACCGCTTTGCGGTAAACACCATAATCATAAAATGGTTTTATATCCCCTAAACTTAAAAATTGTTTTGTAAAGCCAATCGGGCTTTATACAATGCAATTGTTGTTGTAATCCTTTTCGACTTTGTGAACGCACCTAATAAGTATTTTTGCAAAGAACTTTGGTTTCAGTTTAGACAAAAGACCGTCACTGTTTATTTAGAACCGGGATGGAAAGAAAATTCAGGTCAGGCGATTTGTTTGCTTTCTATTAAAATTAAATTAGTTAATAAAATTTTAAAATTTATCGAGATTTCTTATTCTAACGTTAATTAAATATTTATGTTTCAAATTTCACATTTACTATCCCACAATTTTCCTTCACTGGGAGTGATGTATATATAATGAGGCATCTGCGTCGGATCGTTAATCAAAAAAGTACTCAATTATCGCATCTCTTACCTGGATACATTATTCCACAAATGACGTCGAAAAATTGAAAAAAATATGCTGACAATTTCATAGAATTTGTCTACGGAGAAAACTTAATTCTTTCATTAAATTTTGTCACAGTTTTAAACATTTTGACATTACATAAAAATCCTGCGGGAGCGAAATGTTTGTACATTAAAACTATTACACCTTGAAGAATCTATCTCACACTGTTTGGCCATATTTTTGCCAGTTCCATTCATTCAATTTGATTTGCAAATATAAATATGGTAAATGGTACTCAAATTGTATTTAATTAATGTTATTAAATTTTCATTAAGTCAACTCAATTCGGGAAATTGAGCGCGTATACCCGAGTTAATAAAGTATAAAACAAAAATAATATAAAACAATCAATAACTTCTTATTCTTTTGCCGTTAAACTTGTTGTGCGCTAGGAATATTAAATCGAACCGAACAGCGAAACACGTTACGAGAAGCAGAAATAGCAAAAAAAAAAAAAAAAAATAAAAAAATTGTTTTCGTGGATGATAATGAAAATTCAGTGAAAAATGAGGAAATTTATCACGTATCGAAATCGTGAATCATTTTATATTGGTGATAAGAAAATAGCAGACAATTTATCAGCATTCGATTTTCTTTTCTGCTACATTAAGATATATTTCCTCCTTGGTATTTTTTTGTTGCAATATGTGTCTTTTGGGGCCACTTTATTGAATGAAGATTTTGTTACGATTGCGGATTTAATTCGATTGACGTGAGAAATATATACGTATATAATACTCCCGAATCTACACAGAAGAAAAGGGTCATTTTTTCCGGTTCATTTTCATTTTCAATTTTATATTGGATTTCGATTTGTGTCGGCGAGAGTTTTACTTTACGGGAAAATAAATATTTCGACGTGCTAATATCGCGCGGCGCCAAACAGAATTGAACTAAAAAAAATTTAAAAATAATTTCCAGGTAAAAGGAAAATTGATCCCAATTGGGTTTTTTTGTATATGTAGCAAAATAATTGTGTTGTCGTCTTGCTCGACCTCAACATTTATTTTATTTGGTTCATCTGGCGAATTTAATCGAAATATATAAAAAAATAAAAATAATATTAAAATTGCCTAGCTTAGCAAATTATTTGATTGAGAGGCTTAATGACATCCTCGATCCTATACATAATAGAATTTTTCCCAATAAATATTCCATCATCACCTTTACCCTATATTTATGATATAATGCAGATTATTATATTTATTATTTACGAGTATGTGGCCATTGAAAACACTACCGTATACATGTAATAAAATAAAGTTAAGCCTTTCGATTAACTTTTCAAGTAGGAAATTATATTTTTTCTTCATCGCTAGAACCGGCTAATAAAATTTTCAAACCGTTATCGGAAAAAAATCCCATCGAATATCTAATGAACTCCACTCCATCCTGTACACAAATCGATATGGAAACACAACAATATAAAAAAAAAAAAAAAATTTTGTCTGTTCAGAATATAAATGAGGCAAATCATCGACACACAACAGGCATAAGAACAGCACTATGTATAACAATGGGATAAGGACCACCAAAATGATGAATACTTGAATGAAAATGATAGTATCATTTTGTGCGTGTGAATAACTTGAAGAATTGGTATTGGTAAGAAGGTGACCAAATGGTAATAGATCGATGATTATAGCATACAACTTTTCCTCTTGGGGACATCATTACACAAAAATACACGTGCGTTGAAATGGCAATAAAAATAGCATCGACTTTAAAGCATATAAATAGATTAACTTAAGTTTTTCATTGAAGAATTAACCGCGTAGATGGAATGAAATCTACGTGGCAGAAATTATATTTACATAAATTGTATTTTCTTTCAATTTTTCCAAGTCTTACCATTTATATAATGTAATAAATAAATTGTCACCACCAATGTATATACAGTAAAAAGACGACAGTATTTCAAATTAAGTAACAGTATGTGGATCGAAACACCTACATAATCAAGTTATCTTACTACTGTGATTCTATGTAATAAAAAGCTTTTTACCTGCGTGTTTGTTTTTGGTATCAACTTCTATATACACAATTTTCCAATAATACGGGGAAAACCAATATACAACAACAGAAGAACAATAATAATAATAATGAAAACCACTTAGAAAATAATTAAATTAAAAAAATTAATTATTAACCCCAAAAAAAGCTTTTCCTAACTTTGTTATACATACATTGTTCTACTCTGTAATTCATTTTGTCTTTGGGTTAGACAAACAGGTTAAAACTCTATCGAGACACTGATAAGAGAAAATTTGTTAGTCTCGTTGTATACGAATTTCATTTAATTACGATGAAACTTTCATTTATAAGTACAAAACTTATGAGGTTTTAGATCGTATGGAATGCGCGTGCAGTAAAGCTATAGCACGATTCGTTTGCACTCTGTTGAGTTCGATTGGCTGGACAAAAAAGTTCGGAAATTTCACATATTCAATATGTGAAACAAAAAGCAAAACTGGATGTGTTGCGGTATAAGGCTTATTCATTTAACCATAGAGGTTCGTCTAGTTTCGAATTTCATCCACGTTTTAAGAACTTGTCCTCAATTGCTTTCTGTGATACAGAGATTCAAATGCTGAGCAACGGTGTGAATTTTGCTCCTACACCAAACAAAATTTCGCTGTAGATGCTGAAACTGCCTTATTTGGCCAGACAACCCAATTAAAATCAGTGTGTGTGCTACAAATAAAGAAATGTATTGATAATTCTTCTTCGTTAAACTCTTCTTCTGCTGCTTCTAATACTAACCTCAAAGTGATTGGTGCAACAAAGAAAAAACTACGTGACCATGTCCTGAAAGCGTGTAAAACGGATAAAGGCAATACAACTACCGTGCTCATAAAAGCAGATTACGGTAATAAAATTTCTGATTTTATTACAGAAAGCAAAGCAATAGTGCTTGGCGGAGGTCTAACTCAGTCTTTTAAGACTTTGGTTAGTAAGTGTATCAACCAATGCCCAAAATTGTTTGATGGAACTGGCTGGAAGTACTCTGTCATGAATCCATCCGCTCCTATCCCTTATGGTTTACCAAAAATCCATAAGGAGGGCATTCCGATTAGACCAATAGTCGCGTATTGCAATGCTCCTGCTTCCAATCTATGTAAGGGTTTCATAAATATTTCAATTGTCATACTAATTTCTTTTCGTCTTACTCGGTTAAGAACTCGGTAGAACTGATTAACAAAATTCAAGATGTCGACATTCCACTACATTCAAAACTATTTTCGTTTGACGTTGCCAGTCTTTTCACTTCTATTCCAATTAACACTTTGTCCCAAATAGTTTGTAATTACTTAGATAGGGATGTTGTAGATGAGGGCTTACGTCGTGAACTGAAGTTAGTGTTTGAGACTTGTATTAAACAAAGTTATTTCTGTTTTGATAATACATATTTCAAATTCGCTGATGGTCTACCCATGGGCTCCCCTCTGTCACCTTTGTTGGGTGAAATTTTATTGCTTATTTTTTGTCCCTCCTTCTTTTGTTTATTTTTTGCTTTTTTCTGCTATATATAACAAATTTTTACTTTTACAAATCAGTTGATACTCCTGATGATGACCTAACAAGTCGAAATCGATCGAGTGATATTTTAAACTTTATGAACAAATTTTTTAATTAAAATATTCAAAAAATTTAATTTTGCGAAATAAAAAACAAGTGTTTAATAAAATGTGTTTATTAAGTATAAGTGTGTTTCGCCAAGTGCCTACGGCAAATAGCGTAAATAGTATAAAGTCACCAGGCGTTGACAACATGAACGCTGGCTACTTTCTTGAAAATGCAGGCGAAATCAGGTGAAATAATTGCAATCAGGAAATTTGGCGATATATATCCATCCGCCTTATCCGAAGCGGTGTAAAGACAACTTTTACAACTTGTATATTCTTACGTAATTATACAGTAGTTGGTTATATTTTTGCAGGCCTTTCTTGCTCAAATCAAAAGCGCCAATTACTTTTATAGTTAGTAATATCTGGTGACAATGTAAATTTTGTTATTGGCGTATATATAGATAATTTCTATGGAGAGATAAATCCCAACATTGAAATTATCTTCTTTTTTCCAAAAAAAAAAAAAGTAAATTGTCTGTTTGACCCAAAACTATTACCTGGCAACATAATTACCTCATTCATTCTCCATATTAAACCGATTCAAAATGAAAAATATACCATGAATGCTCTATACAGAAGGGATTCAATTTTTGGTCGATTTGGAAAAAAGTAAAAAACCCTCTATTTATTGTTCTTTTTTTTACTGAGTGTGTATATCTATATACTCGTAATATTATTTGTGTCTGCCTTTGTTTGACATCCTTTTGAAAACCAACAAAAAATTACATTATAACAACTCAATTACTCAATTATTAAGGTCAACCATTATTATATTCTGGATTCGGTATCCTTTTTTTAATATTTTTTGGTAGCTTCGTACGATATGCTGGCCGAGTATAAAATTGTCTCAGAAAATGATTTAGAATAATAAAAACTGCAAATATTTAGTAAATTGATGGTGATGTTTTTATGGAGAAATGAGATTTATTGTGGTTGAATTTTAATCTTGATTAGAAATAGTGTGTAAATATTCCGATAAGAAATGTTTTGTGAAATGACTAATCCATTATTCAATAGACTAAATGCGTACATCACTTATTATAAAAATTACAACTATAATGGTATACTAAACACGAAGAAGAGTAATGTTATTTTAACAAAATTGGTCGACCTTTACATAACTGCTCTTAATATCCTGGAATTTAATCAAACACAAAAAATAAAAGATAAACCAAAAAATCTTTAACTTTAGGTGATAAAATTAAAAATTAAATTAATTTTTCGTTTTTCACAATTTTCATAATTAAATTTTCCAAGAGAGAAATATATATATATATATATTTTTTTTTATATTTTTTTATACCCCAAACCACAGAACCAAACCACCGAGTAACAAAAAATATGCTACACCAACAACCACATCACTCAGAAAAATGTTAAAAAAAAGCAACAAACAGAGATAGGGGACGACAGAAAAAATATTTAAAGACAACTTTATTTTAATTTTGGTTTATTTTTTTTAATCGAATTACCAGTCCTATATAGACGAGATTTTTTTTGCCATACAATGTGAAAATGTTGATTTATGACGATTTCGTTTATTGGGGAAATTAAAGCGTTTTTGTGCTTTATATACGGTGACATGTCCAGATCAATATAAATTATAATCTTTAAAGTTTCATAATCTTTAAAATTCATCTAAAACTAGATTACTTGTAGGTATTTACAAAATTATCTATCTTACATTTTAGGCCATTTTGTGCGTGCCCCAATTTTCGGCTGAAGTGTATAGATGCTTAGACTGTCGGTTTGATTGCAGGCGAAAGAAAAATTTACTATTTATTTAGTTTATCTATACCAGGAATGACAAATTGCTACTCGCGATCCATGCTCATACAGCAGCTTATGTTTAAACTGCAAGGTGTCCCAAGCCATGTTGGTAGCACTCTCACGGACTCCTATGACCACTTCCTAACTGATCAAGAACTATAAAAGTTTGTTCTGGCTTATTGTCATATCGTCAACCATATAGAAAAATTCGTATCAAGTTTGCTATCCTTGTTAGGAGATTTCATTTGGGCTGCATCGAAATCTGAGTTGAAAGCTCCAAGATCGGTAGCCTATTTCAGGTGCTATCAGATCTTGACTTCAAATATTTCCTTCTCGAGTTAATGACCGTTCACCATTTTCGTCATAATTCCAATACAAATATTTCGTATTAAGCTCACTAGCCTAGCTAAAATGTTCCATTTGAGCTGGTGTAGTGAGCAATTTAATAAGCTATTTCAGTTCTATCGGAATGCTACTTTAAAATCTTAGAATTAATGACCATTTAAGATTTCACTCAAATTTATCTCTCAAATACATAAATTTGGATCAAGTTTACTCTCCTGATTGGGAGGTTTCATTTGAACTTTTTGAATGATCTTTTTGATAAGCTATTTCTACCGCTATCGAAACCTAAGTTCAAGTCTCTAGAAAGGGGAGTAAAAGACCATTTAAAATTTCTACTCAAACTTATAGTCCAACGACAAACATTCATACGAGATTTGCCTATTTGGTTATCTAGTTGCAGCCAGGCTGGTGGAAAAGAGCAATTTCATAAACCATTTCTAGTGCTAGCTATCTGGTGCTAAATATCTGAGTCGATACAAATTTGATACAAATTTTTGTATTTGAATTATGAGTTTGAGTGAAATTGTTAAATGGACCTTTTACCTCTCCTTCACAGTGATTTATAGTCTGGTTCCCTTATCACTTGAAGAGCTTATTAAATCAATTCAACTAGCCCAAACGAAACCTTATATCCAGGTTAATAAATATTATACGATTTTTTGTATTTGAGATATAAGACTTTTAGCGAATATAGTAAAGGGTATTAACACTCATTTCCAGAGATTTGATCTTAGGTTCTAATAGCACCTGAAATGTTGCAAATAGCTTATTATATAACGAGCACGTTATAAACGATGCGGAATCTTATTCTCAGAATAATATACTTGGTTCGAATTTAAATCATTAAAGTATGAGATTGAATTAAACTTCTTAGATTTAATTAAAAAAAATTATAACCATTTATTTACGTATGCAAAATTGGGATTGGAGTAAATTTTATAACTAAAATTCCAATTGAAATGTCAAGGTTTTAAAATTTTCTGACTACTTAGTTCTCTTTCTGACTACTTAGTCATCTAACTTGGTACGAATTTGTATCTTCTTGGTGAGTGTTTTGGTTTAATAACTCAAGTTTGAATTTAGCCGTTTTTACTTATTAGAACAATTTTCTTTTTAAGCTTTTTTCTCTGTTTAATGCAATAAATAGTTGAGTTTGTTTATAAAAAAATAAATCTTAAATTGAGAATTAAGTTATTTTCTAAAAAGAACTTACATGTATATCATTATTACATTTAGGTTACATTAAAAAGACGTTTGGAAGTTGTAGTGATCAAACTACAAAAATATTGGACACTAGGTTGTTCTGAGGCGCTTCGCGCCCGTTTATTCCCAGCAATTTGTTTATTGTGCTTTGCACCCGTATACTAATTAAACAACCAAATTTTCCGAGCTTTTTGCAATTACGCCTTCATCAGGGTTTCTTCAGGAAAAAAAAACGCATAATGTTTTACTTTAGTAGCAAGTCGTCAAATTAATATTTGTTTTGTTTTTCAATTCAATTATCAACGGTTTTCTCACAATCGAATTTTTTAACATTCGATTTATGTATTATTAAATTAATAAAAAACAACAATTGCCGAAAGCTCGCAAAATTTGTTTTTTTAATTAGTAAAAGTTTTGCCTGTCTTATTAATGAAATTTTTCTGCTTGCCTCATTTTTTAGAATTTTAACTTTTGGTATCAATTTAAAAACACATCTTCTTTTCTTGGTCACCCTGTGCGTTCTCGAGTGAGTCAATCAGTGACATATACGTTTATAATCACGTCGATTCAATGAATTCTTCTATTCTTCTTGAAAAAATTCTACCAACTGGAGAAACGTTTGAGGATCTTAAATTCTTTATTATACCGGGTGTTTCTTTTAAACTGAGACGATCAAATATCTCGAAAAATAGTCACTCTACGGAAAAAATGTCCATAATCAAAATTTAATCATACCGCGGGGGAAATACATTAGTGCAAAAATAGTCCCCCACACCCCGCTTTGTAGGTGGGGCGGGGGTAACTTTTAAACTAAGATAGGAAGCCATATTTTTTATAAATTATTTTATTCACCTGCCATTTACATTAATAAATTGTTTTGATGACGAATTTCGAGTATTTCCAATGAAAACGTGATGTTTTTTATTTCAAACGTATTGCAGAATCGAATGCGTCTAAGAAGAAGAAATTGAAAAAATTGAATTTCGTCGATTACAACGCCATCTATCATGAACCGAACAAAATATTTCATTCAAATCATACGTACTTTTAAAATGGCAATTAAAATTCAATTAAATTCAATTAAAAAATGGCTTCCTATCTTAGTTTAAAAGTTACCCCCGCCCCACCTACAAAGCGGGGGGTGGGGGACTATTTTTTTGCGAGATATTTGATCGTCTCAGTTTAAAAGAAACACCCGGTATATTAACTTTGCTATATTTACTGTAATATGACACACATACACGAATTAAAACATTAGACTGAGCAAATTACACAAACACGTCGCAGTTTTGCATGCACAAACAAGAAAATTTCAAAAAATTTGAAAATTACACAATCAGCATGCGCAATCACTCAACCAATACCATACACTGTCAATCGGCATGTACAATCATACGATTGCGCATACATGATTGTGTCGTGTATGGGCCCTATAACTTACGTAGCAATACGCTTTTGGCAGATTCTGAGGCCGTGAAGTTTCTAACAAAAAATAACACGTATACGTATACAGTTCCAATTAAAAAAATGGCGAAAGCAGGATTCTTATTGGATTCAATTAGATTCCAATAGCCGCCATATTGAATTGTTCTAGTATTGGTAGTTTACACTGTTAATATTTTATTAATGCACATTAGTGAAAATTTTATTAAAAATTATTATTATATTAAATAAAATCATAATTTACATAATAAAATCTATAAAAGATATTCACTACAGAAGATATTAGAGAAATATATAAATGAATTAAAGAAAAAGTTAATAAATAAATAAAATTAAAGCTTTAACAAATAAAATATCAAATATGTTTATTCCAATTTTTCACTCAAAATATTTATCAAAATATTTATCAATCTGGGCCAATAACAAACAATTTCTAGAGATTAGGGCAAGATACCACTATATAGGTCGGACTGACCTATTTATAGAGAACATTTTCCGGTATAAGGTTTTCCTATCGGAGAAAATATAACCTTGTTAATAGCAGTTTTCCACCATGAGTCATGAGTATTTCATCAATCTGGGTCAATAACAAGGTTACATTTTCCCCGCTAGGAAAAACCTTATACCAGAAAATGTTCTCTATTGGTAAGCTAATCCGATCTATATAGTGGCATCTTGCCTTAATCTCTGAAAGTGGCTTTTTATTGGCCCAGATTGATAAAACACTCAAAATTTACAGTGCAGAATTGATATTAACAAGGTTACATTTTCTCTGCTAGGAAAACCTTATACCGGAAAATGTTCTCTATAGATAGGCTAATTTGACCTATATAGTGGCATCTTGCCCTAATACACAGTATTTTCGGCGAAAAATTGCAATAACAATCCAGATATTTTTTCTGTTAAAGCTTTTATTTTCATTTATTTGTAGACTAATTCACACATGATTGTAATTTGAAATTTTAGTTATCTGTTTGAATAATTTATGTTTCATTAATATTTTGTAATTTTAAATAAATTTTGTTTTAAAAATTACAATATAATTTTTAAATGTACTTGATTCGGAGAATAATTTAACAGTGTAATAAATCACACTCAATTTATTCTAATAAGAATTTAATATTGAGTGGTACTAACACATATATAATATGGATTTTTTGTTATTTTTTGTTAAAAATTTCACATCGGTTTATTTTTAATATGGAATAGCAATTCTTATTTTATTTTTCCTTCTATTGAAACATTTAATAATTTTCATACACAAGTATAGAAGAATAGAAGATACTGAGAATAGAAGATCTATATTGAATCGACCTGAATACCTGGATATCTATCACCTAGAATAACCCAGAATTGCGTATAATATATTTGTTGCTTTTTGAATGTGGTGTAACAGTGAAGCATAACATCTGTGAAATGTCTGGAATAAATCAAATCCAAATGTTGCGCACTTGTTTTGGTAAACAATTTAAAGCCTAATTTTATAACCTGATTTTGATCATCACGGAACTTCAAAAGTTCAAGAAAGAAGTTCAAGAAGTTCATAACAATTGGCGAATAGACATATTTCTAAAGTGCATGAGGAACAGTTTCAGTCACCAAAAAATAACAATTCCATTCAAGATTACAAGGTTAGTACTGAATACCACTATACGTGAACAAGTTCGCGTACAGGTCGAATCGAAAAATTCACTATCTCATGTAAAGTTGTGTCATTTCAAAGTTACGTTTGAATCTGAATCACTAAAAACAGCTATAAATTAGGTATAGTGCTTAACACTTTCAAACGAAAAGTTTCAACACTTAAACTTATAATGTTCTAGAAAAGATAAACCAAACTTTCTTTTGTCATTCTTTCCAAGATCGATAGCCAATAAAATTTGTTTTATAAAAAATTTGTTTTATAGGTCGGAATTTTCTTGAGTATCTTATGTTTTACCAGTATAAATTAAATTGATTAGTTATATAACGATTTCAATTACCTCCCTCCTCTAATAATCGGGTATGAGCCACCATCCGTTTTTTCGATATCATCAAATAAATTTGTGAACAGTAAAAAGTTCTAATTTTTTTTTGTCAACGGAACTTCATCGAATTATTTCATACAAACATTAAGATAAACAGCAGCAATTTTAGAATTTCGCTTTTCTCGTTCAGATCTAAATAGATAAAATAAAGCATTTTGTAAACAAAATCTACTGCGAAAAGCTCGAGTTTTTATTGGTTATATTGTTCATATTACGAGTATACGTATATAGAGTGTTGTGCTATGTTAAAAAAATATATAAAGTTAATAGTTTTATTTGATGTAGAAAGACAATTTAAATATTTAATATTCTTGTCACTATAAAATTCTGCTGCAAACATTGAAAATTTTTCAAAAGAGACAAACAATTTTTATTTTTATGTACATTTTCATATAAAATGAAAAACTTTGAAAAATGTCATGATACATATTTTATCGTATTTTGTCTCTCTTTTATGAGAAATAATAAATTTTATCCATTAATATTAGAAAATATACTGGGGGAAAATGACCATTCTAAAGCGGTACAGTGGAATATAGAGGGGAGAAGGCATTTCATTATTTCCGGGTCCATTATAAAAACACGCTATATAAACAATCGAGTAAATTTTATTAATACGTAACTATATTCACAATTCTATTGCCGTACGTACAAACACGAATCAAATTAACCGTCTGTCTTCATATCAAGGATTGTTATCTCGCGCATATCAACACATTCGTATATAAAGATCCTATTTAACAATTCTCATCTCATTCATCGTTACAGAAATAAAAATGTATGTAAGACAACATTTTGTCTATATAGATAATAGATAAATAACACATGTTCGTCATACATTTACCCACTTCATCTTAACAAAATAACATTTATCTCTTGTTATTTTATTGTTGTGATATCGTCTATAGTTACGATAAGATATCCATCCATTCATACATTCAGAACAGGATTTAATATACAAATAGCAAATAAAAAAAAAAATAAAATCTCGAATTTTTGTTTATATGTCGATTATGTATTTTGTTCTAATTAATTATGTTAATATGTTCAGGCTTATGCTATTCCATCTATTGTTGTAATTATAAGAGTCCATTTTTTTCTTTATATAATGTTGATGGCTGAACGAGTTTATGTACATACATGTATGTACCTATGCACATACATTTATCCTACCAGTATATGTTATCTGTTATTCCAGCATGTGATTGTTGTAATTGTGTACATTATTTCTAATCGAATTGTATCTAATTGAGTATTAATAATGTTTAATTGCTGTTCAAGTATCCATAGTGGCAGAAGAAGAGGATTTATTTACATATAAACAATAAAAGCTTTAATGCGATTTGAGAAGAGATTTAAATAAAATTCAACGCTGAGGTTAAAGTTTAATTCTTCCACATTTTGTTATGCGTGATTGCTCTCCATTGAACCTATATATTGATCCATGATGTTGAACCATTTTCCAATTGACTAAATTACCAAATGTCAATTCAACACGTTTGTTTTATTGTACAAATATTTTATTTTTTGTTTGTAATAAAATTTTTCACAGCGTATTTAACAGCAACAATTTTTCTTCGCATATTTTCACTATTCATTTGAGGAAAATGTAAAATTTTTTGGTATTTTCTGCAAATACATATATCCTTATTATACCTTTATCTCATAATGTTAATCAAATAGTACAGAGTGTTTTTTCCGTAGATACACACATATTTTCCCTTCATTTCCCGACAAGCAAAAACAAACACTTGTGTTCGCGCAATGTCATCTCTTGTGTATACATGCTCGTATTTTTCCGTTCCTAACCTTTTGATTATAGATTACAATTGACTTGAACAATGTTTTTTGTATTTTTTTATGAAATTCTAGGAAAAAAAGATGAAAATTTGTATTTTACATTTTTCTCCAAATTAAATTTACCTTCTTTATTTTCTTCGTGCGGTATATAACTTCAGTTATTGTTATTACATAAGTATTATTACTACAACAAACTGGTATTTTACAAACTGGCATTGTTGCTGTGCGTTCGTTTGTAAGGGAGGAAAAATATTTTACTGTTTTTTGAGTCAATATTTGAATTTATGAAAAGTGACGGAAATTTTTAGTTGGATTATTGGATTGAGTATATATCACCGAATCAAATATTTTGGATTTTATGCAACATTTACGATTTTTTTATGGAGACGATTATGAGTAACACGTTTATGTATGGAACAGAAAGTATGAGAGTTGAAGCTGTTGCAGAACTGCCGCGATAAATCTTTTTCGCAATCAAAGCCAAATTCAAATAAACCAGTTTAAATATTATGTGTACCGTTTAGACAAACTGAAAACTCTTATCGACGAATTTTACGGAATATGAACTTATTGTAACTTAAGAAATAAAATCAAAGATATAGAAGAGGTTTTCCTGTGTTTTTTTTTTATATAAATCTTTAATCGCTGTATTTTTATATAAATCTATTATTATATATGGATGAAGCATATGGATTTATTTGGTTTAGTACCTTTATTTTTGAAAAAAAATCTCCTGATTGCCTGCTACCCAATTTTGAAAAGCAAATACTAGGGACTAAAACCTTTCAAAGTCAGAAGTTCGTCTCGAAATTTATAAACCCGGAAAAACCACAAAAAATGTGTGAACATCGCTGATTTCCGGTAAAGAACTTTGTCACTAAATGACTCAGGAACAAAGCTTCAGCTTAAATTCTGACATTTTCAGTAATATGCGTGGGAAACATATTCTACAATAAACGAATAAATTGGCAACAGCGTGAATTTTAGTTTATTTCTTTTCTTTCTTCGACGGTTATACAAGATTCAAATAAACTGAATATAAAATAGGGCTCATTTTAAAAGTAAAAGTATAAGGATTGAGAAAATATTACAAAAATAGTATCATCTTTAAGTTTTTCATTTTCAAAATGGCCATAAAACATACCAAAAAAAATTGGGTGATATTTTTTGTTTTCTTGCAAAACACGTATTACTATCATGATCTACTCTATTTTTCCATATAAAATTTTTAACTTTTTTAAATTTTATTTTATTTTCACTCCAACATACCATTTTCTTGCAGAACACAACTAAATAAGACCACCAACTCTTTATATATGGATAAATATAAATTTAAAACAAAATTTATTGGTAAAATTTTTTTTATTAAAAATTAAATTAGTAATTAATTACATTTTAAATCTAATATAATCTTCACTATTTGAATATTTCTTAAAATTAATATAACCTTCTTCTGAAGGAATAACTGTAAGGACATCGCGAGTTCGTTTTACAGTTTTCAATTTTTCGAACCTACTGGCAACTACTGGCAAGTTGAAATTTTTTCCAAATGGCATCTGTCAGTGGAAATCCACTGACTGCATGATAAATCAGCATCCTCGTAGTCCTTTTCCAGAAAAGCGTTTTTCAAATATTCTCGAAATAAAAATCCTGGACAATTCTTGCATCTTAGAAGATAACATGTCGGCTTAGTAGTATCTGGACATAAAATAGATGCAATGCAATCTTGGTATTCTGATATCTTTCCATTTGTAATAGTTTCTATTTGGGTTCCATAAATAATCAATTTTACATTTTGATGTATTGTACAAACACACACTGTATGCGTTCCACTGCTTCCTGGTCGCACACAGTTTTTAGGACGAAGCAAGCAAAATTTGGAAAACCTGATTTTTTTTTACTCTTTACTTACTAAAAATTGTCGTTCTGATGGAGAATCTTGTAGCCTTCGTAGCATTCTTTTAATGTACTCATCATTAGACGTTTCTGAACTTAACCAATAATATAATATGAATGTAGTTATTATTTGCAATAAATTTAATGAACTGATGTTTACAAAAAATTGTCTTCTGGTGCATAATTTGAAAATAAATAAACGAGAATCCTAAAAAATAATGAAATAGAACGAAATTCTCGTAAAATTTCTAGTTTTAATGAAACATTCTATTATCCGGAATTTTCAATTATCCGGAATGCTCTCATCTCCAAGCATTCCGAATAACAGGGCTTTTACTATAACATACACTACAGTAGAAATTATATTTTCTGTGAATCCCGGAACAAAAAAAAATAATTTCCCTTGTGAAAGACATAAAAGCAAAAAAAAAGTTGCGGAAAATTAAAATTCCGGTTATCTGAGTGTTCCGATTAATTGGATGCCAGATAATCGGGCTTGTACTGTAGTACATTTTATTTCGATTTTAAATACACATTTTATTTCATTTTCAAAATTACTGATGATTCGTTTTCAAGTCAATTTTAAAATGAAATAAAAACGCTGAATTTAAGTCCGAAAAAACACAATTTTTAAGTCAGCCTTTTTTAATTCAGGGAGCCACTGTTTGTTACCCCATCTAAATTCTCAAGTTACACTGCTACGTTACCAACAATATTTTAAACTCGTACGTAACGACAAATTTTGCGGCCAGTTTTGCAGAAAAGTATTTTGTAGCGGAATATATAAAAGTGTTCATCGACGTTTGGATGAGATAAAAAAAGGTGCGGAAATCATAGCATTTTTGTGGGTTCAAAGGGTCCGACCAATTCCATTTAACAACAATTTTTCTTTAAAAGGTTAAAGGTGCCGAAAGGATAAAATATATTTTAATGAAGTCGATGTCGCCCGCACATCCCGATAAATCAGCGGTGGTTATGATGGATAGTCCAAGTTTGTTTCAAAAGTTCAAACATTTTTCGTTGGCATCAATATATTAAAAAACACTCTGCAATACCTCGCCGGTGGTCGAGCTTGTGAGTATAAATGATGATCAAAGTTCTTTGTCTTTGTTTTTTCGCATCCTATTTATTTGTGCATTCCCTTAATCTTATTATGTATTTTTTCCCATTAGGGAGCATAGCAATTCGAGATGGACTTATAGTTAAACCTCGTCCCAATTGTAAATTTCTAAACACTAATTGCTAATACTCTTAATCCCAGGGCGGCAGAAACACAACAAGAATTTTCCTCTTGCATCCTGTCTTTATCCTGTTTGATCTTTAATTGAAAATCCCTATAAATAAGTGAGCAGTTTAGAGCGATGTGGTACGAATTTTTCGATACTGTATTCTATTGAGATTTAAATTTCTATAAACTGGGGTAAAATCTTTTTATTTTGGTAAGCCCTGTATAAATCATAAATTGAAATTTCACTTTATTCAGGCCGAAATTGAAAAATATCAAACCAAATTTAAATAACTTTTAAGACGTCAGCGATTTTATAAGCATTGAATTATTTCGTTTGGTTCAATTTGCGGACTAGAGTAACGCGTGGCGCATACAATCAACACTCGTCAATTGACCTCAAAAACGAGTACAATTTGGCTTAATTTACAAATTTTTGGTGTGTAATACTAAAACTAAAAAGATGGTGGTTTACAATTAACAAGTCGATTCAGACCTTCTTATTTCTATCCAGTCGATGACCAATCGAGAGCTTCAAGCAACGTTTAGACCCCCACGGTTGTGGTTGTGTGCATGGTTCAACACTTAAACAACGATTGTATTGGAATATTTCTCGAAGAAACTATGAAACGTTGAAAACTTGTTGACAAATAGTCGAGCATAAAAACCTTTAGATATTAAATCGATTTCAATCTATAAAATACCAAAGGCATTTCTAATGCTGAATTAAGCCGTGTTTTTTATATTCACCGATTGATTCACACGATCAAGACACGCAATTGTAGTTGAAACTGCTCGATAATAAATACTGGTATATACGTCTCAAGTTTCATCCATATCATATTCCATTGCACTGGAACTTCATGGCCATAATTTTAAAAATTGAGTAGTATTTTCCCGCTAGGCGGCCATTTTGTATTATTCTTTCGATGTTTGCTTTCGTATTCGGCCGCAGCTCTTTAATTGTTTCTTTTTTTGTCACCTATCATTTTTTTTTATTTATCCTTTTGTGGGTCTCACTATAATTAAAATGAATTGTTAATTTTTCCGGGTTTGGTATGAGGAGGGGGGACTCTCATTCTGTGTCGGCGTATTTTTTGCGGTCCCTTGGTGCCCGCATCTGATTTTGGAACCAGTGCTTGCGTTGTTTGAGTTCGAGTGGATCCGCGCACCAAGGCACCTCACTCGGTTATAATTATGTTGCTCGTCCCTCAAGTTTATTATTATTGATCATTTGCGTTTTATTTTTATTGACGTTTCTGTAATCACGGTGTAGGCCAGGAAACCCGCAAGCCTCTAACTCCACGACTTATCGCATTTCTCCCTGAGACTTAGCCGGCAAAATCGCTGTGTGAGGCCTCCTCGGGGTATCAGATGAAATCTGCGGGTCGGCTGCTGAGCCGTCCGTAACAAACTGTTACGAAACTTCAGATTTTGTTTTTAAATTTGGTATATCACAATCTAGTAATTATAACCTGACTTTTCACTCAAGCAGTATTAATAAAAGAAGTGACATTTAACTTTGGTAGTATTGCAGTTCTTGAAAACATTTCGGAGCATCTTCTATACGAATTAAAAGCATTTATCTCTGCATAATTAGAACGATCGGCACAATAATCAGTTGTGGAGGGAATCGGTAAGTTAAAGTAATTAATTGAGTTTGTTTCGGAATTGATAAATATTCTGAAACAATTTTCAATGGTAAAAATCATGTTTTCCGAGAGAGGCACAGCATGTATGGAAGATGCCCCTGAATGTTTACTTTTTAATCCAATAACTTTGTAATGTTTGTATTTTTTGGATAACATTGAATAAGTATCGTTCAAATCTCTTGACATTATTTGATTAATGAAAATTGGAAATAGAAGTTACTTATTTAAATCGCACAAAAAAATAATTTAAATAATTTAAAAAGCATTCAGTCCGATTTATGGAGATTTTAAAACGACATTTTTATTGGCTGAAGTCTGTTTTAGAACTCGAGCACTCAAAATTCTTACTTGGATCGCTTTTCAAGTTCACGCCTTTGCAAGTCAAATCGAATCAGCTTTAGGTACGCCTTTACGTAAATTTGCGCGTTGCATAGACATATCAGTACAAGTGTATAGATTTTTCAACTGGTTCAATTAAATTTTTATAGATATAATAAAAGTATACAAAAATGTATTTAAAATGTGTGTCTTCCGGAAATATTTGGGCGAACTCTATCAGAGGATGGCCGAATTTAGTGAAATTACAAGTAAAGAACTAACTCCCAAAATACTGTCTCAAATTCCCCGATTTCCATTTACACATTATCGTTACATAAAATCATTTTATTTATGTGAATATAGATGCAAATACCAAATTTTCAATATTACCCACATAAATAAAAATGTATTTCTCAAATCACTTTGCGACTTTTCCGCCCGTCAGCCTCCCCCCATACATGCATTTTAAAGCACGCAGTCAAAATATTAATAAAACGTTACGATCGAATGAGAAAACGTTTTCTAAATTCCTTCGTTTTGTATTGGTAACGTAATATATTATAAGGAATAAAATTGTTGAGTTGAAAAATGCGCGGGTTGCATGGAAATTGCTGGTAGATGAGTTTTGTACATTCGGGTATATAAATAAATATAAATATATGTATATGGATGTATATTGGAATCATGGTTATGTGCGTGGTAAATGATGTCACGTCACTGTTTGCCTTATATACACAAATAACAAAAATAAGAATAAAATGAATCGAAAATAATAAAAATGAACCCATAATTCAAGTGATTTGTGAAATTAAATTAAAAAAAAAAAAAAAAAAAAAAAAAATCGGGGTAACAATTTTTTATTTTATTCCAAGGAAAATAATAATGAAGTGAATGAGTGAATGGAAATTGGCTTTGTGTGGTTTCACGTAAATTTTAAATTTAGAAACTTCAATCGTTTTCAACAATGATGAATTTGTTTGGGGAATATCGCAGGATTATATTAAAAAAGGTTTTTGTGGTTTTGGAACTTTTTCGTTTTGTTCTTGTTTTTTTCATATGGTGACACACACGTGTGACAAAAGACCTTATGGGATTCTCCCTCAATATTTGTATTTATCCGTATATATTTTCATGATGTAAACAAATCTGTTTACGAATGTTAGAAACATGTATACAAAGCCATTTATAAAAGTTTGATTATTTTGAACTTTATTTATGTTTATGTTACCAGTCCAACTGGGAGAATTGACTGAAGCACTTTATATTAAACATTATCTTGTAAATCGATACCAAACCCATAGTCATTGACCATTTGACATTGAATTATTATTATTTGTTATTATTATATTACTTTTCAAAGTCATGAATTATTGCTCAAATCGATCAGAGAGTTTACTTCGCTCGATAATAAATTTGGATTTCAAATTTTATTGACTACATGTACATACATATATCGACATAGGTACATGAATGTTTATGTAGTTTCAGAAACTCGAAACAAACACTAAGTTACACCTGAATTTTCTATATATATTGCAAAGATACATGACAAACAAAAACTCGACTTTTATTTTAACTCTCGACCTAGATATACCCTTATATAATATAATCCTAGACAAAACTATTTCCATAAAGTGAAAATTGAATATTCTAAAAATTTTGGCTTATACGAGTAGAAAATATTCAATATAAGAAGTGGGCAACAAAATTCTTACAATTTGTATTAGAATGAAAAAAAAAAAAAATATCAGCAGAGCACTATACTGAATGTGATGCAGGGTTGGTTGGTAACATTTTACCAGCCGTAGTACAGTACATTTTTATATTAAGTCGAAATATTCCGCTACTGTTGTCCACACATAAACTATATAATATATTATGAAACAAGACGAAAGATACAAAAAACATAATATAGAGCCCCGATCCTGATGATGGCAAATTGGCAATGTGGAAATGGAAAACTAATAAAATTGGTTGTTTCGAAAAAAAAACATACGTAACTCGAAACAAATTCATGAGAGTTTCCTCATTTTCCAAAATAATAATATAATTTATGAAAATAAAATTTATTTGATTTTATTTTTCCTTTTTCGATTTGATTATTGTTGTAATGACAACATACTAAATAATAGTTTTTCGATTATATGTGTGTGTATAGGGTTTCAATTTTCCATATGAATATTGTCTATTGAATAAATTTTAAATGTATCGGATATGGTAAAATAGATATGCATCATTATGTACCACTTTAGTTTAGGTTATACTATTTACAAAACACAATTTTAATGTCATGATGATTTCTAAGAAAGTTAGTTGTACTACCCACTCGCAAATAAATTCCGAAAAATTCACCAAACCCACATAGCAAAAAATTTGTTTTCTTTTTTTCTTGAAATATTAATAATAAATTTCAAGCAAATTTTCCAGAACCAAAAGGTTGTCAATATAATGCCCTTTAAACCTTTATGATAAATTCAGCGAAATTATGTATTTATATGTCAATAGACAATGAATGCAGTTAAAACGAATTGTTAGCGCGAAATTTACCTTTGTTACCTATGTCTTTATTATTAATTACCCGCTTTCTTAAAAGAGGTATGAGTTCAACAATATCAAAAATGTTGCTGCCATAAAATGGTGGCTGGTAATACTTATTTTGAACATTTTACTTCTCGTATTGATTATCTTCCGCCGACTGTTAAAAACCAATGCAAACCACATATTTTATATGTTTGTATCTGGTAAGCTTTTGATCGAGGCTGAGAGAAATGTTTTTAATCACAATTATGTTCTAAACAGGCAGTTGAACTCTCTGTATTGTCTCGGATCCAACTGGATATACAATCTTATTTTAGTAATTAACACAAATTTTTAATTAGGCAGCACTAACATATCCGTAACCAATTTGCTCTTGTGTGAAGTTATCCCAGTCCAGTTTTCGATTCATTTCGTTCAAATATCGAAAATTAAAAAAAAATAATAAAAACCAAACCTTTTGATGGCAATCCAAATAAAACTGATCGAATAACAACTAAAGTATACAGTAAAAAAGCTAGTTCCGTGGAAAGTTCCCGAAAATGAACTCTGAGCGAGGAATTTCATTTATTTTTAATTAAATTTTCATAGTCACTCGCTAAACCTAAAATGATTTCAGCAAAACTAAAAATGTCTCGGATCAGAGCTACGTTATCACTACTACACCACGCGGATATTCGGATATTGATACGATATCCCTACTGCGACAATAACATTTTTATGTCCTTGCAAGTTATAAAGTAACCGGTAATCATGATTGATGCCCATAGCATTTATCATTCTTACAAATTATTTCGTTTGCTATTTTATTAAATAATTTTTTTTATGTTTAAACGCAACATAAACATAAAAAAATCTATCTATTTCCATTTATAAATGTACACATATTATATAAGCTCATATAAATACAGTTATATACATTTTCCAACAAATTCTGAAGACATCATCAAAATTTCATTTGAATTTTCCATAACAATTAAAGATATCACCATAAACGAAGAATGAACGAGGACAATTTTATATTCCTCTCTACGCTCAATAAATCTTATTTTTTTCTTCTATCCATAATACTTTCGTCTAAAATCCAGCCAGTTTTTTTTTTTGTGTGTGTTCAGTTCTTATATATTGTTATTATTATCTTTTCTGCTGACAAGTTTCCCAAAAAGAAAACGGCAAAAAATAACAAGATATGTCTATATCTTACGCCTGAGAGGAAGTTAGAAATGGGCACAAAAACTAGGAAAAACTTTTCTTTTTAATTTTAATTTTACTTATTTAGAGCTGAAACTCTTTCAGCTATTCAGTTCTTTTTACTTGTATAATGTTAAACCTAAAATGCTTTTCGTGTCCTAGCTTATGCAAAATTGAATAAAATTTGGCTGCGGTATATATAGCTATTTTGTGTTACGCAATAAATGGCCTACACAAAAGATTCCAAGAAATAAAATTATTTAAATTGGGGACTTTTGTGAAAGTAGACCAAATTTTCTTCCCCGAAAATAGAAATAGTTCCTTGTGACCACACTATACAAGTTTTAGTTTATACGATTCCGACATTTGATTAGCAAATACATAAAGCAGAAAATCTTTATTGAAGTATGAATATTTCCGAATAAAATCTAATAAATAAAAATATTGTGAACTAAATTAAAACAATAAAAAGTTGTGATAAATCTATGTGTATATACTTGTAAAAACGCAGAAAATACGAATTAAAATAATAATTAAAAATAAAAAATTTTAAAAATAAAATTTTCTGTAATAAAAATAAAACTTTTAGAATTCGAATAAAAATCAAAAACTGTTTAGTCGTTCGGCAAACGAGCAGAACATCACTAGAAAACGCCGCTGATGTCCAGTTAGCTTAATATAATATATCTTATATCATAAACAAATAAAAATTATCCCCATTTTAATACGATGAGGTAGACCCATTTGCTATTGACCCCTAAGTTGTTCGATCTTTGCAAATGGAATTTACACATTCACTGTATCGAGGATTGGCCAGCACTCAGAGAGTTCCAACTGACATGGCATATATTTCTAGTTACCTTAAGATATCATAAACAAATAAAAATTATCCCCATTTTAATACGATGAGGTAGACCCATTTGCTATTGACCCCTAAGTTGTTCGATCTTTGCAAATGGAATTTACACATTCACTGTATCGAGGATTGGCCAGCACTCAGAGAGTTCCAACTGACATGGCATATATTTCTAGTTACCTTAAGATATCATAAACAAATAAAAATTATCCGCATTTTAATACGATGAGGTAGACCCATTTGTTATTGACCCCGAAGATATTCAATCTTTGCAAATGGAATTTACACATTCACTGTATCGAGGATTGGCCAGCACCCAGAGATTTCCAACTGACATGGCATATATGTCTAGTTAGCTTAAGACATCCTTAACAAATAAAAATTATCCCCATTTTAATACGATGAGGTAAACCCATTTGCTATTGACCCCGAAGATATTCAATCTTTGCAAATAGAATTTACACATTCACTGTATCGAGGATTGGCCAGCACCCAGAGATTTCCAACTGACATGGCACATATGTCTAGTTAGCTTAAGACATCCTTAACAAATAAAAATTATCCCCATTTTAATACGATGAGGTAGACCCATTTGCTATTGACCCCCAAGTTGTTCAATCTTTGCAAATGGAATTTACACATTCACTGTATCGAGGATTGGCCAGCACCCAGAGATTTCCAACTGACATGGCATATATGTCTAGTTAGCTTAAGATGTCCTAAACAAATAAAAATTATCACCATTTTAATACGATGAGGTAGACCCATTTGTTATTGACCCCGAAGATATTCAATCTTTGCAAATGGAATTTACACATTCACTGTATCGAGGATTGGCCAGCACCCAGAGATTTCCAACTGACATGGCATATATGTCTAGTTAGCTTAAGACATCCTTAACAAATAAAAATTATCCCCATTTTAATACGATGAGGTAAACCCATTTGCTATTGACCCCGAAGATATTCAATCTTTGCAAATGGAATTTACACATTCACTGTATCAAGGATTGGCCAGCACCCAGAGATTTCCAACTGACATGGCATATATGTTTAGTTACCTTAAGATATTTTAAACAAATAAAAATTATCCCCAATTGAATACGATGAGGTAGACCCATTTGCTATTGACCCAGAAGTTGTTCAATCTTTGCAAATGGAATTTACACATTCACTGTATCGAGGATTGGCCAGTACCCAGAGATTTCCGACCGACATGTTATATATCTCTAGAAGTTGATCATTTGCTCAAATTTGAATATAAGGCTGATCCTGGCCGCTTACTCAGCATGCCTCTTAAAACAGTGCGCCATCTCAAAACATCAATAATCATATCCGGCTCAAGTACTTCTTGTAAGTTATAGACGAATTTCTTTTGAAATATTTAACAAATTATAACATACAACATTAAGAATTAATTTTAATTAACCAAATCAAAATAAATTTATAGCCGTTAGCTAATTATTTTATTTTAACGTCATATGTCTTAACTCAACCGTGGCTTTCGTCCATTGAACTAAGCAAATTATAGAAAGCGCCACCAGTGATAAAAATTTAGTCCGTTTTAGATATACTCAAGACACAGTTTTTGTTTTTACGGGTTAAAAAAGTGTAAACATTTCCAAGACCACTTTTAGTAGAAAATTCATAGAAAAGTCTTAAACTCTTTTTCTTTCTACAATTTTTCCGCGAGAGCTCAGCAGGGGGACATACATCAATTGCTACGTGATAACTTGCTGAATAACATTTATATTAAATTTATGGTTTGTAATAATTCCGGTAGATCGCACTTTATTGATCAAGTGTGCGCTGCTGCCGCACTGGCAAAATCTACTATCCCTAATTGACGAGTGGTAAAGTGATTTCAGTGCCATCTTTCATTCAATTTTCGAAGCCTGATTTTGATACAAAATATGTGACATCAGCATATGTGAAATAGTACACCAATTTTAAAAGACGATAAGTTCTGTTAAAATATGAATTAAATAAATAAATAAACATTTTAATAAAATTAAATTTCACATATTTAATTATGTGAAATTTAATTTTATTAAAATGTTTGTTTATTTATTTAAATCATATTTTAACAGAACTTATCGTCTTATAAAATTTGTGTACTATATTGGTTAAAAATAGTACACACAATTGTCATAATATTATCTATATAAGGAAGTGTAGATAATGCGACCTTGTCAGACAACATTTTAAACTATTTAATCCGAGATATGCGCCTTTCTACGTGAATGCGAGCTGCTGCTATTAGTCGATCGGCTTCAAACCCACGGCATCACGGCATCTCCGGGCGTTATCTTATCTAACAAATTTGCTAATTAAAGATAGCTTTATCTGATGTTCGACCGCCTACACTGTGCTTATAAAATTAATAAGACCGGAGGAAGAAACTGCTATTAATAGTTTAATTGGATGGCTGCTTTTATAGTGGGAATACGTGCAAGTTCTGCAGGTGGAAATTGGAAATTTTTCAAAGCAAACTGGCAAACTTCTTAAATTTTCCTCTTTAGTTTGCCAATAAATGCATCTTCTATAAGGGCATGCGATAACAGTTGAACACAATCATTAAAATATTTTTTAGTCGTTTTAGGATTCAGCTTGAATTTTGCACGTTAGATAAATTGGTTTAAATTCTAAAGGTTGTAAGAACAATTCTGCGCCTTAAGGAAAAACCGGTGTTAGCGCTTTCAGAAGGCCGTATCATAGTACTTCAATCGACTATAGTGTTTAATAATTCTATGGTTGGTATTCCCGTCATTGAATTCCATTCTTGGTTTGTGTTAATTTGAAATGATAAGTAGTTACACTGAATATCAGCTCCTCAGTTACAGCTGCTCCTTCCGGTTGCTTAAAACATTTGGTTTTGTGCAACGAAATTGATGGTTTTCTGTATGTATGGCATTGTGGAACACCGCAATATTGCCCCCGAGATCTCATACTATAAATGTGAAGAGTTCTTGTCAACCCACTATAAAAACTAACCAATACAAATTTATAACTAATGAAAGTGCAAACTAACATTTTATTCTAGATTAAGATATTTTCACCAATTCTTGTAATATAAATCCAACATATTATGTAAAATACTTGTTTTAAAAATACTTATTAAAATTTTAATATTAACTGTCAAATCTTGTGTATGAAGTTGTATCTAAATCAAGCTTTTCGCAGAATCCGCTAGACGTCATGTTGCCCATCATCAATAGCATGCATTATTGTTAATATTATTGACCTTTAAATATTATAACAACAATGTGCGTGCTGCTGTGTAAGGTAGATCGTTAAATGGAAAACCTGTATGTTCCTTATCTGGTACGTTCGTAGTTCGTGTACTTTAAGATGGACAGAAAAGAAGAGACAAACTGTCTAAAAGGTTTAGAGTCGATACGTTTGGGATAAAACCGAAAATACATAATTATTGAAGGATGTTTTGCATATGTTGATTACGATTTAATTTTTAATTTTCTTCGCAGCCTTTGTTTTTTTAATTAAGAAGTTTTTCCAAGTTCCCTGCGCACAATGCGGAATATGACGATATATTTTTTGACAAGTGCAAGAGATATTCGAGATATTCAAAACCTATTTTATAAAATTTTATTGTTATTGAAGACATTACTCAATATAAATTCTGTAATTTCTAAAAACGGAATTTTATCCGTCATTCCCTTAAATCCCTTAAAAGAATTTCTTGCTGCTATTATTGTTGCGGGACAGTAAGTTAATTGTGTTGGTACAGTGATTTTGAATGAATTGACTGACCAATGAGGCTTTTTTACATCTGATCAATTTTTGATTGAATTTATTCTAGATAATGTCGAAATTCGATTTTTGTTTAGAAAAAAACGTAAGTTGCTCGAAAATGTGGTATTATTCTAAAATATTTGAATGCTCTTAATTCTCGTTTAAGGCAGCTGATACGGGATTTGTCGATGTCCTTATTTGTTCAGGCTTCGCCAAGGGTACTGTTCAATATATCAAACTTTCTAGAATTTTTGAAACCCTGCTCTGCTGTGATAATATACAACTCTGCATTCTCACCTACTTTACGTGCGACTGCAACATAACTCATTTAATTTATATTAGTCAAATATATCCATTTTGTGAGTGTTTCACAACTGTTTCCATTCCCATCTCTCCATTAAAATTATATTGTTAAACTAAATTGATTTTCACCGTTTTGATGACTAATTACTGTAGTAAATTAAATGGGATCATCGATACAGCTTCTTTCAAAGATTTTACGGCAAAGTGAATATAGTGATAAAATGGGGATCATTCTGATAGAGCCTTAGTGAGGTTTCTCCGCCATATGCGTTATAAATTTGTTTTTTTCAACTGTTTTTAGTATTTTCCAATTTCTGTTAATTTTTTTTATCCGTTTTATTTTCCGTGTCAATAAAGCTAATACAAAAAAATAGCGCGATTTTTATAGCGGCAATAAAAGTGGAGGAATTTCTGTTTTTATGGTTTATATACCATAAAAAAGCACAAAAAATTATCGCCTTCCGTAATTTATTTCCCATTGTTATTTTTAACGGTACAAAGATTATCGTATATACACATTCGAGCAATGTAATTAATTACATTTAATTTAAGCTGCGGGCGAAATTATTTTAAAGTGGGTTGTTACTAATTGACCCGAGCCGAATTGAGAAATTACCTTAATCAAATACCTCAGGAAATTGGCATATTTAAATAAATTCAAAATATCAAATCATTATAAATGTACAATCTTGTTAGTGTAAATATTATGCCCTACGTCTCGCGAAGAATATAATAACAAGAAAATAAATCGCGTTGACCTGACCTTACGTTTTACAATAATAAAAACATCGTGGATATTTTTATATTTCCGCGGGTAATTTAAATTTTACAGTAGACTGAATAAAATTTCAATCAAATTTATTTGTTTCAGTTTATATATAGTTGCGTTAGGGTATTTAACCCTCTTAGTATCGTTCAGCTGATATGTCGGTTTTGATTTCAAAGGATACCAAAATGGTTGCAGGGTTAAAAAGGTTCGTGGAAATGGTTAATTGAAATGAAACATGAATATATCAGCGTTGAACTGTATTTGTGTATACCTAATAAAAAATTTAACTGTTTTATTCCTTGCGTATTTATTGTATATCCTTATAAATAAAATTTGAAATGTCGTCATAAATTTTTTTGATATATTGACCCATCGTATATTATATTGAAAGTCATTAATGCATTGTCTTCATATTGACATCCATATATTCATTGGATGTGCTGCCAGCAAGCCAATGAAAATGAATATACAATTTATCTTTGGGAAATAAATCGTGAACCGTAAAATATAAAGTCTTGGAAAGTTGGGAAATTCTAACTTCGAATATTGCGATACACTTCTTGTATACTCGTATATTATTTTTGTTGTTCTTTTCCACATAAGAAATATCAAAATATCCAATAAATATATGAATATAAATTTGGAGACCGAACAATAGAATATAAAGCTGAGTTCAGGATGTTTTATCCTTTATATATGGTTTTGTGTTATACATATATTAGATACATATTTTGCTTACGGATTGAAATTAAAATATAACACCAAAAATGGGTCCTGTGGCATTTCGGCTGTCTTTTCATTCAGTGTATATGGTACATACTTATATACGTATGCAAATTTCGTTTCGATGTTAGTTAGGAAAATAAATTGAAAATTTAATAAGCTCTCAACCCTGTGCCAATGAAATTATTAAGTGGAAATGATTCAATTTTGTACATTTTATAGACGCATATACAGTAAATCCCAGTTTTAATTTAGATCTTTTTGGTGCAGCAACAACCAAAAATTTGTAAGTAATGGGTGAGCCTTATTATTCGAAATTGACTGAAAAATTCAATACAATTTTCTTCAAGCGATATTTTTAACGAGAATATGAAGTAGATCATTGAAACATAAAAAAACGGGTACCTAGCCAAAACGTATGTTATTCGTATAAAGGAATTTAGAATGGAAAGTCTGTCGTAATAATCAAAATAGAAAGCGTCTTGATTCGCTGAAAATAATGTTGGCCAACTCACAAAATTTAGCCGAGGATGTGGTGTATATGACCAGCTAGCTTAGGGAATTTTATTTCTAACGGCACTACCAATATATTAATGCGAAGATCAGAAAGCTCTTGTTGATCAGTATGAACAGAGAAAAATTTCGATTAATTTTTGGGTCCACTAAAATAAATATTGGCCCAGAATTGTGTATATGACCTGTGTAAATGGATGTTGTGTATTTAGCCAGTTAAGCTAAGAAATACCCTCCTTTCGAAAGACACTACCAACATATGGATGAGATGACCAGAAGGGTTTTGTTGATGATTTCAAATTTTTTTGATTAAACGAAATAAAATATTGGTCAGATCACAAAAATTTTCCGGACATACGATGTATATGAACCGTTAATCGTCCAATGGTTTAAATTGATCTATTGACAATTTTTCGTAGCTTTATTTCAGAACCTTTACTTGGTTTCACGGTCCATCAAATTGACATAGTCATCAAATCGATGTCCATCAGAAGATATCTCGTATTGCAAGCCGTTTTATCTGCAAAGCACGGGAAAATTAAAAATTTCAATCGCGGGATCTTCTCAAACTCAGAAAACAAATCTGTCGTTAGCCCCAGTACCATAGTCCTTGAACTTCCGATTAGTAAATTTCCATAATTTAAAAATTTGTCAAGAGTTCGGGAAAATTTTGAATTATAGAAGATTTTATTGATAAAATTATACATTCCTCAACATTGTACTTCATACTCACCCAGAACTAACGTCAATTCTGTATGATCATTTTCCATTAAATTAGCATAGTTTAATCTATGTCCAACTGGCTTAAACTTTCATTTGGAATCATTTTATCGATGTCAAATGTCAGAAACACCGCCTCCAAACCTATGTTCAAATTCAAGCTAGGGCATCTATCTATAAAATATTAGAAAACTTTAAGTTCATAACCTGATCAACCCACCTTGTTCATCGAATTGTCATATGCGTCTTGCTATATTTGAGATACCACCTTTTATGGCAAAAATAAACAATTTCACATACGTCCCGCAAAACCTTAAAATGTTTTATTCTTACATCCATCATGTTCTGTTCATCCTTCGGTTATGAGCAGTCTAATAGGCACCGTGGTCGATGGTTTTGGTTTTTGTACTCCCATAATGTTGCCAGTCTTAGTTCTACATTAAACTGAAATATCATCTATAATGAACCAACGATAAGATATTTTAAACTGGAAGAGTAACCAAGAATAATTTTAGGACAGCCCTACCTTGCTCTTTGGCCTGCTTTATCGATATTTATCGGTTTTTAGATTGTTGTTTGTTCGCTATTGTAATAGATTTTTTTATCGATTTATATTGTTATTTTAAATTTGAATTATCGACATTTTTCCGCTATTGACATTTTCTAATGAGTATATTGAGATCTTCTTTACCGATCTTTTGATATATTGGTCGGATTATGTACCTTACTGAAGCTAGCAGAAGATTCAGCCGAAATCTGCATTATTGACCAATAAAAAAAAACAAATTATATGAGCAATACTGACGCTCATTGATTGGCTTGATTCGCGAATCATTTTTTGATCGCATACGTGAACCTGCCTTTAGTAGACAAAACCATCCATGTAAAATTTCAGCTCAAACTTTATGTGGGATCATAATTAGGTTTCCAAAAATCCTCTGCCATGTATTATTTTCTAAAAAAAAACGTTAATTTCTTTTAGATAAAAAATTTTACAATTTTTTTATATACCCTTCATATGTACTGATAAAATTTTGTCTAAATGCATTGAGATTTTTGTTGGTTGCATGCACAAAATTTGTATAGCAGTTTGGTTGCATTCATTTATTTTTATTTAATCAAAAAAAAATTATATCTAGTTTTTTTCGCTAAAATCTGCACATGGTTCCTATACAGTTTACGAATAAGCAGTGCAAACACTGCTGTTCATCATAGTTGGCGTATTTATCAATAGTAATAAAATTTGAGTTTGCTTTATATAAAGCAAACTAATTGAAGGTTTATATAAATCCAATTTGAATTATAATTATTTCAGATAAAGAATCCAACCTCTAATATTTAAATTCTTAACAAAATATGTGCTATTATTATAATGAACATTTGAAACTGTATTACCGACAATTTGCGGTTAACTTTATTAAGTCACAATATTTTGTTTCTAAGATGAAAACTGACGGTTTCAGAATTTAATCTGAAATAAAATTTCACCGCCACCTGGATAAGGTCTTCCGGCTCTTCCTCTCATATTCATTAAAATCATTTATAACATAGGTAAACAAAAAGTTATATTATAATACAAGTTTCAATTGTTATTCTCATCACGTTTGCAACATTATAATTCAAAATTATATTTTAAATGAAAACCCGCATTACAATGATAATTCATTTTTGGATGTTTTTTCTTGGTGGTTTTTTTCTGCTTCATTTTTTTTTCGTATTTAACGAGAGATGAAATGATTAATCTGGCAACGATATGAGCAATAGCAATTTTAATACACCACACATATACACAGTTATACACATACATACGTATTATAATACAAAATACACCTATATTTGAACAAGTCAAGATGATGATATGAACAACTGTGTATTATTATTCTATAATAATCTGTAACAAAACAATATAAAGGGAGGGTTACATAATGTATAGAAAGCAGGAGAAGCCTTCCATTATATTACGAACGAGACAAATTATTATGATTTCAATTAAAATTTAGTTTCCCCGCAATCTCATCGTCTTCGAACTCTGGTACCCTCCCGAAACACAAAAAAAAAAAAATAGAAATTATATTGTTGTTCTAATATAAAGTAGTAATTTGTGGCCCCCCTTTAACAACGATCTTAAGATCTTAATTTTTCAATTCCAAACCTCTTTTCATGTATTCAGAGTTATATAAATATATATATATATATATATATATATATTTTACTTTGTTATTGTTGTTGTTGTGTTCCAAAACACCCAAAGAAAATAACTTAAATGGTAATAAATTATAAGCAAGCAAAAAAGTTTTCTATTTTTTGTTGTTAAATTTTTCCTCTGTGCTTTCAGTGCTGTTTGTTTTCTGGGTTATTGTTGTTGTTGTTGTGATAAGGAAAATTCATACTATACCTACATACGTACATATATTTACAGGGGTACACAAGAAGAAAAGTTAAGATAATTAATGAACTTTTTTGTTGTTGCTGGTGTATATTTGTTTCATTTTGTTTTATTTTATTGTTTTCCAAATAGATTCATTTACAATCTTTTACTTTAAAGGAAGAGACATAATATACAATGGAGGTAGTCTGTGTGAGTCGGTTAGTAGTGTTAGATTTGTGTACAATTTTGTTTGCGTATATGATTTTTAGATAAGTTTTGCTTTTGTTCAAATAATCCGGATCCAAATAGTCTGTATATAAAGTTGGGAGTGTCTCGAATTTCGGGTGGCTAATCATTATTTGAACAAAAGGAGGAGTAAATTAATAGTTAAACCCTTTTAAATTTACACGGCCATGTAATAGTAATGCTCCCAAGCTAGCCTCTTTAACATTGCACACTGCATACAAACATAATTTATTCCAAATTTTTTAAAAGTTTGGATTGTCGTTTATACCACCGACCAAATAAACATATTAAAAGTGGCTCATTTTGATATTCAGTTTAATTGTGAAGCTCCGGGCCGACCTGTGCAAACTAGAAGTTTTTCGCTCGGTGTTTTTCGATATAAGGTTTTCTTTAATGAACTGAAGAAAACAATACTATTTTAATCATGAAATATAAATATCTCCAAAGTATACGCAAACTGTGAATTAAAGCTACATCCAGGCTTCAAATGTTTAACCGATACTAATTGTATGGCTTTTATTTTGTTTCAATTTGAAAGCGATCAGGAAAATTTTAACCTAAAAAAAATAATGTAAAATTTCCGGATCACAGAATACCGGAATTACACAAAAAATGTTTAAACTTTGCATTTTGTTCATGGCGACCTTTTGTTCGACTGAGGACTTAATTTGTATTCTGGCAACACTTCTTGGTAGTATATACACTATTGTAAAGCTTTAAAGTCTTTTTATAACCTTACTTCCGGTTTTGGCATAAAATTAAATAAATGTGTTTCATTCTTCGTATCCTATAAATTCTTTAATTGTGTTGTATGCCTCACTTCATCCATCGTAAAGTTTGCTCTGATATAATCCTATACATATATGAACATATATTTCACCTGTGGGCGACATCAAACAATTTTCTTAAATTTTTGTTCAGAAGAATATAATATATAAAAGAAATTTCTTTTTGTGTAACTCATCCTTGAATTAAAGCACCGCCGTGTTCGAACAAAAGATTTTCACTAACTGTATGTTGAATTGAATTGAATTGAAAATCAATATAGTAACGTATGTATTTTTGGAAAATCACACCACTTATGCCCAATTTAAAATCTTGTTCTACTTAATGCCCATATATGATTTGAACAAAAGACTGCATTGTGCGATTATGTGAATGGCCAAATACCTAAAATTATTTTTTACCTAAAATTAATTTCCTTCATTCAAAATGTCCATCAAAATTCATTTAAAAGCAGAGAGGCAAAATAGAGAAAATCATGTTACATTTACAATAATCACCTATATATGACATGACGAATATAAAAATCCTAATTTACATGTATAACAACTTTACCGTCTCTGTGCTAACGAAGAATATGACAGAGGCGTTTTAAAAAACCTCATCATCATATTTTTTTTACAGATTTCATCATTTCTTTTATAGAGTAATAATGATTCAGCAGGATTATAAAGTGAATCTTTTCCTCATCTCGCCTCCCTCTCCTCTCCGAGAGGAAATCTTTTCTCATCGTGCTTGCTTGTTGAATGGAAGACGAACGCACACTCAAAATACAACAAAAAAAAATGAAATTGTGTTTTTTATATTTGAAAGGACAAAACACATAAAAAAAAAATCTATTCTTTTCTTATGATTTTTATTTTAATGATTTCGCAAAAGTTCGACAAAAACGTAAGGAAAACAAAGAATGAAAATTCCACATTTTGAAAATCTCAATTGGAAATTTTTTTGATTTTTGTTTTGTTTCCTCGCTCATTTTGTGATATATACAACTTATTATATTCGTTCTGAATAGCAGCATTAAAGATGGTTTAATTAAAATATATTTTTGTTGTGTTCATGTAAGGCGAGATATATAGAAATTTGGTTAGTTAGGAAAAGCTTCCCGCATTATAAATTATTCAAATGCGAAATTAACAGGAATACAATTTAAACAGAATTTTTGAGGTAGGGAAGTTTTTTCTCATATTATCTTCGTCAAATCTATAACAAAACAATTTGATTTTAACAAGTTATTGTTAAATTTTGACTTTTACACCGTATTGAAAACGCGGAAGATTTGATTAGCGACCCCTGTTGAGTTCCTTCCCTATCATTACTGTGAAAACCCATGTTAATTGTAACTTTTTATATAAATATAGGCCAATAGAGAGCCGAAGACTTTTCATAACACAAAAAAAATATTTTATTTAAAACAGGAAAGCAGGTTGTTCTTGGTATTTATAGATGATTAGGATTTTTAAGGAATGTTATAAAATTGATTTGACGTGTTGGACTTATTTTCTATTGTCTATGTTTTCTAGATTTATTTTCTGGAAATCGGGTGATGTCATTAACCTACGTATTCACTATAAAATACGGACTAATTTACATTTTAATTTTCTTCAGTTTTATTTTACGTTTTGATTAACTGGAATTTCGTGGAAATTTGCTGTTTGCCCGCTGCAATAAATTAACTGTTGTTTCGTTTTCTATTTCAACATAAATTTGGCTTTTGTTTCATAAAGACTATTTTACAAAAAGCTGTGTTTTAATTTAATTTTATTCCGAAAAATTTCTAGTAGATAAACAGTTTATCTCAGTGTGCCAGAACAAAGCGATTTGTTCAAAAATGCTATTTATGTAAATACTTTTTAAAATTCCCTATTCCCAGAAAAGCGAGAATAGCACCTCTTTAGAGAATGTAGTATAGCTGTATTCTTTGATTATTTTGTTGTTCCGAATTTCCAACGAGCATTTTTAATACACCGAGGAATTCTTGTTCGTATTCTTTGAAGAATTCTGTATTTGATGTGGTAGTGGATTTCTCTAATTGAATTTCATTTATTCATATACGGGCTTGATTGTAGCGTTATGGTAGAATATAACGCTACAATCAAGCCAGAGTTTATGGGCTATCAATAGTTTTGATTTTCTTCCCAGAACCAAATTCATTTTAGTTGAGTTGGTTGCGTCGTGCTTCAATATGTTTTATCCATCTGAACAGTGTATTTAAAAAAAATAATTTGTTTAATAAAAAATATCTGATTTTTGTGTTTCACATCTTGTTTCAGAAATAATTTTTAACATAAGGGGAATGTACGGTATATCAATGAAAGGTTGTCTTTGTAGCTTACGGCAAATTAAAGAATGTCATAAATTGTCTCCCATTTAGAATTTATGAGACCCAGAATTTATGAACATCTATAGTACTATCCGCAATTTTCATATATCAGGACATCGTAGCAACTTATGACAAATTACCAAATCTCAGAGATTGGCTACCTTAGTCGCCATGTAGGCTACAAAGGACATACATTGTGGAATTAAATTGGCCTAATCTCGTTTCGATATGAGCCGTGAACTCTCGCATAGAATTTTTGAAAATCATTATCCGCGATTTCTATATAAAATTACGTCGTAGTAGCATTTGGTAAATGTAGAGAGGAAACTTACAGGTAATTCCATTCATTCCTCTATAGACCCTATGGTAACTAATCTCTGAGATTCTTTTAATTTTCTACTAAGCTACGAAGATATCGTTTCAGATAACTTTTACGCATTTTCAATTTAAATAGCATTTCTGAAAATAAGAATGTGAAATCCATAAATTTCATATTTTTTACAAACATATTTAAATATCTGTTCAACAATGTTGTTTTGGACATTGATATAAATTTCTATTCAAAATTTTAAAAGGGCCCAAAAATTGTGCCTGTCTAGAACAGCATGGAAATAACTTGGCCAACGCGTTTTATTTTATGTATTAGTTCATCGCACCAAACTTTAACTAAATCTTCTGCGATGTCCAAGAAGACAGCGGAACAATTTATCTTTTCTTTTAAGGTTTATTGGATTGAAACTTGTCCTATGTTAACATACTCGTTTCCAGACCCAAAGTTATCAACCGGTGTGACGTATTTAACGTTAATAAAAAGTGTAGCTACACATTATAACGAAAAGTGTAGACTCAAAATGTGTAGCTACTCAAATTATCAAATTTGTGGGATGGTGCCTGGAATTTGTAGAAAAAATTTCAAGAAAATTTGCATGTTGTGATTGGCGATATGGCCCTACACGTGGAAGCATCTTTGGCCAAATTCACTCAAATCTTTAAAAATTCAAAAAATCATCGCAACAATGGTTTCCAAGTGTGAAATTTAGTGTTTTTAACTTGGGATGGTGTCTGAAATTTGTAAAAAAAATTTCAAGAAAATTTGCATGTTGTGATTGGCGTTATGGCCCTACACATGGAAGCATCTTCGGCCAAATTCACTCAAATCTTCAAAAATTCAAAAAATCATCGCAGCAAAAAAATCATCGCATCTTTGGTCAAATTCACTTAAATTTTTAAAAAATCAAAAAAACAGCAAAACAATGGTTGCCAAGTGTAGAATTTAATGTTTTTAACTTGGGATGGTGTCTGGAATTTGTAAAAAAAAATTTCAAGAAAATTTGCATGTTATGATTGGCATTATGGCCCTACACGTGGAAGCATATTTGACAAATTTTTTTGATTTATTAAATATCTAAGTGAGTTTGGCCAAATATGCTTCCACGTGTAGGGCCATATCGTCAATCACAACATGCAAATTTTCTTTAATTTTTTTTTACAAATTTCAGACACCATCCCAAGTTAAAAACATTAAATTCCATACTTGGCAAACATTTTGCGATGGTTTTATGAATTAAAACACTTTAAACATTTTTTTTTATAAAATTTGTATATTTTTGTATTACTGTGATTCTCAATATTTATTTTTTATTTTTAATAAATAATTTTAATTAAACCACACGTGTTTCAAATTTCTAACTGTTTTTTTTCTAGCTACACTTTTTGATAATTTGTGTAGCTACACATTTTGAGTCTACACTTTTCCTTAAAATGTGTAGCTACACTTTTTATTAACGTTAAATACTTCACACCGGTAATTTATCATCTAAGCGTGGTCAATACGATTAAAGCCATTTGCAACTTTTAAAGCCGTTTCTAAGCTTTAATACGATTAAAGCCGTTTCTAATCCAAATCAACCATAGATATTTTTAATAGACACAGGGCGAATTGGTACTTGGGATCTAAATATGTTCATTGTTTTTAATTGAATCATTATTCATTGCGGTCGAAGTATTTTTATCGTGTGCGATGTTTTGTTGTTTTAGCCTATGTTCTATTTGCTCATATCTGCTTTTTCGATGTCCTAGCAAGTATTGTGGCATCATTTGTACACGTTGTATTTTTGTTTTATGCGCTGGAGCCGATCTTATAAAAAACAGGCAATATTAGGAACGATTATTGCAAGAAGCTTGAAAGATTTTATTTTCTAATTACATCAAAAGACTCCTATCCTAGGGCACGGTTTCTGGAAAGGTAGGTTTTGAACAGGAATCTGTTGGGGATAAAAAACTGGCCTTGAATCTTCGTGATATTTGAATAATATACGGTACGCCGATCATATTTATATTTGTTACAAATGTTAACATGGCTCTAGATTAGTAATCCACTTCTTTTGACTTTTATTGTATATTGTGACAGTCGTCGATAGTAGCAGTAGGTAGCATTACTCCGTGATGAAAAAAATAACTGGTTGTGTTGCGAAAATTTTTCATTCAACTTTTCAGACAATTTACCGATGTAACAGATATGTAATCAACTATTTGAACGATTCGATGTTATTTAAACTTTCTCCATTAACTGGATTTCTACTAAGGGCTTCCACCAGCGCCGGATCGAGCATTTTGGCTCCCAGACGAAAGAGTTGGATGTTTTTTTTATAATATAATGAAGTTTTACGGAAAGACTCATATAAGTATAAACGGAACGAATTTATTCTGTCTCTATAGCATAAATATTCAGCTAGAAGAAACAAATTTTGACAAATTTTTAAAATTGCGACAAACCACCGTTCCTATTTTTAAACGTTGACTGGTTAAAAAATTAAAGAAATTCAGATCTCAATTTTGACACTTTGACTTATATGAATTTCTATAACATTGAGTATCAAGTCAAGTGCATGGAACCCACATATTCTTCCACAAATCACTTGCATGACGGACATGTCTTAGTTAAGAACATCCAGCATTCGTACATTAGTGATATTCAGGGGCTGCCAAACCTATAGTTCCAATTCAAAATCTAGCAAATAAAGTTAAAAGTTCTTCGTCATGTTTTCAAATTTTTTCTTTGAAATTATTTGAACAAATACTGAACTTTTTTACCTAGGTTATGGCACTCTTGGCATAACTTTGCTTCTCGGACATTTAAATATTGTTTCATTGTAAATTTACCCACGACTGAGTTGAGCTTTAATGAGCATTTAATTCTTTTGTTCTTGGACTAGACTTAAAAGGGTCAATCTGCCTTTATCTTACATAAAGTTATTCAACGCATTTTTCAAAACCAAGTTATAAAATAATTTTAATTTAATATCAAATACCTTAGCTTCAGCAGCCAGAAGCATTAAATTTGCTCAAGAAACAATCCAATTTCAATTCTTGTTTGAAAAGGAAAATACAAATCTCAAATAAGCTTCAGGGATATTTAGGGTTAAACTATATCAAATTTTATTAAAAACATCAATAAATTACATTAAACTTTTCCTTCAAGTTTTCTTGTATATTTTTTACAGTAACCCCTTTCTCACTCCTTTCGGAATAACATAACAGCTCGCGTATTTATATCCCATTTCTAAAATTATCATGATTTTTATACTGTATTCCGTTATAAATTTCTTAAAATCAGATTTAATACACAGGAAAAAAAAATTTAAAGCTTGAAGGCATTTCCAATCGATATTATGTTATATCGAATGGTATTTTTACGCTTCCTTTATTCCCTTAAAACAGAAAGCCTTAAATATATTTAGATTATTTGTCCTCTTTTGTTTTTTGTCACCAATAAACCAACACTCCTGAATATATATTATATAGTGTTTCTCACTAAATTATGGTCCGGGGAATCAAATAACAAAAATTAAAAATCGCTTTATGGTCATCGAAGATATTTAACTCGCCTTTGTGGTTTTCTGTGTTACCCTATATTCACATGAATCATTCAACATACTTGTTTGTATAATACCTGCGTAGCTCAGTTCATAAATATATAATTCAAAACATTGGGAATCATAATTCACTGTATCATTTCCAATTTTACTTTTATTTTTTTCATTTGTTTGAAAAAACATTTTCCAGATAATAAATCAATCAAATAACAAGTTCTAAACTTTTATAATATTTTTCCTAAAATTAAAGAAAAGGATCCCCAAACGTCTATGAAGTACATATGTATATGTTGATTTACACAAATAACATTTTTAATCAATTTCAAACTTGATATGTGAGTTTGAAAATCTAAAATTTTATAAAGTTCTATGAGAAATTAAAATTTTTTCTTAATTTAAAAAAAGATTGTTGTTGCATATTGGTCGTTTCGTTCGGTTATCTTAATAAAACATTTTGGAATGCTTAAGACTGCAGGTTCTACATGTAAAAAACTAGACACTAATAGTGTTCTGTGAAATTTGTTCAATTGAGAAGCATCGGTTCAGCACTGACTTGTGCTACACTACGGACATGCATAACTTGTGATATTTAGCTTAGTTTTTTTAAAGCCCTGTGGTAAACCAGAATTTTCTTGTAGATTTTTGAATTTTTCGTAGTATGCCGATCTTAATTAAATTTTATTTCCTAGACGACTTGAATGAATTTTGGTAAACCAGTTTTTCTAATATGTAGTCTTTCCAGACTATTAGAGAGACTCTCCGTATATTCTGCATGTAGTTTCCGTTGTTTTTGGTCTTTAAAACAAGTGTTACGGCGCGAAAGACATTCACATGCAGTGTTGTGCGTCTACGCGTATTTCCGAATTGTCTACATGTTGATGTCAAAAATAGCGTAGACAATTGATTTTTGAGTAGACAATATCGAGAATTGGTAGAATATGTAAACAATTCGTAGACAATGTAAATTATTACTTTTTTTTATTTTTGCATTGTTTTTCTGTATGAAGTCGTCAACTTTTAGTTTTCCAAGGGTTTTATCTATGTTTTGGCAGTTAAAATTCAATTTTTATTAAACAAATACTTACGATTTACGAGGAATTCGGCTATGATTTCGCTGTGTCAAATGTGCCATCATTTTTTTTAAATCAACTTTAACCATCCGTTTTTTTAGGAACGTAGTTGAGGTTGCTATACATTAGTATTGTTGATTGTTTACTGTTTTTGGTTGTATTTTGATCAAAATTAAATACAAAAAAAGTTGTTTATTACAGATATTTTAGTTTTTCAAACTAAAATTGTCTGTGATGATGATTTTGTCTTCAACAAGAATAAAGGTTGCGGTTTTTTAATGTAGGTGATATCTACTTTGCTCAGGTTAGCTCGTGATTACATTTGTCTCCTAGATTCACCAATTGATTATCAATCGATGTTTGCATTTCCTGGTGCTTTTTTCACTGGATTAATCTTTCTATAAATTGGGGGTGAGTATGGCAGAGATAGATAAAACAACAAAACCATCTTCACCAAAGTCAAGCAACTATTGCTTGAATTATTACAAGTTTATGACTGACCGCTTGGGAACATAACAGAAAAAGTGAATAATGAAATGAAATGAAACCTCCCCCCCCCCCATCTCATGGCCAGTATACCTTGCTCAGAAGCCCTGAAAGCTGGCTAGGATTTAATGGAACAATCATTCATTGATCCGTATTCAAAATGATTACAGAAGCCAATACTAGAACAAATAATGTAACTTGGTTATCGTACACGGACACGAATCGGAAATTGAAACAACACAACTCTAACAGAAACGTGACGGGCATTAACAATTAGAGAAAAAAGAAAAATGGAATTCTCGATCACAGTGCAGTGAGATAAAATTGTGGTGAAATAAAGACAAGCGAAATTACCTATATATTATCTGGACGCGTAGAATATTGCGTGGGCACACATATTAACAACAGCTAAAGCAAAGAAAATACATTAATGGATTAGAAACCTGAAGAATAATCAGGGTTCCATTCAAAAATACAAAAATCTTTAATATTGATAAAATCCTACAAAAGACGTAGATGAACCTACCACATTAGCAAGGACACACAAGAAAATGATCAAAATAATACAAGAAGGAGATATTTCAATGCAAAAATTGGATCTGGTAACATCGACCTGATAAAACCATACCCCCAAGCAATATAGACTCTGTGCGTAATAATAACGGAGAACGACTCATCGACTACTGTGTCACAAACCAGATAATTCATAGCCTAATTCCACACAAGTTTTCTGGTATTTGGTAATTTTTTCAAGGCCAACTAGTCGTAATAGAAAATATATATGTATGTGTAACAAAATTTGAAATCTCTTCGCATATCTCTTTGCATCTCATCCGTGTATGTATATACATAACTCCAATTTTTTTTATACATAACTCTAATTTTTTGTTTTATTCTGCTCTCTCGAAAATAAAATTAAAATGTATAAGTCAGCGGTTTCCAAATTTATATTACAGCAGAAAGTTGCTAACGGCACCTCTTCGAAGTTACCGAGTATCCGAACTAATTTCAATTAAATTCTCGTATTCTACTGCTAGTAGTCCCGTTGGCTTTTCATTGCTTTTGAAAGGATTTTGTACCCAATAATTATCGTTATTGTTTAATTTTGGTATGTATGTATAAAATGTAGTGTGTATGTATGAAATGAAACCTTATGGCACGGATTTTATCTGGTACTAGTTCGTGGAACTCCTTAAAATTGCTACGGAACCCAGGGTTCTGCGGAACCCACTTTGGGAAACGCTGCCATAAGTCAAAAAAGGCCTTGAAATATTTGTTATTTCATTTATGTTTGGGTTAGTGTGGTTGTACCGAAAATTTGTTTAAGTCGCAATTAAAACCGGTATCATAGGTAAACGGGCAAAGAAACGACGAAAAATACGGTTTCTGTGATACCTAGTTTGGCATCAGCCATAAAAGAAGGCAGTAAATTTCCACACAAGAATATGCACATATGGACGTCACTTGAAGTAGAATAACGAACCAAATATATAGATCACGTAATGACCAATAAGAAATTCCTCAAGTCAGATATCAGGACAACGAGTGAGTGGTGCAGACATTTAAAGTGACCACCAACTGGCAAAACATCATAATTCAAAATTAAACCTGTAAAAAGCATCAAGTCGGGAAAAACTAAACACCAGCAGATTAAAAGATACTGGGTATTAAGAAACACATTCGGCGAAGCAAATGAAGAAGCAGCCCTTAGTGTTGAGAATCAGCTATCAACACACTCTAGTCGGGTACCAAGAATTCAGACGTAAACTACCTGGATCAAAACATGTGCGTGCTATATCAATTAAGCGAATGTTCACCGATAGTCAACCCGAAATTAAGAAAGGGACAAGCTACTTAGCTTCAGACCAGGGTGAAATAACATCAATGTTATATTAAAACAACATCAATGTTATATCACTCAGATCTAGCAATAGAGGTTGGCCTTATAATATATACCAGGAAAACCAGATGATGAGACTAAAACCGCCAATGAAATTGTATAAGTTGTTTGTGTACTTTAGCAAAAAGCGGGTGGCACCGATGAAGTTATAAAGAACCAAATCAACAAATCTATAGAATAACATTGAACATGTTACATAAAGTCAGGAATACATCTGTCCAAACCCGCAAACAACAAACTAAGAATATTTAATTCGTATTTGAAATCAGTGCGAAACTTGAAAGCGTCGTACACATACGATTCGCAATAAACTACAGGTGTTTGTAAATAAATGCCTTAGAAGAATACTGAAGTGCTTCTGGCCGAACAAATGACCACATTGAGAAAGTCGCCTAGTAGACTCCCTGTGCTCCTAAATTGTAGATAAAGAGAAAAAAAATTTTGCTTAAAATTTCAAGTGAGGCTGCGGTCATATTTTGTCATTTATTATTATTAGGATTATGAACCCGAGGAACTTGTACTCGTATGGTCATTATTTCTTTCAATTTTTTTATGCTTTACCATTTTATTGCATGGTAATAATGTTGAACATTGTAAAGGGTCTTTAAATAGGAACGCTCGAAATTTGTTAGGTTATATAGCAGCCATGTTGTTATATACATGTTGTCAAATCTTTTGTGAATTGTTCAGTAGTATATGGCAAATTACCATGGAAGGTTATCGGCCAACATAATTTTCGTTAAGTTCCTGTATCTTAATTCCACCATTTAGTCGGCCCACCATAGGCCCTATTTAAAACGGATTTTTATCGTGTAAATGATTTTAAATTTTTTTAACTTTATTTATCTAACGTATTCACATTTTAACCGTAACAGAAACATAAATGTGCTTCATTACCATATCATATTTTTCAATGTGAAGAAAGAGTTTTGATAATTACTGAACAGAAATAATAATTTTCGGCATTGTCTACATTCTGGCACAACATTGTTCACATGTTATGAAGATCCCAATCTGATACATTTTTGTATTTATTAATTGGTACGGAAGAGAATTGTTTTAAATATTATTTTTTCGGTTATTTAATTTAATATTTTACACCAATTAGTTAATTCGGAGAGGTTTGTTAATCCTTGTTATTCGGGCGGATTGATTATTCGGTTTAAAGCTTTATACCTAAGCCTTTTTCATTGTGAGATCTTTATGAAATTCGGTAAATTTGGTGGAAATTTGTGTACTCGAGGTGGCAGCTTCAATATGAGCTTTGTCAATTTCAGCAAAGATTTTGAAAAGTGTTGATTTTACAAATAATTAAAAGATTCAACTAAATTTAAAGATTAAATTTTCAACAAGGGTTGATGTATGTAGTTGGTTTTCCGAAATTTAAGCGGGAATAATGACTTTTGATTATACAAGACAATTTTTACCAAAAGCCCGGTAAGTTTAGTTTTTCGCTTTAGAAATCAATTATGTATGTGGTGTTTGAGAGATTTGTGTTCGTGGTAAAAGAAAATCGGGTGTTGGCGACAAACAACAACATATCGACCCATCCATTTTTAACTGTTTTTAGATTGAACTGAGCTGCTTTCTGTTTATTGCGATATGTTTCACTATATTGCATCTAGTTCTGTATGGTGCTTTGATGAGGTGTGTAACTCATTTTTGAATTTTGCCAAAAAATCATTTAAGAGTCCCATTTTCCCCAAATGTCAAATTTAAAAATTCAAAGCGAGATTTCCTAAAAATGGGGGATTTTTTTAAACAAAACCGGGATTTTTACAACCGGAATTTTGTAAACCGGGTTTTTAGAAACGGGATTTTGAAAACCGGAATATACTTACACACCCTTGCAGCCGAACAGAACAACCTTACAATTTTTTTTCCAGCTCAAATTGTAACAACGACCGTTGCAAAACAGTAAAAGTTGTACCTTTACATCATTCTATGAAAACCTGGCTAAATTATAAATACCCACTTAGCACTAAAGGGAATAAATTGAAAATTTTATTGAAATACAATTATTCAAAGCAACTTAATTCTGCTTCTCGGATCAACATATTTTTCAAAAATCCATGCATCAGAAATACGCGGCGCACGATTGGCACCCGTGAACCTTAGAATCATATTTGTAAAACCGTGAAACCGTTAAAGCCCAGTTGAAATGCGGGTGGTTGACGAATACTTTTACCATCTCCTAGCATTTTTCCCAAATATTTGGATAATTCCTATATCCATGAATTTATATGTTTATAAATTTCTAATTTTCCAGTGTACTAATCTACATCCTTATAAATCTATTTTAAATTAATTTCTAATATCTCGAACAACAACAACAACAACGTAGTACGAAACGAACGTTCATGTTACGTGATTTTGATAAAAAAAAAATCTTTTAACGTGAAAATCGCACCCAAAGTTTTTTGTACCGAAAAACCTAAAATTGCGTAAACTTAACTTGATAGCGTTAAAGATCTAAATGAAACCCTTAAAAAATAAGTCAGCTTTTTCTATATATAGAGCCAATATAAACGTGGTATGGGGATGATGGTGTGGTATATGCCAAGACATTTGAATTTTCTGGTGGAAGGACACATACAAAATAATAAAATAAAAAATTGTATTACGTTTTGTGTTATGTATATAGTATACGAGTACATAGAGTATATATAGTAGAGAGTGTTATGGACGGGGTTATGCCTTCATAAGTAGAAGAATGGTGAAATATACATTTTAATATTAAGAGTAAATTTTTGCCTTTTTATACTTTTCGGGCGGTAATTAATTAGAAAAGAGAACTTCTTAATGATGCCGATCTTAATGTATAATACGAAAGGAAAAAAAATTGTTAACTTTATTTTGATTACAATTACACAGTAAAGACTTTAATTAAAATGGCCATAGAGATTATCAGGTTGTGTATTTTGTTGTATTTTTTTTTGCTTGGGACTTTTATGAGTTTCGAAAGTGGTTTAGTTAAGAGATAATCGGGTAAAGTTCGTTGGACTTTAAGTAATTTAGTATGAAGTTCAATTAATAACTGAATTATATACTTCATTTGATATACTTACGGGTACAGAGATAGAAATACAAATTACAGTTCAGATATAATCTGAAAATCTATGTAATACGATAATGCAGTTCTCTCGTTATATCTCACGGTACGATTGCATTATTGTTAATATTCCTTTATATTCCTTAATGGTACCAGTCTGTTTTGTATCTTCCAGTTTTGCTCTGTAGTTATATATACTGTTGGTACTTATGTAGTCTTCTCAAAACTGTACGATCTATATAATGTATATGGAATTATGGCAAACAAACTGGAATTTACTTTTCGTTCTTCGAAAAAAACAAGCACAGCTAAACTATTGCTGCTCGTACAACAACGTCATAATATAATGGGAAAACTACATAATATTGATTTTCATCCTACATTATATCCTTGTTTTTGGTATCTGTGTACATTATGCACGTATATCCATGTACATTTATACAAGCTGGCTAGTTGTTGCTGCAGTATTTCTGTTCTCTGAACGTTGTTAAACATAAAGTGGTTTTATTTTAAATATAATTTTTGGCACAAGCATAATTTTATTGGAATAATTTTTAATTAATTTACCAGTAAATTTTGTATTATGGGGAAATTAATTTTGAAATATTGCTATCATGTACTTTAATTCCAAATTTATTTTACAGAGGAATTATGGCAACAAATATCGATTTATTTTTTTAAGCTGGTTTTCGATGTGATGGTTAATAATCGAGCGTCAAAAATTTTAAATTTACATGAGAATGCAATTCGAGACCACAAATTTTAAGTATTAATACCTTTTAAGCCATAACTACTTGTTCTCGGTTTTTTTTTGCAAATTTTGGATCAAGCCTCTGTAACGTCGAGAAATATGGTTTTGGATCTAGATAGTTTTTATCAGGATTTCAATAACAATACCCTACAATACCCTCAACAAGTTTCGTGTAAGGGTCGTTAGAATTTGTCGATGACCCTTCACTCGAAAAGCACTCGAAGTAACCTTACCTTTAAAATGCAGGACAACAAAGAAGGTACAGCGATCAAATGAATTGTAAATCTAAAATTGGAATCGAAAGCAAAGCTGTGGTCAGCCGGGCCAATAATACCGTGAATACTGTTTAATTTCGTATAGAAGAATTCGATTTAACACCAGATCATGCAAATCTCGACAATAAGCATAACAGATTGCATTATTTTGAATGCAACATATAAATCTAGTAGTAGATCACCATTATTATTCTTAGCAACGACAGGCCATTTCACAATACCATCGAAAACCGTCCTCAATATTTTTCTTGTTTTTTTATGATCTATCGATCCTATAAACAAATTCAAATTAAAGAGTTCAGCAAAACTAGTTCTGATAAATGTATCAACAAGATAAGGATCTAGAGAAAGAAAGGTAGATTATAGAGTAGTAAACCAGAATTCTTAAGTTCAGTGTGAGCTGGTCTACCAGCTGCGGCATGAGAATATGAAAACCACACATGTGTAGTGGGCAAGATCCCAACAGAACTACATGGTTTACATTATTTCAATTCATTGAGATTGATTGGCCTGCGCGATACGCCATACAGAATAGTCGACCAGCAATGTCGTAACTTGGAAAGTGGACAGATAAGCAGCTCTCAAACTTATTTGTAGAAAGAATGGCGTCAAATAAATGGCAGCACATGTCGAGGCAAGTCATTGGCACTTTATAAGTATCCTATAAAAACTAGAGTACTTTTATCCTCTCATGCTGAAAATTTGAATGTAAAACCTTCCATTTAGACCCTATTGGATATGTCGAAACTTGCACAAGCCTGCAGAGAAATGAGTTTGAAATAAGATGATTGGGATAGGATGATTTCTAACATAGCCGGAATACTAAATGGTGTGGGAATCTTAATATCACCTAGGGCAAAAAAAAAATCTGATTGAATTGAAATTGTTTTCAGAACGCAACAATATTACAACAATTGTACCTAATGATTATGGTACGAAATCTAAATTTTGGTCAATTCCATCAGGGAAAATAGCATAGGATTGAACAACCGTTGATTTAGATTGCTTAAAGCAAAAAGTGTAAAGACAATGATGAAGACTAGTTGAAGATGAATTAAGAAATGATTTAGTTCATTTATTTATCTATAGTATTCCTTACCCTATAAGCAATGTTAGGTGAGTATGATTATATGATTACAATATTTACATTCATATGTTACATCTCCCCTTCCTACTCTGCTGTAGACTCAGGAATATAATGGTTATCAGCGTTTTCTAAAGTTATGTTCGGTGATTCATTATGATGGAATGGGTACAAAGGGCCGAATGTCAAAGAGCCGAATGTCGAAGGCCCGAATGTCGAAGGGCCGAATATCGAAGGGCCGAATGTGTCGAAGGGCCGAATGGGTCGAAGGGCCGAATGTCGAAGGGCCGAATGTCGAAGGGCCGAATGTCGAAGGGCCGAATGTGTCGAAGGGCCGAATGTGTCGAAGGGCCGAATCTCGAAGGGCCGAATGGGTCGAAGGGTCGAATTTTTTTTTTGTTTTTAGAAATATAATTTTTTAAATTTGTTATTTTATTGAATATTTTGTAATTTTTTTTTTATTAAACATAAATGAATTTTTTATGAATTTACATATATATTTTACTATTTTACATCACGTATCCAGTCAGCGGTACATTTTGGTAAAGGAAAATTTAGTCATGCGCCACCAATAGGTATATCCTTTTTCCTGCCCGTTAACACAACTGTGTGGGTGCTCTAAAAGTAACGTATCAAAAATTTATTTTTGTAAGTGTTTTGACCCAACTTACGCATTTGTGCATTCCTTTTAAAATTATTTTCGTCCGCAAACAACAATATAACTATATACACAATTGTGTTGTACTTCCACATAAGCGAAATTTTTGAGGACGTATACATCGCCGAAATCGGATGAGATGAAGATTTAAAAAAAATAAAATTCTTTATAGGATTGTATACCTATCATTTTTAGGAGGTTCAAGCCTTCGGCAATTTTGGAAAAATCACCACATTTTCCTGGAAAATGTTCAGTTTTCCCAAAAAATTTTTTTGATTTTTTTCATCAAAAAATTAAATATCTGCCGTTTTTATTTATCAAATCTTAATTTTAATGATAAAAATTCGAATTACACTGTCATGAAACGGGTAACAAATTACATTTTTGCGTTATTTTAATAAAACCTTTTGATTTTCCGGAAAATGTTTCCCTTTTTTTATTTTTTCAATATTTTTTTCAGTTTTATTTATTTTTATTAATAATAATTGCTTCGTTAACCTTGCAGACACAGATCAAAGAGTTTTTATCGCTCTTCTTCTGATAGTGCCACAAATGTTAAAGAAATCAACTTTTGTAAATATAAAACTTTCTTTTAATGTAATTTTAATTCGTTGCCGCCCCCAAACCACCGCTTTTCCAGAATTTATACAATTCTTCAAGTGGCAAATTTTATTTATAATTTTAAACTAAGTAATAAAAATAATACAATGTACCTAGAAAAATTGAAAAATTTCCCGGAAAAATTACTTGTACTGTCGAAAAACTGTTAAAATACAATGTTAATAGCAAAATTTAAAAAAAATTACATATTTGTACTATTTTGAATAAAATAATACGCAATTTGTCACCAAAAAAAATGAAAAGGTCAAAACTTTCCCGGAAAATGTGATAATTTTCTCGAAATTTTTGGCTTGCACTTCCAAAAAACGATAAATGCACAATCCTACAAAGAAAATTTAAAAAAAAAATTTCATGTTACCCAAATTTTTTATCAAAAACGCCATTACATAGGTACTAAGATTTATTACCCACACATTTGTGTGGTTTCGACTTAAATATTGCCAATTTTTTTTTTGTTTGTAAAAGGGATATGTAAAAAAAAATAAAAAAATAAAAAAATAAAAAAAATATATTTCTAAAAATAAAAAAAAAAAAAAAAATCGGCCCTTCAACCAATTCGACACATTCGTTCCTCCGACATTCGGCCCTTCAACATTCGGCCCTTCGACACATTCGGCCCTTTGAAATTCGGCCCTTCGACATTCCGCCCTTTGATATCATACCGTTATGATTACTTCCCGTGGTATTACCAGCTTTCGGAATAAGCTGCTGTTTTGAAATATTTTTAGTATTTTGATCTTTAGCCGAATCTGAACTGTCACCTTGATTTAGTCTGATATCCTTCGGGGTAACACATTGTTCCTTAATTCTTTTGATATGATTTGAATTGCGTCTAAAAGTTCTACAATTTTCAGCAGCAACTATAAATGATCTAGGATTATTTGTTTCGCCCGTTATGACTCCCGCCATCCAATCACGATGACCTTGTTTAATACGAACTGTATCACCCAGATTTAACGATTCTCCGCTTTGTCTTCCTTTGTCGCAGCTTAGAACTTCTGTTTTTGCCTTATTTTTGTTAAATCCTCCATTACATCTGCTGCACCCGTTGGTTTCAAATGATGTTGTGAAACCGGTAGTGTCGTTCTAGTTGAACGGCTCATCAATCTTCGATTAGGTGATGCTAAGCCTGATAATGCCAAATATACACAGGAATTATCCTTCATACATTTTTTAATCATATTCTTAGCAATTTGAACATACCGTTCCACCAACCCATTTCCTTGCGGATGATTTGAACTGGACGGTGTATTTGTATAAGAATTTTTTTCGGCTTTTCGGACAAAATATTATTTTGTCCGAAAAGCCGAAAAAAATTCTTATACAAATTAAATTCACGGACGATTATAAAATTCTTCTTAATTATATGTGTTGGCTTGTTACACATACATAGTGAGAATTTCCTGTGGTTTCTGATTTAGTGATATATAATTCGCTAGATCGATATGTTCTTGTTTTGTATTATCGGTACAAAGCAAGAGTTGGATTTTTGCAGTTTGGTCGTTGCAACCTGATGCGTAGACCAACTTTTTATCAGTACGAAACCAAGCTGCCAAGAAGCTACCTAAGGGAGTTCTCATTTTTGCAAGGGTTTGTGTTCTTTGTGTACACAAGTACGCCCTGGGGTTAAAGGTTTGGGGGAGGGGAGTGCATTTTTTCTACTTTTGTGGTAGAAATATTGTTAATAAATGGCCTCTTTGTTTTCTGCGACTAAAATAGTCGTAAACATTGTACGGGTGTCCATTAAAATAATATTTTGTCCGAAAAGCAGAAAAAAATTCTTATACAAATTAAATTCACGGACGATTATAAAATTCTTCTTGGACGGTGTATGTTTAATTAACCATTCCATCACAAATTCCGCTGCAGTAAATTGTGGTCCATTATCCGATTCTAATTTTGCAGGTATTCTATGCGTAGCAAAACAGAATTTTAAATGTTTAATGACTTGACTTGAAGAACTTCAAATGGAAGATTTGGAATTTCTTTTGTAATGATTGGTTCTTTTGTCTTTGATTTGACTTAAACACTTTTGTATCCCAAAATGTCCTCTGTGTACATTATGTAACATTTTTTGAAATTGTTCCTTGGGTACCACCACCTTCATTCCTTTATATACTATCCGTTGTAATATGAAACCTCTTCTCTAAAACTCCAGTACGGCCTCACTAATTCACTAACTTCTGATTTACTTTCCGGCCAACCTGTCATTACCACTTTGACTAATTCTTGTAATTCTTTGTCGTTTCCCGTAGCTTCAACCATTCCCTTTTTAGCATCTTCTGAGAAATTTATTGCTACATAAACTTGCAGTTTTTCTTCCACTTCCGGTATAGCGTTTTCGCAGTCCCTATTATGTAAATCAGCTAAGTATTGACTTGTGCTTTTTGTAAATAATAGTTAGAGCATATTGTTTAATGTCAAGCATAATCCTTTTCAGTCTGAACGGTGCTGTCTGCAATGGTTTTTTGTAGATAATCTCCGGAGGTTTGTGATCTGCTTCCAACTCAATCGGCGGATAGTTCTTTTGTGCTTTGTTTAATGCTTGGGATGCATACGCTATCGGCTGTCCCTTTTGAATCAATGCCGGACCAAAACTCTTCGTGCTCGCGTCTACTTGAATGGTGACATCCTCAGATGTTTCGTAGAATTTTAATACTGGTGTTGTAGAAAATGCCTCTTTTAATTTAACAAACGATTTCTCGTGATTCTTAGTCCAAATCCACTCGAAATCCTTGATTGAAAGATTTCTTAACGGTTCCGTTAAATCTGATAAATTTGACACATATTTGGATAAGTATGTGGCCCTGCAATTCTTTGATTTTTTCTGGTCTTTTTATTCTCTTAATCGCTGCAGCTGTTTTATCTGGAACTGCCCATAGTCCCTGCTCGCTCAACATATGACCCAAGAATTTCACTTTTATTGCACCAATCATGCATTTCTTGTTTAATTTATATCCCGATATATTCTAATTTTTTGATAGTTGACGCATATATCAGAATATCGTCCATAGAACACTCCACGTTTTCGATATCTCCTACTATCTGACTCATTATGTCTTGAAAAAATTCCGGTGCTGATGCTAACCAGGTAGAGTCTTTTATCTGCCAAAAGCCTTTTTTACAGTCCAAAATTGTAAAAAACTTTGCCTTTTGAATTTCTGACACAATTTCTTCTCACGGGTAATATCGCCGCAAAATATTTTTATTAACATCCGTGGATCTAGACATACTCGCAATTTACCTTCCTCTCTTACTACTACCATGGGTGACACGACTGGCGTTACTTCATGAGTTTTCGTTAAAACACCAAATTTTCATCATATTATCGATTTCCACCTTAACCTTTTCTTTAATTGCTAATGGTATTCTACGCTCCATACTCGTAATTTTTTACACATCCTAATCCGTCGAATATTTTTGAATTCATTTTCAGTACTCTTAGAACTAGCTTTTCACTTTCGCAAGCATGCTTACCTAATATTGGTGTCACCTTAGCGTTTACTACTTTAAATATTAAACGTGATTTATCCACTATGTATTTCCACTATGTATTTCGGTAACACTGAACATCTCCTGAACGCCTCAAACCATCATAAAGATTGCATCTTAAATAAAAGAGTCATGTCTGTGATCGATTATTGAGATTTTCTGGCCGGACCGAAAATCTGCTGAGACCGGTATAACAGCAATTAGATATTGAGAGGTACTGGATTCGAAACCCACCAACCAGGGCATCTTGAATGCAAAATAGAATTTTCATCACATGATTACATGGAGATTGCTGTCAATTGAATACTGTAATTGTGTGAGTGGATCTATGGGTGGTGTATGAGTGCATGCAAAATAATGTAATGATTATCCTTAAAAGAGCATTAAACCAGTGAATAATCAATACTTTCGTTTTATTTAAGTCAAAAATCATTCATGTCAGCCTATCTACACTTTCATTCTTGAATCATGAATTTCTGCCTTCAACAAATCAATCATCGTTTGCGTTTAATCTTTTGAAACACGTTTCGTTATTTAAGTATTTACATATAATACATGTCAACAATTTTTCACTACTTTAAACCAACCTTGAAACAGTTACATTTCTTTACTTTAATCGAGGTTACGAAGCCGTTAACTATAATTCGCTAAGGCATTGTGATACTTTGTATGTAAGTTTAAAGTATTTTCAATATTTTTGTAGCTTTGTCACTGCAGTATGATGAGACGACCGAATTGGTCACCTCATCTCGATGTCAAAACAATATCTGGTTGTCACCCAGAATAACCCAAAAGTTCCGTAAATAATTATTTCCTGCAGGCCTACATAAAAATTTATTAAATTTCATAAAAGTGTATCCTAGCGCTAAAAATATTAACAACAGCCAACGTGTTTGCGTGGAGGTGGGAAAATAAAAATGTATATTAAAAAATTGCAAGCACTCTATACTCGTATATGTAAAATTTTTGAAAATTGTCATTTTTCTAATGTCGATAATATATATTTTGGTGAATGCCCACAGCATTTTCCAGTTTTTATATAGGGTTAAATTTAGCATTAAGTTTTTTGAGAGAGAAGAAAACTTTATATACAAGAAAACCCCAACAAAGAAAATGCAATGTAGAACACTAGAAATGAAGTTTTTTTTTGGCCAGATGTTGGTTCAAAAATTTTCCATTGTAGTTTTGAATAATTTTATTTTTTATATTTTTAATTTAAAATAACAAAAAAAAAAAATTAAATTTATTATTATTTTCGTCTTTTCGTATAATACTTATAGTTTTCTAAACTAAAAATAAAATCGAGAGAGCGTTATAATACAAAATTTTCCATTTGGTTTGGTTTTTCTTATGGCACACAAACAAAAAAAAAACATAAATTCTTTGTTTTTAGTTCTTAAGTTTTCGTATATAACACGATTGATTTTAAATCAATATTTAAATGGTACGGAAAAATCGAGGAGTTACGAGTGGTGGTAGCTCGCAAGGGTGGTGAAATAGTGGTTTAAGGTTTTATAATCAACATCACAACAGTTGCTTATGACAAATGTTTTTTCGCTGTTGTTCAAGAAACTCCACCTTTTCTTTCGACGTTTCTTTTGTTCTGAATAATAATTTTTTAGAAATTATTCTTCGTATCTGTACATGCGGTATTATATTGATTATGTATATTTTTAGAAAAACAAATTTCACAGAAAATTGAAAACGAAACATATCTAAGACACGAATAATTATGTAAAATTACGTACAGACATTTTTATGTTATTTAAATATTGTGGTTTTAAAATCAATTTGTCATATAGATCCTTGAATAGAAATTTTGAATTTTCTTAACACTTAAAATAACATTGTGTTGTTGTTGTTGTTGTAGTTCAATAGAATTATTATTTGTTGAGCTTTTTGATGGTATGTTCTGGCACCGTAACCGTTAATTCCGTTCGTATTTTCTACGACTTCCATGGAAGGAAGGTTTTCGTTCAAATTTTGTGAACCACTAGGATTCTAAATCCCTTTAGTGTGAGTGTAGTCTCATTTGAATTGCCTTAGTCTAATATTTAGTAGAATTGAATGTTTTTAAATTGCAACTGTGGTGTAGCTCGTCATTGTGCGTTGCAGCTAAATGATCGGGGTTATGAGGACTGCTGAATATGTTGTTGGCGGATTTAAAAGGTATTAATGACTTTGATATTCGAAGAGTATTGGAATAATTCGGTAGATGTGGTACATATTTGAATTAATTAGTGGTATCTGAGTATTGAATATAACTATGTTTGTCGCAACTCTTGCTACATTGACAACCTCGTATACTTCAACTAGTTGGCAGTCAAAAAGTAAACTATTCTACTCGGTGTCTGGTCCTTGATTTTCCATAACTCATCTTCAAGGCAGTTTAATTGGCAGTAAGGCGGTTTAATTGTGGATTTATTATGACGTTATGCGCGTGTATGAGTACATCAATAATAAGCTTTAACAGAAGTTGTATGGATAACATGTTGATCATTTGAATTTTATGGAGCTAAGCATGGTCGACTGACAGTTGGTTTACTCTATGAATCAAAACGAACGCGGTCACATACGCTTAAGGCACACAAATGTTTTCTTGTTTCTTCACTGTTATATACTTCATGACATTATCACCCCTATTCCCCTAGTCGCATCACTTCAAGTGATGTGACTACTCATCTTCTCGGTTACTAGATCATTAAATCAAAACTTGCAAAATAATTGTTCATAAAAGTCGTTCTGGCTGTCCTTTAAATCTTAGTATGCTGCTTTATAAATATTTCCTATCGACTGCTGTCACTTCAAATGACAATTTCTATCACTTGGAATTTGGACATGACAAATAAATCAAAAACAATCCAAATTAATGCAGCCAACTAAGATCTAAAAAATTTGCATTGAGAGTTTTGCACAAAACTATTTGGTAAATTTTGATTTTAAAATCTAGTAACCAGAAATATCCATAGTCACGTCGCATGAAGTGATACGTCTAAGGGAATTGAGTATTATATTGCATCACTGTGCTCATTTTTCTAATGTTATTCAATTGGTTTTCGAATTGTAGGATGACAGCCCCGAGGTTAATTCTATTTATTTTTAAAAATTTTACAGATACATTAAATATCAATAAGACATTACATTTAATAAAACATTAAATATAAATTCAATTATAAAAGTACAAATATTCAAAACCTAATTAAAATAGCCTATTTTATCATGTAATGGTGTTTTTTCCAAATTTTTCAATGGAAAGTTGTTGAACCAACATTTTCTCTATAGTCGCCATAGAAAATTAACACCCTCAAAATCCGATTTTCATTCAAATCGTTTTTCCTATGTGTAATTCATTTTTTACAGTTTTTTTCTATCGTGTGTTTAACCTAAATTTTCGTTCATTATTGAGTGATAACGATATTTGTATATTTCGATTATGCAAATATAATTTATAAAATATAAACCTAAAAAAACAATTTTGACTGCTTAATTCAATTTATAATAATGACTTTAAGTGTTGCTATAATGACGGGATAATTAAAAATTAACTTTTTTGTGGTTCACTATCGTGTGGGTTCATTTTTCTACAAGTAAAACGAATGGGCTCCTTTTATTTCAAATAATACACAAATTGAAATTTTAAATCATGGAAGTTTTGTTCTAGGTACACATTCCTGCAGGTCGATTCTGCCCACATGATTTTCTACCATCACATTCGGTTTGAATAAACGTTTACCATATCAAATAGAGCTGAATTTGTATTACTGTTTTTTGTAAACCCATATTGTTCACTGCAAAGTTTATTGTTAGTTTCTAAATACTCACAAAGCTGTTCGTTTACAATTTTCCCTAAAATTTTTGTCACAATTGATTGAATGATTATAGGTCTATAATTAGCAGGATCGGTTTTTAATCCACTCTTAAATATTAACACATTGTATGCGGGACACGTAAAATTACGTTTTTCGCAAACTGTGCATAGAGAGCGGATCACGTAAAAATACGTTTTTTATGGACTGGTGGTAGAACGAGAGAAACGTAGTTAATACGAGTTACTACATGTGTGTTTGTTTGTTATGCCGCTTATTTATACGTAATACTACGGAGGTATAAACATTCCCACAGTAGATTAGGCATGTGACGGTAAAATCATAAATAGGGCAACCTAAACAAGATCAACCAGCAAGATTGTCGATGGATATGAAAAAACACATTTTAGAAAAAATTGTTGGAACCGGAAAGAAAAAATTTGCGCAATTTTGCGGCGTACTCCGGGTCGCGCTTTCACACTATAAAACATTATTAGTGTTCATTATTTACTTCATTAAGTTATTTCTTGATTGAAAATTTTTGGTGATAAATAATATTGACGAAAATTATAATTTTTTTCTTTTTTTGTACTTTCAACTGTATATTCTATACTCATTTATATAAAAAGTGCCTATATTTCATAATAACGATGAAGAAAACAAAAAAATTCAAGAGGATTTTTCGAGAAATCGTCCGCTCCCGCCATATCGCTCCGACGCGAGGCGCCCGACAACAATGTGTTAATATAGTTTTTGACAACTTTATATCAAGTGACCATCGAACATAGATCTGTTGATAATTTTTGCAATTTTATCTGATAATATGAATTTATTTGTTTTGAATATTGTTACATCAAATTGGTCAGGCGTTTTATTTTTTGGTTTATTGGTCGTTGATGTATTTTTTAATTTTTCAATAATTTTAACTATGGTGTTTGAATCAATTAATTCAAAATTTGAAAAATTACTCTGTTTGAGATAGATAATGGGTGAAATGCATCATCAACTTAAGTTTGCAAATTATGCTTGGATGGAATATTTTTCCCAATATTTGCATAGAACTGATTCAGTTTATTAAGTTCTAGCTTTTTAACAGTGGAGTTTATATTTTCCGAAATTAAATCAATTTTATCAATGGACAATTATTTCTTTGAAGGTTTGCTAAATCTTTTTGGGGTTATTAACATTATTGACAAATTTGGATCTGTCAAAAGCTTTGTATACCAATAATTTCTTGCCTTTATTGCCGAAATACATTCTATGTCCATCCATGGTTTTTTAAAATTGTTATTTATCAGTTTATTTGTCATTTTATATCAACTTTTAACTATTTGTTTATTTAATTCATTGCAAAACGTTTCATACATTCTATCAAAATTCATGTCATCATTTAAATTTAAATAATTAGAATTTACTAATAACTCATTCAATGTTGTGTAATTTTTAAATATGCTTTTCTTAAATTTTGATTCTTGTTTTAAAGATTCTATTAATAAATTTGATTCAATAATTTATGGTCAAAACTACAATAATCCAGTAAACTTATATTTATATTTTGAGTCACACAATGTGTAAGTACATAGTCAATGCAAGATTTAGTAAAATTTGATTTATTAATGCCATTCAACCAAATCATTATGCTTATCTGTAGTGTTATTTTTACTTAATAAATTAATATTAAAATCTCCTACTACAAAAGCATAATTATTTTGTATATTCAATAAGTGTTCGTCCAGAATTTCAAAAAAATTATTTAAATCTTCCGAATTTTGGTTAGGAACTTAGTAGACAAAGAAATCATTTTTCCGTTAATTTTAACTAACACATTCAATAGATTTAAACTTTTACTACTGAATTCAGAAACAACTTTAAAGTTATAATTTGTATGAATAAATATTCTTCCACCGCCTCCCAATTTATCACGCCGAAACGAAAACTATTTATCAAAACTAACTATCTATTTGTGAACTAATCATCGAGATTTAAAATATCATTAAAATTATATATTTTGACTGATGGGCATACATCAGTTTTTTTTTACAAAAATTATACCGTTCTTATACCGTTTTGTATCTTATCTCCTTAGACAAATGTTGATTCCAAATTGTCAATTGCTCCCCTACGTAGAATGGTCATTTATCAGATTTTGTTCCGTTTTCAATATTTAAAAAAACCGCTCCATTTAAAATTTCTGCCATCCCTGGACTCTTCTTCTTTTTATACCCATTTAATATTTTTGTCACGAGTTGACTTCTTATTAAATTTTATAATAATTTTCGGTGGAAAATTCAAACTATTCGACGGGCTATATCTTTTATTGCAATATATTTCATTGATATCCTCTGGAACCAAGTTTATATCTACATTTCTTGAGATAATTTTTGATTTTCATTATCTTTCCTCGATACCCGCAATTTCCAACCAACAATTTAACGTTTGCTGCTTATATTTATTTAGTTCACTTTCTAAACGTTTTCTTAACTGTTCATGGTGTTTTTCATTTTCATCAATTCGTTATATACGTCAACCAAAGTAATTTCATTTCTTTTGTCTTCCCTTTCAATTACATCTTCATCTCTCATTTTTGAAAGAATTTCCGCTCTGCTCGATATGTCAAAATTACTGGACTGACGTTCTGCAGCACAGTTAGGGCACGAATATTTTGTACCGTTGAGATTCAATAAATAATTTTGCAGCGCACTAATCCAGAACAGTTTCCATGAAAAAATTGTTTACATTTATCACTACATTGAATATTATTTTGGTTATTTTTTGAAACTATTTTTTCACATTTTGATTTTAAAACCATTGTTATATAATTTAAATAAAAATTTAAATTATTGAATAATACAAAAATTTATATAAAAAAATTTTATAAATTTTTCAGCAGACAAATTTTTTAGTTGGTTTTGTTTCAAAGGCTGTTCAGTTATTAAAATAAGCTCATTGATTGTTTTTTTCCATGAAATTTTAGCACGGCATGCTTTATGAAAATAAAAATTAACATACAAAAATATACCCAAAAAGTTTAATTTGTTTGCCGTCAGATTCGATTATAGTTGTCTATTGACGATTGGAGGATCACGAGTGGCACGTACCGGAAATATTTAAATCTCAACGGGCTATGCCAATTTGACAATTCGAAAATAATCCAGCTATGATAATTTGAAATACGCATGATATTTGTTATTAATAAATGTCATTGAAAGATAGCTAATTTAATTTCTACTTTTTCCAACTGTTACAATCGTCAATAGAAAATTGAGACTAGAAAACGCAACCAGTGGAAAAAAGTAGCTTGCTTCATATACACCCGACACACTTTTTCCATTTTTAAATTGATAATTTTAGTATTAGTTGTAAAAAAATTTATAGTTTTTGTATTTTAATGCAATATACAAATAATATTAAACTTTCCAAGATCACTTTCCATAGATAGTTCATAGAAAAGCCGGACTATACTCTTTTTCGTAGTAATACATTTTTCCGCGAGAGCACAGGGTACAAGTCTCAATAGGAATTGGGAATTAGGAAAAATATTTACAAAGCGTTTTTGTCAAAAATATCATTTTCCGGCCTACTGAGAAATCATGTTTGATCTAAATTTTTATAATTTAGGAAATATTTTTCTGTATCGAAATTGGATAGGTAAAATATTCCCAATTTAATCTTGTTTTTGAAAAAATTTCCACCTACTGTTTACCATAGTATGCCAGTCTACCTACTGTTTACTATAGTATGCCAAATAATTTATATTATTTTTCCTAATCCCTATTGAGACTTGTACCCCTGTGCTCTCGCGGAAAAATTTATTACTACGAAAAAGAGTTTAGTCGGGTTTTTCTATGAATTATCTATGAAAAGTGATCTTGGAAAGTTTAATATTATTTGTATATTGCATTAAAATACAAAAACTATAAATTTATTTACAACTAATATTAAAACTATCAATTTAAAAATCGAAAAAGTGTCTCGGGTGTATCCGAAGCAAGCTTCATTTTTTTCCACTGGTAGCGTTTTCTATACTTTCCCTAGTCTCAATAGAAAAGCCAGAATCAACCTGGTATTTCTGGTGCGTCTACTAGAAAGGAACATTTTTTATAAAATGATTAATGTTGATAAATGGTGCAGAATTCGTAAGCTAACAGAGGGCCTAATGCGATTACAAATAAACAATATTAACGCATTTCAAATCGAAGCCCGTGTGCAGTTTTCGAATTTATACTATCGACGGAGGAGCGTGGTTTTACATCTTTTCATCATACTTCAACCTATATGGATTCTATTATTCTCTTTACGCATGCAACAATTAATCAGACGTTTGGAGTAACAAGGAGGTGTTCGCCGGAATTTTCTTTCACTACTTATGCATCCATCTCTTTTTGATGTGAGTGCGTGTCACCGAAACGAAGCCTACAAAAAACTTTGCAAAATTTATGCTAAAATCTGCGAGATGAACACATTTTAAAATTATTTTCAAATATAGGCAAAACAAAAGTTTTTGGGAGAAGGGATGTCTGAACGAAGTTTAGTTTTATTTTCGCCTTGACAAGTAAACGAGATGTTGGTTTCTGAATTAAATTTTTCTTCCAGGATAAAACATTCTTAAATGTGTTTATAATTTTACGATAATCTGTAAAAATTCTTAGCTGGATACATTTGTTCGTTTATATAAAATATAAGTAATAAAATAGTATTCCACTTACCTTCGAAAGTCCCGACTCCAACATGCATAGATTACTGGATTCATACTCGAGTTAATCCATCCAAGCCATGTTACAATGGCCGAGACAATTTTTTCATGTGATATACATTTTATACAAAATCCGGATAATAAATTAACAACAAAAAATGGAAGCCAACACACAATAAAAACACCCATGACAATGCCCAGAGTTTTGGCCGCTTTTTTCTCTTTAGCAAATTTTGCCAATTTTCGCGATAGCGAGAAATTTTTACCCATATGACGATGACGCGCCAAACCATTATTATGTAACGCCGATAATGGTTCATCGTCTGGATCTTCTGGCGTAGATGTCGCCGTCGAATGATGTATCATTGTGTGATGATGATGCGATGATGTGGGCGTTGTTGTATGTGATTGTGAATGATGTGTATGTTGTGCTGTGTTACCACTGCTACCTTCACGCGTCGTACCACCACGATGTATACGTAGTGTTAATTGTAATTCGCCAGATGCCATTAGTACTTGTTTTGTGCCTAGTTTTAATGAACGCGTTTGTATAACAGCCGCTCGATATATCCGACAGTACGTGAATACCATAACGAGTAATGGAAGATAAAATGAAATTGTTGATGAAAATACTAAATATCCTAAGTGCTCGGTAAATGTACATTTAAATGGTGGCATATCTCCTTCGCGCGCTGCCCGCCACCACACAATTGCTGGAAAGCTGATCGCACCGGAACACACCCATACAATTGCGATTAAAGCAGCCGCACGTTTCCTTGTCATTCGCATTGGATATGAAAATGGATCGGTTATGGCCCAATATCGATCGAGTGATATAACACATAAATTTAATATTGATGCGGTACTAAAGAGTACGTCCAGTGACCGCCATATGTCACACCAGTCGGTACCAAAAAACCATGTATTCTCTAGTACTTCGTATAGTGCCGAAAATGGCATTACAACTAAACCGACTAAGCAATCGGCTACCGCTAAACTTGTTACGAAATAATTTGTCGACGTGTGCAAATAGCGTTCTCGAATTACAGCCAATATAACGAGCGAATTACCAAATACGGTGGCAAATGAGAATAAAAATAAAAATATTAATAAACCAACTTTATTATTATCGAGTGTTATCAGGTACTTTGTAAAATTTGGTTCATCTGTTGTATAACAACAAAAATTATAATTATTATTTGTTGTATAGCTAATGTTACCACTATTATTTATAATATTATCATAATAATATGTATTTATAATTAAATCACTTTTATTATTATTACCACTTTGACCTATAATTATGCTACCATTTCCGCCGATACCCGTACTTCCGCCATTTACTACACCATTTACAACAACACTACTTAAACTATCGCTTATACTATTACTATTTAAATTAATTATTGACGAATGATTATTTAAATTATTATTATTATTTATATTGTTAATATTTAAATTATTGTTATTTATAAAATTATTATTATTCCTTATAATGTTGTTATTATTACCGCCATCAAAATCAATTGATGAAAAAATTTGTGAAAATTCCCAAAAATATTCAGTTACATTATTCATTATTTTTCTATAATAAAATTAATCATAATTTTTAGTATTTAAAATTAAAAATAAATCCCAAACAATAAAATAATTTTTTACATCAATTTATTATTAAATTTTATTTTTTTTTTGTTTTATTGCTCCGCGGTTTAATTACGACACCATTTTATATTTATAACTGTATATAGGTCTGTAATAGTAGGTAGATATTATAATGCCACTGTACGGTGTATCCGTTTTGTAGCTGCGCGTCCTTCCATATAATAACATGAATACTGCAGTAGTGATTTGATGTTATGGGGAATCTGGAATTGAATAAAAATAATTTTTTATTAGATAATTAATTAAATTAGTTTTGTTCAAAAGTTTTTCTATTTAACATTCGTTTCATTATGTTACTTTTATCAGCAAAAATTAACTTTTCTATGGAGCATAAACGAGTCGTGTAACTATGTACGGTTCAAACATTTACGTAATGGTAACTTTTATACATTATAACAAATTCTAAATCGTTACCATACACCAAAGTTATGTTACCAAATTAAATATTAGTGCTTTAGTTTCATCTATTTCCTTGTGCTCTGGGAGCTGGGATTTGGCAAGTTTATCTTACGTTGTTAGATGTAATTTTGTATTTTTATTTTGATTGGTTATCATCTTTCAAATGTCTCTGTTATACAGAATATAAAGATAAAAGCATTAAGACGATATACACGCAAGTGACATTTGTTTACTTTCTTTGCTCTGTAAAGATCTCAGATTAATAATGTTAAACCAAAAAATCTCTATTCCAGAACGCTAAGTAATTGACACCTTTATCAAGTTTGCTTGTGGGCACAAAATTTTATTGTTCTTTATGCCGTACTTCACGTGTACTGAATGGTTGGCCTGCCGACACTCCGAGCTCAAATAAATAATTTTATTGTTTTTGCAAAAGTGTTAATATAATTTTGCTATATGCTTTTCTGAAAACATTCACCGATGGGCAGCTTTAATACAAAAATCGCTAGAAGTGTAGAAAATACATTTTGTTATTGACCCTTAACTTGATCAATTTTTTCAAAACTAAAATAAATGGAATTTAGACGTTCACTGTATCGAGGATTGGTCAGCTCACAAAGATTTCCGACGGACCTGGTATACATGTGTAGTTAGCTTAAGACATCCTTAAAACCAAAAATTATTTTCGTTTTAATACGATGATGTAAACCCATTTGTTATTGACCCCAAACTTGATCAATTTTTTCAAAACTAAAATAAATGGAATTTGGACGTTTACTTTATTGAGGATTGGCCAGCTCACAGAGATTTTCGACGAACATGGTATATATGTGTAGTTAGCTTTAGACATCCTTAAAAAATATAAAGTATTTTCGTTTTAATACGATGATGTAAACCCATTTGTTATTGACCCCAGCTTGATAAATTTTTTCAAAACTAAACTAAATGAAATTAAGACGTTCACTTTATCGAAGATTAGCCAGCTCACAGAGATTTCCGACGGACATGGTATATATGTATAGTTAGCTTAAGACATCCTTAAAACCAAAAATTATTTTCGTTTTAATACGATGATGTAAACCCATTTGTTATTGACCCCAAACTTGATCAATTTTTTCAAAACTAAAATAAATGGAATTTGGACGTTTACTTTATTGAGGATTGGCCAGCTCACAGAGATTTTCGACGAACATGGTATATATGTGTAGTTAGCTTTAGACATCCTTAAAAAATATAAAGTATTTTCGTTTTAATACGATGATGTAAACCCATTTGTTATTGACCCCAGCTTGATAAATTTTTTCAAAACTAAACTAAATGAAATTAAGACGTTCACTTTATCGAAGATTAGCCAGCTCACAGAGATTTCCGACGGACATGGTATATATGTATAGTTAGCTTAAGACATCCTTAAAACCAAAAATTATTTTCGTTTTAATACGATGATGTAAACCCATTTGTTATTGACCCCAAACTTGATCAATTTTTTCAAAACTAAAATAAATGGAATTTGGACGTTTACTTTATTGAGGATTGGCCAGCTCACAGAGATTTTCGACGAACATGGTATATATGTGTAGTTAGCTTTAGACATCCTTAAAAAATATAAAGTATTTTCGTTTTAATACGATGATGTAAACCCATTTGTTATTGACCCCAGCTTGATAAATTTTTTCAAAACTAAACTAAATGAAATTAAGACGTTCACTTTATCGAAGATTAGCCAGCTCACAGAGATTTTCGACGAACATGGTATATATGTGTAGTTAGCTTTAGACATCCTTAAAAAATATAAAGTATTTTCGTTTTAATACGATGATGTAAACCCATTTGTTATTGACCCCAAACTTGATAAATTTTTTCAAAACTAAAATAAATGGAATTTAAGCAAGCCAACAACCTTCCCTCATTAAAACATTTAAGTTATGGACCCTAATCAAAGGCCTCGGCTTACCATATCAGATTCATCACAATCTGAACCTCGGAGATTGTACACGGACAACGCTTTAGGATTTCGAAACTGGAGGACGAGAGCGATGGACCGAGACGAATGGAGGACCACAGTGTGGGCGGCAAAATCCCTTCATGGGATGTGAAGTTAGAGAGAGAGAGACAGCGAGAGAGTGTCAACATTTGTTTCTTCTTGTTCAGAGCTATTTGTTTAAGCCGTCATCGGATTGTATTGCCTTTGAAATTTTGCAGCTGTCAATATATCTGGAGTCATTATTATTCCTAAAGCATTCCGTCCGATAGTATGCCATCTAATTTATTTAAAACGTTAGAAAGAAACTTAGGAACTAATAAAGATAATTGGTTATCCGATACTCCATATCGGTAAAATTCAGCATGCTTACAGAGTTTGAAAATCATGTGAAACTTCTTTACATGAGAATTCCAATTGGTTTGAAATATCATTAACAATTAAGAGTTTCTGGTGAGCACTTTCCTATATATTGATGATGTTTTTAAAAGTATCCCGTTCTCTATAATTGCCGATGCCTACACTAGGTTTGGTATTGATCAAATCACATCGAAGTAAGCTTTAAAAATAACTATTGGTATTTTTTGGCAATGTAAAAGGAAATTTGGTAGATCGTAGGGCTTAATGCCGAAACTGGTGACTTTTATTTACAAATCCTTGGTTTTTCATATGCCGTCTTTTACGTACTTAGCCACTAAGGAATGCTATTTGAGATTCAGTTCGTTTCATATTTAAGAACAATAAATCCTATTATATAAAATTATTGCATATTTTTAATATTAAAGAAAAAAATGGTGCGAAAACTCTCATATCCGATTTGGGCAGATTTGGATAGTGTTAATATTCAAAATTTATTTCGGAAGCAAAGATGTGAATTTTATGAGTTAGTTTGATCTTTTATTACAAGAACAATTATATTTTGTAGATACCTTTTGAAAAATGTACCTGTGTGTAAATATCTGTTTAAATATCACAATTTTGTCCAAAAATATAATTTTTAACCGACGTATGAATTTTTGTCTAAAAGTGTTTAGATAGAAGAAATAAATAAATAAATTGGGACAAATCCTCGATTTTACGACGGTTCAGTGTGTTTCACACGTCGACTGAAAAACTGTGTATGAGTGAAGAAGATGTTTTGTTCAGGGAGGATCAAATATTAATTCAATCTGTTGGAATCGGATTTGTAAAATAGTCAAAATTAATAAATAATAAAACAACCATCGCGTAGGACCTCGAGGGATGACTTGACAGTTTTGCAATTCATACTCTTTAATCAGCTAACCAAACTTTGAGGTTATTCTATACATTAGGCTGATTGAAATACAGGTATTTTTTGAATATTATCACCATTTTCTTTGAGGAGGTTTCTGGATGCATATCGGGTCTCTTCCGGTATAAAGTAAAACAAACAAAATAAAAATAAAAATAATCAACTGAATTGAGTACGAATTACTTTGAAAGGAGTTGCGCGAAAGGATCTCCATTTTTCATAATAAGATCCAAAGAAGCTGCATCAGAATGTAATGTCAAACAAGCGTATGGTTAAAGTGTGAAAATTATAATATTTTGTACTTGTACTAAAACACTAAGATTTTGTACCCTTAGTCTCATAGTGTAAATACAAAAGTAGCTTGAATTGTATTGCGGGAAAAACTTGATATATAACGATAGTGCTCATAATTCAATAGTTTATTTCCTCCTTTTATACATCTAGATAAATTATATACATATGTATGTACCTACCGCAATTTAACATTATGTGGAAATGTATATCCTTTCCCATTAAATGTTTATCCGATATATCCTTATAAAAAACTACACCAACAAAACACTGTGCTGTACAATAGAAAAAAAAGAAAATTATCGAAATTCTCAGACAAACCGGAGACATTTTACTTTTCTTATTTCCAAATAATATTTTATTGATTATATCGTCCTTTGTGTGCGTTTGCTATGTTTGTGCTATCACACGAGTATTATATGGTTATCCTTAAGCTTTAAGCAAAAAAGGCAATAAATAAATCAATTCAGTGTAATTGGAAATGACAGTATAAAATATATGGAACAACAACCAACCACCACCACACACAAAATTAATACATTTTGATTTGATTAAGCTCACTTAAATAAATGTTAGATACGTACGTATAACAAGAAGCTGCTAAGAAACACTCATCACAATGGATTGCATTGGAGGGATATAGCCAAGTAAATACAATTGTACTTACATACATTCTGAACACAAAGTCAAAAAAAAAAAAGAATTAAGATTACGAGAGATGAACGTTTTTGTGACACAAAAGGATAAAAAAGGATATAAACAACGACGATTATACATAACAACACACAATGACAATAGCAAAAAAAAAATGAACATAATAAAAAATAAAATTCGAGACTGCGAGATGGATAATAATTTTGAATTGATCAATTTAAAAGGAATTACACATCTGATGAAAGTCATTCACCACAGAATGAGGACATTCCCCACAGTATAAATAAAATTGTAGATCGTACGCGTCTAATTTCCACAATCAATTACAAAAATTTGTATTTGAACAAATTGTAAACATACGAAAATCGCTCATCCGTTTTAATCATCTGATAATCAGCCACCAACAAGCTGATTATCGTCATCAGCATCGCAAGAAATAAAAACTAATAATAAAACAGAATTTCTTATTTCTAAACAGAAACGAGGAACAAAATTAATTTTAATCAAAACGAAAAAGACATTTTGCTTCTTATCAATGAAAGTCATAAAAATAAAAATTTAAATATCTCTAATCACCATCAATCCTTTCTTTTCTGTATACCATGTTGCTGCTATATACAATATTTGTTGTTGCCTTATCAATATTATCCTGAACATTTTTCTTTTTTTGCTCGATTTTCCTTGAATGGAAATTTTATTGTAATTTTTCCTATAACGAACTACTATAATCCGAATACATATAAAAAGCGCAGAGTTAAATAAAGCACATAAGAAAGTAAGAATAATGCTCCCGATATAATGCTAAATTGCTAACAAAGTTGTATCAATCAATAGTGGTATATATATGTACATGTGTATATGTGTAGTGTGGTGATCATAACGGTGAGAGAACAATAGATATATGGAATTTTTATTTCGAAGAGAAAATTAATGGAAATTAATTCCATTTTCTTATTTCTTATCACCATTTTTTTTGTATACTTATTCGCTTTTTAAGATAAGAAAAGTAAAATTTTTTATTTATATTTTTGAGAAGGTAGTTTTTCGTGTTCGGTTCAGATATTTTTAACAACTATAACATTGGAGGAATGTAGATAAATTTATCTTTCGCAGTGAATTTGAAAAAGAACAACACAAAATAATAGAATATTAGTGCTACAAAGTTTAACATTTCATTTATCGAAGTGAATGTACCGTACCGCTTCTTACTAAAGATTTTTGTTTGAAACCTTGAATAAAATATTGAACTGACGTTTTAAATTAAAAAATAAAAGACAAATTAATCGTAAGCAGGTACATGAAACACAGTTGAATCCAAATTATCAATGTTTACGATGGTCGTCCATTGGGTGTTTCAATATTGACGCCTATAGATTTACTTCTAAATGACAATTTTTAAGGTTTCGTATGCTTCAAAAAGTATATCAAACGAGCCCTTGATCGCATTTGTTTTGTGCTGCCCGTTACTTGTTTTAGGGGTCTAGTATATTTTGTCTACACTTTCTGCTTAACAGTTTTCAAGTTATTTAAATAATGAGTGACAGCCGTCCCTCCTCTATCTTCAAAATCAGTAAGCCAAAATTATCCTAAATATAATAATCCCTGTGTTATTTATCCGATATTTACAAGTTTAACACATAGAACAACAACGTCTGTAGCACTAGAAGAAACCAAGCTTCAATTTAAGCTTATCTCTCAAATTGCTATACGATGCCTAATGCTTAAAATGAAAAAGCGGAAACTAACATGGAAATTTTAGCGCTGAATTTTCTTTTGTGGTACGCAGTACCTAAACTGTCTTGATCTGTCTTGTGAAATTGATATTTTTTGTGTTACAGAACTATTTTTATTTCCAGAGTACAGATTTTGTTCGAAAGCTAAGATTTGAGAGTTGGGAGTTTTGCTGCTGTTTCATTAATCTACTAGGTGTCGAAAATTAATATTATTGTTGATAGATGCAAATAATAATTAAATTTCATATTAACATCTAGTGTGCTGATAAAATAACAGAAAAACTGTCAACTCTTAAGTCGCAGTTTTCGAACAAAATTCATTCAAAAAAATACAGATACGACAAAAATAAGAATTTTTTGACAATTGTGTATAGCGTGTGTATTTTTGTTGTGAATTTTCTTCCGTTATTTTTTAAAGTTCTTGAATATAATTTTCAAGAATATTAAAAATGACGGCAGAAAATTTTCAATTTTTTTTTTTAAACAAAACAAAGTCACATATTTTGACATGAAGTTTTTTTTTATATATTTCATTTGCTAAGGTGTGAGTCGGAATCTACATGACCAATGTTTTTAATTAATGTTTACATGTTTGAAATTAAATAAAATCAAATTTGTAGTTTGCTCTTCACAACGATCATCCGTGAAGAATTGTATGTTTGTTGTTCCTATTTCCTTTAGGTAGTCGCATGGCATCTTGTAGTGATTGACATTCTCTGATTTAAATATATATCTATTAATTTGGTGTTGAGTAATAATGCATATTTACATCTCGTCTGGTCGTATTTTGTGCATTTTTCTACTATGTGCTCGTTGTCTTCCAGTGTGTTGCATACTTCATATATGTTATTGTCTTCTATTCTGTCCCGATCTCAGTCTATTTATTTGTCTTGTATTGTATGCGCTTAGACTTGAGTTATGATACCATGGTTTAGTTGGAGGTGATATATTGATAATTTTGGTGTATTTTCCAACTGTTGTTTGCCACTCGTTGTATTTTATTTGCCATTCTTTGTTTATTGTTTCTTTTATTATTTGACACGAGTCCTTTATGGTTATTGGGTTGTTTATTATTTCGTTGGGATTTTCTTTTGCTTCTTTAGCTAGTTTATCTGCTCTCTCATTTTCTTTTATTCATTTTATTTTCATTTTCTTTTATTTATTTTGTCCCGGTATCCATTGTATAATTATTTTGAAATTTTTTCCCACTGCTTGCAGTTGCTCTTTGAGTCTGTGAATGTTATCATCTTTTTTATGCCCATTACTATAGCTTTCTCGATTGCGGGTTTTATTGCAAAAGTTTCTATCGTTTTGATTGATCTTGGTGTTTTAGTTGTAATTTTCTGAGTTTTTGAAATAAATTCCAATTCCTCCTTATTTTCTTGTTAGTGACCCATCTGCATATATTTCTACATATTCCTTGTAATTATTCCGTATTTCGTTGTGGTGTGATCTTGCAATCATTTCGGTTAGGGTATCTTTTCCGATTTCTTTTGTTAATACTTCCTGAACTACAATGTTTTCGGTTTTTTCCATAACCCTGCTTTGTGGTTCTTCTATTTCACGTAAAAAGTCATACTCCAGATATAGGTTTGACAGTTTTTTTTATAGAAGAGTTGTTTTTTATTCTTTTTCCGATATCACTATTCTTTTGTAGATGTTTGGCTATATACTTTAGTGTTGTGTCGAGTTCTGCCGGTAGTGTTGCTCTTTCCGCCAGTAGTGTGGGGATTGGTGTAGTTTTTAGAATACCTGTGCAGATATGCAAGTTTTGGTTTATTATTTTTTGTTTTATTTTTATGTTTGTGGGTGTTACTTATATATCTGCATAATTTGTTCTCGTTTGTATTATAGCTTTATATACATTGGCAACTAGGTGTGGGTGTGCTCCACCATTTTTGTATGTTAGTGTTTTTAATAAATTTGTTGCGTTGATTATTCCCTTTTCGTATTTTTTAGGGTTTTGTTTACTCGGTCCCATGTTTTAATTATTTCTTCATTTGTGATCGGAAACTCGCATGTTATGTTTTCTTTTATTTCGTTTATTGCAAATTCGCCTACTAGTCCTCTGATCACACCTTTCACATGTGTATAAGTTTTCGGGATGAAGGCATTGTATTCCTTTTCGGTTAAAATTTTATTAATTGGGTCGTCTTTCCTTATATGTACATTTATTTGCTTTGTCAAAAGTTTCAAATTCTATTCCTTTTTTTGCAATATTTTTATTTATTTCAATGATGTTTTTGGTTTTTATGTTGCTTTCTTTGAAAATTCTTGCAAGAATCACTGAATCCATGTATTTTGGTGTATTCGACTTTATTAATATACATAGTATGGTCCCTTATCTGTGTTAATATATTTGTTATTTGGTTTTTTGTATGGTTGGTTCACTTGACTGCGAGTTCATATCTCGGATTTTACTATCCCATCGTTTTAACCAATTACATCACGTAAATTATACAACGGGCACGCCTCTTTTCATATAAAAAAGTTGAAAATATTGAAAAAAAAAATCTGGGATAGAAAAATCCGAGATTTTTATCCGTCGTATGAACTCGCAGTGAGGCCTCATCCATTTTGCTTTTGTTAATTTCTTCAAGTTCGTTTGTTTCCATTTTTTCACTCAATTTATTTTCTTTGTTAATATTTATTTTTTTATTTGGCGTAATTTTCTTCATTTTTTCTTCGATAGAAATTTCGGATTTATTTAGTTTTCTTTTTAATTTCTTATCATTAAAATTGTAGCCTTTAAAATCATCGTCGGATGTTTCTTCGTTCATATTTATGGGACGGCTTGGGTTGCAGCCATTACCTATTTTGGCTTGTTCACTAATTTTACACTTTATTCAATATCTTTTTACGTTTTATTAGTTTAACTTTTATTAAATTTCTATTGTTTTTATCAAATTAATTTCACTTTTTATTATATTTTTTATTTTCACTTTTGAAATTTTTTATTATTTTTCTATTAGGAAAATTCTATATACGCACATACAAAAATGGAACTCTCTTGTTTCGCGTCGATAACTCGATTGACATGAAGTTATAAGGAGAGACATCAAGTTATGAGGCCGGAAATGAGGTTAATGTTGTCATGACAGACTTCTTCATAGATTATACTCTCTAGATGCCCCAGTAATATCAAGGTTTATTCAAAGTTTTCAATGTACTTTCAAAAAAGCAGAACAGGATGGTGGTTCTATATTTATACCAATGAAGTATAACAAAGCTTGTTTGAATAATAAAATAAATTTTAATAAAAGCTCAACAACGTGCGCCACCATAACAATTAAATACAAATATTTTTAATTTCGAATAATAACTACTTAATATGTATTATTATTTTATACGTATAAAATCGACTATATGCCATATGTGTATATTGGGGGCTATAAATAACTTTTATGTGAATATGTAGAATAATAACATAAAATTGAATTTTTGTTGTTTAGCTTGATAAAAATTAATTTAACTTTCTGAAACAGCACACATAAGGACGGCAAGTGTATATAATATATATAGTCAAGTGAAGAGATTACGTTTTACAATCCAGAGGGATTATGCTAACCAAGTTTCAAATTTGTCTGGATTTACCTATATATAAATTGTCTGCATACCGAGATTTACACATGTGCATAAATTATGGGTACAACTTAATCTGTTCTGACTTTACGCGTAACAATATAAATTACTACCCTCGATTATGTACGTATTTAATTACGATTGCATTGTGTTGGTTATGTTAAAAATAAATATAATTTTTATTTTTAATAAAGGTTGTAAACGACAAGAATTTAAGCATAGGGCTCAATAACACCATCACAAGTTGTAAAGCAGCAGAGCAAATTTTAAATAAAAAAAAAAAATAAATAACTTTTTCAACTTTTTTATAAACCGTCCAACAAACAGAAACAGATAAAATGAAATCTAGACGAAATCCCTGATAATTAAACTTTTTTTTTTTTTTTTGGTACCATTTTATGTATGTATGTCTGTATATAGTATCTACATTTATATTATTATATACAGACGAAAATACGGAGAAAACACAAAAAATAATAAAAGCTTAAAGCTTTATCCCAATTTAATCTGAAGCAGAAAATAATAATCTTATCAATAAATTTGAAATGACTGAGTGAATTGAATTTTTGATTTTTCCATATTACGAGTATGTGCGAATGCGTACGTTTGTATTCAAATCCCGTTAGTATACGAGACAGTGTAAATTCAATAAATTTTCGTCATTTTTCATTTGATTGTTGTCAGAGTATCACCATCGTATTTAATTAGTATGCGAATATCTGTATAAGGAACGTTTATATAAGCGACTTAAACCGATCGATGAATGGGTTAAACATTTTCAATTAATTAGAATTACAAACGGATTAAGAATTAGTTAATACGAGAAAAAGGTTTTAAAATATATGCTTCGGAATACGATATTACGAGTATATTATCCTACATCAGAAATTTGATCAATTGTTTTGCCAACATGTACTCGTATGTTGATGTATGTAGGTATATTATGTAGAACGAAAGCACATCATTTTAACCTCTGGGTCCTTTTTGTGTTATAAATTTTATTTTGGACTGTTGTTGTATTCGGACGAGAGCAAAATACGTAAAAGAGCACAAATACTGTAAATATATTTTAATTAAAATGGAACCATACACAAAATACACACACACACACACACACACAATTTTCTTAATGAAAATTAATTTTAATTTATTTCGTTTTGTTTCCGTTTTTCAATATTTTGGTTTTCGGATTTTTTTTTTTTTTTTATAAATTTTATGTTTATCTGAAGATGATACCCTTAATGTTTTACTTTAGCATTTATTTCTGTGTGTCTCGTGTGCGTGCGTGAGTGCGTGTGTACATAACAACGACGTTCTGATATCTTGCCAGAAGAGATGAAATGAATAAAAATTTCGTATTTTATACATAAAGAAAGTCTTAAATGAATGATGAGAAAATTTTTTTTGTGTAGTGTCATTAAGCGATTATTAGAGGCGAGTAAGATAAATTACCATTTTTATTTATTCATTTTTTGGTTGGAAGATAAGTTAAGGCAATTTATGCGCTAATGAATTGGAATACACACAGTGTTGTAGCTTTATGATTGCGCGGCCTTAAAAAAGCGATTTGGCTTGTAATGAAAAGTGTCTCCGTGAAAGGTAACTGCTAGCCATTATTCAGGTAATCTGTGGTACAGCGCTGCTGTGGTACAGCATTACATTGTGCTATGTACATACATATAAAACACTCAATTATCAGTCAATTCTTAATTAGCTTGTTAAACTTTTTTAACATAAGATTGTGTAAATTCCCTATTTAAAGCTTCAGCACTCAGAAGTATTCAGCTCTTATATTATTTATTACATAAACTGTAGGAAAAATAAATATAAATAGCAAATCTTATAATTTCCATTGACTTAACATTTCTGTGGATTGAAATTTTTTTTGATCCTAGTATGTTAAAAATAAAAAGTTGTTCTTGAATACTTTAAAAAACCACACCATGGAACAGAAAAAAATATTTGAAACTATGAGGTTATCTCAATGTAGGGCCTATGATGTAAACCGATGATTTTATACCAAAGCTCAAATTGGTTCCTCTGACTATTTTTTAATAGTCATCGAACCCTTATTAAAGGTCAAGAGAGTTACATATTCGGACCTAAAAAACTTTAATTTTCAACCTGGTTTGGCCAAGGAGTCGGCAATCTCATTACCCCCTTGCCCAACCAAGATGGTTAACAGAGTGTTTACATTCCTTGAACTACTTGGAAATGTTCTAACGATTTTGAAATAAATTAAGTACACGAAATAACGTTACTTGTATCAACGAGCTTAGATAAATCCATCACACAAAGTGTGAATGCAATCAATTCAGCTTAAAACGCAGATAATACCACCGAAACTGCCAGATAATCTTATGGTCTGCTCTAGAAATTGTCTGTCCAAAAAGAAAAAGGCTCGACAATTCACCAAAAATATTTCTCTGTCTACTAAAGACCAATAAACCGGTCTTAGGTAGATTAACAAGTAAACCATAATTCCTCAATAAGGGTGTGTTTGTAGAGAGTAGAGACAGTTACAGTTTCATAAATATTAATTAAACATCAACAATAGCTCAACAATCATTAATCACCAAATAATCGGAAGCCGCGGACTAGGAAAAATCGCACTCCCTGGGAACAACCATTCAAATCTTTAACGGGGGCTGAAAGATCATCCAGCCTAATCTCGACAATACGATATATCAGCATAGACTCGATCAAAGTTACTATTGGTTGATTAATGCTAAACAAGGTATACTGTCAACAGCATGAGCGGTCTGTGAAATTTTTAAGAAGATAATCTATCAATCCAGTAAATAGGAAAATAGGAAAATTTTTCCAAGATTCTAAATGCGAATTATCATTTAAAACTAAATATCTAGTCTCTAATCTTATAATCGTATAATCTATTATGACTCGTGATAGGAGGTTAGTCGAAGATACTAAAGAATGATGAAAGCTTTATAACAAGCGCTAATTAAGAAGCGCTGTTGTGTAATCTGTTACGATGTGTGAATGTTTCTTACATTTGACAGCGTTTGACAAGGTTTCCCATAAGATAATTTTGTTTAAAATCAGCGGCTCTTGGTTTCGAACCTCAATTCTGATCATGGGTGGACTCTTCTCTGAGGGAACGTAGTTACCACATGCTCTTTGTATAGCTACTTCCGGGGTACCGCAATTCAGTCATCTTGGGCCTATTTTTTCATCTTATCCATCAACGATGTCGATTATATTATCAAAAACTCGTCAATTTTCATTTATGCGATATGAAAATTTACAGACAAATTTCAAGTTCCATCGATGTTAACCTATTGCAGAATGACCTCAATAACTTCACAACTTGGTGTACTAAAATTTTTCTTGATCTGAATGTGAGCAAATGCCTATATTCATACAATAACATACTCAAGAAAACACGCAAATTTCATTAGTCGAGACTATACCATCAACAGCGCTGTTGTTGTAAAAGTTTTAACCATACGGGGCTTAGGGGTAATTTGTGACCGCGAACTTAACTTTAGAGATCACATCGATTTTATTGTCAACAGAGCAAACCCTTCGCTTGGATTTGTGAAACGGTAGTCTAAGGAATTTTTGAACCCTTATGTTACGAGGGGTCTCTATATGACATTTGTTCGGTCCCTGCTCGAGTATGCTAGTCAGGTTTGGTCCCCATACCATGAAGTGCACATACGAAGAATTGAAGCGGTACAACGTAGATTTTTGCACTTTGCTCTGCGCGGATTACCTTTGGGTGGCCGTATGCAATTTACCTCCATATCTCGTCCGTTTGGAGCTTATTAACTTAAAGCCACTACGTAAGCGACGATCTGGTGCAGACATCGTTTTCATTCATCAACTTTTATCTGGCGGTGTAGATTCTTCAGCTCTTCTCGAAAAGCTAAATCTTAATGTAAATGGTCGTGCTTTGAGAACGATAACAGCTTTTAGAATTGTTCCTCACAGAATGACCTACGACCAGAACGAGCCTATTACAAAAATGCTGCGCGAGACTAATAAATATTTCGTACTTTTTGACTACCACTTTAGCAAATTCGCTATTAAGAAATTATTATTTGCTACCAATCGATAAAGCAATTTTTGTTTTATTTTTAGATTACTTGTTTTTTTTTTCTTTTATCTACTTGACTTAAATACTCTATCGAGTATATCCTACGAGTATAAAAGTTAGCCGAAAGTTTCCAGCCGAAAAATGGTAATTATAGCCGAAAGATACATTACTTGATATACCTAGTTCTATAATATTTATAATATGTTTTTTGGTTAGGTCATAGGTTAGGCAAGTCTGAAGGGGATAGGGGGGGGGGGGGGGGGGTAATTTTTGTATAATGTACCAGAAAGTCCGAAATTTTCGTAACTAAATTAATGAAATGTTCTGTAACTCTTGAGTAACCCACTTTACCATCGATCCCACTATGTTTATTAGGAAGTGTCATAGGCCTAGGTAAGCCTACGCGAAATTTGGAGCAACTCAGAAGGGGGTAGGGGAGTTTTAATTTAGTATAATGTGCCAGAAAGTCCGAAAATTTGAAACTAAATTCATGAAATGTTCTGCAACTTTTGAAATTTCGGATTTTCTGGTACACTATAACAAATTACACCCCCCTATCCCCTACAGACTTGCTCAACATTTTTCGTGGGTTTACCTAGGCCTATGAACTCTCTAATAAACGTAGTGGGGTCGATGGTAAAGTGGGTTACTCAAAAGTTACAGAACATTTCTTTAATTTAGTTTCGAAATTTTTGGGCTTTCTGGTACATTATATCAAACTAACTGACCCAGCGGACCTCGTTTCACGCCAAATTACTTTGTTCTGGGCAAATACTTTTGTCGTTTACGAAAATTGATTTTGATGAGAGAACAAATCAAACAACTCAACTCAATTCTCAACAGACGACTGAGTTGAGTGGGCATTCCATTAACTTTTTCATCGAATTCCAATTCATCAAAGTACAGTGAGTTACAGTTTACATGCGGATAAATGGCGTAGCGGTACATAGTAAGTGAATGGTGGTGGTTATCCTCGACTGAGGAATTAAATTAAATATATTTTAATAAAGAGAGTGCAGAACTCATTAGCCGACCCGTCATCTATGTCACTACTATATAAGCGTGCAGATGGTTTTACGTAAATGGCGCCTATAGTCGTACGTCCTCAAATTTGCTTCTGTTTAGGGCGTGATGCGTAAATCGAACTGTAGAAGAATTGCCCCAGAGCATATTACAAAAATGAAATACAAACAAACAAGCATACGTCCTTAAATGTCTCATGTTCATGTTTATATACTAATAATGAGGGCAGAAATCAGCACGGATGTGATGTAATGTGGTACTAAGTAATTTCCAGATATTTAGTTTAAAATTACCGAGTTGCATCAAACATGGCCACGATATGTTCAAGATAGAGAGATTCCAGAACAATGTCCAAAACTTTTGTTAGACTCCCCTATTGAATTAACATATGAGGGGCAATTTCTAACATTGCACTTATCTGCACCACTACTAATTTACATTGAAAAGTAAATACAATCATACGCTCGTGAGGCAAGGGCTGTTCTGTGAGTCTTGGCCACGCAGGGATGAGAAGTTTTTCACTAAATTTCCGTATTTTTTTTAACGATTTAATAACAAGAACATGATACGAGTAAGACAAGGGTTTGGAGACTAAAAATTGTTTAAAGCTAAATCACAAGGTAGCGTTTAATTCATCAATTGTTATTTTTGATGAAATTTGTCTAAATACGAGTGAGATATGAAGAACATCCAAACAGAACAGGAGTATCATCTACCATAACTTGCCTTGCGAATAGAGCGGAGATACAATTTCGGGTTTCGTTCACATACGCCAACTCTAATTAATGAGGATACAAACTAATGTTTGAATAAATCAAATTAGAACAAATCTTAAGAGAGTATTGTAGTTTGTGAAGGACATATATTTTAGATTGAAGAAGAATATTGCTAAATATATACATTTAACACAATTTATGACAATTGCACCTGCGTCTACAATAAATATTAAGTTCTTATTCTTAAAATGTTTGCTTTTATTTTATATTGCACAACTTTCACAGCTCATCAATTCCGAACAGTGTTACCTGTTTTGCTTGATACTAAGAGAAGAATCGGAGTATAATATTACGTTGCGATGCACCGATTACAACATCCTACAGCTGTTGTTAAACTAATGTAATTCAACCGTAAAGTAAAGACAGCATACATAGCTATAGATACCTACTTTCATTAACCAACATTTTAAGTTAAATTTAACCCAACCATCACAGAACACATTTAAATCATATAATAAATCACGAGGAACCTTTATGTTTGCAAAGCTGTAAGTTAAAGTAACATTTTTTATATAATTTGGTAGCAATCATATGCCAAAAAAGGCAACAAAACAACTGAACCATAATGTACTGGTAATTTACCATCCATTCCTGAATACGAAATAAACAACCCTTAAAACGGCCAATTAATTTTCCGTTTCCCATTTACATTTAAATTTTATTTTTGTTTATTTTACCGAAAAATGAAAAACCAATAAAACAATTTTCATATCGTTTGCTTAATAATTTTTATATTTTGTGTTAATTTTTGAAATTTCATTTTTATTTTGTGTATTTAACTAATTTTCCGGATTTTTGTTTTTTTTTTTTGTATTCAAGTAATAATTTAAATAAATATTTAATAAAACAAATCTCGTTAATTATTTAAAGCTATTTGATTATTTTAATATCACTGGATGGGCGTCAAAAGCACAAATTTCCTAAATTAAGTTCGGTCGTCTATAGTAAATTAATTGAATTTGTGGGTAAAACAATCGTTAAGCCGTTAAGTAATTCATTATTCACTTTGTATATACGTAGATGCAATCAAATTATGATTAGTGGGATCGTAAGTTAATTATTAATCAATATTTTTAATAAAATGTATGTTGGTTGTTGTGCATACCTACATATATGTATAAACTAAGTATGCCGGTGTGACCTGGGGCTATACATTATAAAATAGTTAGATATATATATAGATACAGTACATCTACTTAGTTATGTGTGGTTGTACATATAGTATATAACTACTCCTTTTGGACAAATTAACTTTTATAAAATTTAATTAAATAATTCTTCCCAAAAAAATGCTATCTACTTTACTCTTAATCTTATCAAAATTTACAACAACAGTTATAGCAATCTCACACCTTTCCGTATCAATTAAAATTTCATTTGAGAGAGGATACGAAAAAAGGAAAACTACACTAACAATAATAAAATATTTAGGAATACATATGATCCTATTATCTAACATCCAAACACCCTTACATAACTAGACAAGGGTAGATAGAGTTTGGTCTAGAAGAGATATTATTACATTATACCCTTGAATACGAAATATTAATTTGATTTATTATATAAAAACATTTTCTAATAATCGGCAACAAAAATTAAGTATGTGCACATCCAGACTATGCTATTGGAAATACATTTTAATATTATATGTATATGTATGTATGGTTGGGCTGAGGTTTGTTTTTAAGTTTAAGGAAAAACTACAAAGTCGGTTTAAAATAGATTTACCTGCCTACCAAAATTATTCTAGAGTTTTCTAAACTCATCAATGAAAGTACATCAATTTCGCCAAATCAGTATCCTTTTTTGGGGTTTACCATTGAACACTTGATTTTTTAATCAATATGAAAGTTTTGTAGTACGAACGAAATTTTCAGGTAATTCTGACCTGAAGAAATCTTCAGATAAAAAAATAATTATTATCCCAGAATTACGCGGGCTCAGTCCCAACCCTCAAATTTTTGTTCGAGTTAAATACGAGTTGAGGGAATATATCAGAGGAAAATTTTGCTAAGTTTAAACAAATTCTAGGCTGGGCCAGTTTTTCACAAGAGCACGTGGGTCTTTTATTGATCAGTGTTGCTGAGTTGAATTGAATATTTTTTTTATCTTCTAGGATAGAATCGTGAGATAATTTTTTATACGAGTTTGTCCAATAAATTTAAACTTTTCGTTAAACTAAACTGTATGTTAGCATATTTTATCCATCTTCTGAGAAAATATACAGTTGGTAAACTTGACAGCGCCATCATAACGGCATAAAAGTAATATTATAATTTGGTGGGCGCATTATTGATTTTGCTCTTAACTTGAACAAAATTTGTTGCTTTAACCTCCGCATGAACGATGAAAGAAAGCGATTTAAATAAAATACAAAATCCTTTGATCAGGCGACCATCATACAATATAATCCTTCTTGTTATTTTCAAAAGCAGAAAACCTTATGCAATTTTAGTTTATTTTAACCCGCCTTTGGTGGTTGGTTGATAAGCGTATACATCGTCCCTATATATTTCAAAGTTTTGTATTTCGTTAAATTATTATAAACCGTACAAACATTAAATTAAATTTATAAAAACAAAATGCTGCACTCAGTACCGCTAATGTAGCAAATTAAGGACATCAGCATCAAATAAACACCTGAAAAACTTATCTTAATATAAATTTTCTCAATTTCACATTGCTTCTTCAAGCGTTTTGCAAAACTTTTTTACTTTGTGCGGTTTGCTGCTGGTTGGTTGGTAAAACTATATTATACACTGTGTTTAAGAGATGTAAAATGAGATTTTCCATTTTCATTCTAAATATATACATTCTTTTGTTTTGTGCCATTTCAATCTTTTGATAAAAACACAACAAACAGGTTGGTATACAAAACAATACAAATCTTGTTACCTTTTGATCTTTTAACATATATAAAAATAAAATTATGTTTCTATGATGTTGTGTTTTCAATTTTTATGATTCCACTGAGCATAAAGTAGCGACATCGTTAGAAGGGAAGAGATTATTTATACGGGACTATATGCGTGTCTGGAGTTTGAGGATTATAAAACGATTTATTGTTTTATAAGAAAATTTATCTGTTTTGATGTTTTTCTCGTTATTACATAGCTCCATCCCTATAAATGACATAAAACTCTGAAAAGATTTCATTTTTGTTAGCAAACAGTTTGATGAATGCGTTTGTACTTAAAAAACAATAAAAAATATTTCATTACCCTGGCGCTAATCGTAGAACGACAAGCACTTTAATTATTTTGTACAGTATACTATAAGAACCGAGTTAGGGACTGTACCAATATAGTACATATTACCTTTATTTTAAACAATACATATACATACACAGATACCCAGAAAATTTATCTGGTCTAGTGTTAATTCTCATCGGACTCATAAAAATACTACATAGTTTTTGCAAAAGATAAATTGAATTTTTTCAGTCTATTATTGTGACCACAATTAAAAATAAGCCTCCCAATTCCCAATTCAATAATAAAACATTGACAACTAATTTATGTATGGGTATAGGTGGTACACAGCAGATAAATAATTAATTTTTGTGCGAATATTGATGAACATATATAGGTACGATTATATCGATCGTCGAACGAACATAAATAATACGGTGTTTTAATTAACTAAACTGGATGGCATCAATGACATTCGAGTAACATTTTCATACTTTTTTCCAATCAGGATTTTACTATTTTTATGGACAGGCAGATATAAAATTATTTTCCGTTCTCCTGAAACCATACCTTATGAAAAATAACTAACTGCGTTATTTGTGAAGCAAGGGGTATACATATTAAGAATATAAGCGCACGATATAACACTAGAAGATTAATTTATACGCGAGACAAACGTCAACCAAATATAATTAATAATTTTGCTGCAGTTTACGAAATGACGCTTTATGGTATTTTACCGTCTTTTTAATGGTACATAACAAAATTAAAGTCGAATGGGAATTAAAGACGTAACTTCACCAAAAATATCAATTCAAAATAACATTTCCCACCATTGATGATGTATAGGACTCTGCTCTGCTATTTAGGGGGTGTGGTAACTATATATGCTGCACGGAAGCCTATATAATATCACGTTTCATCAACGCCCGGTATGCATTTTCAAGGCACAAAAAGATAAACATTTCTTCAGAGAAACTCCAATACAGGTCTAAGGAGAATACCTTTAATCTTTTGGCTCAACTCGATTTTGTGCTTGGTACCGACAACTGAAAGTCCGACCATATTGACATACAGCAAAAAAAGTGACAATGGATTGCATTACGAAACCCTGTTTCGCAAGTTTATTACATTGAAAACATTTTCCTTGATTTTACCATTATTTACGTAAAAAAGACTCACTATGCCGATTTGCTCTTCGTTTTAATCCCCTTTCAAAACAATTCGAGTGCCGCCAAGGAATTTGACCAGCTAAGACAATCGTCTGAATTCGATAGAGTCGACAATGAAATATTCATAAGAGACAGTGGAATTCCACGGTGAGTTATCAATGCTCAAAGATGAAGCAACGGCTGGACTTGAACAAATTTTGTTGAGATTTTCCACATTTATAGTTAAGTTTTATTAACCCTTAAATGCATAAAGTCCGTTATAAATGACAACCAGAAAAATCGATGAAAAAGGTACACAGAAAACCAATTTTAAGCAAATATGTGTGTGTATGCTTAAGTACAAGTATAAGCTATATCAAGACAGTAGGTTGAAATTATTTGAGTAACGAGTCAGTTAGCTATCGATCGGCAAAAAAATCATTTCGCTTGTGCAGTTAAAATTAAAAAGTGCGTTTTTTATATGCAATTAAATATTACTAAGTACAAATAAATGGCAAAGAAAAATCAAGTAAGTTTCGGCAATCACTTCTTCATTGGAGCCAAATCTCCTTCCCTAGAGCTTTTTCGAGTTCTGCACACAAGTAATAATCACTGGGGGGCCAAATCAAGCCAATAAGATCGATCAGGAAGCAATTCAATGTACAATAATCTGTTGCCGTTTTTGATCCATTGTGACCAAATGCGGTACAAACTTCAAACACAGCTTTCTCATGGACAAATGTTCGTGTAAACGACCAACACGTTCCATTGCTATCTTTACTATGTCAGTTATCTCACACAACTTCACTTTACGGTCTTTCAAAAACAATTTCGTGGATTATTTTATATTTTCTGGAGTCACAGCCTCATTTGGGCATCCAGAGCGTGGTGCGTCATTGGTGGTAATACGACCACGATTAAGTTCAGCATACCAGTCAATGTTGATTTTCCTGGTTCAAAGTCCGGATAACACTTATCAAGCCACTGCTTTGCTTGAACATTATGTTTTTCCATTGTTTAGAAATTAACAAAAGTAACGTCACTAAAACAACCGTAACAGGTATCATTTGAAGGCTGATAGAATTTAAAAATAATATGGGCTTTAAATTTGTGGCACCATCTATGTTTCAGACCGGGAATTTTTCAGGCGACGTAATGTAATGTTATGTTTACATTACTTTAGTGCATGATGTCCATTTAAACGGACAACCAATTTTTCCAGATTCTCTGAAAATATGGAAAGACCTAATTGGATAAGAGTTCGGATTCTTAATCCGTATCACAAAATACATCAAAAAATATTTTTCGTATTAACATCATGGAAGTCATGCATTTAAGGGTTAATTAATTATTCCTATGTTCCCTCCATTTAATTTCTGAGAGTTAACGCGCATCCCCAATAGAAAAACTTATGCCTCCTTCCTTACCGAAAAGTATGAAAAAAAAATTGAGAATTTTTTTTTCTCAACTTTTTTTCATACTTTTCTGTAAGAAAAAAGTCATAAGGTTTTCTATTGGGGGTGCGCATTCATAACAGGCTGGCATAATTCGATATCCCTTTTGAGGTTTACTAACACAATTGTGTGCGTACGACAAAAGTACCATGTCAAAAATTTATTTTTGTGTGTGTTTTGAACCAACTTACATATTTGTGTATTCCTTTCAAACTTTTTTCGTTCGAAAAAATACTATAACTATACACACAATTGTGTTGGTTCAAACAAATGAAATTTTTTATTACTATAATTTTTTACGGACTTTAATTGAGCCATTTTTTTTTTTTTTTGGTTGAAAAAGGGATATATACAGTATCGATTCGGAAGGCATAGTCAACACGAATTATTTCTGTGTTTTACTTTCGAAATTTTGTTAGAGTGTCTGTCTTTTAATTGTGGTTTTTCGATGTCGAATTTGTGAAATTAATTCACATTTTGAAATTAATTTCACAAATTCACACAGATAGACTTGAATTCGCTTAAATGCTTAAATTTTTTACGACTATGTTCTTCGGGGTCATTTTAATGCGCAGAAGAACAGCTGGTTCAAAATTACGAATACGGATGCGACAGGAATCACAATGTTGAAGTTGCTAAGCAATTTGTAGAATTTAATCTGCTCAGTTATCCCAACCAGGTAGGCATCCCAACCATCTACGGATGGGTACGTCCGGGCTTTATCTTAAGATTATTTCTAAGTATATTATCACAAACACTCCTTTAAATCTTCCTGATCATGCTTTGGTATTAACTACCGGAATCCGCGCCCGACCAAAGCTTGTGTAGTATTGTCAAAATTATTGCACATCTTATGGATGGTTTCTATACTCTTTCGAAAACTCTCCAATACTCCAAAATTCCAAGGGAATTTATCCAAAACAAAGCAATTGAACCTGGTGGAATTGCAGAAATCGTACTCAAAAGATACTGCAAATCGCTCGATAGGAAGGAATTTTCAACCGGTTCTAAAAAAAGGTAGTACATCATCTCCTATAAACTACCAACGACTAGCTGTTTTGTCGAAAGTAATTCAATTTATCGTCAATTTCAATCTTTCAGGCTTTTTATAGAGATGCAAGCTCTTCTTTCAAATTTTCAATACGGAAAATAACCGCTGTTCCGTTGAACTCATGACTTACATTGAGCATTAAACCGATGTATTAAAAATTGCGTGTTGTGCCATTCGATATGACTTTCTATACTTCACTGCATCGGAGGATTTATGACTTTACAAAGCTTACATTAGACTTATGTTAGAACTCTATATTATTTGGGAATGGGATGGAGTTCCTTAATTATATTTAGAATATCTTGATATAATTCAAATCGGTTCACGGACTAATGATCATCATTGGGCCAATCATGCGTCAGTTGTAGGCAACAAACGGATTTAGAACAATTTTATTGTAGAACCAAACATTTTAATTCTTTTGCCCATTAGAACACTCAATATTGGCGAATCGTTGTCAATTTTATATTTTATGTTTTAGGCATTTTGTGATATGATATGTATTTTACATTTTTGTGGTAATATTTGTCTTTCATTCCTAAAATGGTGGAAGAAGTATTTTTTATTGGTGGAATTTGTTCCGCTGGCTTTTTACAGGTTGATTTAGTTGTGTCTGTTCATATTTACTGCTGCCGTCTTTGTAGTCTCGAGAACGTCTTACGTGTATTTATTGCAATCATTTCTCCTCATTTTTTTATTCTGTATCATTCTTTACGTTTTGTAGCAGTATTTTGATGAAAGAGATGAAAGTGTTGCATCTCATTTTATGTATACAAACTTTTTCTACTGTTTTAAGAGTATAAATTTGGCTCATTTGTCAGTTTTTAATATTGGTGTGCAAGTATTATATATACATCATTATCTTAATATAATTATGCTACACATACAAATAACATTACCACACATAATACATGATAATGCACAAAAGTTAAATCAATCATGAAATCGTTCCATGTTGACATAATATGTAATCTGTCACCAAACTAAGCTAATGGATACGAAATAATGACATGACATTTTAGTGCTCAGGTGAAATGGATGCGACTTTCAATATACAGTGGATTAAATAATCTTTTTATTTTATTACAAATTATATTTATTTTATAATCCACAGTATGTCGTCGTATACATACTCGTACATAGTAAATTCTCGTACATAAGACACCTTTATGTGTCTTGTAAATACAGAGATAAAATTTATACCATATACAATTTCGTTCCAAAGACGATTCGTTATGTAGCACACACATGTTCTTACGGAGTCAAAAGTTCATGGTACGAAAATAAAAAATGTTCTTATTAAAAATTTAAATAAAAAGATACACATCATGAAGAAAATATTTGATTCATAAGGAAAATTTATCGCATTTTCATCGGTCATTACCATTTAAATTGAAGTTTTGCAATTGACGTTCTTCTAATGACATCAAATATATCGATTAAGACGTGTTATCTATGCCATATGTATAATGTACCGATAATGATAATAATGGTTGCTTGGTATACTCCCATACTAAAATATACTGTAGGGAGTATTTCATTCTTAAAAATAATTATTTATGGTATGCCTTTATAAAATATTGGATATTAAAATATCAGTGTGGGTCTAAGTAAAATTGGTATACACTTTTCATATAATTTTTTCAACCCACATAAAATCATATTTAGCATAGCATTATCTACAAACAACATTTTTTTTATTATTTTTAATAAGTAGAACCAAAGTTTTGATATTTAAACAAAAAATAACAATTACCTATCCTCTTAGAAAAAAAATCACTCAACTCAACGATATACAAATTAAACAAACACTAACACCCAATTTTAACATTTTAAGATTTAACATTTTTGTAGAAGTTGGAAAAACCGATTTTGGAAGCATTCTTCTGAGCATACTCAATAACATTTACAGGTCTGGGGCGGAATCGTGAAGTCCGCACGGAAATTTTTGACTGATTTTATTTTGTTGATTCAAAAAATTTTACAAATTCGTCCGATTACTATAAAGCTGGCGAATGAATCAAATTTTTTTAGGGCTTGTTCCTGTTTGTATTTTTTTGCGAAGCAATGACACAAAATCGGTAAAATTGTTTCAGTTTCCAAAATAAAGTTTCACTTCCGTTCCTGATTCCGCCCCTGATACGGATATAATTGGAGGAGCGATAGAGATGTTTGTATGGCTGGTTTCGTCAGTGGATCCGGTATTATTCATTGGTCGGTATACTGAAAATTGAAAAAATTCGGCGAGCATGTCTGCGCTATCTCTTTAGCGTTCGAAGTGCGCAAACTATTATATGTCATAGTGGCCGGGTACCCTTCGGTTTCACGTTTTGTTCTGAAGTATTTCCCGAATTGTTTGGGATTTGATTTAATTTATTTTGTCTTGAATGCCAGCCAAATAAGACTTGTACTTTAGCTTGAAATACGTATCGAACTCCTCGCTCTGCTTTAAAAATGGCATCTTGTCTGTTTCTAGATCTGATTTCCTCATTTTAGTGTAGACTTTGGATTTGCGATTTTTAAGGTTTATAAGCTGGTCGTCGAACCACGTCGAGGGTGAGTATTCGGAGTTTTGTTGAAAATAGACACATGTAGATCCAATCCTCGATGTATGATGTCATAAAATTTGTGAACATTAATATTCACCTCCTTAGCGTTTAAAATTTGATCCCAATTCACTAATGCAAAAAAACTTTCGAGACCACAGTAGTTTGCCTTCTCAAAGTTGTATTTGATATAATTCTGGAGTTTTTATCTTTTCGCCGCATAGTGGGTGATATTAAACACAATGTCCAGAGATTTGTGGTTGTTGTCTTTCACGACAAACGGATTAAGTGATTCAATAACATTAAACGCATATACTTCATTGAATAAAAGATCTAAATATATGTCCAGATTATTTGAAATGCTGTTAATTTGGTTTAAATTATAACTCAACATGGTATTGACGAACAGTGATTCTGCATCCGACTTTATGTTACTTGGGAGTATGCAATTTAGTTCCTGATCAAGATGCCACAAAATGTTTGGAAGATTGAAATCATCAAGTACAAGTACTAAATCGGATGAATTTGATGTATTATTAATCTCATTGATGCAATGTAGATGAATAAATAACGTTGATTAATTTTAATCTTCACGGAAATCTGTTCAATTCTTGATGGGAGTATTTTAACCGCATGACTCTCTAGCTTAGAATCAACGGCTATTAAAACGCTGGTGATGATGGTTAGTAATGATATAAAATGGTTAGTATTTACTGAGCTTGACGCTTCCGTCTGGGATGAGATTATAGACATAAATCTCGTAACCCGACGTTCTTCTGGTTGATTAGAATGTGACAAGGCATGAACCCCTGTATTAAGTGTTTCTTCTAATTTTTCCATTCGTTTCAGTAGGACTTGCGTATCATTCGATTTTTCAATTAACTTAAACGATTCGTCGATTTTGGATAAGTTGACGTTTAATCCATTTTCACACGTATTACAAAACCATCTCAAACCAGTCACATCGTTCATCACTAGCTTCATTCTTTTCCTTACATCATTAGAAAATTTCTTTAGCAGCTTAGTTGAGTTGGCGGTGGCACATCTATAATCAATAATGCTATTACATAAGTAGCCACTGCATGAAAAAAACCCATCGTCGAGAATTATAATTTCGCATTCAATGCATGCATTTGTTTTCGATTGACATCATTAATTCACTTTACAATATATTAAAAAAAATTAAAGTCAGCACGTTTTTATTAAATCACAAACTATTAGGTCACTGGTTCTTAAAAAAAATCCACATTAATGTAAAGTTAAAAGTAGAAAATTAATCACCCGTTTTGGTGATGTAATTTCGCCTCCACGCATCTGCGTTTTGACGCTATTTTGCAAAATTTATTTTTCGTTTCATCAAATTGTCAAATATGAAAATTGGATTTCTTTAAAACTATATCTAGACACCAGCTCCGAACATGCAGAATTACCATTCGGTCTTTCGCCGAAGTTTGAAAAAATGGTTTTCAAAAAGGTTTCTTTGTGTATGTGGTGCCGTGGAAACTAAATATCTCTGATATACTTTCTACAGTCCGGATGGATTGATTGAAAGAATGTGATCTTTTAACGTAATGTGCTCATTCCAACATTAATTTAGTCTTGTACTGGGTGCTCGGACGTCTTGAACAACAAAACGTACAAATTGGCTAGAAACGGTGCGACTCCTCATCTGCGATTGGAAAGCTTAATTGAAGGAGGTATATCACAACGTTTAAACTTACGCTTATGAAATTAATGGAAATCTTGGCCAATGAACGGTGAACAGTAGCAGCAATAGTAATACAAGTATGACCAAAATTATACCTGCGGGGCCTACAATACGGTAATTTTAAAAATCAACCCTTAAAAATTATACTACTTCAATCTCAGTTCTTACTTTCAGAGATCCATATATTGCTTTTTTATAGGCCTGTCACTAACGTTTATACGATATTATTTTTGACAAATGTTCGACGGAATTAAAACATTTAGCCATATTCTGGGTGTTATTTTGAGTGATAACAAGACATTTCTTTTACATCGATGTCAGGTTTCGAGGAGGTTTGGAAGTTTCTTTCGAAATCCATCTATAGGTGTTCGAAACCTCTTGTCATCAATCCTCTTGTCCCATTTTTAAAATTTTTGATCGATTTTAGATTTTTAAAAGTTTAGATTTTTGAAAATTCTTCTTCTAAAAAATTGGGTCAATACCGCGCTTGTATATTTCTAATGTCGAGTTCAGTGTTGCGTCCTTTCCTTCCTTCCTTCTTTCTGAATTTTTTTATCAATCCAAGTTGACGAAAAAACCGTCATTTTTAACGAAATTGGTGAAAAAAATTTCAGAAGAAAGGAAGGAACGAAAGAACTAAATCCGCCCTTAATTCATGGGATAAACTCAATTTCTAAGTAAAAAATTTCGTTGAGTCAGCGAGTAAATTCTAGTGTACATTTTCAAGTAGATGCTTTTTGGGTTGTGATCATTTTATTGTTCTAATTTTTTAATTATAGACTCACTGGTCCAATTAAGGGTGTGTACTAAAACAAACCATAGACATTTGCTAAAAATTTTTGTTCAAATAATCAAGTGTTAAAAATGGCCACGTTTTATTTAGAATGACCAGACTCCATAACTTCGCTAAGAACTCTAATCCCATCATATAAAACTAATTTGACAATAATCGCCTAAAATCTAATTCAATTTAATTAGTAAGGCCAAATTCCAGTTCCAATATATCTTAAATAAATAGCTTTGGACATGATCGATTGAAAATTGTCTACGTTTAATTCAGGATGGGCTAATTCTATAACTGCGCCCAAAATTCATGTAATAATCCTAAACCTCACTTACTGAATTCGGCCATTTTCAGCTAAGAGATAGTCGAGTTCTTGCTGAAATTGTTAAATATTGTTCAAAATTCTTGTTGAATCATCCATAATATATTCTGTCCTAAATACCTGTTTTGATCATAAATGGTGTTGAATTTAATAAATTTCACTTAGCATTGATAAATTCCAGAACTTTGTCTAAAGTTAGTATCATAGAAAGTTCCACTATGCATAGCAATATTTGTGAAGTTCCATCGGCATAGATAGATATTCATTAGACATACATCGAAAATTTATATTATAATTTTATTTTTATTTAAAGACCGAATATTACCGTAGTCGGCTACGAAATAATATAATTCCAGTCAATATGTAAAACTCCAGGTTTTAGATTCACATGGTCATGTCTTGTTGGTACCAGCTGATAAACCTTGCGTAGATTTACAATGGAGTATTAGAAGAAATGTATTTTGTGTGTGTTTCTGATTCTTACAAATAGAATGCTTTCCACTTAAATAAAGAAGCCCACATGATTGTGGCTAATGTTGCCTTTTTCTCGCCTAGTTAAAACTTTGCTAACCCCTTTTATTGCCCATTGCATTATATGAACGAGGTTTGTTATAAATTCGAAACGCTTTCGACAATTTAAAGTGATTTAACTTCAATGGATGTAATAACTCGACCATTATATTCACCCATAGGCTTACCTATATATACAAAATTGGCCAAATACCATAATTTGATGCTTATCCTGTATAATTTATTGCATAAAATCAATAAAACAACCCTATATACCAATTCAAAAGTACTAACATTTCAATAACATTAAAAAATGTTGCTACGTTTTATTTATTTATTTTTTGCTTTTTTTGGATTTTCCGTGAAACACAAAAGAAAAGTTAATTTTTCATTTTGCTCAAATATAAAATAACGAGAAAAAAACCATCATCAATCAATCTATATATCGGTGATGATGTATTCTTTCAATTACATCAAGAAAATCATCATCATCATCATCATTATTGACTTTTTACCAATTTAACCGATCACTCATTCCTTTTTTTTTGTTCACATCCACCCAAATGTACATCATGAGTATTTCCCTAATCAACATGTACCAGAAGTACATACACAAAATATGACTATGTAGTCTCACCATTTTAATAAAAATTCAAATCTGAAGTAATACACACCAGACAATGTGGAAAAGGAAAGGAAAAATCAGAATCGAAATAAAAAGGTAATTTTCATTCATTGAATTGAATTGATTTGGATTTAAATAAAAAAAATTGTAATATAAAATCGAAACATTTTCCAATTTTTTCCCTTGATGAACATGATTTGCCTCGGTGATGAATCGATGATGATGTATCGTAAGTCGAAATAAATTTTATTATTTCCTTAATTTTCGCGATAAATTTTTTTGTTTTGTGTATTCGTTTCTCGAATTGAGTTGAAAAATTTAATTCGGTATTTGTTTAAAATATTTAAAATTGAAAAATTTATGTTATTCTTTGAAGGGAGGGAAACAATGAAACATCATTACGCTTCTGGAGTGAGATATAAATGTAACCATAATAAAACAAAATTGAATTAAATAAAGGCCATTCAGTGGAAATCCATGATTTACATGGATGCATGACTGTGGTTCATTTTATTGCGTTAAAGCAAAATGAACATGCAGATGTCACGTAAATTTAGCTCTAGAAAAAAGAACTTCGTTTATGCTATAAAATTTATTTTCCTTTTTGGAAATTGTATACACACACACACACCATGAAATAGCAGTCAAATCGTGATGTAGATGATTTTCAACCTCTATATATTGTCAAAGTTCAGAAACCATGTATGAAGATGGAACCATCAGCACCCAAATAAGAAATTTTTATTTCATGATACGTATACATGAAAACCTAACCTATATACCTCATTCTGTATGCAAAACATTAATTTTTCGAAATTTGTCAAAAATAAAAAGAGAGAATAATTGAAATTCAAGAAAAATCGCAATTTAATGGAATGTTAATTTAAAAATCACTAAAAATGTTCATGAGAAAAATCGTGAAAACACATTTTCGCTTTTCTTTTGTTTTATACTTTTTCGGAAATTTAAAATTATTACCGTGACTAGGTTTAAAAAGAAAATAATAACTATCTATGGTTGTCTTTATTCTAATCTCGAGACTCCGTCGAGAACGAATTAAATTTACATATTTTCACATGGAAAAATTAAAATTCAAATGAAAAGAGTGTCACCATATTGAAAAGTTGGGATGAAAAAAAAAAGATTTTTAAATTCTAATAATGAATCCAAATTAAATTACAATTTTTTTTTTAGAAATTTTAGAGCCTAGGTATTTTTCCCATTGGCACACAAAAATGTCTCCCATATTGAGCCTAGTCGCACGAGTGAAGAACGTTGATGAACATGGCAATTATATGGGTAATGCTTGTTAAATGTTGGTTAAATAATTGTTTGCAACATCTTTGTAAACGAATATTTATTTGTTATTTTATGCCCATAACTGTCAGAAATCGATAGTTTTTTCCTATAGTCTATAAGCATCCTCCATCCAGTCAGTCATATATTATAGTCCACGAAGAAACAAAAAAACATTTTTAAAACAAAATTACACCCTCTGTGGTCTATAAACCAAGGTTGGTTTCACCTTGCAGAAATTCTCTTCAAATTGAATAGAACTAAAAGCGGCAGAATGAAAAATATACTGGAGATCATCAGCCTCCCTACCCCTCCCCCAAAAACGAATATTATTAATTTAATTTACAAACCCAATCTCTGTTTTAGACGGCAATTTTGACTTCCTCCAAGTTGTAGGCGAAGTAGAATCGAATTTTTAGAATTAAAATCCTCCACTTCGGTTTGCCATCACGCAGGGCTGAATCTGTTGGTATCACGTTTAACGTTACCTACGTCGATGTTCCCCGCTGTGCAACTACACATATGAATTACAACAAACAATGAACCTACTATTTACATACTACATACGATAATTTAATAATCTGAATTCTCTTATAGACATGCAAGCCGGCCTTTAGTTGCTCACCGTCATTAAACTTTTATTAATCGCCAATGATACAAACATCGAAACTTTGGAACGAGATGGTTACAAATTAATCTCAAATTTCAACGTTCATACTCTCATGCTGTCGTTTTACGCCGATCAAAATCGTCCATGCATTGGAGCATATTTTCTTAGTAAATTTGTACTATTAGTGGCTCAGTTGTCGTTCAATGCCATCGATAAGAGGACGATTTCTATTATATAAATCCTCCAATATAAATTAGGACCGGCAACGACTAAAGCCGGCTGCCGACTAAAAGTTGTCTTTCCTTATTTCGACCATATGAAGTCTAGAGCTCCTAGGTTTCACCGGCAACTTAATCCGGATGCCGGAACTCGATTTCGTAACAACACTCATCGACGGACGATGTTCTTGTGACACCAAAGAATGATGAAAACATAAACCCCACTTGGAACAATTTTGCCAAAGTTTCGGTAAGTTTGGTGTCAAAATCACGCTCTAAACGCGATTTAGGTTCGATTTTTTCGATTTCATCAGTGTCAAAATTACAAATTCAGGAACTTCCTGTCTGTGTACTGTCGCTTTATGTCAAAACTTGCTGAAGACGCTGCCCAAAATTCACAAATTATTGACCGCTTAAATTCAAAGATGCCCAACAATCTTTCATGACACGACGAACGATGTGGAGGCGCAGCCAAGCACGATCCTTATGTTTAGTCGAAATTCCATAAAGTACACCGGTACACCGCCTTGCTTAGAGGGCTCTAGGGTTTTACTGGAAATCTGAGAAACGGTTAAAGAAGTTTCACTTTTTGAAATAGGTTTCAGACAAACCGCGAGACGACATACGAGTATATAGCGCAGATCTGAATGTTATTCATTATGAATTAACGCAACTCGATAATAATTCAAAATTCCAAAAGTATAGTAATCATGAAAATTTTTGGCCTCGAGATTTTTGCAGATTTACAAATCGCTATCGCCGAAAATATATTTTTCAAAAATCCGTTGAGTGTGTGGTCCCATGCAGACTGAATATTTTTTGGAGCTCCACAGCCGAAACGGATTGACTGAAACTTCATATTTAAGTTTTTTTTCAGAAATTGGCAGACCCCAGTGATTTTTGGCCAAAATTCGTACTCCGGAAGTGGCAGCTTCCTTTTCGTTTTTTGCAAATCTTGTGAAAAGTGTATCATTATCGATCCAGATCAGTTTTCCAAAATTTAAGCGGAAATGACGATTTTTAATAAAAAAAATATATTTGACTTGGGTGGACGAAACGGGATGACTCATACTTAAGCTTTTCCTTAAATTAGGAGGTCTTAGTGATATTTGAGCTTTCTTATTTTTTGTAAATATTTTAAAAAAATTATAGCACTTACGAAAAACGATTAAACACAAAGATTTTCAGTTCAATTTCAAATACAACTTGTTCAGATCATTTTGTTTAATTTTATCGGAATGACGAATTTTGTTTTGACGAAAAAAAAAAAAATTTCACCAAAAAAAGTGGCAGCTCTACAGTCCAGGCGGGTTTTCTATTCAAAATCAAACTTCATACTTAACTTTCTGCAGCTTCATTGGAAGGTTTTACAGTTTTAACAATAATGTTAAAAGAATTGGATCAGCTTATAAATCATGCTGAAGTCACTCTTGGTACCAGTGTAGGTAATACACTGCAAGATAAACCACAAAAATTCTTATATTGAAATAGATGGACAAAACGGTCCATTTTTTTTATTTGCGCAAGTAATAACATTCAAAAGCTAAGCAGAAACTTTAGTTTAGTGGCCATTGCACAAATTATAAAAATGTGATAATGATGAAAGCAGCTCAAAGACGGGTTATGTATCACATACTAGGGAATCGTACGGAAATCCGTGGAATGAAGTATAAATTTTAGCGGTAATCTAATGCAGAGTGGGTTGTCAGTAAAGTTCTCAGGAGCTTAGCTAGGTGCCGGAACGAGATCACTGCAGCACAGATAAATGGCAGTAAAATACTGTTTATTAGTACGGAAGGTTAGCGGAAGGAAATGAATCGGGGTAATGAAAATTATCACATCGAATAATGGGAAGATCCTTGGGTGTAGAGCAGCAGAAAATTCCTCTACGAGTTATAGTAGTGTAATAAACACGTTTCGCAACCTGTGTACCAAAAGAGAAGCTATGTATTACTTTTTTAAGCGATATAATTCAAATGATCGTTAAAATTTTAATTTTCATCTATAATACCACCGAGATATTTGTATTGTTTTTATATTTATAAAGATATCTGCTCAAGTATTCCTCCAGTACTGATTAAAACTTTAGTTTTACAGGAAAATTCTATAAGCAGGATACGTTACTTAAAGAAGATTGGAACAGCTACAGTGATCCGATCTTGTTTTAAAATGATAGTAAAGCCCTTATAACTAAAGTCTTATAAGTTTGGACATTATACTCTAAATCTATATAAATGTTATAAATCCTTCTAAATCTGACATTATTTCCATGTAAACAAATCTGTAACGTCAAAAATCATCAATCCAAACATTCCAATAACCTACACACAAAAAATTACCTCCATATGAAATAATTCGGCACAAAAAATACTCAATCATGTCGATCACAATATATTTACACCAAATAAACAACATATTTCAGAATGTGTAGAAACCATCGTTCTCGTACACCTCAATTCAAAGAACATGGGCAAATATAATATAGATATAGGTAGTGAAGTGATGTCTTACATACCTTATACCCATTTCTTGATGGTTTTCTTTTATTTACGTATTTTTCTATTCTCAATCACTCAATCAAACCAAATAAAAAAAATTGTTGTTTCTTTTTTTTTTTTTTATCTTGAGACATCTTAATTAATATAACTTGGAGATATTTCAAGACAGTGTATACGTGCTATATGTATATAGGGGGATAAGACACATCCAATTAAGACAATTTAGTTAAATGGTAATTTTAGCACAGAAAACTCTCGATATTCACTCATCTCCATATAGCGCGTTCGTCGTCTATTCCAATGATTTATTTATTTTTTACAACTTTATTTATTCCCCATTTTCCGTTGGCGAGAGGCTAATCAATCTCCCGAACCATACGGATGTATATACAAGGGACGATATAGAAAAGATACGAAAGATAAGACAATTGTATCCAATGTTTAGATAGATGACATGATTGATGGAAAATTTTTCTTTTCGTTTCACAAACAAGACAAAAGCACACTGAATATAAACTGTGTATGTACATAGTAAGGAATATAAGAAGAAAACAAAATTCTCATTTGAAACTCATTAAGATTATTGAAATTGTAAGATCATGAGTATTATATGGTGGGGCTATATTATAGCCATCATCATCATATCACGGTGATGATCATCAATATCCATATTATACTCGTCATCACCATATTGTGTTTTGAGTGAAATATAATAAGAAAATGAAAAGGTATGAAACACATGCTTGTTCATAAAAGGGACAGACATCCAACGTTCTATACGCAGAGCATCTTGAAATACTAATGGATGAAATTAAAATGAGATTTTTCTTCACTCAAACTTTTCATTCATTCTAATAACCTTTTTCACACTCTAAACATAAAATAAGCTTAGCACAAATTTCCTTAAGATAAAAAAAAACACTTTGATTTGTTTTTTTTTCCGTTCATGGGAAAACGGAATTCCTAAACATTTTCTTCTTTGCGCAAGTTTTCAAAGTTGCAGAAAAGTTTTGTTTGTTGTTATGTTTTTATTTTTTTTTACTTATAAAATAATTTAATTTCGTAATAATTTTATTTATTTCTTGTTCTAATTTAAATCGAATTCCAGTCAAAACGAATTATTTTCAGAAAAAAAATTTGATATACTTTTCCAAATTTGAATTTAACCGCTTTTGAATGAGATTTTGTGATATGCTCGGATATGAGACGCATTTATTATATCGATTTTATTTCACCTCAAAAATTACATGATATACACTGTTCCCGCTAATTTCATCATATATTTTTCACGTACATATATGAAATTGAAACAATATAAAGTGGAAATATTTTAATGAATTCATAAAGTTCACCCACATTCTCGCCGAATGAAAACGCACAGATAATCCAACGCTATCATCATCATCATCATCATCATCAACAATATAACAATATCTCATATTCACTTTGATTATCATAATTTTATTCGAGAAGACATTAGAAACATATACTATGTATATAGACTAAAACGAGTATCTTGGTATTTAATGCAAAGTTTCTTAAGCAATCGATCTATATACATATATATAGTCATATGTATGTATGTAAATAACATAAACGCTATTAAGCTCAAGAATCCGCGTTTGGGGAGAATAACAATCAACAAAAAATAAATATTCATGTGTGAGATTAGTTAAGTAAATGCTCATGAAGCTTTAACTACTTGTGAATGGAATAATGTATTTATGCAGGAAAATGTCTCTAATCAAAAAAAAATGGAGGGGTGTTTGTTGTATGTTGTAGCCAACATCCAACTTTCTTGTACCACGAATGTACATAAATCTATAGACAACACTTGATATAGACAACACTTGATTTCTAAAGCGAAAAAAACAACTTCGTAGAATTTTGGTAGAAAATTTCAGAAAACCTACAATTACAACGCTTCCGGAAAATTTAAAATTTATTAAAATGTTATAATATTTTTGGTCAGTTTTCTTAAATGTTATACTTTTCAACAACAATGTAAAAAATTGAACATTTATACGAAAGCTACCACAACCGTATACTAATGTTCTACCAATTTTATTAGGTCCCACAAATTATGGAAAACCCGATGAATAAATTTTATTACCGATCATTAATTCATCTGAAAAACATTTCCGCCTAATTTTTGGACCACTTTCGCAGCAAATTTTAGAATATCTAAAAAAACTATAAAAACAAGAAAGCTTTCTTTTCTGATGTTTAGGCTGTGTGCTTAGTCAAATTTAAGTAAATTTTTTGGTAAATTCAATTATTTTTCAAAAACTCTATGGCAAACTGATCGAAAAAGCTGTCCTAAATCGGTATTAAAAGATTTATCTTAAGTTTGGCACACAGCCTAAGTGCATAAAAGACGAGAATTTTGCAGAACATCAAATGAGAGATAAACGTGTTATTTTGAATATTCTATGGACGAATGGGTAAAGATTTATAGGAGATGGGATAATGAAGTATCATATTCTTCTTGCATAGGTGGAAATAAATCCATACTGCAAAAAATAGAGATCATTTCAGCAAAAGTTCATTGTAAATATGTGGCCTGGTGTTCTTGACAAAAAAAAAAAGAGAAATCAGCAAATTTATTCTAGTAGACTGCAATGATCGCAATGGACAAATCATATGAAAAGCGAAACAGCAAATAAATTTATTTTAGCAAAAGGGACATAATCTTTGACAAGTTTGGAAAACAAAATTCCTCTCCAGAACTCACAACCAAAGGTGATAACTGGTATTTTTATAGTGAGCTATAGATATTTTTTGGGCTGCGTTGAAACAAACTCTTATTGAAATTTATATGAATGTTCGAAATTTACACACAATTATGAATTTTATTCGTATAGAATCGAGTTCGGCTATATTACTTCCGATCAAAAAAAAAAATAAATCCTTCTGAACTCAAATCGCAAGCGCACCAACCAAATTATTCTAAAAAACCTAAGAATTTCTTAGTTTACCTTTATTTTTAATACGATCTTCAAGAGTGTATATCTTCCCATTTAATAGATTTCTATAAACTCTATTAACTTTTATGAAATTTTGGGTTATTCTGGGTGATAATCAGATTTTATTCTATACATATATGGAGGTGATGGCGGACATATTAGGTTCATTTACATAGTAAATGTATAGCAGCTATAGAAATGAAAGAGTCTCTTGTAAAATTGTTTATTCAATAGAAATTTTAAAAAAATCCCGAGATAAAATATTCTCTCTATTACAACATTAAACACCTCTAGAGGTAGTATCGCAAATGAATCAGAAATCTTATCTAAGTACTCGAAAAAATAAATGCCAGTAATGTGATGCTGATAATCGATATGTGCAATGTTAATAAAAAATTTTCCGATTAAATATTAAGATCACAAAAATATGATTTTCTTATTAAGAGACTCTTTTCGAAATTTTTATGTTGTTAAATTATTTTTATTTTTTCAATACAAATCCCAATAGAAAACGGGAAGCCGCGAGAATCGGCCTCAATGTATATCATGTATATCTGATAGATCCATAAAGAGTTCTGGATTAGCAGTGGAGTATTGCAATCACATGGTCGTCATCTGGAAGAATAACTTCTTTCAACCAGTGCAAAATGTAGGCGGTGTTTTTGACCATTCCACAGAATATATAAAGCAGCAGGATGTTCCAAAATTGATTAATTTATTTATCAGCGACATTAGCTGCCTCGAGTTTTCTATGCTATAATCTTGTAGCTCTATTCAAATTTCCTCCCAGTTTGGATTGAAAGTGATCCTTAATACAAGCTGATTCTCCTATTAATTTCTTCTATTAATCACAATGTCTACATGCGGAGCTCATTATGTGAATATTTGCATCGATTGCATAGTCTACAGAAATGACGTGAACGAATGTTTTTCTATTGTATAGTGGTTTTGCGTGTGTGTGCCTTTCTGGGATTAGCTTGATACATTTGACCTTCAAAACTCATTTGTAGCGCATTGCTAGTACCACGAGTTTAGAAATCATCTGTTACAACACCTTGAACGTTCAGATTCACGATTAGATTGACGAGAAATGGAGAATGTCTAGTATTAACGGGTGTTTTTTAAGCCTGATAGCACTTGAAATTGTACAAAATAAAACAAAAAATTAAATTTAGAGAATAAAAATAAAAATATACTCTGACAGATCTCAGCATACTCTGGCACATCATCATGAATAGACTCACGCATGAACAACGCTACGAAATTATTAAAACTTACTTTGAAAATCTGTCGTCGATTCACGCGATTGTTTTATCGTCAAATTGTGTACAGTGATGAAGCTGATTATTGGCTTAACGGGTTTGTTAATAAACAAAATTGCCGCATATGGAGTGAGAGCAATCCACAAGGTGCGGTTGGTGCGTTTGGTGTGGTTTACACGCTGATGGCATCATCGGACTTTATTTCTTCAACAAAGATGCCAGAGATCGCGTTACGGTCAATTGAGATCGTTACCGCACCATGATCAATGATTTTTTGTTTGAAAATATGGATGACATTGATCCGGACGAGATATGGTTTCAACAGGCGGCAAGCGACTTATCACAATCAAAATTTGGCGACAAGTTAATTTCGAGAAATAGACCTGTCAATTGGCCTCCAAGATCGTGCAATTTGACACCTCTCGATTATTTCCTGTGCGGAGCTACGGTAAGTCACTGGTTTATGCTGATAAACCAGCAACAATTGACGCCTTGGAGGCCAGCATTGTTCGTGTTATTCGTGACATACGGCCAGCAGTGCTCGAAAAAGTGGCCCAAAATTGGACGCCCAGAATGCGTTTCATCAAGAACAGCCGCGATGCCCATATGACCGAAATAATTTTCAAATATTAATGCCATGTATTGATCTTTCGAATAAAAAAAAATTTTTGATTACAATTTAATTTTTTGTGTTACTTTTTACAATTTCAAGTTCTATTGGGCTTAAAAATACCCTATCGAATAACTGCCTGAGTGGACACTGCCAGAAACTTTTTTAGAATTCTCTCCATAAATTAGCGGTTTTGAACAATCGCTACATTTTTCTGCCATTGTTCATGTGATTCAACACAAGTCGGGTCTTATGCTCAATTTCGTTAGCTATATTTTTATTTGTTCAATTTCTACCTTAATAGTCTGACCCTCACTTTGAATGGTTAGTCGTGTTAAACGTTTTTCTTGGGAATCTGGAGCAAACCACACAAGGGTGTGTGCTTGTTTGTTTACCATATGGGAGTTTATTTCGTTATCACAAATATTAAACTCTATTTAACACTCATAAATTACAATTAACATTTATTTTATTTTACAATCTATAATAATGATCTTTCCTTTTTGAATATATAATTAAAAAATAATAGAATTTTTTTATTAATATTAAGATTTTGTTTCCCGACCTACGTAGGTATACCGGGTTTTTGTGACTCTGCCATACATTTAGTGAGCTCATTGAATTTAGATTTGAAATTAAAATTTACTTGTAATTACTTGCTTCCTGGCTCTTACCAACTCTATGAAATTTTGACGTCTTTTTCGATACAATATTGTTACTACTAGATCTATTAATGGGCCCGATTCTCGTGGCATGAAATTGCTGTTATTTTATTTCCCCTTCAATTTCTCAATTGAAAAAACAAAATAATAACATTTTAAACTCAGAATTAGCTATTTAAGCCGATTCCAAGGTTTAAAATTATGCGTTATTTTTGTAATTTTAATGAAAAATAAAATAACATAACATGAATTTTACGCTGTGAGAATTGGTCCCATTACAACATTATTTAGTTTTCCTTTTCAATTATGACCGCATATAATTTATAAACTTTCAAACACAACAAAACAAAAAGCCAATTGGAACAAAATCAAATTGGATTTCATTTGGCTGCTTCGATTTAAAAATATTTTGGCTATTTATGAGCACAGTAAAATTTTTCGGAATTTTCTTGAGAATTGATCAAAATTTTGGGATGATGGCCTACTTGGTTTCATGAAAATCACTTATCGATATCCTTCCGTTATCATATGGTATAGTAACAAAAATGCAAACCGTACCTTTAATGTTAAACGTTTAATGTTAAACAGTTTAATGCATTTTTCCCTTAAATAATTTTAGTTTACGTATATGTTATCACGGAATATTTTTGCCTAAAGAAAGTGAAAAGAACATAAAAGGATTTGCCTTCCCAAAGAGAGAATATTGAGAGTACGGCCTATCCCTAACACACCATCAATTAATACTTCCTCAACTTCCTTTGATATACCATATGTAATTATATTGAAGGATTCACCTGCCTAAAGGAATCACTTCTCTTTTTACTGTCTGTAGTAATAAATATGTAATGGACTTAATGAAATAATTTCAGGGGCTAAGATTCTAAAGACTACAAAATGGGTTTGGGGTACAATAATCTATTAACAAAAAAAAAATCCAGTGTTTTGTACATGGTGGATACAATTAGTATAGTCGTGAACAAAAAATTTCTACGAGCATGACAAAATTTATTACCTGCCGCCTTTCACACATACACAGTGATTTATTTATATTTTGTTGATTATAAATTCAAGTAAGAGTTATTAGGTGTGATAATTAATTTAATTTATAGATCGCAAATTTAATTTGTACATCAAGTTTCCTTCTTACGAAATCAATTAAGGTATAAAAACTTAACCTTCTAAACCTTATAAATTATTTTATGTACGATATAAATAAAATCCAATCAGCAACATCAAACTCAATTAATAGTCACAAGCCAAATAATTTTAATTCGTTGTTCACATGTGATTGATGATGCCCCTTACTACACAGTATCATTGTGTGTATATTATGTATCGGATATACAAAATAAAAAAAAAATACTTCCCCGAAACGGTTTTTTTGTTTGAGTATTTGTTCAATTTATTCATCTGTTCTTGATGTTTTCACTTTTGTTTGCTCCGCAATAATATTTTGCTGGAACTCTGCGCGCCCTTTCATCGCATGTTATTTATATTGTTGTTTACTATGGGAAACAAATTCTATAAAATACCTTCCATCATCGTAAATCAAGTATACATACATATGTTTATTCAATCACCTACATATATATTGTATACATATTCATATAATGCCAACAAGATTAAGTCATTAGTTATGTATTACTCGAATGGCATAGGACAGGCTTTTTTACGTTATCCAGAAAAATGATTGAACTTTTATAATAAATTCATGCCCTCCAACAAAACAATGTAATATTTATTTAACTCTCGTTTTTAAAAAAAAAAGCTCTCCGAAAGCAATTTTTACCAATAGATTTCCAAATTGAATAATAACAACGTATAAAATAAAACAAAATAAAAAGTTCATGGAACTTTTAAATGCCAAAATGAAGAATTCGATTGGAAAAACTTTTTAATTTATTTTAATTATTTTTATTTTATTTTATTTTTTCGGTTATTCTCACAAATGTTCTAATTTTCTATTTGAATTGTCCTTAAATATCCTTTTCGGGTATCTTATGTTTACTTGTCGTTTTCTCAATTCGCTCCCTTATTTTTATACACATACAGTACTACAAGAGTTTCACCAGCATTCACACAGAAAAATGATAAAATATTTTAAAATTAAAAAAGGAGGAAAAGGTTCGTTTCGATAAGACAATGGGAGAAAGTTGTAATAGATTTTTTTTTGTTTCGGATTTAATGGCCATTTTTTTAAAGAACATTAAATTTTTCTTGGAAAACGGAAAATCAATTATTTTTAATTGAAATATTATCATTAAATGACACAAGCACTGTTTATGTTGAATTGTTTCTATTTTTATATTGGTTACCTTCGGAATAGAATTTCGATTAGATGCTTTTATGTATGCGCATATCGATTGCATTTTCACAGTTTTGGATAGATTGACGGTGATGTACCCAAGGTTTATTTTAAAACTCTACACTAGAAATTCGAAACTTTTTCTTTACAGGTCCTAATTTGAATATGAATTTTTAGAATATCCAGAGCCTTTATAGTAAATATTGACCCAATTTAAGCTTCCTTGGTTGACAGCACTTTAAATCAAATATCTGGTAACAAGCACAATTTTCAAGGTGAGACATTTTACTTTGTGTATGGGGGCGTATATGAAATATTGATTTCTACGTTATTGGTTCAAAAAAGGTGGTGCGTAAGCGACAATATATGCAACTTAGAGCAGCAATTACCAGATATCCAACAGTAGCACGATACAAAGTTAATTTAACCCACTATAGTTTAGTAGTAACTTGCGGACGAGAACGAAACGATTAAGCCACTAGCCTTTTATAGTGCTAAGTTTATATCACAAGTCAATACCACATCTTTCTTTGTCTTTTAATATTCAAATTATTAGTGATCCAAATACGATTATGTTTAAAAAAAAGTTTGAAATTAGACCAAAATTATAATTCTATAGTAATCACTCAACAGGACTAATAATCTTTTATATTACTTAGACCAAAGCACAAAAAACTGTTTCTTTGTTTGATTTCAATATATAAAGTTATAGGATTGCGTGTTAATCTACTTGCAGATCTACGCGTCAAAATCAAAATTCCAAAATTTATGTAAAAAGAATTTTGCCTGGTTGCCTCTTTAAGATTATATCAGATTTGATATTTTAAGCGTTTAAATTTTTGACATAGATCCGAATCTTTCTAGTTACAAATTACAATCTATCCAGAATGTACGCCATTTCTCTATATTCTACCGTTTTGTATTTAAAACCGCCTAGCTATATATTTGATTGATTTTAGAGAATTGTTTTCATTCCAGTTGATACAGCTTTAAGTAATTTTTCATTTCTTGTAACATAACGGTCCCAAAATAGTGTTGAAAAATACGAGCGTATACAAGAAATGTATCATTTTCAAACAGCAAACGCGTATACAGCTGTTCCTTCATCAGAAGCAATTATGTATTGACCTTTTTTCATTCTTGAATACCAGATTTTCGGATCATAAAAAATAATTTTCACCACCCACAAATTTCAAAAAAAGGGACAAAAAAAACAATTAAGTTATAAGAAAAGCCTAAACGGGAAAAATATGTTATCTATTTCCCTTCCATTACAATTCCCACTCGTTTTCTATCAGGAACATTTTATATTGTAAGATTCATCAATTCTGATAAAATTTTCTTTATGAATATATGTCACATTCAGATGCTAGATGTGAACTTCTTTTTTATGTACAGTGATATATAATCCGAGACAGTTTTATTTAAATTTTTATTATCCTTTATTCTTTTTACTACATCCGTGAGTGTTTTCATCCACTAGCATGTATCGTAAATAATTTTTGTAAGCAAACTTTCAAGCAAACTGATTCTAATACAAACTAAACGATTCACCTAGGGTTCTATGGGTTATTATTGATCGATACACCATTTTAACTTTTCACCTTAATTAACGCAACAAATTGGTTTATCAATTTGTTATGTTTTTGATGCGGTAAAATCATCATCGTTTTCTAATACTCGATAACATCAATGTCAGGTATTAAATTCATTTTGCGGTAAGTTTAACTAAACTGTTGAACATGTCTCAACATTGATGTCTCAACAATTCTCAACATTGAAATTAATAGTCCGATTCTGAAAATGTAAAAACTCTGAAGATCTAACTCTACAGAAATTGCGTATAGAGAAAAATATATAATACATCGGTCTTCGGAAGCTGCAACCTTCTTGCCCTTGTAAATCTTCCGCGGTAATTCTAAAATATTGAGCACTTTGTGAATTCATCTTCGTTTAGTTGCCAAAAACATAATTAGTACAGTTGGTGACATTCGTTTGTATACCATGAAAATCAATATATTTATGTGTAAACATACTACTTGACCCGATTGTACAAATTTATAATTCAATGTCAGCATTTAGGCGTATTTAAGAAAATCAAAACTTATAAATTTCATCAGAAACCTTGAACCTACACATGGTACTATGTTAAGCTTTTGTTGGTATAAAGAGCTATTTCCCCTTCAGAAAATAATGATTTACCTTACTAAAACACCTCTTTTGAGCTAGCCACCTAGTAAAATTGGAAATGCAATCAATGCAAAATTATGAACTATTTACGAGCCCTGGAAATTCGCAAACTAAAAATTTTGAGTCCCACCACTAAAAACAAATCATTTTGAATAAATTTTTATTGTAGAATTAGGTGATGTAAGAGACAGATCATAGCTCCCAGAAAGAAAAAGGCAAACGTCAATGTGAGGTGCCAAAAAATCCCAAGTTTGTGCCTAAGGCTAAAAATTTAAACATCGAAGATGGGGCTTAAAATTTTGCTTAATGCCTAAATAAAAAAGCTTAAGCCTACTGATTTGTTTTGGGCTAGAGTACTGTTATTTATAAAATAAACCTAAAAATAAAAAAGCTTGAGCCCAAAAATTGATTTTTTTTGTTGTACATTCTTGGGACAAAATTTCGTTGCATTTTCTATATAATGCGACCCCAAAAACATGTTCGATGTTAAAACCGAACGTTGATTAGGAGAAGTCAATTCTTGGAGAGAAAGCTGAAGTAACCGCCTTACACCAGATATAAATGGTAGTGATATACATATACGGGACATATATGGGACCTCTAGGAATAAACGATCTATGTAGTCTGATGTATTGCGTATTGAGGTGGTTTTATGGAAAACTAACATCGATGAGATGTTGGTCACACTACTGAGACCAACACACTGTCGTGTCCAAGTGTGCGACAGTAAAACTACCAGAACATTAGACTAAGGGATAAAATACGCATTCGCGATTGGATGGGCTTTAAATGCTGGGGAAAGAGCATACAGCAAAGAGTTGGGCTGGACCGCATTACTCTTTATTCAGCTGAAAGAGGTAAGCCTGCAATGAGACACAGAGAAGTACTCTTGCGGAGAGGCAAGGCACAGAAAAGGCGAACTCTCCTGTAAATACAACACCGAAAAAACCACGAGTGGTTGCTATACAGAAGATGCGCGTAATTCAGTTTAATACGTATCATAGGTGATCGGCCCAGGTCCTCCTGGTTGCTACCAAACTGATGAACAGGTAAAAATAGAAGGCAAACCCGGAAGATGGTGCTGTGATAATGGTGCTACCGAAAGACATTGCTACCGCTAAATACGGTGCAAGGAATAGAGGTATCTGAGTGAAACTACAAGACGTCGCCCTCCTGAGCTGGTACTTCTATCTTATAAACCGATGGAGGTGACTGTCCTAAGACTGAATGAACTTGGTTTGATAATTTGGCAATCAAAAAAGTTTGCAATCATTTCAGGTTCTGTAAATTCGAAGTCTCCGAAGCTGGAAAGTTCTAGACGAGAAAAAATTCTGCGACCACCTTTATATTTTGTTCGAGCTTAATAAAAATCATCTGGGGAAGAGCAAGCGAAGGCTCGGTATCAACAAGAGCTGAAGGTATTGGTAAGAAGACAGGGAAAACTGTGTCATGCGATATAACTTCACCTGGAACTCCGTAACATTAGAGCAACATCAGAGCCATTAAAAGAGGGGCAAGTAATAAAAGAACTGTATAATGTTGGACCTCAGAAATTGCTGAGGCACGCAGGAGCTGTATTAGAGGACAACGATTATGAATTCGAACAAGAAATGCAAAGAAGGTCTTTGCAATACTATTAAAGAGGAGATCCACGAGGAGATGCATATACAAGTAAAAGTCGGTATCCAGCTGAAATAACAAAAAAATATTTAGCTCACGATTTTGCGGATGCTGTACCGAGCAGACGTGGAAAGTTTGTAGCTATCTCATTCACATATAGACTGTGCGAAAATTTAGAAAAATTTGGACAGCAAAACGTGAATTTTTTTTTTGAACAAAATACTTTTCTAGGCTATGAAAATACATAATTTCGAACTATATTTTTCTTTGTTGTAGGACAAATAAAACAAACGTCAAAATTTATCTCTACATAAACTTTTTAGCTAAGTATCCAGCTCGCGCTAGGATAAGTTTTAACGCGGTCTCCACAAGTCTCCACTAAATTACAAATAAATTAGTAAGCTAAAAAGTTTATGTAGAGATAAATTTTGACGTTTGTTTTATTTGTCCTACAACAAACAAAAATACACTTCGAAACTATTTTCATAGTCTAGAAAATAATTTTGTTCATCCGTTTAACAAAAATAAAGTTTTCACGTTTTGCTGTCAACATTTTTCTAAATTTTATTGTTCTAGCGCAGTCTATATGTGAATGAGATAACTACAAACTTTTCACGTCAGCTGCGTCCGCATCTGCGAAATCATGAGCTAAATATTTTTTTGTTATTTCGCTAGCTAAATTTTACGTCAAATTTATATGTAAAAATTATCTTAGCGCGAGCTGCAAACTTGGTTTAAGCAATGACAAAGCACAGTTGAGCTGTGCCTACGACGCCACAAATTATTTTTACTGTTGTGGTGAACTTTTCCCGATACATGATTTTTTTTTGTAGGGTTTCTTGAAGGAACGGGTTTACGTGAACAAACCACAAAATATTCAGGAACTAAAGCAGAATATTCACAGAGACATTGCAAAATTGGAGCGAAAAACGTTGTGCAACGTAATGTAAAATGTCTTAAAAAGACCCGTCAACTGCCAACAGGAAAATCGAAGCCATTTAAAGAACGTAATTTTTCACAGTTGGATTAAAAAAATTTAATAATTTATACTTTCATTAAAAAAAAAAAAGCTTTAAAAATAAAAAAATTATAAGCATTTCAAATCAGTCGGTCTAATTTGCCCGCTCCCTGTATAAAGCGGACGAATGGGTTTGTATTTATATGGATTGCTATGTATAGCATTTTTGTAGATCGGCGGAGTGGGATGGCAGTCCCGCCGGTTTTGTTCTGTTGTTTCGGGAACCCTTACAGGTCCATTCAATTACTATAAAGATGACGCTTAAATTAAAATTTTTACGGCAGGACGAGCACAGTTCATTCTTTTATGAAATTTGACTGCCCTTTGGGATTTCCGTTGAAATAAAGGTGAAACAGATACCAACAGTAATACCGTTATCTGTATTTTGTTACAAATTTGGTAATCTGGTCAAAAAACATGCATTTTCATGACCCAGGCTATTTTGTTGTCAATGAAAATTTATCTTCATACTGCTTGACTCCTCCATACACTTCAATTGCAAGCCACCCTACCAATTTTCCATGATATTCAAATCGTAGTTCACAAAAGCCCAAAGGGGTTTTACCTTTCACCGTGCAGGAACTGAGGATAGCATAGCACAAAATAATTACCCGGCACCTGGTAACTTGCCTGATTTTACTTAAAAAGGAAGAGAAACTATACGGAATAAGTAAATCGCCCTGGATATACGGAATGCGTTTAATAGTGTATCCTGGGACTTAATCCGACAGAAGATAAATGATCTCAGTGAACGGTATAGCCCAATGGTCGATCCTGTAGTCACGTTCTGTAATATTCTATAGGGTTGAGTACTCCTAATTCACCTATGTGAAGCTGCTACAATAAAATTCTGTACCTATAAACAAATCTATTAATTCTATATGTCGATTGAGGGTGTCCTTATTTCAAAACGTCATCAACATTCGTTTCATTGCAAATCTAATATACAAATTGAAATTGATCGAGGTGTGTTAAGTATTGGGCCTAGTTTCATACAGGATTAATGATTCTCGTAACTATTTAATAAAATAATATGCATTTTGGAAAATATGTTCAAATCCAGTTTTATTGATACTCCCAATCACCATATTCGGACTAATTGACGTAACTATATGAACCAAGTTATAGCTTGTATTTTCTTTTATATAGAACGAAGTATTGTGATGCTGATCAAAAATCCTTTAGGCATAAACGAGTACTGCATGAAAATGAACAGAGCAAAAAAACCTGGAATTCATTCATAACTTTCAAAATGGAAATAAAAAAGTTTATCATACAAACAACAACATAACAATAAACAGCATCTCATCATCATGATCATCATTGTCATCAACACCACACTATATACACACAACATAAACATTATGATAATCTTAATCGCGGAGAAAACATTTTTTTGTATGATGGGAAAACAATATTAAAACGAGGCGCGAGGGTGGGTGTACAAACGGAAACGACGAGAGGAAAATTTAATAATTTTATTTTTAATTTAATAAATTTTTATACAAAATATTATTATGATTCTTTCTTACGTCGAACAATTTTAATACGATTTTTCAATTTTCTCTGAATAAGATTATATTAATTACAAATAATAAAGGGTGATGATGCAGAGAAAATGTTTAAATTTAATGAGGGGTTAAATACATATACGAGTATAGTATACTTACACCTGTGGCATTTTTGGGGTCACACTGTGGTTTCGAAGTAATTAAGCTGGTTATAATATTGACTTCTGCTGGCGCTGTGTGTGTATGGTGTGTATATATTTCACAACCCTTTTCGCAAAATAAGAAATGAGCTGATAATTTTAACATTATACAACACAAATTTAGACTTATAACTTTTTATGATGAAGTCAATTTTCCGCGTACTTCTAAATGAATCGATAAAATATTCATAATCAATAATGATTGATTTCCATCATAAAATTTTTCCTACTCAACATTTTCTGTGTATGGTAAATCCTGCAAACCATTAAATTTGTTTTGGAAAAAAATTAGTAAAATCTGCTGGTCATCCTAATCAATTTCATTTCTAATTCATCCGTTAAACAAAGTACAATAGTCGACGGAAATGAATCATCATCATCATCAACAACATAACAACATCGTACGTATGTATATGTAGTCGTCATTCTGATCATTATGACATTTCCAATCCTACAAATTTTTGTACATACGAGTATTTTCTTTTTTTCGAATAGTGAACATAGTTAAACGATTAAGTTGAAAACCACCTTCCCGATTCTAAGAAATTTAGGTGTTCGTACGTGTGTGTTAGGTAAATACGTATATATAACAACAGGACATAACATTCGAGTAAAAATAAAAAGGGATATTTCATGAAAATGAAAATTAATGGAATATGTTAAATGTCCTACTCTATGGCAAACAAATTTAATATCTGATTGACGTGATAAATCAACGTTCATGTCTCTTGTTTTTCTTTTACGGATTTTCCATCGATGTACATACGTAGGCTGACTTCTAATAAGTCTGCATGCCATTTACTCGGCTGTATACTTAACTTATACAAATAGAACGAAGGAAAACAATGAATTTGCAAAAAAGGAAAATAGAAGAAGCGAAGGAAAATTATGTTTACATGACAGAAAATAAATATGAAAATATTGGCAGTGAAAAAAAAAGAAAATTTACAAGGAAAATATTTTGTTTTTTGTATGCATTACAAGAAAATTTACAAAACGTGTTGTGCTGCATAAATACGAGTATGTATATCAAATATGGGAAGAGATTTGCGATTTCTGGAATTAATTTACTGTAAAATTTTGAACAAAATAATTTCAATCTAATTTTCGGTTACAGTCTAATTTGGATAATTTTGCTTTCTTTAGAATAGGAATAAATTGATTTATTTCAAAATTCCTGGTGCATGGAGCTTTCGCACGGTCAACTTTGATGGAATGAGAGGACCAAATCAGAGATTAACGCCAGAAACAAATTTTAGTTGGAATTTGTTTGTAAATTTTTTTTATTTTTGAACACAAAATAAATAAATAATGTAATGATAAATTGCCAAGTAATTTTACAAATTTCTATCATTTTCAAGAACTATGATACTATGCTTTGTCGGATCGTTCGCAATGGCTCACAAAAAATGGCACTTACAAAAAACGTATAATATATAATATAGATTAGGTTAAATCTTAAAACGAGTCATAATTAACAAAAACATTTTATTTAATATTTTTTTTGCGTTTTAAGTTAAAGTTCTCTAAATCATGTTGCTAATCTATAAATCATTTTATCAATACATTTCAATCATAACGACGTATCTAATCGATGCTTAAAAAAAATTCCACGCACAGTTGGTGGGCACTCCATAAAGAAATATTTGATGATATGCTGACTGCTCTTATTCTATTGAATCGATACTCGAATTTTCATCGTTCTGTTGGGTAAAATTACAATCCAAATTTCTTGTTAAAAACATATAAATCATACTTTTTCTCGAAAGCTATATACATTTTCAATTCATGAATTATCTATTATTAGATATTGTATCGATTCTAGATTTAAAAGTTCGCATTCGGATTTATACAACAATAAGCGGTTTAACTACAAAAACTATATGGTATCTAAATACCCATTGTTCCTTTGACTCACTATACGCTATATTTATACTCAGTGGTCCAAAGCAAAAGTATATTGTGCAAAAGAGCTTTTAAATATTTATCGGTTGATTTATATAAAAGCCCTAAATTCATAGAAACACTTATTTGCGCTAATCTAAATTTTAAATTGATGCTTCAATTTTTTCGGGTATGGTTGGTCGACACTCGATAAATACATGTTTGACTACTCATTTTTCATTGAATCGATACTTGAATTGTCATCGTGCTGAAATCGGTTGTTGGGCAAAAATTACAATTCAAGTTTCCTGGTAAAAACATATATAATAAATCAAAATGTTTTTGTAAATCTATATATGTATAGGAATTGAATATAATTAATTGAGGATTACGAGTATCAGGTACTATTTTTGATAGAAAATTTTATGTTTACCATACGAGTATAAAATTGTTTAATATACGGAAAACTATTTTCTATTTTGACATTTAATTTTAGAAATGTGATTTAAGGTGAAAATAAATTATCAAAGTATGTAGATAAATAATCAAAAATTACTAAACGTGGGTGCGGAAATTTCAAGAGAAAAAGTAATTTCATTTGAAATTTTACGACTTAATGCCTTTCGGCTAAAGGTGGGTACACATTTTCAAAAATTTGTGTAGAACGCGTTCAGCGAAAACATTTTCGCCGCAAAATAGGAAGTGGCAAAAATGTATGCCACATTCAATGCACACGAAATGTTTTCTAAATGTAGACGCATTAAGGTGAAAAATTTCACAATCGATATAGTCAAATTTCAGTAATTTGTGTTATAAATTTCGACCTGATAATAAATGATTTAAGCTACGAGCAAACGATCGAGTAAACATTTTTATCACAGTATTATCATTTTACCAACTTTTTGAACGATAGTTTTTTGCGAATTTTGGACAACCACTCATAATTTGTGCTAGTTCTGCCCGTTTAAAATCATCCAAGAAAAAACAACCAAGGAATTTAATTTTTTTAACATTTGTTTATTTTCAGTTTGAAGGTTCTAAAATATAAGAAGAGGAGATTTCAACGGTTCAAAACATGTCCTTGTAAAGGTTTAATTTAAGGAACAGCATGCACAAAACTGCAAGGTGTGAGCAGGCTAAAAAATTAGTATTTGCAGGTAAGACGTCATCTATTTTTGAAAAATTTAATTTTTAATTTGGTAAAGTACATCTAGTGAATTAATTTATGTTAAAGTTTTTGAGTGGATTTTCACGAAATCTAATATACTTTGTAGTTATTGTGTTTTAATGGAGAAGTATATTAAAACTCGACGTTCGACATCCTAGTTTCAGGTTCTAACTATTCAGCGTAGGCTCGTAATTCGCCTATATTACGGAAATTTCCGATCACAATTGAAAGTTCGTTACGTTAAAATCACTCCACTCAACAGAAAAAACATACAAAAGTATAATATTTATTTACTGTTATTTAAAAAGAAAACAATAAACTGAATCAACTAGCTGAGCTTGAATCTCATTAAGATAATTCCCTTTTTCAAGTCATGAAGTGGTCCTTGACTCTTCTCAATTCATTTATCCCGACCAGCTCAAAAATTATATGAAAACATTGATCAAATTTTTGTTTTAGATTACAATAATTGCTGTACTTTATGACGCATGATCTGATCCGGTTCAGTTCATATTTTGTGAAACCGCGCAAAGAAACTTACTAGATTTCAAATCAAAATTTATGTGATCTAAAATAAAATTTGGATCAGTTTTTCCATATAAAATTTCGACGGATCCGGATCAATGAGTGTGATCTGAATTCTAGTGACCGCCTTTGTGTTGTTTCATGAAAATTGAATTGAACGGGATCATATCAAAAAACAAGAAACTCGAAGTAAATCGAAGAGCTGCGAAATTACACGATACTTGAAAATAAAACACGTCAAAGTCCGTTTCAACTTCAGGTGAATTATAAGTTTCTGGACAAAAAAAATATTGCTGTTGTATGTACAAATAATAATTGCTGCTTACAAATAAACAAAACTACTTCAAAACCGCGAGCTTCTATAGTTTAGGAATTTAGCAAAAGTTTTCATAAAAAGGATAAAATTTTATAATAAATAATCAAACAAATGTTTAAATCCTTTACCTCACAATAAAGGTACTTCAATTTTTTAAAACTTTTATAAAATGTGGTGAAGAAACAGTTGTTTATTTACTCGCGAAGATTTATTTTAACAAAACTTCACGGATTTTATCCTGGCAAGGAGCATTTGGATATTTTTAAGATGATTCATTTTAAATGTTGAGTTTCTCCCTTTATCGAAAATATTTTTAAAGCAATTATTATAAAAAGTTAAAAACAAATAGTAAATTAGTTTGAGAAAGCTTTTAGTAAACGACGATGAACATTTCTTACACTTTTGTACATCATCCAAAGCGCACTCGATGTCACATTGCAGTTGCAATTATATTAGTTTTGATTAGGATTCAAAAGATTTTTAAATTTCCATTAGACATCTATTATAGAATCTCGATTCTGAACATTAGTCAATAGTTACATTTTATTAATGACTTCTCACTAACAAGCAACAAAAAAAAACAGGCGGCAGTACACCCAGGATGTGTTAAAGCAATGATCTACAAAAGGACAATATTTATGTATGTTGCTTATATATTCCATCAGATTCGCCATTAACGCTTATATAGCTTGATGTGACACTGCACCACGTCCCTTAAGCTAGCAGAACCCATACGGCAGAACATTACAAGATAGTATGGATAATTATAGGCTAATTAAATGCTTTATTAAAAAATTTTGGGCTCCATCCCTTCCAACTAAAACGTGGGTTCTGCTAGCTTAAGAAAATGTTAGCAGAACCCATATCAAAAAACGATTTAAAAACAATTGGAAAATTAAAGGGTAATTTTAGACTAATTAAATGCCCTATTTAATTTTTTTTATTATGCTCGTTTTAGGAGAAAAGTAAGGCTTTATCACTTAAAAGCTAGCAGAACCCAAATCGAAAATCGGATTTAAACCGAAATTAGAGCGCAAAACAAGAACAATTGACAAAAAATAATTTTAAGCTCATTATGCCCTAAGCAAAAGCCACATTAAAAAATTTTGGGCTCCACTTTTTCTTGACTAAACTTCAGGCCATTTTATCTAAAGCTAGCAGAACCCAAATCGAAAATCGGGCCAAAACTGAAATTAGAATTAGACTTTTGCGTTTTAGTTGGAAGGGATGGAGCCCAACATTTTTTAATAGAGCATTTAATTAGCCTATAATTATCCATACTATCTTGTAATGTTCAGCCTTATGAGTTCTGCTAGTTTAAGGGACGTACTGCACCGTACAAATCAACACAAAATCAATCCATCTTACACTATTTTTATAACTGGTGATAATTTATCATCAGGTAATTGGACCCAAGATTATGAAATAGGAGAAATTCTACCTACTGTAGATAACAATTTTTACGAATTCATCTTATTTGTTTTATATATACACGATGCGTTATCACCTTAGTCACATTTTGCTAAGGCTTTTATGTGTGTACAAATTTAGATTGTGCAGTCTTTTTGTGAGCTGGTTTAAATCATACTTGAGCAATGGCTCTCATTTTATGGAAATCGAAAACAAAAGTTCAGAATTAATTTTATCAGGTGTACCTCAAGACTTTCTAACGATGCCCGTTGATAAAAATCTCAAAATGAACAAATTTATGATTTTTTTCAATTTTTTCGAAATACGAAGGTGCAACGTAGTTCCTTCTTGTTGGAAATGAAAATTTGGACGTTCAAAACTTACAATAAGTTATTAAAATGATTTTATTTACAATCTCTGTCGCCCAACAAAATATTAATTTTGGAGAAATTACGTTTTTTAATGTGATGTTAATTGGATGATTGGGGTCTTATGTTCGATGTATTCCCTAAATATGAACAACTGGGACAGGATTAGGTTAATTCGTAGTCTGTTTCAAACAGAACTCTGTTCAGTGCTACAGTGAATGTAGCGTTATTTTTAGGTACTTAGGCGGAATTTTTTTCTTTTCAAATATTAGTGCACCATTTTCCAATTAACAACCTCCATATCATCATACCATAATATTCCTATTTCTGTCCGGGAATATCATCGGAAGTTATATCAATTTGCAATCTATTAATGATCTATTAATGATTCAAAATAGCATTTCAGTTCCAGTCCTTAATACACATTTAAATATATCAATCAGCTCAATACAGCCCAGCGCTAGGCTGCATAAATTAAATTAAGCCACCTATTCGTTTATATTGATAAATGTTAAATGGAAATCAACATCTCAATATATTGATTCAGATCAACCAACTCCAAGAAGGTTAGCAAATGGAGAGTTGTTTCGGGAGTCTAAAACTCTATTAGGCAAGTGGCAGCTGCCGCTGGATAATAAAAATAGTTGGCACCTGACGTTCAGATAAGAACATTATAACACGTTATTTGTCATCGGGTATCATAGTCCAATAAAAAGCCCCTTATTTTGTAATAATAAAACAATCTGTAGAGTCAAGGTACAGTATAGGTCGTTCAGCATTTAGATAAAAACCAAATAAATTAAATCGATAACTGCGTTATTTAATCAACCAAAATTGATTTATTGACCACAATACACGTCATGACAACAAAATAGGCAAAATAGGCGTTTTTGGGCGAGTGTTCCCCAAGTTTACATCTACAAAATTAAATGTACATTCAATATTATAACAAAGTACAAACAATCTACAAATAAATACATTTCTGGTTGCCACTCGTTTAAATACACCTTTTTCGATATCATGATGTAGCGCAACACACTCGCGTGTAAAACTTACACAGATATTGTTTTTCCTAATATCACAAGTATACAGGATATATACCAGGCAGGTCAAACTCATTTCAGTGTACGGTCCAAATTCTTTGAAAATTGTATTCCAAATCAATTTGCGGGCCACATCTACTTAGTTTTATTAAAAATTCAAATGTTGAGTGTAAATTGAATATAAATTTACCATAAAGAAAATAAACAAAAGATTGTTGAACAATTGATATAATGCACCGCCTATCATTTTCCAAATCATCAAAATCTGGTGTTAAATTTTGGCTTGATGTAATTTTTAATGTCGAAGCTAAATGTTCTTCAGTTAATCTGGTTCGCTGCGCTGTTTTATTCATCTTTATTTGTGAAAAAAGCTGTTCACAAATATATGTGCTACCAAACATGGATAATATGCGTATTACAAAATATCGAATTCCGGGAAAACGATCTGCATAGGTGGTACCCGTAACATTCTGGAATACTAATTTCCTTATATTTCTGTTTCAATAAGGTGCTGCATCGCAGTTCTATGAAAAATATTTTCAATGTCAACTCACATCGGAGAGTCAAAAACTATTTAAATGAGACTCGGTACGAAAATCTCTTTTCGAAATATTCTTCCAACATTTTTAGTTCTCATATAGCTCTAACATTTAGTTTCTCATATTTTTCAGATCTTATTTCTCGATCTTTAAGCAAAAGGGTCTTACAACTAGAAAAATTGTATAAATTTTCTTTCTTTATTTGTATTTCCCACAGGGATATCTTTTGTTTGAATGAATTTATTTGGTCATATAATGAGCATGTTTCTACCCTACAGGTTAATATTGAGTTGACTGTGATGCCCAGTAATGTCAACTGACGCAAGTGGCCCGCTGGCCGCGACTTTGACATGCCTGATATACACAATACTTTGCTTTGAATGATTTTATAAATAATCATATTCGCGATTTCCAACAAAGTAGCTGACATCTGGTGAACAAAACACAAACCGCTGTTTGCCATGAAGCAAGGGGGATCAAAACGGTCAAAACAATTAATTTGACAATTAAGGTGGTTAAATAATAACCACTCTGATTGGATGAATATCGACCATATTTTTTTATCGTATACGACGAAAATTAAAAATTGAACATTGCTCAATTTTGTACATATAAGATTTGACGGCAGTGAGAACAAAAGAATACATATTCTAAAATAAGAAAAAAATAAAAATAATCAAAAAGAACAAAAATAAAAACACTTTTTAGGTTGCTTGCTTTATAAAAATGTCAAAAAATATCCATACGACAAAATTTTATACATGTCTCGCTTAATATTAACCAATCAGAGTGATCTGTCAGACAAAATTTCTACATGATGATTCATGCCCTACGTCCCTTGTCGTTTTGAATTAACATCCCGATGAAAATTCACATTTTCACATGTCATTGCACCAGTATTACAATGTCCATTAAAACTATTTAACTGAAGTTAAAAGCACTCAAATAAATTTAACTACTTTAGGCGGTGGGTGGGCCCTATATACAAGTCTATACAATATATATATATATTAAAAAATTCTACAAGAATCTAAATTTATTTTGATGACGTGCAATTTCTAAACCAGTTGCGACATTTCACATATATTTTAATTGTGTGACACGCATTCCAAAAACTGTATAAAAATTTCAAATATATCATATTCTAAACATAATCGCCGGACATGTGAAGATTGTGGTCATAGTTAAAATTTATAATTTATGTAATTTCCAAAATTAGTCTTTCATTCGACACTGCAGTATATACACATATAATAAATATATATGTTTATATATTTACGTGATTTAAATCTATTACTCAACATTTTATTACATATAAGTATTTTATATCCTTCTATATAACACATCATATATATGTATATACCAAATGGAAAATTAAAATTAGTCTAGTATATTTTTTTGTAAAGTATAAGTACCAGAAAAACCACAAACAATGATAAATTTATAATGCGACAAGGATAAACGGAAGTTTAAGAAAATTAAAAAGGATACTTTAGAAAAGTTATGGAAAAATATAATTTGAACTCATCCAATTGTTTGCAAATTTACAGTGGTGTACTTATTGTTCCAGGCCGAACAAAATAATGTTTTCATATCTATTTCTAATAATTAGATTGGCTTATAGCATTCAATCAATTATTTTATAAATTTTCTATTTACAAATATTATTTTTAACAATGGATATTTAATATCTTGATTAGGTTAAGATACCGTTTCTGGAAATGTTATAGCCGTCGGCTTATTTAGCCTCGGGCCCTTCCCAGCTATTATAGTAATTGATACGATAGTGGTACCAATAATGGCAATTTATTGGCTCCTATATAAATTATGCAGATTTCTATTATTTTCGATGTACACCGAAATTCAAGTAGGTTGAGATAATTGTATAAGAAATTTATTTATATGTACATGCGAAACAAACACAAAACATTTGTTTGGGGAGGTTTGGAAAATGTCTTAGTATATTTCACCCTGGAAAAAAAAGTCTTATTTTTGGAATAAATTTAAAAATACTTCAATTTGTTTTTAAGTCTCCGCATATTTATACATAAAATATATAAATTTTGAATTGCACTCAATGCGGAATGAAATCAACACAAATTTGACGTACGTACACACAATACAAATAATAATGTATGCGTATTCGAGATGGTTACGAACAATTTATAAAGAAAAAGTTCGACAAACTTCTATAGAGCTTTTATATTATGCATAAAATATATACAGCATTTAAAAAAAATTCTACAACTCTTTCATTTTCATATGAACCATAGAAACCCATATTCGAATTGTTAACTTATGAACTGATAAGACAGTGTTCTACAAATTCTGTGAAATTTTATTCAGTTTCTACAAATGTTATGATTTATAAGGAATGCATTAGCTGTGAATAGACTATTCGATGAATGACATGCCAAATATTTAATATGTATTAAAATGAAAAACTATCTATTCCATTTTCCCGGCGCCATTGTTATTCTCAATTTATTTTTTTATTATATTTTCGTTTTGTTCAAATTGAAATTATTTTCTTATTATTTCAAGTTATCAAATTTGCTCTGCGATTTTGGAATATTTCCAAAATTTAATGCAAAACAGAAAAACAACAGATTAGGAAAATTCATACGTACATACGAGTAAAGATATTACTGATTCATTCGCGCATTGTGTTATCTTGCTGTAACGCAGTATCACATATTATATTATATCGTATTTTCGAGCGACACCGATTTTCCATCCCTGGGAATTTTCAACAGCACACATATTTATTACCTGTCTATTTATATATACATATATACGAGTTGTTTTCCTATTATTATATATATTTTTCCCAATCAATTATCATATTTACATTTCGAATTACAATCCAATTGAAACGAGGGAAAAAAATTTAGAAAATTCAATTTAAAAAACGTAAAAATAAATTAATTCAAGTTTTTCCGGCAAAAAAAAAAAAGAATAAAATTCAATTTCAAAATCCACGCAGTCTGAATTAGATTTGAAATTTAGCAAAAAAAGTCAATCATAGAAAAGCTATTCGAATTTTTATTTCGCTGAAAAAACTACACTGAAAATCAATCAACAGGATAAAAATAAAATCGTATATATAAAAAAACTACTTGCAGATTTACCAGTAGATAAATTTTCAAATATATCTACATGTCCTCGTCTCTCCTACTCGTAGATGTTTCACTTTATATATACATAAATAAGCACATAAGCTCAAAACAGTGTTGTTGTATTTTCTGTGCTAACAATTTTTTCTTATTTTTATCCAAAATCATATAAACTTTTCATCGATATCCAATAAATTATCATAAATTTCATTTTTTATCAAACACCAACCCATTACCATTTCACACTAGATTATATATTTAACACCAAAAAAAAAAAAATAAAGAAAATTATCCACTTTGCACACAAATGTATAATTTCACTCACTAAATTTTCACTCAACAGAATAAAAAAAACGGTTTTCTTATTTTATATTCCACACAACAAAAAAAAAATGTTAAAAGCTTTGTGCTTTTAATCACTTTCAACTGTATCAACCACCGACTTAATATCGAGAGTTGTGATCATGTCAAAATCACAGACTAAACTGAAGACCGCCAAAAAGTACACAAAACAATAAAAAAATTTAAATCAAAACAGTTAAAAGGATTCATACGGACAAAGCAAACATTTTCACAAAGCAAGTGCGCATGTTCTTAAATTGAGGAGAAAAAAATCCTTGCATTGTGTAAAACGGAAATTTTTTAGTTCACCTTTTATATGGGGAAATCTAGGAATTTAAATTGTAGGTTGAATATAACTATATATTGGCCAACATGTTCAATAAATTAAAAGTTCCCAAATGAATTGGTAAAACGATTTATACATGTATATACCCGCAGCAACTTTATATTCCCATATATAGAATCCCATGCATATTAGTGTAGCAAACGACATAATAAACTAGCTAGACTATTAAACTATATAATAGTCGTAATCCTATATATATACTTAACAAAAAATACTAAAACATTTTCATGTCACCTAACCCTAACATGATAAAATTACCGGAAAATAAAAGTTTATGTCGTTTAAACGAACGAACATTTTATTTTCCATATATTCTGTAACAATCAATCACTTTGCACATATACAAACCCATTAAGACATTTATATTTTAATAATGCGCACATATAATTCTAATTCCGTTGCCTGAAATAGTTTAACAAATAATCATCCTATAAATACATAATATACTCGGATGCTAAGACCTCCCACACTACTAAATATCCTGTTGTAGAGAACAGCAACAAAATAATACACTGACTTCCTTAAGTTCTATGTTGCGTGATAAGAAAACATGGATGTAAAATTATATACAAAAAAAAAATAAAATTTGAAAAATCGAAAAATAATTTTTTCCCATTTAAGTTTTCCATTATAATACATACAATTTTTTTTTTTTTGTTTGTTTGTTTGTCGAGAAGAAAATTGGTGTAGGTTAGGTTTAAGCGGAAATACACAATTGAGCACATATACAGCTAAATTTGTAGTTACACATAATAAATAAAAAGGATGGCTTTGACACCAATGCCACACACACCAACACATATATAAATGTAAAACCTTTTGACACAAATTTCCATATAAAAACTATTTTCTTATAGAGTCGATAAATTCTCTTGAAAATTTTACTTAATTTATTTTTTATTTGTCAAAATTCACTCATTTGTTTAAAATTTATATTAGTTATGGATGAATTAATATTGGGAAAAGGTGACCAGATATTTTATCCCGCTTGCTTGGTTTTTGGTGTTATTTTTTGTTTATTTTTATAAATCGCGTATAATAATGGAAATTATTATTTCATGCAAAAAAGCTTAATCCCTCCACCTTAACCCAAAACAATTAAAATACGATAGATTATCCTTATTTGGTATTAGGCATTAAAATAATTTACATTAAAATTTACGAGAAATCCATTTGTTTAGCTGTTTATTGCTCAACAAACCATGTTCACCCGTTTGATATTCGACATTCCGCATAAAATTTTCATTTTGTAATTAATAATAAGTACAAACACATACATTAATAATAAGTACAAACAGTAAAAACTGGGAAACGTTAAAAAACTAAATTTTAAAGAATTTTAGGTATAAAATACCAATACAGTAAATGTAGGTTCTATACTTACTTTTACCTACAAATTCAAACTATTGACACAAATTTTACTTTTTACTTTATTTTCTTGGTGAAATTAGACTGGTTAGGTGACATTGTAATTCTAAAATGAGTTATGGCCATCTTGAATGATGAATTTCAGTTTGCAGAAAAACTGGATTTCAAACTAATTTTGTTTGAAGTTCTGAACCATGATCATTATAAACGGACCACTTTGAATGAAACTAGGCCGATGCTTGATAAATTTCTTTGATTTGTTCAAATTAGTGTAATTTATGTTAAATCCCAAATATTTAAAATTGTATGACTATTTTGATTGCGGAATAGTTCTAAGGTAAATGTAATTTTTATCAGTGTATGTATGTAGTAAACTCAATTGTCGTACTTAAAAATTCGGTAAAGCAGACAAATTAGTAAATGATAATCTGTGTCTTTGAAAATAACTCAAAAATATGGCGGCTGTCTTTCTATATTATTTTCTTGTATGAACAATGCAAAACCCAATTCTGTTTAGGAATAAAACCGCGTTTTCAATCGAATAATGGAATACAATAAATTTTACTTTAATAATAAACATCATCTGCCCAACCAAGTACTATACCTGTTGATAGTGTTTCTATACCTTTGTTCCAGACAATGACATCCATGTTCCAACAGTAGAGAATGCACTAATCGATTTCCTTAAATCAAACCTGGGAGATTATTTATCAGACAAATCGGATAATAATTTATCTGAAAAGGCTTTTTACCGAGGTTTATATACACTGTACTGAAAATATATAATTTGGGTATTTACTACGAAAAATTAATAAATTAGCGTATTATTAATTTTCCAAAAATATTTACAAATGACGAAAAATGACGATCTGAGAGTGGTCGGAGAAAATAAAAAACGAAAATAAATTTATCGGATCGATCCGATAAAATAAAAAAAACGGAAAAGGCTTTCTTTTTATCTCTCTGATCTCTCCGATGTAATTAAAAAACAGGCCAATTATCGATTGTTTTGTTTAAGGTTACTGTAGACAACAAATTTAACAGTCAAATTGAATCTTCAATTTTCTGGCCGAATGGCGTTTTAGAAAGGCGATTTGTTTGCAAGGTCTGACGACCTAAAAACGACAGAGAACGTCATAATTATTGTTGGCGGTATTATTGTCGCATTGAAAATAGAATTAATATTTGAACATGTGGATTAGTGGAGAATTACTCATTGTTAAAATCAAATGTGGCGAGTTATGGATTTTCTTGAAGTGAAATATTGCCGATAATGAATACGAAAAATCATATTTTATTTGCAGGCGCTTTTAATTTACCAAAAATTTTCTATAGATGGGCGGACTATAATTTTTATGTGTAAACTGTGGATGACCTATCCAAAAAGCTATCTGATAACTTTAGAGATTTTGGGAGTCGTCAATTCAACGCCGGTTTTAACGATCATGGACGTATTTTGAATATAGTTTTCTCATCTTTAAATGACGTTGAAATCGATGTGTGTCTCAATTTAGCTGAACATTATGGTATCTATCACACATCACTTTTGATTAAGTTTTATTTTATTAATATGATTTTGTGAAAGCCAAAGCATCTTCTTTGATTAGTTTAGTTCTAACCGTTGATTGAATACTGTTTCACAATCTGAATATCTCGCATGCCGTGTCTGAGTTTGATAAAATTTTAGTCCTCTTTTTGATTTATTTGTACCAAAAAAAACTCGTAAGTCTAAAGCATTTAAGGGTTATGAACGATCTGGTGAAACTAATGCTAAACGGAAGAACTGCGATTTGTGTAAAGAATTTTGTTAAATCGAGACGTAATTTTCATTTGAAAGATAGAATTAGTGAGTTCCAACAAGGTTTTTTGCCAGGTAGATCTACAATTACAAACTTAATGAGTTTTATAGCCGTGTATACTAATAAATTATATATTTCTAAAGATTTTATATTTCTAAAGAACTCAGACAACTATCTGATATTGAGACTTTATATGCCTTGATGCATGAACAAATAGGTCGAGTGTGTAACGATCGTGGAATAATTTTTCAAGTAATCTAACATTCAATAAACCCATTGATTACATAATTTGTAGATCCCTTTATGTTACCTATGCCAGGCCAATTTTGGAATATGCCGCGTTTATAGGGCATCCATTTTATCGGATTAATATCGATAGAATTGAGAGCATTCAAAAACAATTTTTGATTTATGCTAGGAAGGAGGAGTAGTCAAATTTCCTTGGCGTTCTATAATTCAGTGTTACAATTTTGCAAAACTTTTGGAAAAATGCTATAGGTACTCCACACCAACATGACGGAATGTAAGAAAGCTTGGGTTTAGTTGTCAAGGTCAACCAAATTTCCCTTAGTACTCTTTGTATCGGTTGTACAACTTTCTGAACATTTTTAAGAAATCCCTAGAAAATTAATACTAAAATAAGATCTAAAATGTGACTCTACTGGGTCAAATCTAACTGAAATATATCTCAATTTTGTCAAAATTGTCGGTTTACAGGATTTTGACAGGTTTGTCTGATTACCTTGAAAGAGTGAAGTTTCACTATAACCGATTTATAACTACGTTTATAGATCCTAAATATCAATGTGTGGTTTCTGTCCGCACTGAGCTGACCTTGGGACACCTTCGTTATTATTTGAAAGATGTACCGCCCCAGTCAAATTCCCCACCTGGCAGTGCCCTTGAATTGGATCATATCTGAATATATAGTACATAGGCTGTACAAGTTTTCGTAAATTTCTGAGAAAATCCTAATAAACTAAAATCATAATAACTATAATTTATTTACTATTTCTACTGAGCCAAATACTACTAAAAACACTTCAATTTTGATAAAATTTGAGTTTTGAGGGCTGTAAAGTAATCAAACTTATAAATAAATGGTTCCCAGAAAATGTTAAAACATAAACTATAGAATTTTAAGGTACCTTTGGCCGTCCGTACCAAACCACCTGAATTTATGGTTTTATCAAAATTAAGATGTTTGTTTAGTTAGATGTAATCTACTAAAGGTCCTTTGGTGTTGGCTTCCTAGAATTTTTACAGATATTTTTGGAAAATTGTACAACAGATTTATGGGATATCATGGTAAATTTGGCTGTCTTAAATCTCCTATAAAAAAGTGAGTTTGTGAAACTTATAGAAATTTAGGTGCTTTTCAGTTAAATATGAGCAATAAAGACCATTAATATAGTGTCAAAAAGATTAAAAATAAAATTTAATTTTTAATAAAATTTTTACTACCAAATTTCAGATAGCACCGCTTAAATTCTTTGTTGCACTTAAATGTTTATTTTTCTGGAAATGCAAGAATGCTATTCACATACATACATTATGTACATTGAATGTTTATCGGGGAACCCCACACTAACTATGTACATTTGATTAAATGTAATATGTATGTACGTACTTAAATTCGAAATGCAATGTTTGAATTTGCGGCGTTTCAATTCACGACGCATTTTGATCGAACGGATTATCGTCGCAAATCGGGTATGGAAATGCAAGCTCCGCTAGAATTGCGACTCAAGGGAAGGTACATCATCTGAAAATAATTCTTTAGTGATTAAGCTTGGTAACTTTATTGATGTTTACCCAGGAGCGATATGTTGTACCATCACTTCGAATCGAAATTCGAAAAAAGTCGAATGGCCAAAGTAATAATAAATGTAGCTGACATTTTATTTTAGAAAATGTATTGCAAGATTAAAAAACGGTAAAAGTCGAAAATAATACAACGTTCACTTTTTCGATTTGACTTTTTTCGAATTTCGACTTTTTTCGATTCGAAGTGATGGTACAACATACCGCCCCAGATATTAAAAATCTGTTGTGGTGAGTGAACATGACAACATAAGACACGCTACTCCAAAAGTGGTCATCCTAGCGTCACCTTCCGTAGCATACAAAAAGCATTCGCTCAGTCTGGCATAGATGAGCCGCAAATCATAAAATAAAAGAAAAGGGTTTTTTACGCACTTGTAGGCACTTGGCGAAACACACTTACACTTAATAAACACGTTTTATTAAACACTTGTTTTTTATTTCGCAAAAATTAGATTTTTGAATATAATTAAATATACATTATAATAAAAAGCGTTTTTAAACAAATTTTTTAATTAAAATATTCAAAAATCTAATTTTTTCGAAATAAAAAACAAGTGTTTAATAAAATGTGTTTATTAAAACAAAAAGAAATGGTTTCCGCCCACCTCCCTTGGTATAAATAATTTAACTTATTAACTATTTTAATTTTAACGTCTAATTAAATAGCCAACCATTTTTAATAATTTAGATCAGCACTTAAAAATTATCCAAATTTTGATTTAATTCACGTTATATAATGCAAAGCCTAAGCAGGCCCGAAATAATCAAAAAATAAAAAAACAAAAATACTCGAGTTTTTTTATTATAGCTTCAGTGTCTGTGCGAATTGGATAAAAAGTTAAAAGTTTTAAGTGTGGTAAAAGTAAAAATAAAATTTTAGCTTTTTAACTGTTTTGCTGTGCGAATTGCAACTAGTTAAAATTTTGACGTTTGTCACTTGACACGATTGTGAAAAAATAAAATTTAAAGTTAAATAAAGAAAAGTGAATATAATATTAAAAAAAATCATAAAATTTATAATTAAATCAATTCTAAAAAGTGTAAAATGGATGTATTTTTCTTAATATATTGCTTGCCAATTTTAACTCGATTATTTGTTTTAATACCAAAAACATCTGAACCTGATTGCAAAATATTATGATTCAAAGCAAGAAACGAAGGTTTTTTGAAGTCATTATGTTTGTTTATTAATCATTAAATCATTAAAAAATTTCAGCGTACAAAATATTTGCAAATATCGGTAGTGTCAGCTACAAATGAGGTTATTTTAGATGGTTGCGAAACAGAAAGAAAGAGATCGTTACGGATTAACCATAAAACCTTTAAATTGATTTTAGCCATTATGCCAGACAAGCATCACGGTTGGTCCATAGAATACGAATTGTTAATATTTCTGTACTGGATGGCTTCAGGTTGCAGTTACAGAGTTGTCTGAAACTTTTCAGGGTTGAGTCTCTACACTATTAGGGATATAATTTACAAAATGTAAAATTTTTTTTGTGAAAAAATGAGACGTTTAAATCTACCAATTAATTTTTTTTGTCTAATTCACTCTCTATAAAATAAACACAAATAAACATTTTTTTATCTAATTAGTTATTAATTACATAATTCTCATTTTCTTACATTTATTGTATGCAGATATAACCTGGCGTTTCCGTTTATTTTTAATTTGTATTCCCATCTTTATTTTAAACAAATACAACTGTGACACTTGTACAAATGTACACAACAAGCAAATATGTACGATAAAAAATTTTAAGTGGTCACCAGTTAAAAATTTTGTGGTGAATAAAACGTCAAAATTTTAACTTTTTAATTTTTAATGCGTTTTTTTTTCGTTTCGTACACACACTCAATATTTTCGAAATGAGAATTTTTTTTCTATGTTACTATGTTACTCTACGTTACAATGACTGTTAAAGTTGGGAATGTGACATCTAGGACCCAATTTCGGTCGAGAAACAGGAATAAAATTTTTTGAGTTCACATACGTACTTTTTCTGCTGTTTGTGTCATACAATTATATGATTCGACCCTTAGTGCATTCAAAATAGGCTCATTGAGGGTTTTTTCCATGAAATTTTAGGACGCCATACTATATATGAAAATTAAAAGTAACATACAAAAATAGACCCAATAGCACAATTTTTTTGCCGTCAGATCCACTTCTAGTTGTTTATTAGCTCATCCGTAAAGCGGGCGTGGAAAGCCTATATTATTTCAAAATAGCGTTTTCTTAAAGCGGTAAATTCAATTTTCTTTTGTTCGTGTTTTGCTCTTTTTACTTGCTATATCAGAAAACAGGTAGTCAATAGCTTTACAAAATAGAGACGGATCGTAACCAGAGTTTCCGTGGCGTTTCCCGTTGGATTCCTTATCCTCTTACATTTAAACTCATATTACCACGGTTCATTGATACATACACCCATAAAAAAATTAAACTAATTAAAATTTTCAAAAATTCGTAGAAAAAAAAACAGTCATGTCTATACGACAGAAAATTCCAAGCAACCAATGAGGTGAGGTGTGGTGGTGATGACGTGTGGATGTTATCAGAGGAATTCTCACTTTTCAACAAATTTTCTAAATTTTTTATTTGCGAAGTCAGTGTTGTTGTCAGTAAGTAAACGCTGAGCAATACCGTGTGTAATAAAGTTTCGTTTACAAGCTTTTATTGTTGACTTTGTAGACATTCCTTGAAGATGTCTAATTCGTAATAATCGCTGTAATAATCAACTGTAACCAAGAATGTCATATTGTTAATCATAGTAAGGTTTCGAAACCGTGAGTACGTCCATTGGCACAAACTGAAACGGATCGCTTGGTATGTTATGAGTTTACATCCTGGCCAGAACTTCGATGAGTTTATTTTAGTATTTCATTAAAATGACTTGCGTTGATTTCTTAAAATTAATTTTACAGACGTTATACTTTTCGAATTTTTAGCTTTATAAAAATTCCTGAAGTAAAGGCCCCTCTCCTAGCTGCTTTCTGAAAATATTTATTAAGGGTTTGCGATTTGTTTTTAGAACGCATCGTCGTCCCACTACCACATCGAATACATCCAAACATAATAGCGATCAGTTCTTTTTCCCGGTTGACGTTGGGCCCAAACACTCTGCAGCTTCGTATTGCAGAAATATTTCAAAGCGTTTGAGCCGCTTGTACCAATGTATGGTACCGATGTACCAATAATATTTTTTATCTTAACAAATTCGTCTTCTCTGATGAACATGTTTTTCCGCATGTTGAACATTATTCTTTTTTAAAGTCATTCCTTTGCATTTTTTCGTTTTCGTCCCATTACATATTAGGTTCATTTGACCGGTCACTTGACTCATAAATCTTATTAACAGGGACTTGTATAATGGTGGACAAATTCTCTAGTGTCTTCATATTTCAGATCCGACTTTTCGTTATTTACTAACATTCTACAACTGTCGATTGCCATCTAGTGTGAGTTTCGGAATCTCCATCAACTTCATCGGCATTTCATCGGAGGCGTTTTATTGCCTGTTCAATTAAATTGAAACAGTTTAAGTTTAATAATACTTTTGGTCTTTTTTAATTAAAAATATAAACATTTATGTACAGTTTTATAACAGTATTAATAACAATATGTAATAATAAAATAACAATAATAATCACAATTTATTTATAAAACTACTCATATATAAAATTATGCCTCCTGATGGCGATATCGTCCCAGTAGTATAAACAATTTCTGCTTCAAATACGAATGTTGATTCATATTCGCAATACGTTTTCGATTTTCGATTGCAGCCGCTTTATACTTTTGCCATTCTTCAAATAATTGTGGATCCTTTGGGCCCCAATACTTCGACGGTTTAAACAACACAAACGTTTTCTTTATCAGATTAATTGGTTCGTCAATTTTACTATGAGTTATAAGCCAAGAGGCCCATAGTGGAATCATTAAGCATCCAATAACAAAAATTGCCCAGCCGGCTATAATCGCACCATCAGGGAATAAATTATCACTATATTTAAGTGGAGTCAAATTAGCCATTGAATAAATAAAAATGACTATCATAAATATTGGAGTTATCACACCCCAGCATAGTCTCCAATAAACCGATATTTTACGTTTTGTCATGAATTCGATATCAATACAAAAGTTTTCCAAACCATAAATCCAGAACACGCCAACCAATTGGAATATGGCTAACACAAATATTAAAAATGTTCCACCGTAATGATCGACCAGGGTTAACATCCATTGGCCACCCTAAAAATTAGAAAAAAAAAACCTAGAGTTAATTATAAATTTTAAATATTTGCTGATTATTAAATTACCGGTGTGCAATAAATAAGGCCGATTAAAAATGATGCGATTGAGGTCCCTAATGCGATTTGCCAATATTTTATGTGATTCATTTGGTCCCAGATAACGGTGGTTACAGCACTTTGTAATGCAACCACAGATCCGATACCAAGTGTAAACAGCATGAAGAAAAATAATGCGGCAAAAAATTGGGGGGCAACATCAAATTTAGATATTGTGTCTGGATATGATATGAACGCAAGTCCTGTACCGCTTTTTACCACCTCACCTATATCTTTAGCACCAGTATTGTATGCTAAATTTCCTAATATGGCAAAAATTGTAGTACCACCCAAAAGACTTGTAAATGTATCGAGTGTGGTCACAATTAATGCATCCCTGAAATTAAATTAAAAATAATTAGGATTATGGCTGTATTATAGTAATTCAAGCAACAAACCTGTAAATGTTATGGCTGAATTGGTTGTACGACGAGAACATAACAATTGTTCCCATACCAACAGAGAGTGAAAAAAATAATTGAGTTGTTGCTTTATACCAGACGTCAATGTTCAGCAGCTGGTCCCATTGTGGTTTAAAAAAATATAAAATTCCATCCGCAGCGCCATCTAGTGTACATGCCTTAATCAACAGTCCAATAATAACTACATAGGGGAAAAGAGCGAGGAAATATGCCGCTTTTCCACTGCTGCGTACTCCCTTAATTATAATCAAAAATATCAAGGCCCATGCCAATAGTAACCAAAGTGATAATTGCCATTCTGGTGCACCGATCCCATCCGAAATATCGTCTTTTTCGTTCAACACGACTCGCAGAAAATACAACTCGGAACTGCTTGAATATCGATGCGTTGTCGTTACCTCGGTTCCGTTAAATGCTAACACTTTTGGTTTCGAATCAATACAATCGACCCATGATGGATCACAGGTTGACCATGGCAATTCCGCAGCAAATGAATGAAATAAATAATACAATGTAAGCGCAATCAACGATGTATAATACGTAATCACAGATACTGTTCCAATCATTTGTCCAATTCCAATTCCTTTAACAATCGGACTTAGTTCCCATACCTTGACTGCACTTCGACTAGAAAATTGTCCGATGGCCATTTCCAAATAGTACATAGGCTTACCAATTAGAAAGAGCACAATGATGTATGGAATTAAAAATGCGCCACCTCCATTTTCATACGCTGTGAATGGAAAACGCCATATATTACCTAGCCCCACTGACAACGAGATGCAAGACATTAGAAATTCTACGCTATTGGACCATGTTGGACGGTTTTCGACCACTGGTTCATTTTTCTCGGTATCCTGGAATGAGTAAAAAAATATTCTCTGAATAATATTTAAAATGGATAGAACAAGCTTATAAACTTAAAATTTTGTAATAATGCATGCACTTAGACTTGTTTGTTGCTATTTCGTAAAAATGTAATGTATTTGCTGTATATACGAGTATGTACATGATTTTTAAAGTCAAAAAGAATGAATATACAAAACCAACCATGAATTTGAAATTCATTCACTTGTAACTTTAAACCTTGAAATATAAATTCTCGTTTACTTTCAATATACTTTGCATAACGAGAGTTTAATAAAAATTGTTTCGCCGGAAATTCCATTTTTACTACTTACTTCATTGTTATTGTTTTCTGCGTAGTCAATTTTTGGGATGGTGTTCTGCAAAAAAAAAAAAAATAATAATTTATATTTAATTACATATTTGTGGTTTAAATGTAGTTTGAGGTTAGCATTTCCAGAAATCTAGTTCTATTGGGTACCAAAATTGTTTTGATTTTTAGTTTTCATTTAACAATAATTACAGTGTAAATTGTTTAGTAAAAGGTGAAAAGTTGCTGATGCAATTCGATCCGACCCGGCTAATAAAGTTTTTTTTTCAAAAATATTTTTTATTTAATTTCTTTGGGAAATCAGTAAACTGTCGCTTACCTGTGATGACTAAAACCGGAAAATGCGATTTATTACGACTTTACAGATCATAAAATAGAACCCCGAAACCAATTCTAAAAACTTAAAATTATGTATATAATACATGAGGCTTGCGTGAGTATGCAATAACCATGCCGATTGCAAGTGGCATAAAGATATCTAAGAATTGATCATTGGCTTATTCTTTCATCTATTTTGAAAATTGCTGCAACTTATATGTATTAGATAGACTATTATGCGGTTTACATTGCGGGTCGAGTCAACTTCTAGTGTTTATAGTGGCAGAGTTATCTTTGGATCGGGTCCAAAAAATTTTAAAAATCTCTAGATCTCTAGATAATCATTTTTTTTGTTTTTTTTTTTTATTTTAGTTTTCTTTTTGTTGTTTTTCGACTTGACCTCAGAAATTTTTTGGATTGGGTCAAGTTGACATAGGTCTGGTTCAACCTTTAATATAAACAGTATATACGTTTTTCAACCAAAAAAAAAATAAAAATGGCTCAATTTTAGCCCAACCACACAAATGTGTGAGTAAAAAATCATAGCATGTAATGGCGTTTTTGATAAAAATTTCACTTGATTTGAAGTACAACCAACACAATTGTGAGTATAGTTAGTGTTTTTTTTCGGGCGAAAATAAGTTTGAAAGAAAAACACAAATGTGTAAGTTGGTCGGAAAACAAATACAAAAATAAATTTTTGACATGGTACTTTTGCCGTACCCATACCTTTTACACAAGACATTTTTGATATATTTTGAACCAACGGACACATATGATTTTTGTCGATTGGTGGTAGTTCTGCAATTATTGGCCTACCTTTTAAGGAGCCCAGCACATCAAATAAAATAGTTAAGACTCAGAAGTTTAAGCATGCTTCTATTTGACTATTCATCATTGTTGTTTTTTCAAAGGTACCGAGGCTTCTCATATCACTTTCTTGAAGTGAGTATGCTAGCCCTCCCATTTCAAATCTATTCGAGCTTTTGTAATGTATCTGCTATTTATCGATGGTTCCAAAGCTGCAATCAACGAACTTTGTATTGCAATACACTACTAGTGCCAACAAAATTAGTCCCGCATTGCTTAGGTATCTTTATATGTAACTCCCTTTGTGTATCGGAAATCTGCGATAGAACGGTATTGTTGTTTAAATTCTGGCAAGTTGCTGATTTGCCGATTTGACGTTATTTAATTAAACCTACAACATATACAAATAAATTTGTGTATAACGTGGCGTGTCAAATTTCTGTTATCGATTATTGAAAATTTAATTTGATCGTTAGTCAAGGTCGTTTGCCAATCGCCGTGAAGTATAACGTTATGTAAAAATTTCTTCAATTATTCCCTTGCTAAGTCCACTTTCTTTTGGCAATTATATACTTACTTTGGGGTCACCCTTTCAAAAATATGCTGTTTTTGCAATAAACGGTTTCAGTCCCAATAATTTAGATTTCTTATGCAAAGGAGTCCCGTCCTGTTCATCAACATTTTAATTTCTTCATTAAAATACCGCTGTGGTTCACTCCTAATAATTTCAGGTGTTAAGACTACACTATAATTTGTGAATATTTAAAATTTAGTAAATATCTTATACAGTGTACTGGTTTTGTTGTCCGTGGTTTAGATAAAAACCTGGTAATACTTCAGCCTTCATCGGGTTATGTCTGTGTGTAACATACTAATACACAATAGCAGTTTGGATAAAAGGTGGGATGCATTTAGTTTCAACTTTGACATTTTTAGGATGCTCTTGATTGAAACAATTTCAGTTTTTGCAATCGACAAGCTCCAGTTCATTGTGACCCATGAACAAATCTTTCCAAGCTCGCCTAATTCATTTGAATACTTCTTCCACAGTTGACATATTTCTTCGAGTAGAGATTAATCCCTTATCAAAATGAAATGTTTTATTTTAAGGTTATTTAAAACACATAATTACGGTGATCTTGATCCACACAAATCTGCCGGAAAATTGCTATCACATCACGAAGTTATCATGCGATGCTGCTTTTCCCTCTGAAATAACGAATTGCATACCTATTAGTAATATTCCTATAGTATCAAATATATTACTGCGTAATATTACTGCTTTGATGCGCTTGTTTCTGCTTTCAGATTAGCAATTTACTTTACTTTTAAGGATGGTGATATACCAAAGCTGTCAATTGAGCTTTCAACTTTTTCTGTTGCTAGGATTTTTATGTGGTCATCATCAATTTGGTTTATTCTTATCAGATATATTAAATACACAAAATTTTCTACAGCTCTTACAAGGCACAACTGCCTTAGTTTTGGAACAGTACTAGATGGTTTTATGGTATTCAGGTTTGATAATCGTTTAATCAATTTTACCCACAAGTATTGATTGATTATATTGATTTAACGACACATTGGGCGTTGCATTAAAAGACGATTGGTGCCTTCTAGTTATATGGTTTAATGTGACTTTTATTTGAAATTTTTGGACTACCCCTTTAAAATTAACTTAAATGACAGAAGCCCTACTCTTAAAATGCAGTTATAATAAATCAAATTATCATCCTGTATTTTTAATGACCACCATACGTATACGTATTATAATGACATTATAATTCATTATAATGACCACCAAATCGGTTATTTTAAATTGAATTAGTGCCCGGTACACGTAATGACTTTTTCCGATTTTAGTAGCACCTCACATTCTTAAAACTGAATTATAATGAATCGGATTGCCTAGCATACGTTAAAAGTTGTTATTATTAGTCGAACTATCTGCCTCTATGTGTAATGACCACACTCTAATTTGTTACAAAAGCTCACACCGCTCAAAATTGATTATAATGAAACGAATTTCTAACAATACATGGAGATTCGGTTCCATATAATTGCTTTTTAAAAGTGTGAGCTATTTTAATAAATTCCAGGAGAATATTACGTGCAAAAAACTGTACTTCGATTAATTATTCCTTTTTTTAAGGGCGTGGGCTCTCGGTGGTGGGCTAATGGCACACGAATCAACTCAGGTAATGTTATTAAGGGGTATATCCTCTAGTCGGTCGCAAGTTAATTATTTGCGACCAGAAATATGGTTACTAGATTTATTTTGCCATGCCAATCTTTACATCTTTTTTAAATTTAAATTTTTTTGCGATTGTAAAGTAGAAATACATTAAAAGACTGCGATCTCGGAAAATGCGTAGCAGTCTTTTCGTGAATTTCTACTTTATAATCGCAAAACAAATTTAATTTTTAAAAAAATGTGTCAATTGGCATGACAAAATAAATCTAGTAACCATATTTCTGATCGCAAATAATTAACTTGTGACTGGATAGAGGATATACCCCTAAGGGTACATGAGGGCAAGTTATTTCATTTTGACCGCTGTGTGAACTGCTTTATTAAACTAGGGACGATGTACAGAATTTGAATTGTTATTACAAGTCTTAAAATGTGGCCTACTATACTAAATTCAAAAATGGCTATCACTATGTTATTTTCTCTTTTTAAGGGTGTTATTTGTAATAATTGCCGTAATACAACAATTTTTGTAAAAGAGCTTTAAAAGATTTGATGGTTATAATGTGTGTTTACCAGTCTTTTGAACAGCCTCCCTATAAACCGAGCTAAAACAATGTGTTCACTCCTCTGGAGTGTTAAAAAAAAAAATTCAAAATATAGCGCGATTAATTTAACTAATAATAGTTGCAAAAAGAGGCGGAACAGGAATGTGTTCCATCTGTCTTTTCAAAATGGTTAGTTAAGGTATAGTGCATTATATTGACTCTCGCTTAATTATCAATTTGCACAACGCTTCATTGACATTCCTCAATAAAAGCAAAATGTTTCTTTTAAATCACTATTTGAATTAATACTAAGCGTCAGTCGAGTGTTGTTTGATATAGAGTTGGCTGCAGCCGTACGCAACGTATATTGGCACCCGTCAAATTTGGATCCTATATATCATCCAAATATATCTCATTACGAGACTTCTCTTTATTGTTATTATTTGTAATTTCTTTTTTTTTTGTTAATCCATGGCATCTGTTTTCGGGCCAAATGCCTTCTCTTTCGCGGTTCTGTTTTCCCGTCCTACTTATGACCGATTTGAAGTTACCATCTGCACATTGCATAGCTCCATGCAAGATGGGTCAGCCCATGAGTTTTTACGCCGATAGAGGGTCGTAGTTGTGTTCCTTTTAATTCCAGATCGTAATCTGTTGATCAAAATTGGTCTGCCTCTATTGGGACTCGATATTGATGCAGTTTCCAGTTGCCCGTCGAACGCATTGATGTATAGTGCGCGTGTTACAATTTTCTGCAAACTCTTTTTCTGTTTGAGAATATATTCAGTGTATTGCCTACAGTCCCTCATTATTATCATTTTCTCTCGTGGCGTATCTTCGTACTGATCCAGGGTTTTCGTTTGTATTCTTGGTGCCCAAGTATGTTACTAGCTGTTGATCTACACTGACGGCTGCTTCTTACAAATTTGTTCGACTACTACAATGTCGACGAACGAATTTGAATTTTTATTTCAAATTGCGTAAAATTTTTACATAGGTTAAAACTCTCAAAAACACGCCAAATCGGAGCCAAGACAACGTTCCTTCTACGCCCATGTAGTAAAACTCTGATTAAGCATAAAGTTTATCATATTTGTAACGAACAGGCCTCCATTTTGGTGGTCTGTTGTTAGCAGAATTCACTGGGCTAGAGGTTTCAACTCGGTCTTGTTTAAGCCAGCTAATGCTCAGGGAAAGGCGTGGGGTTTGTTGAAACTTAACCCAGTCTTGATAGACCGAACTTAAATTTGGGATGGGATACCTACACAAAAAAAATAGAAACAAAAAAAAAAATATGCTACTCAGTATTATCAATCATCACCGATGCCCATCAGCCCAGGACCCTCCTACTCACCTGTTCCTCCATTATTAACTTATTCCATACTCATACCTGAAATATGAACCGAAAAAAACCCGACATCACGAATACTAAGAACAATTTCAACTAGTAAAATTAGTGTAAACATATTTGATAATTTATTAATGAAAATTAACAAAAGTTCAAAAGAAAAAATATAGAAATTGTATGATTATTAATCCAATCGCTATTGTTATAATATTATAGTTAACTGTATATGTGTATACTAATATTTTGTATAAATAACACTCGAAAACATATCCCATATACTCATATACGGCTAATATTAGTACGCGTACTCCTTAACTAAATACTTAACTAATTAAATAATAATTACAAAGAAAAATGCAGGATATTTAAGATAAATAAAAATAAAATAATTATAAAAAAAAATATAAAGAAAATGCAAAAAAAAGATATAATATTAATAATTCTAATAATAATGGTACATATAAAGAAAATATAATTTGGCTATTTACGATTTGTCAAATGCGGCGAATGTGATGGTATCCGTAAATCGTAGGTTCCATGTGATGATGATAACGTTCCGCAATATTATGAGTCGACGGTTGATAATATAACATCCGGATACCGGAGCGGGACAATTCTTGCAATTCTTAAAATGGATGACTTGCAAATCAGTACGAAGATATTTTTATTTTAAAAATGGTTGTGCCACCACAGAATATTCGTAGGATTAATTAAATTATTCAACTTTTAAAGTTCGTAATCCCTAGTTACCTAAGGTTCGCTTTTAGAAGGCACTATTTTGTAACACGTTCGTATTTATGTTTCACTTTGAATTAATCGTTTTGTTCTATTATGTAGATTTTATTATAAGTTGTTATTGTAATTTTATAGATTAATAACGTACAAAAAAAATATCATTTTTATATTTTAGTTTTATTACTTATGATTTATTTTAAGGCATATTTTATAAGATGTATTATTATTATAATTATTTATTATAATTATCAATCGCACGACCCATGACCATTCCTGTTATTCGCGTACGGATAATATATCGTTAAAATATCGGTACGTTATTCCAACGTCCTTCCACGTGCAAGTTTACCAAAATACCGTACTTTACATTTACTATATGTAACTTTCTTAACACTAACTTATAGTTTAAGATAACAATGTTTCTTTTACCAAATTAATAGGTACAATTCCTATAAATCAAACGACATGATCAGATATTATTTTTTTTTTTCATAATGCCCACAAATTTCATTTACTATCAATTTTAAATGGATAAAGTTTGACCATTTTCACTGTACACTATTGAAAAAGGAATAAGTAATGCACCCACACGAATGTCACTAGATATAACTAAATGTCTTATAATATTTAGACCACTTATCAGTCTCAATTTTAAACTTTTCACTTTAAATCCCGAAATGATGATAAATTTATAATTACCAATTAGTTTTTAGATTTTAGTTTTTATTACAAAAAATATACACTACTAAGTCATCATTTACTAGTTCTAATTTCTAGACACGACTGTTCATTTTAAGGCACGTCAACTGAATGACCAAATAATCGAACGGACCGTTTTTACAATGTTTGTTCATATTTCAGGTTTTATCGCTCTCCCTCATAAAATATTCGTATACCATCAAATTAACAAAAAAAAATTCCCGCGTTTTTTTTTCAAAACATATTTAAAATATTGTCAACCCTCAACTTGTAGCGGTCAAGTTGGCTGGCGCTACATATTTTTTGTTTTTGTAATTGTAGGACACAATTAAAGGAACACCAAATGGTATCTCCGTGCCAACAGAATAATACACAATCTTTTTTGACACTTAGAAATGAGGGAGAGGGAACACACGGCAATGCGTTTTGTGTGTGTTCATATTCCTCCCATTATTTTCAATTTAGGTGCAATTGTACTTAAATAGACCAGCTGACCCTGTTGGATACTATTATTTTCAGTTTTTTCCATTTATCTCGGTTCTCCTACATCACATTTATTTATCAAGTATAATTACTGAATTGCCTAAGATCCCACTGTGTGGGTTATACTCTAGTCTCTATACTGCCATTCGTGGTATCTCGTTTACTTATTACCATATACTGTATCGAAACCACCCCCATTTGCTCTTCATTATTTAAGTTATATTTCAGAGTTTGATTGTGTGGTGGCTGAGGTCTCCGCAGATACTGGTGTTCACCCAGAATCATTCGGAAAACAACCACAAATGACATAATGATGACATATTTTATTTATGTCTAAATGGCTGATGGCACACGTAAAAAAAGCACCGGTTTTTTTCTCGTTTCTTTCCCCGTTTACCTATGATACAAGTTTTAATTGCGACTTAAACAAATTTTCTGTGCAACCACACAACTCAAACATAATTAAATAAAAAATATTTCAAGGACATTTTTGGCTCATTTTAGTTTCAATTTTATTTAAGAAAGAGCAGAACAGAACAAAATAAAACTAGTTTGCCTTGAAAAAATACCAAAATACAAAAAACCCTGTGTGGAATGGATCATCCATACCTAAAAGTTAGCATACTCGGATAATAAAAATTTTAAAATTATACATATTACTTATGTTTTATGTTTTTTGGCATATGACATTGAGGCGTTACCAACTTATATTTGCGATTTTCATCGAATGTAGGTAGCGTTGGTTTCTACGTCTACAAGGGGGACGAGAATTGTCAAATTCATTGTTATGACAGTTTTAATCCCCCTTGCTTCATAGTAAACTATGATTTACATTTTGTTCACCAGATGTCAGCTACTTTGTTGAAAATCGCGAATAAAACAGTTGGCAGCATTCTTTCGTCGGCGATTTCCATTACGAAAAAATTTATCTCAGTAAAAAAACCGAGACCAACTAATCGATTTGTCAAGTGTGGGAGAGAAACAAAAATTTTATTCAGTAAAATTTTACTGACGAAATTATTGTATTAGTGGTAGTATACTGCCATAAAAAATTGAAAAAAATACTCAACCGAGTACTTTTTATGGCAACATTCAAACACATCTACATAAATATTGTATTGCAATATCAACAAAATTCTCCCACACTACCAAACCTTTTTTGATTATAGTTCATTTATGGTTTGATTTTGTCATTCTTGTTGTGTACTCTACGGTTTCAGACATCTTAAAAATAGATTTATAGGTTTACAACAAAAATTAAAATGCCAAAAATTAAAATAATCGATTCAAATTAAATAATAAGAAATAATATAATATAAATTATGAAAAAATTATTAAATTTTTTGGTTAGGTTGTCAATATTGTTTAACTATAAAAATTTGCTATAAAAAAAAAAATAAACAAATCGGAGTTTCTCTTTCCCTCTGTTGTAGATTTAATATTACCTTTCTCTGTTCGTGTTCTCAGTATTTTTACTGAGATACATTTTTTCGTAATGGAAATCGCACATAAAGCTCAAAACAGAACAAGAGCGAAGGCGGCGAGCAAAATCGCCTGCCATATTACAAAACACAGAAAACATACAATAAAAACACAACCATCGACGCAGGTGACTACGAATTTTTTCGTTGAAATAATTTATGAGTCTATTTCTTTTTTTATCGCAGACGAAACAATGCTGCTAACTGTTTTATATATACATAAGCTAGTAACACCCCAACGTCATATGCCAAAAACATAAAACAATGTTAGTTTTAAAATTTTTATTATCCGAGAACAGAATCGATTTTGACATAAATATAATATGTCGTCGTTATGTCATTTGTGGTTGTTTTGTATTGCCATACGCTGGCGATCTTTTTCTGTTAGCTACAGCTGATATAGCGGCGATATTTTTTATTTATTCGTCGACGCTCGTCTTTGTCGCTCTTGTTCTGTTTTGAACTTTAACTCTAATTTATTTCAACGAAAAAATCATCGTCGCCTGCGTCGATGGTTGTGTTTGTATTGCATGTTTTTGGTGTTTTGTAATATAACTGGCGATTTCGCTCGCCGAATTCGCTTTTGTTCTGTGTTGTTGTTGAGCTTAATGGTGATGAATGTTTAGTCAATAAAATATTTTAAATAAACAGCAACTGAATTTATGAAATAACGATTCCTGTATGTATTGAGTTCGAATTCGCTTTCATTTAATTTATAAATACTATGCACATTTTTTTTTTCACATTTCCACGGTTTAAGTGCAATAAAAAATAAATGCATTTACAATAAATCATAAAAATTATGATTTATTGCAAATGCACGTTTAATTTAAATACGTAAACACTTAAAGCTTTTTGAATTAATACAATAAAAAAAATTAATTTCGGTTTGGTTAAAAATTAAAAAATTAATTTTCCTATACGACAGGTATGTCACAAAACGCACTCTTCTTCATATATTTGCGTTTGTTCGCCTCGGTTGCAAAGAAAAATTACTAACGGCCGGTTCTTGTGCGACCGTTAAACGTTTTATATGAAATCTGTTTTCGCAAGACGCAAACAGAAAAAAGTCAACGCAAACTTGAATAAATATATTTTATTCGGTGAAAATTTTGTTTGAATAACTTTTTAAATATTTCCATGGAATAAAATATATTTAATCAAGTTTGCGTTGACTTTTTTCTTATTGCAGAACCAGTTTTCATATAAAACATTTAACTAGCGCACAACTAACCGGCCGATAGTCATTTTTCGTGTAACCGGGCATAAGTGTCTCGTTTTTACAGTTTTAAAAAACCTAAGTATATTTTCCCTATTTCAAGCGAGTCGTCTTCTCTTTTCAATCCGGTTATGCACGCATGATGCACATGACCCATTTAATTAATTATCACAAGAGCACAATTACAAATGTAATTTTTAAATATTGTAAAGCTAATGGCTTATTACCCAGTATTATTATCATATGATTATCATAGTAAGTTTTAAGAATACGAATGTGGGGAAAGCATCAAGCCAAGTTACAACGGTGTGTGAAAGTTTTTTAAGCCATTGTGTTGAAATTTCAATTTCTGTAACGGTCAAATCCTCTATAATAATATGGCCCAATTATAGAAACTGGGCTCATGCTATCGTATTATTCAATTAAAATGCAGAAACGCCAAAGTCAAATTTCTCTTGGAAAGCTAAATTGTTATACTTCTATTACGATAAAATATTACATTCAGCTAATATTGACAGACAACAATTGATTTCAAACAATGAAAAATAAATAAATTGAGTTCGAGAACAAAAATATCGAACTCATATTCTTTATTCGGTATAAAATTATTATTACATCTTCAAGATCGATTAATTCAATTCAATCGAAATATTAATAATTAATCTTAGTTTCTCCAATTTTTTATGTGCGAGTTTTTGGATAAATTTAAAATGTTTTTTATCTGTCCATTGCAGAAAATTTTTATATAAAGTGTTGGTGTCGTGCATTTTTATTGTTTTAGTTCTGTAACAGCGCAGCTGATGGTAGAGACCATTTCATTCTACCGACTATAAATTTGATTTATCGAACTTGTTTAACACAAGTAGTAGCAATATAACAAATTTTACTTAGGCTTTTCAAAGTGCTTGAAAATTTTTAACAAGTTTAGAGTGACACTTAAATATTTTTTTTTTTTTTTTTGGTTAATTAGCTTTATCTACAATTGCTGTTGATAACACAATGCAGCACGTTGTCTGAACTTAATTGTATACAATAAAACACTTCATACATTTCTTTATATAAATATCGCAAACTTGTTAAAAAGAGTGCGGCCTGGCCTACATCCGCTATGGTTCTGTGTATACATATCTTTATTGCATTGTAAATAAAATGTGTTACGCAAATATTTATAATTTATAAACTAAATTATTTTCCCATGTTCAGAAGCCTTCTTTACGGCATGGGATAAGCTTGCTTGAATCAAACTTAATTAAAATCTGGTGTTATCCAGTTTATTTTATTGTATACCAAGCTGGTTTTGTACTCAATAATGTAAGAACTTGTTTTCTATACACCTTCTAAATAAAACAGTTTCGAATAAGATTAAAACTATCGGTATATAGAGAGTGAAAGACAGCAATTTTAATTACACAACACCTATCGCCGATTTGTCTACCCATTTTTTTTTTTTACAGAAAAAAAAGAAAATGTGAATGGAACATGCGGAATGTGACAGCATAAAATATTCACACAAATATTTAAAAAGCTAATCAACCATAGCAAATCTATCGATTACGGTAGCAATGAGCCTGTCGAAATATTGGCCATTTATAAACTAATTAAGATTAATTTGAATTGCATTTTGCAATAAAATTATGTTACAGTGCGACCAAAGACTATTCTACGTCACACTGTAAAAGTGATGCGATTCATAAAAAATGTTTATTGATGCGATAGCGTACGTGTACAGTACGGCAATCATGTACGTATACATTTACAATTTGCGATATAAATTAATAAAGTAATTTTCCAGTAAATTAGTCAGATAAGTGACTTAAGCATATTTGTACTATTAAAACAGATGTGCGGCTTTGTAAATATGCACTTACAAAGTGGTTTGTTTATTTCGTTGGCACAAGGTATCGTTATTGATGAGTCGATAGTTTTGGTTAGTCGAATACATGTTGACGATATTGTCTGAGGTAGTAAATTCAAATTTTTATGTGCATTTAAGATGATATTACAAATGTGCAAATAATTTTTTATAATTTGAATTTTATTATAATGAGATCCTCCCCCCCAATCACGTTTTATGGCAAATAACTTGTTTAGCAAATTTTGCTTTAATGTAGTTAGTTTTTATTTCGGATATTTTCAGTTTAAGCTAGTGGTATCCAATAAGCTATAACAGCTTAATAGATCGATTGCAAATATTATATGTAAACAATCTGTTATTTTGAGTCACAGTTCAAGTCCATGGCGGTATACAGTTGTTGCTGTTAATTTAATGTCCATAGTTTATCACACATTTAATCGTTTTCAAATTTGACTGGGCTTCTTATATTTCTACTGCCGCTATCTTATACGTAGTGGTTTTGAACTTGTTATCCCAGCCACTTCAAACCTAAATGTCTTACATCTCAGATCCTCTCCTCCTTCCAGTAGATCACGATACTAATTCGATAGATCTGAAGATAATTTATCTGATCTCTATCCTATACTATATTTGTGGAGTTTTTCTGAAACTATGTGTTGAGCTGTACGAGTATATGGAGGTTATCGTTTAGAATAGTTAGAAACTCTGTTTATGGAACGTATAATTGTTATTATGAATCTACGTGCCGGTAACCATATATTCCTTCCGCAAACTAACTCGGCTGATCCAGCATTAAAGTTCTGTGCCATCGCTCGATCATATATCGTTGCACCTTGTATTATAAGTCGCAGAAGGACTTTGTAGAAGTGATCGGTATCTGGATTTAGTTTACCTGACGGTGTTACTGTGTATAGCGCGCCACTACCGAAAACTTTCAAGCTGGTTGGTTCTTGACCATAGTACTCGATCGCAATAATTAGCTTCAGATGATTTAAAAATTATTGGATCTATTGAATTGCTTTTAGCTAAATTGCGTAAACAAACATAAGAGTGAAGTTTAAGCAAAAATAAATAAATATACAGTGTGACCTATAAGTACTTGGCCCGCAATAAAAACATTTTTGATTAGAGCGCAAATTAGTACTTTTTGTTTTTGCTCTGCTATCAAATTTTAGTTTTTGAGTTGTGTTTCTTTTTCATGTCATGTGCGATATGATGTGATATGTGTTACGGCATGGCAAAGAGAAAATGATTTTTAATTTGCATTTTCGTTGTAAAGACAAGTAAATCTTTGATGTGTGAGGGCTATTAATGTCGACTATTTAGATTGCTTACTGCTGGCGCTATTTTATATAAAAGAATTTATCTAACTCAACAATATTTCTCTAAACAGCTTCGCAATTGCATGGAACGTCAGACACAAATATCGATTGATTTGAGTTTTAACTCCTGTTTAACGACTTGCTCATACACCAATTATGTAAGAAGCCCTCCGCGTGGTTTTATTTTCTGTTTCTGCCATCACTTCACGCAAACCCTGATCTTTCTTGATTGACTGAGATGTTTGGAATTGTCTCAGTGATCTGTTTCTAGACAGTATACTGCAGAAGATGCATAAATTAATTGTTGCGTATGAATTGGGCTGGATTGGAATTCTAGCAAATTTTAGTTTTGTGAAGCTGGATTTGAGTAGGTCATTTCTTAGCGGGCTAAGACAAGTTTGTTTCGGCTATGGTGAATGGAGGTGCTGGATAGTTGGCCGATTGTTTTCGGATTTGTTTTGTGAAAAAATCCATAACCTCATCCGGGATTTATGTTGGAGTCGCGATTCAGCTAAACATACCAGATTCAAACATGATTGATTATGAAAGTTCCTAGCACGGCCGAACTCCAGAACTTCGCTAAAGGTCATTTTTAAATTCCCATCCAATTCTGAATATCTGATTTGACAATATATATTTTTGGGATATGCTTCCCAAGTTCTATTCAGAATAGGCGAATTGTAGAGCTTCATCAAAAAGACACGTTAAAACCCCAATATAAGCTGACCTTTATTATTAGAATCCTAGCCCAGCTCTGCAAAATGAATTTTAAGTTGTCGGTTAAGAGACGGCCTGGTATAATTCATTATATCCGAATCCCATAATTTCGTCAAATCCAGCTTTGCACACCGAATTTGACCACCTTTTATTGAGAAATGGCCTACTTCCTCCATTGAGCATAATGTTAGAGTGCCAATCCAATTCTGCATACCATATTTGACAGTAATTGGTTGAGGATCGGTAAAGCTTCATTGAGCATGGCATAATATGTCCTGTGCAGTATAATTTACTTGGTAATTAATCGAATATGTACCATTGCCTTTGAGATGCCTCACATATTTTTTGTTAAATACTAATAGATTTTAGAGAAATTTTTAATATAATTTAAATAATTAGGGTTTCAGGAAATTCGACTGTAAGTTGTGGAATTGCATTAGGATTAAATTGATAAATATTTATATTATTTAGGAAACCGGAAAATATTAATTTAGAATTACATTTCAGAAAATCTACAGATGTAGGTGAAATAATATTTCATCGAAATATTAATTGGATGGTTGACAAGCCAAACCAATTAACTCCATTTTGATTTTTTTTAAATTTTAAAATCAACGTATACATGATTGGCTCCTAACGGTTTATATTTAAAACAAATTTTGGTAATAATAAGTGTTAACACCACTAAATGACAAAATTAAAAGTAACTAAGGTTGCAATTTATGAGGAATTTAAGAAAAACCATTTTTGTATTTCCTCATTTTTCGCATTCCTTGTTTTATGTGAAGTTAATCGTTTTGGTAAATGAAACATCCAATTGTTGATTGTGTAGATTAGAATTGCGTTGTCATTGTGTTACTAACTATCGACTTCTAGGTGTCTGTAACCGGGCTGATTCAATCAATCAACTTGTTTAGGAAGCCGGAAAGCATTAATTTTGAATTAAATTTCAGGAAATTTTCAGATGTACGTGAAATAATAAAATTTTTCCCTCAGGTTGCTGATTTTGGGAAGCAATTGTTGAAGACCAATACCATCATTATCCATTAAACCTATTAAGCCTTTATCCTTCCTCTAGTAGATTAGAAGTAGATTAGAATTGTGTTGTGCCGTACGATCGCTAGGTGTCTGAAACCGGGTCGTTCCGTCCCAAAAAAAAAAAAAAACCTTTCCTATCCTTCCTATTGTTATGTGTAAACAGGCTGTAGGAATAGGCCCGGCGTTAACCGGGACACTTGTCAAGTACTTGGTCTTACAGTCCAATCAATCAAGTGTGACCTATAAGTACTTGGATGTGAAAAACACTCAAAAATTGGACTTTCATAATAATATTTGAAAGTTTTTAATAAACACAAACATTTCAACACAATTAAATCGCAAACATTTAATTTTTGGGAATAGTTTAAAGGCAATTTTATAAAATAAAATTTTTTAACGAACGATTTTTTTCTCACTACGAATCGCACAGAGGTGATTGTAGTGGTTCTGAATTAATATTTGATATAAGATACCAATCAAACCTAACCACATGCTCGGAATTCTCTGAGCTTTTTGTTATTCGAGAGAGAATAGCGTTAAGTGGAATACAAACAATCTTAAACATCGGATCGCACAGAGATGGTCGAAGTGGTTCTGATTTAGTATACCTATGTAACTCAAGACAGAATATCATTGAGTGTAATTCTTAAACATTTCATCCATAGAGGCCGAATTAAATATTTTTATTACACTCAATGATATTCTCTCTCGAATAACAAATATTTTAGAGATTTCCGAGCATGTAGCTATGAAAAATTGGTTTTGTACATCAAATACTAATTCAAAACTACTTCGATCATCTCTGTGCTATCAGTAGGGACATCAGTAGGGTTTAAGAATTTTTGTATTCCGTCTCTTAAATAATAGAAAACTCAGATATTTCCGAGCATGCGGATAAATAAGATTGATTTTATTTACATCAAATATAAATTTAAAGTCACTTTGATCACCTATATGCAATCCGTAAAGGCAGAGCTAAATAATTTCAAATCTAAGAATATTTGAATTTCACTCAAAGATATTCACTCTCGAGTTTCAGACGTTTAAATTTTTTCGTATTACACTAAATGATATTCTCTCCTGAATAACAAAAATCGCAGAAATTTCCGAGCATGTGGCTATGTAAGATTGGTTTCTTATCAAATACTAATTCAGAACTAAAAATTCGATCATCTCTGCGCGATTCGTAGTGTGTTGTTTTAAAAAATTTCTTTTTATAAGATTTACTCTAAATGTTACTAAAAATTAAATGTTTTCTTTTTATTTTAATTGTGTTGAAATAAATGTGTTTACTAAAAATTTTCAAATATTATTATGAAAGTTTAATTTTTGAGCGTTCTAAGTAGGTACTAATACGGCACAGTGTATATATTGTTATTTTGGCTTAAACTTCACTCCAATTACAATAACCAAAGCAGTGTGGAACCAATGTGGAGAGGCTTTGTTTAAATTCTGTCTGAATCTCTCTTACTGTTGTGCAAAGCTGTGTAAAAAGGACATAGATTGTAATTAGAAATTTCGCGTGCTAACATTTTGGGTGCTAGAGGAAGAAAATCCTCACTAAATAGGTCTATGCTATTTCCTAACCGGTTTTGTGATTCTCTGGCTTGTGATGAAGCATTCAGATTTTATTTGAAGTATCCGTGGGTTACTTAAAGAAAATTGTAATATAATACCCAAAAATTAAATTTTTTAAACACGATAAGCACAACGAAAGGTCGAGACTCGAATTTTATCATTAGCAGTAAATCGTTATATCGGGAATATTACAAAATTAAGGCAAATTCGTTTGTTAAGGTCTAACAAAAATTGTAATTTCATGATCATTTGACAATTGTTATAAGCAGGATTTCATAACAATTAATTAAGAAACGGGCTAGTTCCACTCAGAATGGTTAAATTTCAAATCTTCTGTTTGTCAAAATTTTAGTTAGAATCTCCATTCTAATCTACCAACTAAATTTAAATTTGTCAAGAATTTGTTAAATACTTATATCCTTTTTGAATTGCTTTATTAAACGATCCTCTTTTCTGGACAGCTCGATTGAACTGGAGAATCATTTTCCGAACAATTAATTCTTTAAAAAAAATGTCAGGTTTTAGTCGTTGGTATTTACTGTGTGGAAACAACAAGTGAATTGTTAAAATTAATCCGAACAATCAAATATATCCGGTTAACAGAAATTGGGTATTAAAAAATGTGCCTAAGTATTTATAGATTGTCCACATAAAAAAGAATCAGACTTGCCCTATTATCATAATCAATATTTTCGTAATTAATAAAGTGCAGCTAAATAGGCCACGAATCTATTGGTGTAGTAAAATTATATTTGAAAACTTTCAATTCTTTGAATTCTTTAAACCAATCAGAAGTTGCATGGCCATGTGCTATACACATCTTTCAGGCTTTCATGACCTTTCGTTGCATTTCAAGAACGTGAAAAATTGAGGTACCGTTTCTATACCTAAAGCTGACGAGTTGAATTATACTGTCAATTACAGTTTTTGTCCCGCTTCCCGCAGCCTTTTTGAAATCTTTATTGTTGATAGATTTATTAGAGACTAAAAATGATAACAGTTGCTCAGTTGCTTGTGGCTGACTCCAACTTTATTGCTCTATACACGAGTAGGTTACACTAGGCGCTCTTAAATTTTAAAGCGGAGAGGTAAATTATCCGCTCTTCAAATAAAATACCTCAACCTCGATAAATTTTTAGATAAGTTAACTTTTTACAGATGTCTTGATGCTCTTTAAAGCTATTCTAATTTTATTAAAATGTCGTTGACCTAGAATTTATTTCTATATTTGTCTCAGACCATAGTTCCTTTAAACAAAAAGTTGCTAAACGTAAGTATAACCGAGTTAAATCCAAAACTGCGCCTATTTACCATCCAATACATAGAATAGCGCCTTACCTAATTTCATTCAACCTTTACCGAATCACTGATGCATATGTTTCACTAATGCAAGCGAGTCTAATTTCTGAACTAACATAACTCAAACTCTCAATTAACTCTCGCCCATAGTCGGCTCTGTTTCTTAAATCAAATTAATTAATGCCAAAATGGGTTGTGTTTTTGGTCAATTTTTTATCATAATTATTTACTTACATGCCACAACAAGCAAAAATACTTTACTAAAAAAACAAAAATTTATAGTTGGTGGCCTACCAGCAAGTCCAAATCAATTCCCTTATGTTGTGGCCATATATTTTAAAGATAGATTCTCATGCAATGGGGCCATTATAAATGCAACTGTAATACTAACATCAGCATATTGCATCGTAAAACATGATCCAGATCGGATTACCCACCCGATGTATATTCATCCAATTGGAGGCAATGGATCTGTAAAAATTAGAAAAGTCGCTGAAATTGTAATTCATCCAAATTATCACACATTCGGGAAATTGAAATACGTTGATAATCTTGCAGTTTTAAAATTGGCGGAACCAATTAAATTCAGCCAAACACTAAGTTTTATCGAAATGGGATGTGATGATACCCCAGAAGGTTCTGAATGTATTATAGTAGGATGGGGATGTAAAGTGGATTTCGAACAACCGTCAGACACGTTACAATATGGCACTGTTAAAATTAACAATTTTCAGTTGTGCAAGAAAAGTTATTCGCATTTGATAAGGCTGTCCAATAAAATGATATGTGCTGGAACATATGATAAAGCTTATCCATGCCAGGGAAGCGATCCAGGCGCACCACTAGTCTGCAACAAAAAGCTTGTTGGGATATTTTCGTTTGGCAATCAACATGTTGCAGTTGTTTATACAAAAATATCGGCATACTGCGATTGGATCAGAAATGCTGCGGGTCACACTAATTTAAATTTACACACTCTACAATCGTTGATTGTACATTTATTAATTTGGTTATTAATATTACGATAAAAAAATTAATAAAACGTAATTTACTAATTATTATACGATAGATTTGATGGATTCTAACTAGCGATAAAAATATTTTCAAGAAGCACTCATTAATTCATAAAGATTATGCCGCACTATGCGTGAAGTACCTACTCATCGCTAATTCGTAAACTGTTTTTTAAAACTTATCAAATTTCAAGTTTACACTCGAACGAAAATTGTTGAGTGGATATGAAACGGTTTTATCGGGGAAATCTAATCTTTGATATTTTGCAATAATTTTTTGCATTCCGATCTCCTATAAAACGTAAAGGCATTGTTTTATAATTAAAAACTTGAATTAAAAAAAATGATTTTACTTTTGTAATCGTATACGTGAAGCGGAAATTTACCAACTAAACATATTAGTTTAGTACACTTACTACCAGAGGCAGCAGTGTCGCAAAAGAAAATTTTAAACTGAAATGTTTATTTAATTTAGATTTAGTTAAGAATCCCATTTAGCACAAAAGAAAATACTCCAGTTTGCCAAATCCGAATTTCCGAATATATGCCTCACCATCCATTTTGGTACATTGGCCGAGTACTCTTGATTATGCAGACCCAATATATTCGTACTAACGGAACAAAAATATCTCATAACATCTGTGAGAACGATTTCTACTTCATGCGCTACCAGTTCGAACAAGCATCCAAGTTGCAATGTGGAGTGTGCATATGTTCGTTAAAGACAAAGACCGCTCAACTATAGAGCTTAACATATTCGTACCTAGTAAATTTCTTTTCTTAATTAGTTTGGAAAGATCCTCCAATCAGACGGATTCGAAAACTATCAATTTCTTCGAGGATTTGTCAGACAAATGTGGTGACATTCGCATCCAACATTCCTACTGCAAATTAATTTCAGTTGGTAACTTTAATGCATACCAAAGCCGGCACCAAACCGGATTGCTAGTGGAATTGGAAATTCTGACCATAACCTGATCATAACAATCAAAAAGATCACGCCGATTCTAATTTAACTCAGATCATGTTACATGGAATGAATAAATATTTCCTTTCATCATTTTCCAATCCCAATCCAAGCTTTTAATTTTTTTTAAAAGAAACCGTCGAAGCTGTCGAACAGTTCACACGAAATATAAGCACAACGAAATTTCTTTTGAACGATATGACATCACAAGAAACACATGAGAACAAAAATTTGTAAAATCTGCGATCGCAACTTTTATAACATTTTGGCATTGAAATGTGCGGAAGGTGCTTTGTTGATGGATGATTCAATTCCGTATTGTGGTTCCAAAATGAATTCCATCAACATCTCGGAGGAAATTGTCTTCTGAAACCTGAAGACGATAGATGTAAATGAGGCTATCGGACCCGACGGAATTCTAGTTCAATTATTGAAGGAGTTTGCAAACAACTTGACTCCAATATTAACTAAAAAAGATTTTACTTTCCTATATCCAAAGTAAATACCAGTTCTGAGACGTTAAGTAGAAAATAAACTTTACCCCCCATTTTTAACCTGTGGAGGTTATTGTGTAAAGTACACACAACCCTAACAAAAAATTGAGAACCTGGTCAAGTTCTTTCTTGGCAGTTTGGTTTCGTACTGATAAAATGTTGGTCTACTAATCAGGTTGCAACGACGAAACTGCAAAAAATTACGGGTGTACTACGAAATCTCGGTTTTCAAAATCTCGGTTTTCAAAATCTCGGTTTCAAAATCTCGGTTTGCAAAACCCCGGTTTTCAAAATTTCGGTTTTATTTTCTTCTAGTTCTAATTGCACAAAATAATTAATAAACTTAGCATTTAGCCCCCCATCCAAATTCCATCCCTATTAGCAATTTTCTAGAACTTTATCGCAAACTCGTTTTTGAATTTAGTCAAAAAATCATTTAAGGGTCCCATTTTCCCAAATGCCAAATTTTAAAAATTCAAACCGAGAGTTCCTAAAAATGGGTTTTTTTTATACAAAACCGGGATTTTGAAAACCGAGATTTCGAAAATCGAGATTTTGAAAACCGGGATTTTGAAACCCGGGATTTTGAAAACCAGGATTTTTAAAACCGGGATTTTGGAAAAAACTAGATTTGGACAAACCGAGATTTTGAAAACCGAGATTTCGTTATAACTTGCTTATCCCTATAGTATAAAACAAGAACAAATCGATTTAGCGAATTATACCACCAAATCAGAACTTTAGGAGACTCTCATTATGTGTGTGTATTTTGCCCACTCTAATATAAATTAAATTTTTCTGTATTATTAATTTAAAGATTTTCGGCTTTTTTATAGACAAATATTGTTTACTGTGACATTCACAATGTTTGCGACATTTCGAGTCAGCAAAAAACGAGGCCATTTATCATAATAGACTACCTCAAAAAGTGGAAATGTAATTTAAATTAAGAATTTAATAAGATTTATTATGAATTTTTAAAGTTTCTCCGAATTCTTCTATTCTAATACAAATACATTTAACAAGTTTATTAAAAAAAATCTCAAAAATTACAAATTAAGATCGTCAACCAATTTGGCATTTGGCGATTAGTCGACCCCTATTAAATTGTGCGATTGTCATTTTGTACAAATTTTTACTAAATACACGAGTTTAATAAGAAGCTTGAAAAACTGTGAAATCGTATTGTGTATAAGAAATTGCATAACAATCGATAATAAATGCCAACCGTAACCATATACGTTAGGTTTATGTGACCTGAGATCATTGCTTGTTTCTATTCTGTCCCCACGAGAGTTTTTCCAGATTCTTGAAAAGCACACGTATTTATTGGGTAATAAACGATCGATGACTATTTTGTTTTCCTCATTAACCGTCATTGCGGGAGAATAAAATAAATTCACGTGAACGTTAAATGATTTACGATTCGTAAGTTTTGAATTACAACGAAAACGTAAACATAATAAAATAATTGTAAATACTGCCTGGGATCATTAACTATGTATGTATATCGAAAATCATAAAATTATAAAAAAAATAATAATAATTTTATCTGTTATCAGACGAACGCAAAGATAAAATTATTATTATTATTATTTTGTTATTTCACTTTGCGACTCTATATCACAATTTGTCTCGCGAAAATTTTTTTCTAAATAAAAACGTTTTGTGTGCTTTTAAGAAGATGGAAATTAAAATTAGTCCCGGGGGGTGTATGAACTTTAATTTTTTTTTAGTCTATCTTATTTCGGCAATTATGAAGACGCGTTGATAAACGTCTTTGTACGACATATAAACATATACATATATGGTTAATCGTATACGAACTTTCTAATTAATCGTTTGTCGACCCATCACTGATGATCATAATTTTAGTGATTAATTGCATTTAGTGGGATGATGTCGCAAAATTTATGTTTATAATACCTAAAGCTATCTATACTTAATATTTAGAGGCAATATATCAAAATTAATTTTATCAACACTTTGTATATGCATAGCGTGTGTATAAACTAAGTATTGCCGTGTATAAGTAACAATAAAGATTAAATTCTGGTTTATGTTGCGCGCACAATATCAAATTTATTCAGTGATAATATATTAAGGCTAATAACGTTTATTTAGCTGGGTTATCGACGGCACTGTATTGCTCATCACGTTTCTGGAATGTTAAGTCATAATAACCAAGGAATTCCATCATAATGTTGTAACACAGTTAATTCATATAATGCGAATAGCGCGAATTTCCGCTAAGCGCGCAAAAAATAGAAAGCCGATTTAAATTAATTAATCTTGAAACTCAGTTAGTATTTGAACAACGGTTATAACTTTAGTTATATTATAATAATGGCCACTATTTGTTAGTCCATCACATAAACTTACCACCATTTCGATGGATCCACCATTATACCCCCGATTTTCCACACCATTCATAATTATGGTTTTTATAATCACACAAAAAAATTTAATTTATCACAATTTTCAAATTTTATACTCTTTCGAACCACAAACTATAAATTCGTATAATATGCTTTGTATAAAAGCAACAACTCAATTATTTAAATTTAACAGCCTTAATGTCTAACAAAAATATATATTTCCATAAAAGTACCACATTTAAAAGGTTTTTAATTTTAACGTTCAAATAAATTACTTCTTGAATATTAAATTATTTTTACTTGTTAACAGTTTAATAAATAGAACCGATCGCGGTGATTAATAATTAATAACTAAAAATATTTTGCGAGACGAAACTTTAAAAGTTTTGCTTTGCTGTTTTTTTTTTTTTGTTTTTACTTTAAGATAATTTAACCTGTTGTAAAAAAAAAATAAATTTATAAAATACTTAGTAAACATGTTGACGGGCAATGCTGAATCGCGATGTCACATGTAATTCGATTAAAACGTGATATAAAGTGGAAATAAAATTATTCGTCGTGCGATATGAACTTAAATACCTATGTACGAGTACGTATGGCTATGTATAACATTTACCAAGGCTTGAATATACGATAATGACAAATATTTTTGACATAAGATCATTAGCTTGTTGTTGAGGCCCCCGAGGGGATTGAACCTATAAGACAATAATAAAATTAATTTGTAATATTTAACAGTACTGGACAAGCCAATCGAAGGGTATTAAAAATGTTGTTATAAACAACTTGGTTCAGCATTTCGTGTATTTCATGTTGATAGGATAGTCAGACCTGTGGAATTAACAAATTAAGATTAATGATCTAAAGGTAAAATAACCAGTAATTTACAAAGACAATTTCAAGAATTCTCAAACTTTGTATAGAATTTCGTTTATTTATAATTTAACATTTTTACTAGCCTAAGATACTACGAAGTAGATGAGTATAGATAAGAGGGTAGACGTGGACTTAAGCTTAAACAATTCCGAGTAGTACCTCTCATTGAAAGAAAATTTTTAGTTGTCATTGAATTTCGTTAAATAAAACTAACGGTCACTAAAATTGTAAAAATCTTTTTCCAAACATAAGACTTCCATGCCAATGTGAACACTGGCAGGGAAAATGGGTCGACACTGAATTCTGCACTCAAACAGAGGGGATCATAGTTGTTGAGATACAAACTCAATACCCCGTTCAAGCTTTAACAACTACACCACTTGTCCGATAAATAATTGGTTTATAACATTGTTTAATCCATTTTATCGGATCGATAAATGTTGGATTATTTTGAATTACGCAGTTTACCTAGATAATCCTTTTGTGTCCCTACCGGTTACTATAGAAAGGTTGGTACTGAGTTGAATAAAATACGAGATTGCGAGGATTTGCGAGGAAATACGAGATTGCGAGGAAAATAAATTATGATAATTTGCCAGATTAGAACCTTGATACGACACTATAATGTACTAATTAATACCTGTATGCGAGTCACCACACACAATGAATCATATTAAATCAAAACATTAAAAATATAAAACAAGAAACAAAATACACTGGACCACAAATTTAAGGCACGACTCAAAATTTATCTAAACTTTGAACTCAATTTTATCCTAGGCCGTTAATCCGATCTGAATAGTTTTCTTTAGTTTCGAAGGGCAAATGCTCGAAAATACTGTCAAATTAACGGGTTTCGAGGTTCTATCGGTAAGTGATGTTACAATAAAATCTTGTTTGTTGCAAAATCGAAACACCTGGTCAGATTTGCCAAAACCTGCTTTATTTTTTGACGAAACCCAGTTGTAGAACTGTCATTTCACTTTTGTTTTACCCGGTATAAATTCAAATAAAGATATCGATACGATTTAGGAACGAAAATGTTCATTAAAGAGAGTCCTGAGGTGGGAAAACAAAAAATTTTATCGTGAAATTTTTGTTTTCTTATGAAATATTCAAGTCAACTTTTATCATTTTCTAAAAAAAAAAATTCTTTATTCATAGAAATGTTTCGGAACAAATTTTTTTTCGCTCGGGTTTCATGATTTCGCCTCTGGTCAAAAAGTAGCAACAATTTTGGCAAATCTGCCAGGGTATTATGATTTTGCGTGAAAAAAACATTTGTTTTGTAACAGCCGGTAAGAAGGTCTAACCTCAAATTTTCAGAATCATTTGCCCTTTAAAATGCAAAAAACAACATTCTAATCGGATTAACGGCCTCGCAGAAAATTTTGTTTTAACTACAGAATAAATTTTGAGCGGTGCAACTGTTAAAATTTTGACATTATATTCACCAGAAATTGTTTGACAGATTTCGAAGCTTGTAAAAATACATAACCAATAAATTTAACAGAATGCCTACAGATTCTGGATTCATCTGGCCAGACGTCTACATAAATCTTTTTGCTGCATCAGCAATTGGAGGCTGGCGTGGTGCGTCATTATTATTGTATCCATCAATGTGGGGATGAAACTTTTTCACACTAACTATATGGCTGCCAGGTAATCCAGTTCCGTGAAAGTATAGTTGTGCTGAGCTAAATTAAGTTTTCGTATAACATAAGCCAAATTGGAACGCTGTCTTTCTGAAAGATAATTTAACTTTTCGTGTATAATACTCTGTGCTTTCACTGCAGGCCTCTGTTCTCTGATATTCAACACGGCTTTTTAAAAGCTCGATTCACTACAACAAACCTATAGTTGAATTCACATCATTCGCTCTAAATACTATAGAAGCGGAGAAAGAGGTCAATATCGTCACCACATATTTCAGTAAAGCCTTTGGTAGGGTTTCCCATGGCATCATCATGCCTAAACTTAAAGCCATTGGCTTTCCAGTGCAATTCCCGAATATCAAGAGTCCATATTCTGGATTTTTGGCTCACATCAATCCCCCATTCCATGGAGCCTTTTTGGGAAAGCCATTGTCTCCAATTTCACTATGACCACCGTGTTACATGGAATGACTAAATATATCCCATCATCATTTTCCAATCCCAAACCAAATTTTAAAATCTTTTCATAAGAAGCCGCCAAAGCCGCCAAGCAAATTAAAACTGCTCTCCAGAAAAAATATAACAAAATGAAGTTTCTGTTGAAGAATATAAGGCCAGACGAAACAGAGTAAAAAAAAGTGAGTCCATTAGTACTCTCAAGGAGATGTGTAAACATGGCGTGTGTATAGTGCGTGGTACAGTTTACTTTGAATGAAGAAGGAATGCAATTTTACTTACCAGAATTTTTCCTTTGTTTATTGTCGTTAAATTGGTCTATTACTCTTTCGGTATAATCGACGCAATTGGATTATAACATACTAAAATAACATACATATACAGTGCTGGGAAAAAAAATTGGGCAAACATATTTTATTGCAAATTGCAGTTTTTTTTTGCTAAAATTACAAAACTTTTGAAAGCAATTGGCTTATTGTTTCATTTTAAATACATCTATGACGTAATTTTTTGAGAAAAAAGATTACCTGCAATTTAGGGGCAAAACACCGAAAAATGTCAAAATATTGAAAATACGTTGATTGGAGTTAAAGTAATGGAATAAATTAAACACTTATTTATTTTTTTTTGTTTTTTATTGATTTATAGAAGTTCTATCTTTAATATTAAATCGTCATCAACAAACTTTTTAAAGCTCCCAAGTATTTTTACTTTCAATTTTTCTGACGATATTCGTACTTAAGTACTAAACTTAGTCTAGTATTTTTCTAAGTTTGAGTTGCAATTTATTAAAATAAAACGTATGAAACGTGTCGCGATTATTCGAAACTGGACGAAACTCAATAAAGGAGAATTGTATACATGTATGTGTGAACAGAAAAGACAAAAAACAAAATGGCGGGAGCGAGCTTGTGCATGAAAGTAAAAGGCTATATTTGAAAATGTTAGAAGAAAAAGATGGCGGCATCCAAATGTGAGAGCAAAATAAAAATTTAGGTTTAAAATGAATATTTTTATTTTATTAAATTTGCGGTATAAAAATATACATACATATATACATATTATATACGAATCTAAATTATATTTTAGTTAATTTTTTAATTATTTTTTATTATTACACAATTTGAAATTATTCTTTGATTGTAATATTAAAAGTTTAAACAATTTTCCAAATAGGTACTATGATTATTGCACATCAAGTTTATTATTTTCGCATTTGTTTTCTACCTAAAAACTTAAAACTGAACTAGAAATTAATTAATTTATGAAAACAATATTTGAATAGATATAAAATATATTTTGATGTAATTTTATTTAAATTAACGCACATCTTTAAATTTTTTTAACAAAATCTTTTTTATAAAATTACCAAACTCATGTCGTGAGCATGAAAAATAAAAACAAACCATGTACTACACACATTACTACGAAAGTAAAATTGCGGTAACACAGTATGCAGTAGTAACAACACAGTATACATATACGCACCACTACTGAAGTATCAATTCTTAGACTTTTTTGTAATATTTTGAAGGCAAATACGATAGCTCAATTTTGAGTTTCGTCTTGTTATACTTGGGCTTGAATCGATTTTGGGCACTCTTTTGCTACATTATAGCTTCCTAGCTTCATTATAGACCAAATATTTTCAATGGGATTTAAGTCTGGACTGTACGGAGGCCAGCTCAACACATCGATACTTGTTTCTTCGAAGTACTTTTTTACCTTTAAATGAAGAGATAAGAAAAAGAAACCAAGTTTTTAACAAATTATTTATGTATATATGAAAGCCAATTTTTATATCTATAATTCAAAATTAATAACTGACAACTTTGGCGGTATGGCACGGAGCGTTGTCCTGCTGAAAAATAAATTTGCAAGTCCCGCCAAAAAGCTTTAACACAGAAGGCTCAAATTCGTTGTGTAGGACCTGCATATAAACAGCTGCTGTATAATGCTGGAACTAAGGAAGCACAATCGACAGGTTTCATTTCCAGAAAAGCATCCCCAGACCATAACTTCTTCATTTTTCGGTGGAAGTCTTAAAAGACAATCGTTGTTAAGCCTCTCGCCCGGTTTTTTCTTACGAGAATCCTTCCATATTCAACATGAAGCTTGAATTTTGATTCATCGGAGAAAACCACATCATTCCACATCTCTGGAATCCAAGAAACATGCTTCTGGGCCCATAGTGAACATTTTTTTTTCACCACTAATGTGAACTCAGGCTTTTGGATTGGTTTAAGTGCTCTCAAACCAGCTTTAACAAGTCTTTTTCTCACTAAGCTGGATGAAATTTGTTTACCCCTTGCTCGCTCAACATCCCATCTGATGTCCGATGAAGTTCCGACGACATTGTTATATTATTAAACGATCTTCCACTGGCGTTGTCTTGCTGGGCCTTCCAGAGCCTTTCTTTCTATGTGTACTGCAAAAAAAAAATAGAGGCAATAAAACATAGAACGGTAGGCGTATAATAAAATAATTGCTTGCCCAATTTTTTTGTACATCAGTTGCGGGTGCGTACTAGTGTAATAAAAACAAAAGGCGGTCCAGCAAAATATTAATATTAAAGATAGAACTTCTATAAATCAATAAAAAACAAAAAAATAGGTGTTTAATTTACTCCATTACTTTAACTCCAATCAACGTGTTTTCAATATTTTGGCATTTTTCGGGGTTTTGCCCCTAAATTTCAGGTAATTTTGTTTCTCAAAAAATTACGTCATACATGTATTTAAAATGAAACAATAAGCCAATTGCTTTCAAAAGTTTTGTAATTTTAGCAAAAAAGGCTCCAATTTGCAATAAAATATGATTGCCCAATTTTTTTCCCAGCACTGTATATGTTATACTGTCGATTCTAACTTTTTTTCATTTTCATTGAAAAACTGAACAATGGTCGTTCCATATCTCGTAGTAGATATATTCATGATCTGAGTTCATGTGCAAATCGAATTCGTCTCGCAGGAAGTTTATAAGTGGTTTAGCTTGAGGAACAGCAAAATTAATATTGAAACCCCGCTCATAATCATCGCCAAAGATGATAGTCTCCTTGGAGAATTTTTGAAATTCTTTTAGAATATGGAACAAGGACGAAATGTATGAACTTCATTATGCCTTCGAGATATTTATTCGGCGACTACAGAAAGCATCTTATTCCCATTGAGAAGCTGAAGTTCAGCCGTGTATATATCATCAATGGGTTGTGTTGTTACGCTCATACCAGTTGTTTGTCCAACGATGATTTCCTAATGCGAGGTGATTGTATAAGTTCTACTTGTATTTTTATATATTGCTACTCCGGCAGCCCACTGACCATCTCTCTTGAACTGAATGCAGCATTCAAACGTAGGAATATTAACATGCTCGTCATTGCGCAGCCAGGTCTCGGAAAGCAAATTAATAGACAATACCTCCTGTGACCTGAGACTCTGGCAGTTCAATGTTAAAAACGAGGCGTCATTCTATAACCTTATTTAGTAGAAGACATGATCATTGATAGTCGACGTGATGAACAGCTCCTAGAGACTCGTTACTCGTGATAAAGCAACATACACAAGTTGTTGACTGTTTTTTACAAACTCGTGAATTCGAGATTACGTAGTTATTTTTTTCAGTCTGTCAGCACACGATTTTGGCAAAACAGGATTACTGCGTTTATAGAACAAGATTACTACAATCGGGTTGTAGGAAGAAGATAAATGTGAAGTATAAGAAAAAATCAGTAGGATTGTATGGTGCTAGGGAACATAAGTCATTTTCATTGAACTTAGACAGGAAAATTGTTAGATTGTAAATTAAATTTTAAAATTTTTTTAACTGTCACAGAAATTTTTTATACGTTTAGTTTATATTAATTTATTGTAACTGATTCGATGTAATTCAAAATCGGCAAATACGAATTGAAATTGTTTTATTTCATTAATTAAATATGAATTTGAGCGTTTACAGAGTTACAAAATCGAGTTTGTGTCTGTCACCATAATGCGATTGCAAGAAATCGCGGTAATTTTTGTGTATGTCCACGGTATAAGAGTCTGCAGTTTCGTAATCGTAATTCGAGATTGATGGAAATGTCGATAGTTTCTATTTAATTTTTAAATTTTGTTATTTTGTTTTCCCTTTGTTAGGTTACCCCTATTATACATATGCATACAAGCATGCCATGTATTGTACAAATTTGTTTTTATTGAGTTTGTTGCTTTTTTTCAAACGAAGTAGGTACCTCATTTCCGTTCGTTTCATTTACAAGTTTATTCTAATACAAAAATTTTTGGTAGGCGCAACACATCAAAAATGTGTGCTAAGAAAGTGAAAAGAGCCGGCAACTAAGGCTTCCGAGTTGTCAATCTCAGATCACAACTTTTACCAGATGGTTGCATTGGTTGTCAATATTTCTAAAACTTCTATTCCATCTTCATATAGTAATTTAGGTAAATACTCGAACGCCTGAAAGAGTATACGCGGCCAATATCAATTGATTTATTGCCGTCACGACAGGTTTTTTTTTTAAATGCATTAACCAACATCTAGTGAAGTATCTTGAAATTAATAGCATCACTCCAGTTAAACAGTTTGGCTTTCGTGAAATTCGCTCCACAAACGATCTCTTGACATATGTCGCAAACAAATGGAATCTTACCCTAGAACAACATAGAGAGGCCTACTACAATTCATGGAAAGTGTTACGTGTGCCAAGCAATTACCCTCATAAACCAAATTAAATTTAACAGCAAAGCTCAATTATTGGTTTATTGTTTTTATGCAGGTTATTAGATTAATCAAACCATAAATTAAAAATAATTTTCCGAAAACTACAAAGAGATTACCAAAATTATTTATAAGAACAATATTTATAAGGACATCAAACATAGGTAATGTTTATTTAATGATTATGAGATTTAATGATTAGAAAAACGCGCGGTTTTTCAATGATATGATGCGCGGTCCATAAAAACCATTTAGTTTACTATTTATTTGCACATTTGCAGTAATTCTGAAAAACGAATCGTTTTACACTGTTTGTCATTCGAAATTAAAATGTTAATATGATAATTAAAGATAAAAATGTTACGGTATGATACGGTTAAGCTAGACGATGACACCGAATTTGCATATACATATAGTATTACTTTCAATTGAACCTTACATATTTCTTATGTTTAAATGAGTGACCTTGCACCTTAAAATATTTTGATGTAAAGTTCGAGCATAATACCTAAGTATTTGAAATTAGACGTCTTTCATTCATCAGCGAGCTTAGTCAGTGTGAAATTGTTGTTCGAGTGATTGAAATTTAGCCTAGACGTGTGTGTAAGTAGTGTGACCTTAAATCTTTTTGTACTCAAAAATAAATGTTCGTGTGTCTAGTGTTTAATCAGTTGCTAATTAGAAAATTAGTCACTTTTAAACAAATTTGGTTTACGCCTTGAGAGATAAACATATACCTCTTTTATTTATGTTTGATATAGTTTTATTACTATAAGAATATGACAAAACGATTTTTAATATTGACATCCATTAAAATGTGGATAGAAAATATTCGCGGCATGAAAGCCTATCATTGTCCTCCAAACATATAAAACATAAATTATAGTTTAGAGCTATATTGTAAAGTTTGTCAGATTGCTAAAGTATTCAGGAAAACGGCATTTTTCCCTTCACTTAATAAATTTTATTTTTAAAACTAAACTTTCGTGCGTGAGCAGTCCGATATTTAGTAATAAATTGCATTGAACAATTTTAAAAATATCTTGAAGAACTATTTTTTAAATGTTTAATTGTCAAACTAAAATTTGGTTTATATTTTCTTTTTTTTAAGTTTTTTGTTTGAAATTACTGTTTTAACTATTGTAAAAAATCTGAAATCATACATGTAAATTACAAAATAGATTTCTTTAAATAAATAAATAAATAAATAAAAGAACGCGAAATATGTCTGCGTCTATGACCTATTAGATGGGGTGGTTCGGTTCAAGATTTTATAGTATTAAGATGTCCAACCCTTGTTCGACAATGGAAGACGATAATTGATATGGTTAGGCCAAGGATGTAACTAGCAAGATGTGCATGATGCAACAGATTTTGGAAAATACATTTGGAAAATGAATCCTTCCATAACATCTTCGATTGCAACCGTTAACTGCAAAACTGTGCGTTTCGTTTGACCAACGTAACAGTTCTGACAAGATCTGAAAGTGTATTTATATATTCCGGATTTGTTTAAGCTCGGTATTTTATCTTTCGTACTGTACCGAGCATGACTTTCATGTTTTCTTCAATTTCACGCAGCTCAACCATTAAATTTATAATTAACCATCAGTTACATGTTAAAAATTACCGAAGTATTTTTAAGAACTCAGCTATAACTTGTTCTTATCGTAATTAAAAACCTATAAGTTGGTTTTATTAAATAAAAATGTTGTGACCGACACTAACCGTAGGAGCTTTGATTGTTATATGAAAAAATCTAAACACATTTTCAATTATCAGTATATAGTGATTCTGTAGGACTGTAGATTTTTTTTATCAAATCAAACATTTATGTCTGATTGTAGTTATAACAATATTCACCAAATTCATACCACGACTTTCAATATTTTCCATAAATTTTGGCCTATTTCATACTGAAACTGTGGTCCAATGCCTAACTTATTTTATGGAGACTGACTTATTTGAACGTATACAATAAGTGTCCTCTTGAATAGACTAATTGTAAACTTATTTGACCTTTATAGGAGGCTTCTACCCATAGGAGAAACTTATTAAATTATGCCAAACAATGTCTACTATAAGTCACCCCGGGATCAGGTGAATATCGTTTAAACGTATAGTCTCAGAGAAATAAGTCCGATGCAATCGGATAACTAGATCTTGATGGCCAATTGATCTTGTTGCTTCGAGATATAATGCATCCAGCAAATTCTGAAACCACATATTAAGTGCCCATATTTTCCAATAGGCTGTAAAAAACTTTGTATTATGGTACGATAACGTTAACAGTTTACCTTAACAGTATAACCGACATCATTTCTGAAGAAGTTTGACGGCTCCACCTGCTTAAAAATCACTCCAAACAAACGCTGTGGGTGATTAGGCTTTCCTTGAATGACACTTGGATATCGAGTCGAATCACATCAAAATGAAAAATATCCCAACAATGACGCAGACTTCATTTGTCGGCTTGGTTTTGAAATAGATTATACGGAAGATGTACTTATAAGCATTAAGCAGTCTTCTCTCTACAACGCAGTAGGATGCTTTCAATCTATATAAAATTATTTAAGTTTCATAAGTCTCGACGATTAAAACGACCAGTTTGGGACGGCAACGCGGAATACATCGTTTTCAAATTCGATAGTTCGTTCAATCACAAAAAGTAAGTCAGCAATGTACAACATTACTGTAACGTAGAAAATGATATAATATTTCTTTGAATCTAAGAAGGCCCTAAAAATTTCAAATTATTTTGTATTATTCTTTACAAATCTCCGTAAACTTTGTTTGAATACGCCAATTTGTATTTATTTGAAAATAATGCCATAGACAGACTACTGGTTTCATAACTATAATTTCGAGATGATGATTTTTTAAATGAGTAGCATCTTACTTTGGGAATTTTACAACAACAATTCCATATAAATTTCAATCCGGAATGAATAATTTAATTCTACCTAAAAGTTGGATTAGAATTATTCCATTCTTCGCGTAGTTCAATGTTCACCGCTCGGTTAATTAATAAAATAATTTTATTTTTATGAGTAGTCACTCTGGGAGTATTGTAGTATTTTTATCGCATAAAGGATAAAGAACCAAATGACATAAATCAACGATACAAAAAATGAACTCCGATACTAAATTAATCTGAAAAATAAGACATATTTATATCGAAAACGCATTTTATGTGTTCATAAATATTTGTTATGACATAAAATTAAATCGCATGCTTAGATTAATTTTACTAAATGTTCATACCAACCGATAAAAATATAAAAAAATCGCTTGGCTGTTACTTTGGTCTCAAATTTCATTCCTATTTGAATAGGAATAATATTTCCCAAAGTGGTCTTACCACAGAGAACTCAAAACACAATACAATTTCTTTTGTCTTCTCGTTTAGTTTTAAACAGCAATGGAGTAGGCATTGCCAAAAATGTCAAAATTGACATTTAATTGACTTTTAAATTGTCAGAAATGATTTTTCTATTGATAGAATAGAAAAAAATGTGTTCCCACCAACCAAATATCTCAATGACAAATAGAAAACTCAAAGGAAACTAGATTTGCTTGGTAAACTATTAGTGTCCGGAATCTCCATTTTTGATGCATTCGGCGTCGTGAGGAATAAAATGCATCGAAATGAGAAAAAATATCTCATTTCGAAACTGAGTTCAAATTTAGTTTGAAACTATGGTTAAACATGACACACTAGTACGAAATCATGATTTCGAGTTAATCATAATTACGAAACTGACAGGGTGTCTATGACATAAATCTAGAACACCAAAAAGGAGTCATGAAAATGCATTGGTTGCCCAATACTGAGGTATATATAATTTATCTTATAATTTAAAGAATTCTTCAGTGGTTGAAAACTGCAATACTATTTGAGCTACACTAAAATCGGCAAAATAGCTTTGGTGTGAAAGCTGGACAACGAAGCTGGTGAGGACAGACAGAGTATGATTGCTTATCTTATAAGGGATGCAAAAAATACAAAAACAATTATTTATTTTTAAATTGCAGACAGCCAAACTTGATCAAATTGGACATTAAATAAATTTATGAAAGAGCGTAAGCTTCGTAAAATTTTCCCAAAATTAATTAAAATAAATTGTGCGAAGAAAAGCAAAACGATTTGGCTAAAAGTCGAAATTAAATATCTTTATCCCAAATTATCGGAAGTTGAATTATCTTACACCATACTTACATCGATTAAAAATAAAGAATATTGCATCACGAATTCGACAATTGGATAATTTTCATGAACTCTACGGTGGAAAATAAAATTAAAAGAGCTTTGGTATGAAAAGATTAAATATTTTGAACAAAAATCACACAATTTGATTGAATCATCCGCAAACTTAAATTTGCTGAAAAAGGTTTAAATTTCACACCAATGACCAAAATCTTCTAAAACTGCGATCCTTGATTTAATGGAATGTGGAAATTGAAACGGCGATTAAATGACAAAATCAATGGGTGATTTAATATCAGCAAGCAAACCAATTTTTAGAATCAAGACGTGCTTTTAATTCGTTATTGTCGATTGTAAATTTTACAAAACTTTTTTATAAAAAATTTAGCAATTGCATATAGAATTTCAGAAATCGACCAAGTTTCGTCAACCTCTGCTCGTCTCCACTATAGTTCAATATACTACCAAAACAAAAATAGAATGGTTTGAAGGCTCAACTTTTTAGAACTTTGTAGTAAAATCAAATTACTTAGTCTATGTCATTGACGAAACGAGCTTCAATCCTGGAGTCTGTCGATCGATTGGGTTATTTGGCTATCAAGTATCCTACAGTTGTAGGATCGCTGGCTATTTATTATTAATTCTGTCATCTTACAGATTAATGATTACTTCAATATTTTATTTAATTCAGGTTTAATTCTGGTTTATTTAATTCTGTTTAGGTATTGGGGGCCTTAAAATTCTACTAAACATCCATTATTGATATATTACCTTACAGATTCCAGTTTAGCTGTTTTTGGATTTCGTTTGGTCATTTTTTTAAATTTTATAAATAAAAATATTTGTACTAGATTAACGATGACAAGGACAAGTGACAAATCAACAGATTCACCAAGATTCTATCCGTTGAAGATAGAAAAGTTGTGCGTTCCTTGTGCTTTGATATTACAATGTTTGGTCACAGAATATATCAGAAACGACAGTAAGAAACCAATTTTTTTTTGACAATACTCCTAAAATAGTTCCCACGTTCACCAATAGATGGCTCTAATTTAGAAAAAAAAAATATTTTGTAAACATTAAAGTTTTAGAGTGTAAATATAAATTCTCTCTCTTCGATTTCTGTCAAATTGTTTGCGATCATTTGTCAAACAATGAGCATTATTATTTATTGTTATGAAAATGATTCAAATTTACCACGGGCATAGAATATATTATATTCTTTAGCACGGGTATCAAATATTTTTGATGGAATATGCCCGGATTGGGAACAATATTGTTTCCACGGATTACAAGCTATATCAGAATGAATTTAGTTCATTCGGCATAATTGTACCTTGCAGTCAACATTGTCGCATTCGAGTCTGACATGAGAGCCCCAAAAGTTGCGTCTCGAAGAATTCCAGAGACAAGACATTATACTCATTTCAACCGTACGCTTAACGAAACAAGGGCGATTAGACTGGCAAGACGCTATTGGATTTGTCGATGATGTAAAGCGAATCAATGTAGCGATTTCACGTACTCCAGCATTACTTGTAATTTTTGGTAATTCCTACTTATTGTGCATCGACCAAAATTGGCGGTAGTTATTGTGTTCAGAACAACACTTACGCCGGATGAAGTTTACCTGAAAATTTTAAAAATAAAACAACTGATTAATAGAAATTTTCGGCTTTTTATTAAAAATTTTTCATAAATGCGTTAGCTTGGGTTTCTTTCTACAATACCAGTGAGAGCTTCCGAACGAACCGAGAGCGAATCAATTACTTATTTTAAATAGATGTTATGGTGGCAAAGGTAGCGTTCCCATTATAACATGTCCCAATTTCTAGTCAATTTTAACATCGAATCCAGCATTACGGATTAAAGCCACAATCTAGCACTCATCGGCCGAACTATTTTTAATATAATTTCGTGTGGTGTTAAATTGAAGACTGTTTGGAAAACTAGTTTAGTATGCTTTGGTATTTGTGTGGCTTGGCCTTATTCACATCAATGAGCCAATTCACGGCTTGACCTTATTAAACTCGTAACTAGAATATAAAAATTATAAGATAACACTTTCATTAGTACCATATACATATAATATCAGGACTTACGCAATATTTTATCGGGCAAACATTTGATTTAGAGTTCCCTCGGATAACAAAACTAGCGGTCACAGATTAACAGCGTTAGTTAAAACATTCATTAATGGTGTTCCAGGTTTTAGTATAATTTCGATCATTTCACGTGCGACAAGATAAAATGAAAAATTTGACTTATAGCCGAAAATTCTCTGAACCCAGTGTTCATTTATAACATCCAAAATATTTAAAGCGGGTAACAGTATTTATCGATAGCGAACATTATCTGGCGGTACAAATACAAAGAAATTCGACTTATACCTGTCCAGTTGAAAATCAGTATGTAAATCATAAACATGGATTTCCCGTTCAGCTAATAATTCAGCTCTAATATATGAACTAGGAGGATTACGAATTACCAATTTGCCGCATAGTTCCGTCGAAACGGCACACATCCCTAGAAATAAAACAATATTATAATAGTTAATTCATTTCTAATAAATTATTAAAACTCACTTGTGCTGGAACATCATCATTTGTTGTAATTTTTTCATTTTCCTTCCTAATATGCATATAATTTTGTGTGTTGTGCTTGTGACAAATACCTCGTTGCTGTTCATGTAGCCAAAAGTGACATTTCTTATAGAGAGAGCCAATTGAGAGGAAATTGTAGTTGTACACTGCGAAGATATTTTAATTTTTTTGAAAACTGCTAGCGCTATCTACTATCTACCATTTAAACAATTTTACCACTCCTATTTTGATGTAAAAAATTTAAATATTTGAGACGAAAGAAATTCATATAAAAATGGAGTTATGTCGCTTCTGTTATATATTCTGTGGTTTGGTGGTCTCTGGATGCAATTTATTTTATTTTGATTTAATTTGTTTTAAGAGAAAAAAAAAATTATTTAGTAATACAATCATTACATGACATTTATTTTATTTTATTATACCGTTCGGTTCTAAATAATTAATCTTTAACTCTTAATAATGACGTTTTATTTCAGGAAATTTACCATTAAGAGGGCAGCTTAATTAATTATAAATTTCTTTTAGGATGTATTGCAAAAAAAATAAAAAATTATTGTGCTGTCTTGTGCTAACCCGCCTTACATTATATTTTTAACTAACAATTTACTAACTATTGACTACTTAGGTGTCTGTAACCGGGTCGATTCGGTCATATCTAACATGCCAATCCTATCCTTCCATCTTGTTAAATGTAATAAAGGTGTATGGCGGGCTCGGCGTCATCCGGGAGTTTCGCTAAATTGCCTGGTCATACATTGCAATCAATAAAATCAGGGCCTATTTATATACTTTCGCAATACGCTCAGATAAAACGAGTGGCAAAGAACCACGGCGAACCGTATCACGTTAATGAGTTATGTTACAATGTTTTCTACGCGATTAAAAATTAAACGGATCAGTTGAAGCTTGCTTTTACCAAAACCAATATAACATCTGCAAAAATTTTCAAAATTGAAAAAACCGAATTGATAAGTTCATATTTAAAACATCGTACTCTGAAAACAAATTTCAAGAAACCGATACGTTGTTCGGAAAACGTAATTTTCCTTCTAAGTTACCCGACCTGAAACCAGCGTATTCTAGTAGAATAAAAATCAAATATAATAAAAAAGTGGTCTCTTATCTTTAATACAATCAAACCACATTCCTCGCTTTTATTCAAACTTTTACAATAATTTATTGTAAATGCAACTTACAAAAGTTAAGAATTTTACTACCGGGACGATCTTTGAATTAACTTTAAGCACAATTTAAATCTTTTTTTTAATTGATATTACATGCTTTTATAATTTTTAATTATTATTTTATTTTATTATTTTTATAGCATAGCTACTACAATATTTTGAAATGTGATACGAGTAGTGAGACTGAAATAATTTTATAATTAATAATAGTTGTATTGAATTACACTTGGGTGCAAAAAAATCGCACATTGCTTAATTTTCCACAAAAGTTGAAAAACATCAAAAAAATCCAATATTTATTTAATTGTTTTTTTAATTTAAAGTCTATTTCAATACCTATCCAGTGGTACCTTTTTTGTACTTGTACCATGCCAACAAAGTGATTTTTTGTCAAATGCAAATAGCAGGCTTTCGAATTAAATTCTTAAAATAATTCAACAAGATCAATACAATAGCATGCCATGAAATATCTCGCTCGAAATTGTGATCATTCGCATATCGACGCTTAGCCTGAACGATCCTCTATTGATTACGTCTTCAACCGGAGCAAAGAAATGGATACCACACCAGAGGTTGCACTAATTTATGCGGGGCAGCACCAAAGTGAAGTGGCTCTACAACTAAATTTGAGCCGATTCTCCGTTCGCCGAGTGTGGCAGAGATATCAGGAAACTTTTGGCTTCAGAGGGCGACAAGGATCTGGCCGATCTCGTGTTACAACTCAGCGTGATGACCGCTTTCTTGTAACAACTTCGTTGTGAAATCGCCGTATGAATGCGGTTCAACTGGGACGGTGGCTCCAAGAAGTTCGTGAAGTCAAAGTCAGTCGATGGACAGTTAGAAGACGACTTCGAGAAGTTTAAACCAGAGATGTTGCTCCATCGGGTCTCCAGGAGCTGCGACAGGCGATCGTAGAATACTTTTGCCGTAGGGCCAGGGGAAGGAATACTTCTTATTAATAAAACTGTTTTTTTTTTATTTCCATGTTTTAATTTGATTTTTACCCTTAATTTTCATGCTGACAAATTCACAAAAACGTGTACCAATCAGTTTGATGGCACGAATAAATACAAAAGAGCACTGGATAGGTATTGAAATAAACTTACAATCTGCAATAAAAAAAATTAAACAAATATTGGATTTATTTTTTTGATATTTTGGTACTTTTGTGGAAAATTGCGGAAAGTGCGAGTTGTTTGCACCCAAGTGTATATTAACGATTTGTTTTATTGTTCAAAACAAACCTAATTTTGCATCAAATCGAAGTTCAATTCACAAGTTAATTATTTTATTTTGTTATAGTTATTTTGCAATAACGTCACAAAGCAAAATTTAAGTACAAAAGTAGTTATTTCAATATTGACGATTCTAAAACTAAGAGTGTTTAAGCAAGAATATCGGCAAAAAGGCATTAATAAAAATTAGAATGTCAGTAATTAGTGTCCAGGTAATGATGCAACGGCTCTAGCAAAATTACTTAATCATATAAATCCGTTTTTCTGAAAAACATATTTTTTGAGTTGTGTCACCCCCAAGCGGGGGTGCGATATATTTACGGCAATCATCAATGCAAGCAATCATTTAAAGCCATTTTACTACAACTTCCTACCATAATATGTAGTTTACTTTTGCTTTGTAATCTTTTGTACTTATAATGATTGACATTGTGTAACGTCGCGTAAATCCCCGTATACACTGAAAAGAATGATTCATTCATATAATGCGCACATGTTAAGAAATGCGGCAATTTACTTCAACCCGTGTGTTTTGATTTCTAATGTATAGTAAAATAATAGCGATAGATTATTTGCTATCCGAAATGTGAGTTTTGTTTTGCAAACATATTCGCAATTGCATAATGCAAATATACCAATTTTAACCGGCTACTCTCACTTAACGACCTTCTTAGAAGTTAACATAAAATAAAAATTACAATTTCATTTAATTTCACATTAAAATCGACAACCACAACAATTATATATTAAATTATGTATATAATGCGTAAAGTTGATTAAAAATCCCCAGGTATTGTAACGTTTGTGGTTTTTGTGTTTTTGCATCTTGTACTTGTTGCGCTTGTATACGTTACGGTTAAAGTCCGTAATCGGTAAATGTCTGAAATTTTAATTTTTTAAATTCGTTTACACGATTAAAAACCACGATTAGCTCGCGCGAGCCCGTTAGAGTTAGAAAGCCTGTTAATCCCTATATTATATTCCGAAATCCAATTTGCAATAACACCATAAAAAATACTCCGTTTCAACTCTCATTTCATAGATTTCGAAGCAATAAAACAGTTTTTTCCAATTTTTATTCGATAGTCAATATTTACCTATTTCAGACTTTTACCGTAACATATCCAATTTAAGCCAAAACAAATAATTTTATGATTTGCAATTTAATAATGCTGCCTTAGTGCCTTACATGTATATTATGTACGTATATCTGCAAGTGCAGATCACTCCAGGGAATTTTTGTAGATCATTTTGGATATTAATAATGGTGACTCGCGTTTATTGTGACTTTTACACTCTAGACTCATACCCATCGTCTTCTATGTACTTGCATGTGGAATTTCGTATGGTGGGAATAATGGAATATTTTTAACGTACATTAATTACCTATTTTATAGATAAACCGGTTATATGTAAATAGTTCTTAATATAATTAAAAGGAATTTTATTTTTTTTTAAATTTTTATTTTATTCTTATAAAGTAGATTACAAAATGAAATAGTCAATGTGAGTCGTATAATTCGCTTATTTATTTGCTTTAATTTCATTATCTTTATGGCGCTGCACGCACTACCTTTAGATTATAATTTACAAGCCTTTCGATTAACCCAAAGGGTTTGTAACCGTAAAGATTGCAAAATAAAATTTTTATTGATCAAGCTGTTATTGAAATCCATTCTAACTAAAGTTAACGATTTCCTGTGTTTTACAGCAATATACCCAAAGAATACGATAACACGGTTAAAGCTTATTGTCATCGCGTTTGTTATTGTCTATAGTCTTCAAAAACAGCCACTTTTACCTTCACATAATTTCGTGTTCTATATACGAATTTCTAGTTTAAGCTTATCTTTACGACACACCTTATATAAGGTAACGAGGATTAGTCGGATTGGATTTCTAGCATCATCAACATCAGCTTGTTTCACTTGAACCTATTGTATCTCAATTGATATATCGCTTATTATAATATTAAGCGATGTATCAATTGAGATGCAATAGGTTCAAGCGAAACAAGCTGATGATGATGCTAAACATCCAATTCGACTACTCCTGTGTACATCGATTAATGCATGTATACTCGTATATGTGATGAAATTACGTTAAAGCATTTAGATTTATTGCGAAGGTGACAGTGAACGTATACAGTTTAATACTTATTATGAATTTATTAACCAGATAGGTAGGGTAAAGGGGTATATTACTATACATCTTGCGGTTCCTTTCTTTGGTTGTCCACAATTGTATGGGTTCAGCGTAATCGATTCCTCGCGAAATTACTACCCGAAATGAATTTGACCATAAGAGATTACCCATGAATTGCTTCATGTTGCGGTGTTTGAGACTAAACAGAGGACACATTTCTGAACCATAGAGTATGCAGAATGCAATTGTGTTTCACTAGTAGCATAAGCGTCTTCATTATCGCTGTCATGTACTGCTATAATCCAATAAGGGCTCCCTGAATTAAAAAAGGCTGACTTAAAAATGTTGTTTTTTCAGACTTAAAACCAGCGTTTTTATTTCATTTTAAAATTGACTTAAAATCTGTAATGAAAGTGAAATAAAAAAAAACTGACTTTATTAATGCATATCATAAGTCATTTTCAAAATAATTTTAGAAATGTGTTTATAAATGACATAAAATGTATATTTAAGATCGAAATGAAACGTAAAAATGTATAATAGTAAAAGCCCGATTATCTGGCATCCAATTAACCGGAACACTCAGTTAACCGGAATTTTAATTTTTAGGATTTTTTTTTTGTTTTTTTCTCTTTCTTTTCTCTTTCATGTGCATTTTTTAATTCATTTTGAAATTAGCAATTGTTTTTTGCACAATTTCATTAATGAAAGCATTATGCCCGGTTTACATGAGAAAATTGTTTTCTTCTACAAATTTTTGCAGGTAAATAAGAAAGAATCCGCAATACAAAAATATTCAATTTACCAGAAAGAAATAAACATATATAGTAATGGCGTAATTTTTTTATAGGATCATTATTAATTTATTTTTAATTAATTAAAATGCGAAATTTACATTTTTATCTATGGCGTCTGTTTATATTATGAATCCTCAACATTTATAAATACGAAATAATTTTTTTTCTTGTTAATTTTAAAAATGTTGCCATAAAAATACTCGGATCGAATATATTTTATGGCAACATTTTCATTTTTATGGTGGTTTTTGCTCAAAACTTCTTCTGCAAAATTTTGTTGGGATATATTGCTTTTCTTGTCTCTCATGTGCAAAAAGTCAATGTTATATCTTATTCATTTTGCAGAAGAAAAATGTTGGTCGTATGTAAACCGGGCATTAGTTGAAAATTTTGAATGACTTTAATTTTCATATTACAGTAAAAACCCGATTATCCGGCATTCAATTAACCGGAACACTCAGTTAACCGGAATTTTAATTTTTAGGATTTTTTTACTTTTTCTTTTTCACAAGGGATATTATATTTTTTATTATTCGGGGATTCATAGAAAATATACTTTCCTTTACTTTTTTTCTTTTTTATGCATTAACATATTCTATTTGAATTGAATTTGTAAAGTCGTTTACATAGCTAGGTTAGTGAAATATTCAATATATGTATTATTAAATTTTGGGTACTCGTATGGGTGTACTCGTATACATAATATGTATGTATTTATTATTTGCAATAAACTCAATAAGCTGATGTATAGAAAAACTAGTTCTTGGTACATAATTTCAAAATAAATAATCGAGAATCCTAGAAAATAAAGAAATTCTCGTCAAATTTCTAGTTTTAATGAAACATTCAATTATCCGGAATTTTCGATTATCCGGAATGCTCTCATCTCCAAGCATTCCGGATAACAGGGCTTTTACTGTAATATACATTATACACTACACTAAAAGCCCTATTATCCGGAATGCTTCGAATTTGAGAGCATTCCGGAAAATCGAAAATTCCGGATAACTGAATGTTTCATTAAAACTAGAAATTTGACGAGAATTTCGCTTGATTTCATTATTTTTTAGGATTCTCGTTTATTTATTTTCAAATTATGTACCAGAAAACATGTATTTTATACATCAGCTGTATACGAGTACACCCTACCGAGTCTAAATTCAATAACACAATATTTCCCTAATCCTATAGTTGGGGTACAACTTTACACATTCAATTCAAATAGAATAATGCATAAAACAGAAAAAATAAAGCAAAGTATATTTTCTATGAATCACCGAATAATAAAAAAGATAATTTCCCTTCTCAAAGAGAATACAAGCAAAAAAATTCCAAAAAATTTAAATTCCGGTCAACTCAGTGTTCCGGTTAATTGGATGGCGGGTAATCGGGTTTTTACTGTAATTTGAAAAAAAGGCATTTCAAAAGCAAATTTCAAAATCAATTAAAAAATGAATATAAAAGGGAAAAGAAAGAGAAAAAAGCAAAAAAAAATCCTAAAGTTAAATTTCCGGTTAACTGAGTGTTCCGCTTAATTGGATGCCGAATAATCGGGATTTTACTGTAATATGAAAGTTAAAGCCATTCAAAATTTTCAAGTATATAGCTTTCATTAATGAAAATGTCGAAAAACTCAAAAATTCAAAAAACAATTGTAAATTTCAATATGAATTAAAAAGATGCATATGAAAGAGAAAAGAAAGAGAAAAATATTCCTAAAAATTAAAATTCCGGTTACAATTGCAAATTTCAAAATGAATTAAAAAATGCATATTTTAATTCATAATTTATACACAAGTAATAATTCACAAATGAAATTTATAAAATACATGTTTTTTATCTTTCTCTACAATACAACAAAAAACTGTAACAAGAAAAACAAGAAACCATTTTCTTAAAAATGTGAAATAATTACGCATGCATTTCTATTGCAAATTTTATGTTTATAATGTGAAATAAAATATGCCTTTTTTAAGCCATTTTGAACATGAATTAACAAATATATTTGTAAAATGAGATAAAATATGCCTTTCTTGTGTCCTTTTGAAATTAAATTTGTTTTTGTAAAACACCTTTGTTAAGTCCACCTTTTTAATTTCAGCCTTTTTGAGCCTCCAATAAGATCGTCAAATCACTCATTACGAGGTCTCTACTAACTGGACTTGACTAACATTACGACTCGAATGTCAATGAATCGAAAATCGTGACTATTTGGAACGCGAAGAGTGGTGCCCTTTGTGTTGTATCAGAGCATTTTCGTGGAGGAAAACCACAATTTTCATATTGAACGGTCTTCTTAAACTATTGAGTTTGAAAATGAAGCCCCAATCCTAAAATTATTAGAATCTTCTAACTCTGTCAATACATTCCTGAGCGAGTTTTTGGTAGATGGGCCATTTATCTACCTCCATTTCCCGGAGAAAAGAGCCATTTGCAGTTTATTTAGTTTGACTGCAGATGCAGTGAACTCTGAGGAGAGTTCTTAGGCACTGCGATCTTTAGATCTATTGTGTATCTCAGTTGATCAATTTCGTAAAGTGAGGATTTAGTTCTTCCAGATGTTACATGCGAACAATATTGTATGTTCGGATTTTTCCCTCACCGTGTAGCGGAATTTGCGGCGGTTCATTTCGATCTTCCCTATTTTGTTCAAGTATTCGGGGCAAAACGTTACTGTGGATCTCAATAATGGGCTCAATGAATCTCAACTTGAGTACTTAATCTAGATGTCTGAAGCTGTAACTATATTAAGACGCTTTTTAATTTTCCTCATCTCAAGTCGTAGTTAATGCTGGGATCGACACCAGTGTAGATGCTGTTTGTACCCTCTTCGTCAAAAATTAGCTGCGTCGTTCTATAAAATGCTAGAATGGCGGCCCATATTAAGATACTTTTGTTTTTGTTGCCATCTTAGAACAGAAACCCGGGCCAACTAAGGTCCGCATTTCAGCTGATGAGATTATGAATAAAGACGTTTAACGGCGAACGCGAATGGTTTTAGTTTATTTAGTTTGACGGCACTAGAACCGACCATGCCTTTGATATAAAAGTACTGTGAGCCCCGAAAGCTTCTCGAAAGAAACAGTTCAACAGGATTGAAAACGCTTGTCGTATGCATTTTTGGGCGCTCTGTTTATAACCACCAAGCTAGCGCCACGTCCAAATTCATTAGTCCTATAGTGTTTTTATAAAACCATTGTCATATTTCTCGATTCATATTCCACGTTTTACTAAATCTTCATTGAAGTAAAGTACCCTTTATTAGCTTTTTTAGCTGATATTTAACTTCCGGTATTATTTGCAGGGTCCCCCATCTAGAAAAACTGTAGCACGGAAAAAAATTCTTCGTGTGGTTTGTAAAAAAGCGTGTAGAAAATTTGTCTGGGTTCACACTGAGATCAACGCATTTCCCTGCACCAGTCGTTTACTAATCTCAGACCATGTTGCATACGCTCCGCCATTGTACTCTCAAATTAGCCCCGAATCATTCCGGCAAAATGACAATTTGTCGTGACATTTGCTTGTTGGTACAAATTGAAGTCATTGAAAATTTACGATTCGGATAAAATGATATATGACATTTACAGCAGTTAACAGCAGCGGCATTTTTCAGTTATATCAGATATATTATGAGGTTTTTAAAATTATAACGCCTCACACATATTTTGTATTAAAACCTATAAGTCACGATAATAAAAGACAATGACAATATTATTAAAATTGTCAGCTTATTTTTTGTGACATTTCGGAAAAGTCACCACATGCTAATCGCGATTTAGTACTCACAAGTATTGGTCACAATATTGTAGCAGAATTTTTAGAACAATGTCACAAAAAATTGTCATTTTTGTCACTTGATCAGGAATTTTCAATCTGATGAGTAATTGGCCCCAATAGTAGAAACAATTGACATAAGGGAATGCCCTATAGGTGCTGCTATAGTGATGGTTTCATTACCGATGGAGGTCTGAATCCTCCTGCTCTTTAACCTGTAAATAAGCACCATTTAGGATTCGTTCGAGAATGAATGAATCAAAACCACTTGATCTAATTTGTGCTTGAGTTACTTCAAATTGGTGTTGCCAAAACCGCCTATGATACGAGTATCTGTAACGACTCACAACGAAAAACGAGATAAATTTATAAATCCAATTTTTTTATCTCAATTCATAAATTCTACACAAAATATCTTTAAACCTTTTCTTGCCTGCTAACACACTTGCGTGGGTAAGGCAAAAGCATCGTGTCAAAAATTTATTTTTGTATGATTTATGAACCAACATACACATTTGTGCATTACACTTAATCCGTTTTCGCCCGAAAAATAACACTAATCTTAATACTAAAATAATTAATATATTATATAATTTATATGTTATCAAAATATTATGCTTTTTTCTAACAGAATTCCAATTTAACTAAGATCTGTTAAAATTAGGGACATTACAACCTGTCAGTTTTTACATACACAATTGTGTGTGATGAACTTATTTTGAAGTAAAAAAAAATCTGGGCGGAAAATGGATATACAAAGTTGAATAATAAAGAACCGTTAAATTCAATTCAAAAAATTTATCACTTTTTATATATATAATTTGAACAAAATATGCGAGAATTCAATGCTTTTCATCAGATACCGCCTTCAAAGTGTTAATTATCGATTTTACTTTTTTTTCCATTCCTTCTAAGCATAAAGCAAAATTATATAAGAGGACTCATTTAGAGATTCCGAGGTTAATCTATTTTATTTTTGGCAATCTGTATAAGCCTAACACCAACAATGAACTATTAAATAACTATTCCGATTATCTTATAAACATATACGGATTAAATATAGAAAACAATTAAATTTGTGTATATAAATACATATGTATATTAAAACTATAAAATAAGACTAACCTCTGAAAAATTGGCTTATAAAATTTGCACTACTTGATTTCTCTTATATATTTATTACTCGATGTTCTAAGCTAACGGATAACGCCACGCTCCGTTGTAACAAAACACACAACATAAGTTCTACATCATTTTGGCTAGATGTCACTAATAAAAATAGTTTGGGTCTTGAATAACATTCGATATAAAATATTAAGTATGGCAACACAATTTTATCGAAAACTCGTTCATTTTGTCTGTTCGTTAAATTATTTTTAATGTCAAAATTTGATTCAAACAAAACGATTTTTTCCTAATCTGCCAGTTTAATTTTATTAGCAAAGTTTACTAGCAAAAAATAATTAATAATTGAATTAAAAAGTGCTTAAAATGACCACTGACCGTAAAACTGAAATCCAAGTACAAAATCCACCAACCGATGTTATCTCATCGGTGAAATTCGCCCCGAATTCGAATCAATTTATGATTGCGTCTTCTTGGGATTGTTCGGTCCGGCTTTACGATGTGATAAATAATTCGATGCGACATAAATATATGCATGATGCTGCAGTATTAGATGTTGCATTCCAAGTAAGCAATTGATTATAACCATTAATTACTATTGGCAAACATTTTATGTGAGGTTATGTTTAATTCAAGGATCCAGTACATACTGTGAGTGGTGGGCTGGATAATCAAATAAAGTATCACGATCTGAATACAAATTCTGAATATGTGATAGGTTCACACGACGATGCGATAAAATGTGTGGAATATGCGAGCAAGGTAAATGGAATACTGACGGGGAGTTGGGATAAAACGATGAAACTTTGGGATATACGAGAAAAGGAGTGTATAGGAACTTACGAACAAAGTAACGGACGTGTTTATTCCATGAATTGTGTGGATGAAAAAATTGTGGTGGCGACTTCACAACGTAAAGTATTGGTTTGGGATCTAAGAAATATGGAACAGTATTTGATACGGCGAGAATCATCTCTCAAGTTTCAAACCCGTGCTATAAGATGTTTCCCGAACAAGGAAGGCTATGTGATGAGCTCCATCGAGGGTCGTGTTGCTGTCGAATATTTCGATCAGGATCCAGAGGTACAAAAAAAGAAGTTTGCATTCAAATGCCATCGCATTAAAGAGGATAATAATGTTGAGAATATCTATCCTGTGAATGCAATTTCCTTTCATAATATATTTAACACGTTTGCCACCGGTGGTTCAGATGGCTATGTAAACATTTGGGATGGATTTAATAAAAAACGTCTGTGTCAATTCCATCACTATGATACAACCGTAGCCGCTCTCGGATTTAGTAATGATGGCAGTAAACTGGCGATTGGATGTTCCTATCTTGATGAATTTGATGAACCACCAGAGAAAATACCCAGCCCGGCCATTTATGTACGCTACGTTAACGAACAGGAAAGCAAGCCGAAATAAGTTGAATCGTACATCCCCCAATTACAGATTATAAATATCTTCCGTTTTAAAAAAAATTCCAATCATTTTTTATCTATAAAGAATAAAATAAAATTTCATTTTTATTCATTTAACAATTTTATTGTGTATTTTAAAACAATCAAAGGAAGTCACACAGGTACTGGCGAACATTGAAACCGAGCGAACGGCCTACATGCAGGATAAATTCTAAGCCGACCGTGCATTGTAAACGTGCTGTTCCTTCCAACAAATTATTCTCGCCTGATACAAATCGCAATAATCGTAAATGGGCTAAATTCGAGATTTGCGATAACAGTTTAGCATTCAGATCAACTTTCTCCTCTAGAATTGAATAAAATATGGCTAAAAGCCTATCGATAGAAAACGACTGTGGGCCAAGCTGAGTGATCATCTTTTCCGTTACTTTACTCTTGGTTTTAGATGATTTCTTTTTATATGACTTTCCCGTATTTTTCATGAAAAATCGTTTATCATCTTTTGGATTGTTGTTACTTGCTAAGAAAGCCGCTATTAACAGAAATTTTGTGTAGTACGGCAACTCCAATTGTGCAAGCTGTAAATGATTACTTATGTGTTGGGTGTTTTGATCCGATATCGCCAGTTCCTCTTCGTAATTATACGTGCCAATCTGCAAATTTCGTAAAACACTTAAAAACGTCTGTGTTATATTCTTCCACAGTTTCCCCACATCCGATTTTGAGAGATTATCGTTTATTATTGGGTCGATATATTTCTCGTAACAAAATTTGGAAACATTTTTCAGTTCGTTAACATCTCGGGTCACACGATAGAACACATTGAGCAGGATCGATACGTAACTGGCATAGAAATCTTGATCCAGTTCATCAAATTTAATCAATTTTCTATCTAGTTCCTTTTCATCCTTTATTTTCTTGAAATTATTAATGATGTATCGCCTTATATTATCGTAATCAGATATTAGTACTTGGGCCATTTCCGATTTAGTGTACGCATCCACATATATCTGGATTGCATCGAATGCACCGATTTTTGAATGATATTTCTCAAACGGAATTGTCGATACTAGCACCGTGCATATATTCCGATTAGTGAGCTCACGTAACTTTAAGAAGCAAGGCAGCAAATTAAATTCCATATCACGAAGTTCTTCGGCATTCTCGATACAAATCACGAAGCTGCTGGACTCATCCAATTTCTTTAGGAGTCGGATAAAATTCATCATATTTTTACATTTTACCGGTTCGGTTGTATCCATCAAATCGGCCAGTATCGTTTCAAACAGAATCTCTTGCGAATAGCATTCGACGCAGTTAATTATCACAAATTTATCAACAACATTCCCAACCTCGAGAAATTGGTTTATTATCATTGACTTGCCGATACCACTTTGGCCATACACGTATATTGCATCATACATTTCTTCATTGTCCGCTAAATATTTGTATAATGTTTTTATTAATTTTTCGCGACATGGGTATTTATTCGAGATTTTATTTACGAGATTATCCATTCTCTGTGTGAACAGTTTTGACTTTTGAGATTGCGCGCGACATTGGTTTAAAAACCCAATTGGTTTGTTTATTTTGACGGCTGATTGCTGAATTACTGAATAAATTCAGAGTGACATCTAGGCGTTCAAGTTTGCACTAAATAAAACAAAATCTGCAGTGGTGTCGGTTACAAGCGTAAAGTGAATGTGTTGTGTTTAAAATGGATAATTCCAAACCAATTTCATTTTCCTCAGTTTTTAATATTTCTACCGGAAATAACACAGGTAAATTTGGTATTTTCGTACTCGCCTTTAACTTTTCAGTTTTTACGATTGGTATGCACGCACATACAATGCCGATAGTGTGGATCGCTTGGAGCACACTACGCTGCTTTTGGTGTGTTTCATTCTTAAATCACTCGGATGCAGTAAAATCTCAAATTTCTGATAGTGTTTTACACCGCGTATAGCAGACTTTATTTCGAACTATCACTTCTCGATGTTATTTGGAGATTTTGTATTATCAGTGTAGCGGTTTAGATAATCAGTTACAACTGATTGGTAATTTTGCAGTGATACTTGGTTTTTTAAAGTTCGTGATATTTCAGCGGCCAGTCATGTGTACTTGTCTAATTATTGAAAATGACGGTTTTCAATTAGATTTATCGGCATTTCTGAAAAATTTAACGTCGAATACGCTGATCGACCTCTAGATGTTCACGACTTAGTTAACCATTTCGATTCGATCGACTTATTACAGTAGGTGCAACAAGAGCGTGTGTACGACTTAATTGTACTTAAAACTATAGGGGCAAATATGGGTGGGGCTTAAACCGGTTTTCTATTGATTCCTTGTTGGCGCTCTAAAACAAAAGTATGTTTAACTGCAACTGTTTAACGGTCAAAGGACCAAAAATGAGCTCCCTGTTAAATATTGGTCTAGACTTATTTCAATTGAGGGGGAAGTAAATCCGTATTGGGATAACAAGTAAATGAAAAACCAGAAGACAATAATGTTGCATCATTTTACCTATAGATTCCAGTTTTGACTGCAAATATCTGCAGCCTGAGCCGTCGAATTAATCAGTGGAAGAAATTTCAGTTTCGGTTGTGAATTTCTCTTTGATTGTGGTTGTAAAGTTCCTCTTGGGTTTTTCAGCTCTGACTCTCTTCACAAGTTGTCTTTCTCCCAAATCTAACTATGTAGTTGTACTACTAGCGAATTACTACGTAGCGTACGAAATTCGATTCACATTTTTCATCTACATATATTCTATTCTCACAGCTTAACTTTTCTTTTCATGAACGATTTTTATTATATTTTGCTTTTGGTTTTTCGATTGTAATGGTGTTATTGTGATTGTTACGTATATTGGGTCTATTTTCAGTACTCTCCAATTAAATACACGATCGTAGGAAATTCTTTTATTTAGCGTCAATCTGTCGTCGCGACCTGATGAGAAGACTGATTTTTTCAAATCAATAATCTCATCTATAAATTTTATTTCAGAACCGGGAGTAAACCTAACTAATAGTTATTTACGTAACCAAGGTAACACAATGGATAATCTAAAGACTCAAATCACCAATCAAGCCCTTGAGTTAGAACAAAAAAAATTTACGCTTGCACTATTGAAAAATGAAGAAAAAACCTACGAAGAACTAGTTCAGACACTGGAAAATGAAAAGAACGCCAAGCAACAAATCTTAACATCACTGCAGCAACAGGTTTTTGATAATAGGATCAACTTTTCCGATGAGCTTGTTTCATTTGCGGCAAGTGATGTTTTAGGAAAAGAAGTCTTGAGACCTGGTTCTGGGATATCAACTGAGTTAAATATAATGGATAATACAGATAATCAATCAGTGAATTCTGATGAACAAGATTATGAACTACATGATGTTATCGAGCTTAAATGGAACTCGAATCCACACGACTACACGTTGCGCGATGAAGATGATAAAATTTTCGAAGATATTCAATATGTAGAAGATCCTCAACCAAAAGGTCGAAAAGGTAAATTTATTTTTAAGGAACCCAAATCCTCTAAATAAAGTAATTGCTCTTCAATAAACACAAGTTTAAAAACTAAATGGGCATATAGGTCGTCCTCCACATTGTAAATTAAAGCATCAAAATAAACTTTAAAATATTAGGTATTCCTTGAAAAATGTAGTTTTATATGAGTAACATTATTTTGACTATCACCATAAATATGGATATATGGACAATATATGTATTTACATTTCAGTGTGTGTTTAAATTATTCATTGTTTGCGTCCCAAGTTAAAAATATTAGTTGCGGCAATTTTGAAAATTAATTAGAAATTTATTTTCTTTTGCCTACTATTTTTTTTTATTGTTAACTATGCGATCTGTATTGGGGCCTCACTCGAGGACGTACGGCTATAGGACCAATTTAAGACCATCTACACATAGCAAGCTCCATGCCAGCCTTCTATTATACTGGCATGGAAGATGGGTTGGCGCATGGGTTTTGCGCTCCGACAGGGGGTCATAGATAGATGTGTAATCTGTTGAAAGAAAAAATTCACTTTGCATCCTCTGCCTTTTATCGGGATTCGAACCTGGTACCTCCCGATTCAAACGCCAAAGCTTTAACCACTGTGCCATACCAGAACTAAATGATTATAAATTAAAATTGCAACAATATCGGTCCACTTCAGTTTTCCAAAATTTAAGCGGGAATTATACGACTTTTGCCAAAATACTATTTTCAACAAAAAATTGACTCTGTTAAAGCCAAGATCCGTTTGATCTCAGTGAGACTTCTTACTTTAAGTTTTTTCATAAATTGGCAGCTCCCAGTGATGTTCAGCCAAAATTCTTTTTCGTTTTTTTAAAATATGTATTTTGAAAAGTATATAATTTATGAGACAAAACTGTTTTTCATAACAAAAAGTCGACCAGTAACACGTGGAGGAAATCTGTGTACTGCAGCCCTATTCCTGAATACGATACGAAAACGAAAATATAAGATTCCTATTCAATTTTAAATAAGAATCGTACGAATCTGATTCAATTCAAATATGAATTTTGCATTTTCGTTTTCGTATCGTATTCAGGAATAGGGGGGCTGGAAGTGGAGCTTTTAAGGCAAGCTTTCTCGTTTTTTATATTGTTATCCAAGTTTTAATAAAAGATTATTGTAAAACAAAATATTCTAAATATGTAATCGGTATTAAATTTTTTATATAATTTTTCCATAATTTGGTAGGTTCTAGTGAAATTTGGCGAAAACCAGTGTACCGGAAGTGGCAGCTTTCGCGAGTTATTTGATTTTTTGTTTGAAAGTATAAAAAAATACAAATTGCGAATTAATATTCGTTTAATTACAAACGAGGCTTCGTGCTTGCAATGCGTTGCGTAGTTCACAAAATTTTTGATTTTTTCTTAAATTGGACTATGTCCGTAATAAATAAATAAATAAAATAAATAAGAAAAAAGTATAGAATTTACGAAAACCGACCAAGAATTATAAGATTATAACAAATTTAAATATATATAAAATTTTCCAGAAGGGTTGTCATAGTAGGTTTTCTGAAATTTAAGCGGGAATGTAAATTTTAGGTTAAACAATGAAGTTTTCGTCGAAAATAAGATTTTCGGCTGCAAATTAACTGAGAAGGTAATTTGCTCCTGCAGTTATTTCTGATGAACAGATGTGAAGACTATCTCAATTATAGTAAGTACAGACTTGTCCTCGAAAAATTTTCTATTTATACCTCGGAACATTGAATTTGAAAAATAATTTTCATAGCTTTTTTGTTTAAATTTTATTTTGCTGGCCTATTGAAGGGATAAGTTTGATGAAAATTTTTCGAAGCAAAATCAATTTTAGTACTTTCGACCCACAAAATTTTTATAGGCACCAAACATCCAGTAGGGTAGAATTGTTACGATTTGACAATCGCACATTCTCATGCATCGACAATTTCATTCTAACATTTGTACTTATCGATTAGCTTATTTAAAGGGAATAATGTACTAGCCCCGCGTCTTAATGAGTTTTAAAATTAATTGTTGCTACTCTAATGTACCATTAACAAATGCTATTATTCTTGTATCTACTAGTACTTGCAAACATAAACACAATTATTGTTAAACAGGATTGTACTGCTTATCGTAGTAATGATGGTTTGTGTTCCGTTGTTTTTGCTTCTCCCACTACTCATTTTTAAGTCAACCAGCAAAATTAATACAAAAAATTTGAATGCAAATCACTTTTGTTTTGGACGTGAACCTTAAACGTAAACTCTAATAAATTGTAGTGGCAAGTGAAATAAATTAAAAGTTGTTGTTACATTAAAATAAAACAAGTGCATTGCTGAAATTATAGCGTGCACATACACTGTGAGCGAGGATTAAACGCGGAAGACGTAAACTACTTAAGTTAGATTTTTTTTTCCTTTTATAATCTAATCCAAGTAACAATGTAAATTAATTTTCAATTTGGTGTTGTTTTTTTATATTTCATTTGTGTAGAACTGCAAGTACATGTGTATGCAAATTCGTTTATGTACAATTATTAATAAGCGAATCGTCTAAAATATATCGCCACCGCGGTTCTTCCGCGTCATTATAAATATTTGTTACGAAGCATAAATATTTATTGCAAATCATAAATATAAATATTATTTCAAAAATCTTAGAAAGTAAGTATTAAGTTACGTAGCACACGGAATAATCAAACGTACGATTTGTCGTCGGTATTATCGTCAAACATTAAGGTTATATCGGTTTAATTGGCCTAAACCCGTTGCAACTATAGGAAGGTTCCGTGGTTACAGTTGACACACGTATAGTTATCGTGGTTTCGGATTTTAAAACTGAGTCGTTGCCGTTGGTTATACGTCATCTTGCCGCTTACATCTAAGTGTACAATTTTGTTGATTTTTTGATTTATTTATTTATTATTTTTTATTTAAATTATTATTATATAGTTATGTAATTATGTAAATTTTGTGTTTAAGAAACGCCATTTACATGTTTGGCTAAAAAATATTTAATTTTCTTAAACATATAATGTATCGCTATAAATAAGATTGTGTAAGATAGAACTGGTTCAGGATATAGAACAATTTTTAGTAGTATATTTCTTGTTTTTGTAATTTACAATGCAATCTGTTTTGGGGCTCAAGGCTCATCCTGCTCTTTTGTGGTTATGCCGTCCTTACTTTACGCCTATTTACGCCGATTTAAGACCATCTGCACATTGCAAGCTTCCATACATGTGTAAGATGCATCGGCTTATGGGTTTTGCACACCAACAGGGAGTCATAGATGTCTTACATTTCGCTACAGCTCGTAATCTATTGATGAAATTTCATTTTGCGGTACATCCCGATCCAAACGCCAAAACTTTAATCATTCTGCCATATTAATATAATCTGAAAAATAAATTCTAGCAAATCGTGTGCGCAATATGTTAGAGTTTCATAATACGACTGAAAGTTTACTGATTAGGCAGATTCTCAAGATGTTGAAAAAAAAACAAAGGCCTGTGTTTATTGGATAAAAATGTTTATTAAATGTTAAGTTTTCACATATTTTAGTGATGTTCCCGGGGTTGTGACTTATGTTAATCAATAAAGTAATGGTTGCGGTGTTCCATATTAACACCGTTCAATAAGAAGATTGAGTTTGAATTCCACAGAAAAGGTTTGGAAATCTCTAATTGTAATATTGAATTGGATTCGGAGAAGTTATCGGAATGTGGATCATGTTAAGCAGAAATTAAATCTTTATCAAATTCAAACATTGTTGGCCACACAGGTTATTTGTTGTAGTTATTTTATCGAAGTATGTTAGAATGGAAGGGTAACTCTTAACATTTGTCCAATAATAAAATGAGATAACTTCTAAACCTTTTGCTTTTACTATCGAATCGGTTTCAATGGTTGACACTGTTACTCATATCCTGGTGAAATCGGGGAGTCGAACATAAGGATCACTCATTGGTTGTCACTGTTCAAGCTTACTCAATTAGTCTTACTCTTTCGTATCGTCGTTCTGTATCACTATAAATGAACATACTCAATATTGTCATTTCTGGCGGTTAAAATATATCGGGTTTTTATTTTAAATTGCGTAATTGTCTTGTTTGGATACTGAGAACTCATAGTGCACCATTCTTAGCAAAATTAAATTTTATTTAATTTTGTTTATTGGTGCTCTAAAGTTTAATAAAGTAGATTTAAATTCAATAGTAGAGTAAAAGCAGCTGTCATACCCGCGCGACCAGATGCAAACAATAAGGAACCAAATATGATATATGAATTAACGTTTATTGATTCTAAAGAAATAAACATTAACAAACAAACTGGTGGGTGAACTTAGAAGAAAAAACCGGCACAATTTCAAATTTTATAACAATATTTTCTGCTTGCGTAGTTCTTTACAGTAAGACATTTTTTAATTTTTTGCGTTTATGCCACAACGAAAATAGCATCGTTGTAGTGGAATTTTATTATTTAAAATCCCTTGTAGTACCAAACTTGCTGGGCCAATCTGCATTATAATTTATTCAGGAAATATATTAGTGCTAAAATTAGGACCCCCCGCCCCTGTTTGTAAGGGGGGCGGAGGGCAACTTGGAAACTAAGATAGGAACCCCTATTTTTTATTGCAGATTCGGATTCGACGGCTAAAAGTACGTAGGATTTCTTTGAAACATTTTTTTTCGATTCATGATAGATGGCGCTGTAATAGGCGATATTAAATTTTTTTCAATTTCTCCTACTGAGAACATTATGCATAAGATTCTGCAATATGTTTGCATTAAAATTAACACGTTTTCAATGTAAATACTTGAAATTAGTTTTAAACAATTTGTATTTCTTAAATTTAAAAAAAAACTACTTTTAGCGTAACACAGGAACAACGACGGCTATTATTTTGCATATAAAAATGCGACTAAATTTGTTTTCACATAAATGATATTTTTTGTTTTATATCGATTCAGTTCAATGATTATTTCGAAAACAATAAGACCTGTTTGCATAAGGCTATTACAATTCAAATTGGAGTATTTAACTGTACAAGGAAAAATTGAAATAGTCCTGGTTTATGGAGAAGCTGGCCGTAGTTTTGATCATGCAGTCAATCTCTACGCTTCGCGTTTTCCAGATAGGATTCGGTCACGAAATTGCTGTATTGGCTGCAGTAGCTTATAATCCTCATATAAGTACACGAGAAATAGCTAGCGAATCAGGATTATCCCAGACCAGTGTTTGCAAAATTTTGAAACGAAATAAGTATCATCCGTTTCATATGAGTTTACACCAAGATCTTCATGGCGTTGATTTTGAAAATCGGGTAACGTTTTGTCAGTGGGCAGTAGAACAAATACAGCAAAATCCCATTTTTTTTTCGCTATGTATTGTTCTCCGATGAGTCGTCTTTTACAAACCATGGAACGGTTAATCGACACAACATGCATTACTGGAGTGTTGAAAATCCACACTGGCTTCGCCAAGTTGAACATCAGCGCCCTTGGACAACGTGTGGTTTGGAATAATTGGCAACCTAACTCATCGGCCCCCATATTATTGAAGGCAACTTGAATGGTCATTTTTGACAGACATTTTTGAAAATGAACTGCCAACATCATTTGAAAACTTGAGCATAGAATTGCGACTGAACATGTGGTTTCAACATGATGGATGTCCAGCACACTATTCACCGGTAGCACGTGAAGTACTTGATCGTGATTTCAATGGTCGCTGGATTGGTAGAGCTGGTCCGGTAAATTGGCCTGCCAGATCACCAGATCTTACTTCGCCAGATTTCTTTTTGTGGGGCTATCTCAAAAACAAAGTATACCAACAAGTACCAACTTAACACGTGAGAATATGATTGAGCGAATAAGAAATGCTTGTGCCGACATTCCAGCATACACGCTTCTAAGTTGTGTACATTCATTTGAAATGCGGATTAATAAGTGCATTGAAGTCGAAGACCATCATTTTGAGCACTTAATTTAATTAAAAGATGATGTCCACGTCGTTGTTCCTGTGTTACGCGAAAAGTAGTTTTTTTTTTAATTTAAGAAATACAATTTGTTTAAAACTAATTTCAAGTATTTACATTGAAAATTTTTAGCCGTAGAATCCGAATCTGCAATAAAAAATAGAGGTTCATATCTTAGTTTCCAAGTTGCTCCCCATCTCCGTTACAAACAGGGGCGGGGGTGGTCATTTTTATCGTAGAGTGCTTATTTTCCGAGATATTTGAAAGTTTCAGCTTAAAAAACTCACCCGGTATGTAGATATCACGTCAAAATCATTTTATTTTTTTTTGAAAATTCGACTTTATTTATTTTTCTGCTAGAGTATTTTTCTGCTAGAGTGATATATTCATTTCAACGCTTCTATAACATTTTGATTCCTATTTTGTAGAACGATTAATTGATGCAAATCTCTTTCCCCGAAGCATTTTTTTGAGACCTGCGAACAGGTAGTGATTACTGCAAGCCAGATCCGGAGAGTACGGTGAATGGGAAAGCAATATGAAGTTCAATTCATGTAATTTTGCTATCGTAGCCAACGCCTTGTGACACAGTGTACTGACTTGGTGAAGGAGCACTTTTTATTTTAGACTTGGGGCCGTTTCCCACAATTTCTTCCTTCAAGTCGATGAATAAAATACCTTGCACATTTCAAAATACGGAGGCGAAACCTTACCCTTACTGGCTGCTGTCCTCTTTGTTGACTGACGTTTTGGTTCCGGAGTGTACTGCTGGATCCAAGTTTCTTCCAATCTCAAGTACTGAGTACAGGGCTTGGATCATCGACGCGTTGCTGTTTTTAGTTCAAAATGCAAGATAGTGTATGCAATGCCTTCTGATATCTTTAATGTATCTCACGCAATATCACTTTACGAAATTCTAAAAAGATTTTGTACACTTTTTATCTTTTCTGGAATAACCTCCGAATTCGGGCGACTAGAGTTTAATCTCATCAAACCAACGATCGATTATTTTTGGCCTGGCTATTTCTATAAGACCGCAGACCATTGGTAGATATAATTTGTGAACACTGGTTTAATCCATTAATTAATTTAAATAGATATGCAAATAAAGAAGTTTTTATCACAACACATTTTTTTAAATACCACAACATTTTATTTTATTCATAAAAATACATGTTTCAATTTTTCCAAAATATTAAGAATTATAACAATTTCCCATTTTCATTATTTTTTAAATATTTTCTATATAGATAATAATTTAATTTAAATTTATATAATTTAATAATAATATTTATCATGTTACATGGTTTTGCAGTCTATCATAGAATTCAATAATTAATTCTTTATAAATGATTTTTGTTTAAAACATCATTTAATTTTAAATATAAATAATTTTTTTGTTGTTTTGGAATTTGTCCAAAACAATTTTTTTATGTATTAAATATTTATTTTATATTTTTCTTTTAATTTCTTTTTTAAAATAAAATCACAGATTTAAATTTTTGTTTTATAGGTTAATATTAGGATTTTATATATAATACAGTAGTGGCTAATTAAAGTAAAATTAACGAATTACACAATTATATAAACTAAAAATTTTCTAAAATTGCATACATAATTATTGTAACGTGCTGTTTATTTTGTTCGAGATTATTTTAGATTTTGATATGTAAACGTATGTATGCTACATATACACTTCTATTATAATAAATACAATTGGCTTATATTTATGAATCATTTACAAGCAAACACATTAATAATGTGATAAAGTCGTCGTTAAAATTGTTATCATAAAATATATGATAAAATATTAATTGCCCAACTCAGAACGTTGACTGCTAACATTAAACTAAAGTGATGATTTTTGTAACCGGTTGTAATCATATAATTAAACCATTACAAATACAAACTATTGTCGGTCGGTTTATAATCTGAAATCTTGATTGACATGCGGCATTCGCAAAAGATTTTATCGCAATTGTGGCTTTATGCTACACACCGGTGGATAAATAAGCAGAACTACTTGTGCAAAATTGATTTCACGGTAAATCAACATAATATGTGCTTGCGTTGAATTAATTAAGTATAAGTTAGCAGATAATGAAATATAGGGTCACGCTTTGAATGGGCTTGACTCGTACTTACGTTAACTAGTCTCTAGAAAATTTTACATTTTGGCATTTCATTTAAACAATTATTCTAATAAATAATAAAATTATAAATAAAACGAAACTGGTCACAGTACCGAATTTTTTCTTTCTAAAATCTAACTCTATTAGGATATATATTTTTTGTAAAATGTAAAATAAGTATTTAATTTATAGTTTCACGACTTAAAATATCAGTTACTGGCCGTTCCGACTATTTTATATAATTGGCAAAACATTTAGTTATTTATCTAGTAATAGGACACAAAAATTATTGAGCGTTTTATGAAGAAAACACTCAGAAAATTTTTGAAAAATTGCTTACTTTACCCTTTGTCTCAAATCAGTCGAATTATTATTGTCTACAGAAGAATAATTTGGTGTAATTGATGCAGTGGATGGTGATGTGCTCAGTTTATCGGCGAGCGTAGGTTCTAATTTTATGTTTACGATGCTTAAAGTTATACCAAATTGTGCAGCATAATATGTTACCATAATTAAAATCTGTAATACATTAAAAAAAATTAAAGTTAGTGATAAATTATTAAATAAAGAGATTTGTTATGTATAAAATACCTGACTATGCGGTATCTCAGAATAAAATAAATTAACTGCAATCATAGTATCGGATATTACAAATAGTATACCACCGACAGCGCAAGTTAATTTTGTAAAATTTTGAAAATCTCTAAAGTCTTCAACTCGTGCAATTGCGCGCCATGCCATGGTCAACAACAATAGAGTATAAATCGGAAGGCCAACGAGCAGTACGGTACTTAATTTACTATGTAACATGAAAACTGTTAACGTTCCCAATACATATAATACAATGGCAATCCAAATTTTTAACGGCTTAAAACCAAATGCCGAGATGTAAAATATTTGGGCAACACCAAATGCGCCCATACCAAATTCAAATAGGTTCCAGTTAAGTAGCGCATCGCCAAAGCATGAGAATATGAGGCCAATCAATATTTTATGGGCATAATTATATTCACGGCCAAATTTTATACCGTACAATATTGCGAACAGCATCAAACATACAATTGGGGCACATTTCAATACGGTCGACCATACTTTGCCACGATGATCGAATGTCACAAGTAGGAAATATATTGTGACCGATTTTAGAAATGGTACCATTTTTGGCCCGGCGACTTTTATCTGAAATGAAAACAAAAAGAAAAAAACATGTTTATTGTTATATTGCCGATTAAAAACTTAATTTGTGAATATATTATAAAAATATCTATCAGTATCATTAAATAGTTAGGTTTAGATATTATTTTGGTTTGCCACACAGGTCGCATCATGAAATCGCATGCCAGCTTTTATATCCAGACTGAAAAAGCTTTTGTTCTGGAAACCATTTTAATTAATTTAATTAACCATACATATATCATCGTTGTGGAGGGTCCGCGGTTGGTTTATAAATTTGTGGGTTCCTGTTCAAGAAATTAAAAGGCATAAGGCGTGTTAAATATCCTATATACACAAATTCGACAATAGCGTCAAATAATTATTACTTACTAAAGTTAGAGGACATTAGAAGAATTTTCAATTTTATTTGTTTTTTTAACTTTAATCAACTATACGAATTCCTCTAAAAGTTAAAATTACCTAAGGTCATTTTCTTTATCGCGATATTAAGATTATTTAAGCAAAAGCAACGCTACTTTGTACTATATTTAGAAATAGTAATTCTTAGTGGTCTTATGTCTTGCACACATCTTTCAACTTTCAAAAATTTGAATTTTTCTAATAAATCTCGAACTTAATTTAAAAATTATTAAATGAATTTAAATTATCACCGCTTTTCAGAATGTATACTCATTCTATTAGTATTGTATTGGTATAATTTTACGTAGAGCTAAGAATCGTATCTTGCTATATTGATTTAAGATTCGAACTTCTAAGGGTTTCGGGTAATAATGGTGTGTTGAGCTGAGATACAAGAGTTATGTTCATTTCGTGTATCAACAACCATTTTTGAAATAGCCAAGAAGTTTACTAATTTTACAAGTCTAGTTTATAGAAGAAACATAATCGGTTATAAGATTACTGTTGGGAGGGGCGGTTGAATGGAGGATACTGATGACAAACGTTTTCTCTAGAAGAGGGATGACCACTGCCTACTGTAGTAGATCGTTAGTATCCTCATAGCAATGAAGGCTGTTTTAAAATAATGTTATGGTTGGAAAATTATAACACTCCACCCGGTTTCACATATTGTTCTTTGAAATAACAAGATTACCTAATCAGGCGGTTTTGAGATAATTTAGTTCTGTTAAGAATTAATCAAGGGATGTGATGGATACCGATTACAAGAAAAACGAACTATTTTTTGTCTTGGGCTCAATAAATTCTAGTGCGGTGGGATGGATAGCATTCCCTAATTAGATTCATTCTGTTTCTGCGTCTAGTATATTCTAAGCATTTGGTGAATATGTATTATGAATATTCTATTCTTCTCCTATACTTTCATATAAGCTGGAAGCATACTAGTATGGTGATTCTTTCCAAATCTTAGAAGCATTGAACCTATTTTCACTTAATGCGATTTAGTATTATGCCGTCCTTATTTAAGCTAAGTGAGCGTATAGTTAAAGATCATCTTGTTGTATTTTTGAAAAGTAATACTGGTTTACATAACATTCAATCAGAATTCAGATAAACTCACATCTGTATTAAGGTCTCCGTATGTCTGACAGATGTCAATCGCGCTAATCTTGAAAAAAGGCATTATTCTGGTATTGTGCTAGGCAAAATCATTTTAAAATTCCGAGAGGATCATTACGATCTATTTATTTGCAAAGTTCGGGTTTATTAGTTCCACTACAACGAACCCTCTTATACGTCCTGGCCACTCTAGTAGTATTATGGAGAAATGTCCACCCTGGTAAGATTATGAAACAAAATTAATCTTGACAAATTAGTCAGTTCATATTCGCTAATAAAGCTTTTTCGTCGTTTATGTTATGCAATTGAACACATATAGGTAGTGATAGCGAAGGACACTTGGTGATTATAATTCATAGTATTGTATTGGATTATTGAGGTAATGGTATTCTGCCTGGCTCAGCAATTTGTTGCTTTAGGCAATCGATAATTTAATTTTTCACTATAATTTCAAGGATTTTGGACAGTACAAGCAAAACATTGATACGTCTCAGATCACTAAGTACTTTTACGTGCCAAATTTTGGGGATAAAAATGATTTTTGAAATTTTCAATTGTGAATACTGCATCCACAAAACAAAAGTTAACTATGTGACAGATAAAAGGAAGACTATGAAGACAATTGGTAGTACTACACAGACCTCAACATTTTAATGAATTTTGGTGGGAAGCCGCCACCACCTACATAATTAAAATTTCATTACCAGTTTGAAAATTAAAACCAAAAGTGGGTCACCCGGGTTTAGCTAATACTAGTGAAGACGTTGCATTTGCGTTAAAACAGAATCGTTGGTGTATCACGAATCGAGCTGTTTATAAATATAACTATAACTATAAGGCCCAAATTTATAATCGGTCACGTGTGTATTAAAAGCAAAACATGCTCTTATCATTTTTAAAATATAAGAAAATCTATAAGTTTTATTAATTTTAATAATTAAGAACTATAAATTAAAGTTAGTAAATTATGCCTCAGATATTTTAAATTAATGAATTCCCAGAAAAAAATCTAATTAAAAATGGATAAGGATGCTTTTGCTATTTACAATCGGATAAGGTGAGCTTTGCACCAAACTTTAAATAATTAAACAGCTTAAAAATGGTATTTTTTTTAAAGATATTTTAATTCAGTTATTAAAGGCAAAGTATTCAACATACATATCACATTTTGTGATAAAAAATTAAAACTGTTTTTAACTTAAAAAAAAGTTAAAAACTTAACTATATACTAAACTCCTAGGTCGGTTTCATCTTCATCAGCTGCTTGACATATTTCCTCCTATATCGGCTGTAAGTCAGTTTCTCTTAGTACATGTTTGTAAAAGGCAAGATCTTCATTTGATTACCAATTTTCACCGAAGTGCTTTTTGAGTAATTGATCAACATCCTTAAGTTTTTCAACTTTTACCGGCACATTGAGAGGGAGAATACTATCATTTTTCGTAAAGATTTTCCTTTCTTTAAAACCGATTTGGCCTTACCTACATCCGATAGGGAAGCTATTTCCCCATGAATAGTTACCGTATCATTATCAAGTTGATTTATTGAAAATCTCTTCGACACATTTAATTTAAAATGCCACTGACCAGGTGTTGTAGCCGCTGCATTTTTCCAATCCCTAATTTTACAATCAGGACCTCCCAATCTAATAATGGTCTTCTCCTTGTAAAACTCGAAGTATTCCTCCGGTTTAACTATTGTCTCCTTCGCTTTAACTTTTTTTTCAAATTAGCGAATACATACTCTAATCTTGATTTCCTTTATGTAACGGAGAGCCTCTAAGCTTAACCAATAAGAGCACATAGCCATCATAGTGGTGTTTTTATTTTCTGCCCCACAACCATCACATACGAGTATAAGCCTGATTTTCAATATATTGCTGCTAAAAGTGGAATTTTGAAGTCTGTGATAAACAGCTGGGGCAATTTCAATAGATCCTTTGTGCCGCTCTATAGAGAAGTCGAGTCCAAAGACAGAGAAATACATTTTCTCTTTTAAGGTGATCTATCGAAGTTCCTTGAACAACTCCAAGATTGTACAAGTATAGCTGTCAGCTGTAATATTCAGCTTGGTCAGTCACTTTTGGCAATAACATATTTTTTTGGCAATCAAAAGAAAACGTTTCCATATTTTCCTGTTTCTCTTTCACCAACCCGTAAAATGCTAGGAATTTTTTTTTCTGCGGATCCGTTTCAGCTTTTAGTTGTTCCTTTGTGGATTGGCAAGTACTGCATATATCAGACGATGAGGGTTTAAAACCGATATTAAAATTTCGGTTAAATATGTATCGGAAATAACTTTTTTTTACTTCTAGATCTTGAAAATCTAACATTCGGTAAAGTCTATTAATAGACCGTTCCCCATTTCCCCACACATGTATACTGTATTTGTGTTCGCCATCGACAATAATGATTTTCTAAAATCTTAAAAAAAAAAATAGAAATAATAAAATAAAATTAAAAGCTTAAGGAAAATTGGACTACCTAAAACCGCTAACAAATCCGATAATAGCTTCTCGTTTTTCGAGGAATTTATTAGAGATGCGATCGCCTCCACGATTTTCTACTGGTGCCGTATTTTGCTCGAAAAGTCTTTTGGTTACCCCTTTTATTCGCACCTTCTTTATCCCCAAAATATTTGCAAAGCTGGTTTGACATATTCTAACCAATTTTGAATTTCGTTTTCGCATTCGATATTGCACATTAAATTTTTTTGGGGGCCCACCTACATCTCGTCGTCGTTTTGGCACATTTATTTTTGTATGCATTGGAATGAAAGCATCTTGGGATATTATTTTTTTAACATCTGTACAATGAGTCGGAAAAGCTTAATGCATCGTAAACTTGTTTTCGTGTGCAATGGTACACAAATTCTCTATGGGAACATTTTGGGATTTTCGGCAGTGATTTTCGAATATACCTAAATTAAATTTGATTTAATTTATATTTTAAGAATGTGTCCAATTGAAATAGGTATACAATTTCTCTTTTGCTGTTCCCTCTTCCAGTTCGATTTGTTGACTGTTATTTTCCGCGCTTTTCCACCGTTTGCAATAGGTTTTGCAAAACTGTTATCACTCACAGGGTAAAATATTAAATTTTGCATTTTCGATAAATGCAACTACATTGTACAACACTTAGATTAATACTGATTATAACTTCATACATTGTAGAAAACGAAGAATTTTTTCTTGTAACGGGATAAAATTGGATAACGTAATTTATGCTTCACAAATAAAAATGTAGGAAAAAAACAACATAAAGGAGAAGGTATATTATGTTGTAACTTTTTTCGATGGAAAACATAAGGTTTTGCTGTAAACTCTTTGTAGGATAAGATAATGTTTTGATTCCAATAGCAATTTTAAATGCCACTTTTCAAACTGGTAAGACATATTCAACATTCCGAATCTAATGCCATATATATCTAGAAAAAAAAAATGGTGGAAGAGTATGTTTTGCTCCCAATAGACACCTATGTATAAGACTATTATAGTAACCGATTTCGTGATAGTAAATGTCATTTTCTAAAATTGCCACCATTTCAGAAGAAAATTTCCGAAAATTCTAAGATCAATTGATTTTCGAAAATGATAGCTATAATTATAGCAATATTGAGTATATACTACTATAAATTTAGGCCTGAATGTTGGAACTTAACCATATTTAAGTAGTTCACTAAGAGCTCACAAAATGTTTTTCGGAATAAGCTGGTCGAACAAATAACAAGAATTAGTGTTAAATATAGAGACCTTATTATCGATTAATTCATTTCCTTCAGAGAATTACTGGAAGGAAAGTCACATCAAATATAGCTGGCAGGATGGTAAACTTGATAAAATTATATTATTGTCAATTGCTCTATCTTTTAGAATTTTTATCAATGTTAAAAACACCTGTAAATAAAATGTGGTGTAATTTACAATAACATTGATGTAAATATGTTCGCTACACTGACACTATTAGGGTTAGGTGGTAAATTGAATTGGAACATAACGTTGGCTTGAGCCAAGTTTCCGTAATAATGAAATGGAATTTTACTCCGTCGATTATGCATATAATCTGAAAATATTTACGAGTCCATGTTGAGACTTCTAAATTAAAATAAGGAATTTTGATGTTAGAAGCATTACCAATCAGTAGCTATTAGATCACGCAGTTTGCAATATCAGCAGAAATGGGGTACTTGGAAAAAGTATTAGAATACCGCATATAATTGACCAGTAATATCTCTGTACTTCTATGATTATTTTAACAAAATGAAAATTCGAACTTTACACAAAACGGACAACGCCGATTAAAGTAGGGGTTGCACAGAAGGGAAAAATAAATAGAAGAAACTGGTCCGCAGGTTCATAGCAGATAAAGAATTTCATTATATACGGTAAAATACTCAAGTTTCAACATATGATTGATTTATGTATTTGTTAATCATTTGTGTACGTTAAACATTTATGAATTTATAGTTCGATTTCAGTAAGAACAAAACCAATGATATTTGTTTATAAGCAAATACGAGTATTACAAATTTAATTCTATTTATAACCAAAGAAATACAAATAATTTCACCTTTTTCTTTTCTCTCTGAATTGCTAATCTGAATATTTATTTTAATTTAAATAAACATATAAATTTATTTATTTTAATATTTATAGATTTTTTTTGTTTATAAAAATTTATTTGAAAATTAATAGAAAAAAAATTAGAATGACATTGAGTTTTATTAATGTTAATGATTAAAGCAAAGCAACAAAAAGGGGACACAATACCAAACAACTATACGTGAAAATTTATATTGTGCGTGTGAACTGTATAGAAAACACCATAATTGTGTCATTTGCACGCGAGATCTATAGGTCGGAAGGTCTCTGATTAAGCAAACAACAACACACCCCTTATACATATATAAGTGCACGTGCACCAACAAATTGTAATTGATTCACCATAGTATATAAATAACTAAATTTATAAGGTTCATGCACTTTGCTTGTTGTATACTGTACATTCAATTATTCTATTAATAAATTTTTGCGATATTATTTTTAGTAGAAAACAAATCAAACCCTTTACGAGCCAATCATATAGTTTAAGAAAAATATACTTAATTTTCTCATACATGTTTCAATTTAGAGGGTGATGTGAAAAGTTATCGGCAATTTTTAGAATTTGTTCCACATTGGGAGATCATAACGTGCTTATATAGTACATATATGTAAAATAATAATAATAAACCGTTATATGCCGATCTCAATTAACATAAATTACTTGACAATTAGTTTAATGCGTCCAATCAACCTCAATGACATATACACATATACACAGAGTAATAAAATTGACACGGTTTGTCTTCAAGTGTATTTGATTAATATTTCATTATGTATTTTACTTATTTGAATACACATAAGCAAGTCCAAAGGTTAATTGCTTATTACGTTAATGTGACCATACGCTTTACGCTCAATGTCTATAATGAGAATCCTCATTCGCTTAATAATTTATAACCGATAAATTCTATAAATATTTTATATAAGCTTTTTTTATAATTTGAGTATGTCGTGCCGAATTATAAGTTATTATTTATAGGCTTTTATAAACTTCGTCTCATTATAATGCATGGGTAATAATTGTTCTTGTCACACTTCAAATATAGCATGCAATCTTATAATCATATTACTTGTATATTTTATTGGTGTGATTAAGATGTTCAGATTAGAACCGTTTTAAATGTTTAGATTAGCCGAATAATATTCAAAATTAGGAATTTATTTATGGGGTTTAGGCTCGGGTGTATTTCATAGAAATTAAAAATTTTAATTCATTAGTCAATATACTGTAAAAATTTATACGCTAAATGAATCTGAATCATCCTATCTGCTAATTTTTGATCCTAGTTTAATATTGGGTTTACACCAATAGAATTAAAGATTTCGATCAGAATCACATATTTATAATAGTAAATGACGTATCAAGGGAATAAAATATGTGATTGTTGCTTGAGTGAAGAAATTAGCACCAGACGCCGAAGGCCAAGGTAATTGGACGAGAGCATTAATTGACGTTTACACCGAGTTACATATACGATATTATTTCTATACCCTTCATTTTTATAAAATGTAATATTTTTATGACAAGTAGTTTTCAGTAAATACTTTTTTTTATAAAGTATCACCGAGTGGATTTGGTGTGTTCACGTGAAAATTCTTGTATTTTATTTTTAAATTTTGTTTTCAAACATTTTTATTGGACTCAAATGATTTCTCGATTTAAACCTAAATAATATTTTATAATTATTTATTTCGTTAATCCTTAGACCGGTATTGTAAATGATATGTAAGCTATGAAGCTGCTCCTTGCAATAGACTGATTTCGGCTAAAAATCACTAGCTTCACTCTGATCAGTTAATTCGTCAGGGCTGTAAAGAACCAACAGATATTTAGTCTGCACGGCACCACATACACACGGACACACAGAGAACTTTTCGAAAACTATTTTTTGGCGATATAGCGAATGGTAAATCAGCAGAAATCTAGAGGTCAAAATTTTTCGTGATTACTATACTTCTTTTTACTGCGTAAAAGAAAGTAAAAGTGGATGCCGTAGACTGAATAACTTCCATTTTCTGTTTATTTTACTCAAAGCCAATAAAAAGATCTATTTCTATTTTCTCAAACTGCATCCAAATAATTTTTTTTTCATTTCTTTTATTTTATTATATTTACCACATCTAGAATGTGATCCAAATTTCTGGTCCATCCAAAAGACAGCTAAACATTTAATTTTGTCACCATCACCAAATTTTACCAAAATTAGTTAAAAACATGCTAGTTAGCGTTTTTCTAAAACTGTTCCATATCTTTAACTATCATTTTAGAACTCGGTTTCGATCCTTCAGATATTAATCAAAATCGGCTAAGAAATGCGGAGAAGTGGCTTAGTTCCGACACAGTTATTCATTTTGTAGACCTTTATCAACTTCAAAACCATTTTCGATGTCACATATAAAACGTTTCAATATACATAGTTGGTAAGAAATCAAGGATAAAAGCCAGTGGTGATTTAGGGGCCCCCAAATTATGTCTCCTCGCTAATAAAGGTAAGGTAAAGGTAAATTATGAGTAATTAAAAAATGGAGGGTGAATATGTTGCAACTATATTTTATAATCAAAAATCGTTATTCCTGCTTAAATTTCAAAAAACCAACAAGATTAGCTCTTGCTTCAAATTTAATTTTTCAATTTAGTTCTTTTAATTGTTTTTGGTTTTGTAAATGCTAAACATTACAACATCATTGCAAAAATCGAAAAAGCTCCTACAGAAGCTGCTAGTTCCGGTACACAGATTTCCGTTAAATATCGCACGCATCTCCCAAATAATGGAAAAGTTTAGTATGTAGTTTCATCCCGAACAGTTAATCCGCATGCTGTATAAGATAGCGGAATTTTGACAGCGGAAAATAGGAGATTACGCTACTCGCCGCAAGTGGTAGCACTATCACTAAAGAGAATTTATTTTGTAATGTAATTACCAGCGAAATTTTTTTATTCATTATGTATATATTTTTTCACTAAATAAAACATCTCAGCGGAATAAAATATTAGAAGTGATCCTTAAAATGGCAAATTGATTGATCTCCGAAGTAAAGGAACTCGGTATATGAAATGTTGAAATTTAACAATATTTCGTCTTTTCGGGATTTCTTCTACTAGTAACCAATACTTTCGGTAGGCGATACTAAGAGTATATGGAAAATTTGGGGAAAATTCATGGACTAGAATTTTTTGATTTTCTGCGGCCATGTAAGTTATTTTCAGTTTTTGGCCAATATCTCAAAAACTTCTACTAGTAACCAATACTTTCGGATTTTTTTCTAATAGCTTAGGTACTACTGAGATTATATGGAAAATTTGGGGAAAATTCATGAACTAGAATTTTCAGAAGAATTTTTTGATTTTCTGCGGCCATATAAGATATTTTCAGTTTTTGAACAATATCTCAAAAACTTCCACTAGTAACCAATAGTTTCGGTTGTGTTTTCTAACAACTTATGTCGTACTGAGACAATATGGGAAATTTGGGGAGAATTCATGGACTAGAATTTTTTACTAAATTTTTTTGATTTTCTGCGGCCATATTAATTGAAAACCAACCGAAAGTATTGGTTACTAGTGGAAGTTTTTGAGATATTGGCCAAAGACTGAAAATAACTTATATGGCCGACGAAAATCAAAAAATTCTTGTGAAAATTCTAGTTCATGAATTTTCCCCAAATTTTCCATATAGTCTCTGTAGTACCTAAGCTATTAGAAAACTAACCAAAACTATTGGTTACTAGTGGAAGTTTTTGAGATATTGTCCAGAAACTGAAAATAACTTATATGGCCGCAGAAACTCAAAAAATTCTAGTGAAAATTCTAGTCCATGAATTTTCCCCAAATTTTCCATATACTCTTAGTATCGCCTATCGAAAGTATTGGTTACTAGTAGAAGAAATCCCGGAAAATGGCATATTGTTAAATTTCAACATTTCATATACCGAGTTCCTTTACTTCGGAGATCAACCAATTTGCCATTTTAAGGATCACTTCTAATATTTTATTCCGCTGAGATGTTTTATTTAGTGAAAAAATATATACATAATGAATAAAAAAATTTCGCTGGTAATTACATTACAAACTAAATTCTCTTTAGTGATAGTCCTGCCACTTGCGGCGAGTAGCGTAATCTCTTATTTTCCGCTGTCAAAATTTCACTATCTTATACAGCATTTAATTCGCCTAGACTGTAGAGATACCAAATTTTGGTGTAATAAATTTTTTTATCAAAACTCGACATTTCCGGTAAAATTTAACAAATGATCTGAACTAATTTTGTGTGAAATTTTTCAATCTTACAATCTTTTAATTCTTAGTCGTTTTTCTCGTAAATTATATAGTTTTTGAAATATTTGTAAAACGAAAAGGCTCCGATGGAAGCTGCCACTTCCGATAGACCCATTTCAGTCAAAAATCACAATTTATGGGAAAAGCTAAAGTATGAAATCCGATCAATCCATGTGGGCTGTAGAGAACCAACAAAAATTTAGTATGCACGGCACACATACACACAATTTGTGAAAACAGCATTTTTTGACTTCGGTATATCACCGAGCGAATGGTAAATCTGCAAAAATTTCGAGGGAAACTCAGCTCAAGAGGGCAACTGATAATTACTATACTTTACTATGTAAAAGAAAGTAAAAAACGTTATATAAAGTAGAGTGGTCCATTAAAAGTGTAAATCATATTCAATCTCAACCCATATATGCTGAGAGATGATTTTTATAAATACTTTGAATGCTTGGAAGAAGCATGGTCGATTAACACCCGTTGAAATATTACAAAGAGTTGATACAAAGTTAACGAAATTTTGTTTAGGTACCGTTATCATAAATAAGTCTAAAAGCCATGGCGCCAGTTAGGAATTGGAAATTTACTATACGATTCTTTGTTACCGAAAATACGGTTAAAATTTTAAAATTCGGTTTATTAGCAAAATTAGAAAAAATTTGTGTTGAATTAAGTCAAGCTACTTTTGAAAGTATTGAGGAGTACGTAGTTGCTGAGTAAATAGAATTTAGTTGCGTTATCTAAATTTTACCCAAAGTTGTTATAAAATATGAAATAATTGATATCCGTTGTTCAGATTAGATTGTAGTTTCAACGTTAGGAGTTAGAGAAAACGCCTTGCAACGTAAAAAATATTTTTATATCAATGTTTGAATTAATTGAATTCTTAACAAACACTTTAGATAATAGGTTTATGAGCTATCGCTTGTGATGGGTAAAACTTATATCTTGCGGTAACATTTGAGTTGGTCACTATCATAACAATTATTTAATAATTTTTTTATTGATAAAATTCTTATTAAAACCCTTTCAGACCGTCTGGTAACATATGTTGCCATCAAATAAATTAATATATTTGACATGTTAAATTTACGTGTTAGTATTATATTTTAGTTTTGTCTCTTTCTTTATTATATACAGCAGAGTTTGCTAGTCAAATTTTCTCGCCAAATGTAAATAAAATCAGTTTAATTGTGATTTTTGTGTGAGATAGTTGGGAAAAAATTTTTCTGTGAATATCCATAATTTTTTTAGTAAATATATCTGTTAAGAATAAGTTTTTTTTTTGAGAAAGTTATTAATATTTAAGGATATTGGTTCCTTATAATTATATTTCTATTAAAATTCACACCAATTTAATTATTTTATTATATAAAAAATGTTTTATTGTAATGGCAATAAATGTTGCCAAATACACTCAAGTGTACACGTTTGTTGCCAATGTACACGTTTGTTGCCAAATCAACTAAATGGTTGTAACATTTATAACGTTACACTTCAATTTTTAATTTTTTTTTGAATGTCGAGTCAAATCAAATATTACACCGTACAGGAAGCGGCAGATCTTATTATGGTAGATGATTCAGATTTTGAGTTAGAAGAAAATGCAGAAGATACATTGAGGATATTTCTCAAATTTACATTGATCAAATTAACATTAAACAAAGGGACATTGATGAAATTCCTCAAATTGACCTCCATAATACTTTAGATGTCGTTAATGTTAACGACACCGAAATTAGAGAGAGATGAACCAAATGATACGGAACCGATGGACTTAGAACGTGAATTTAATGACATTAGATTACCTATTGATAAAATCGAGTTTATTGATGAACAACGCAACTATAAAATAACCGATAAAAAGGATATTACATGGAGGCGACGACCATTTCAACCAACAAAATTGCATTTACAGCATCTGATCTAATTCCTGCTTCTGTGGCGTTTTTAACCCCATTTCAAATTTTTAACAAATATATTACTAGTGATGTATGAACAAATGGCACAGTAATAATGAAATTATCTGGGATTGGGCGAATTATTGATGGGCGTAATAAAAGTAAAAAATGCCGAATGTACTGGAGGCACGAATTGGATGTTCGCTCTGTATCATCAGTAATGACGAGAGATAGATTTTCCTGGCTAAGATCTCACATTCATGTAATTGATAATCAGGAAATACAACTAAACTGCCAGGATAAATTTGTGAAAGTGCTGCTTTTGGTCGATTGTATTTGGCGACGATGTTTGGATATTCCGCAGTAGAAGATTCATTATGTGTAGGCGAGCAAATCATAACGTTTAAGGTCTGAACGTTTTCGTATTATGTGGTAAATTGGGATATCCATATACAATTTTGTGATGTACCAGGGGACCCAAACTGAAATATCGTGCTTTGGTCGTGCTAGATTAGGACTGGGGTTTGCAGTGGTGGTCCATTTAATCAAACGCCTTAATTCGATAGGCCATACATTATGTTTCGACAATTATTTTTCGACATCCACCTATCAATTATTCGAAGTATTGTCCCAGAAACAAATAAATACCGCTGGAACAATTAGAGTGATTCGATTTCAGAATTCTCAGTTCAGTGGTGATACAGTGATGTAGAAAAATTAGTTAAAAATGATATATAACTTTTATCCCCATCCTTAACTAAGTGTCCAGGTCTGAAAGGGTTAACATAAAAAGACGCTCTTGTTAGAACTGTGCACGGTTTCTATAACGATTTTTATAATTTTATTAAGCACGTCGAAATCTACCAGATACGTTAAAGCCGGAAGGTTTATTGTTTTATAAAATTAGAAATTCTTTTACGTTTACGTTTATTTTCTTCACCTTTCTTACACATTTTCAAACTACACACCTTTATAACTCAAGAGCGCAGAATTTCAAAGTGTTGTTTAAATCATTAATAAATTTTTACTGACATTTATGGAATTTATAAATGACACATTTCGTTCGTATCTGTGTGATTAAAAATGGTATAGTCATTGCATCTAATGTGCACACCTGTTTTCATAATCTTAAGCTGCAGGTACTCCAGGTTTCGCGATGTAAAACTTCAGCAAACACATAACCTATTTTTGAGTTACTGTTCACATTTCCCACAAAAACAACGCGGCATTTACATCAATTAAACTTTTTGTTTGATAAACATTTTTGTTATTTAACATCATGTTTTTAGGAGCTTTTAATTTGAACAAAGAATATTTTTTAAAATTTGAGCAACAGTTTTTCTGCCTTAAAAATAGAGGAACTAAAAGCTTTTCGAACATAAGATGACCGAATTTATAGTAGATGGCGTCGTGTATGTAACCTAGAGATTAACAAAAAAAAACTTAGTTTAACAGATGTTCTTTTCTTTTTTCGATAATATTTTTTCACTCTAAGTACTTTTTTGGCCAACTACACTAGTACTTTTTTCACAATAACAGCAACTTGTACAATTTTCATTAATTTTTTTTTTTATTGTATTTAGGCCATATATTTCGATTTTTACATCATCTTCAGTGACACTTCCTGAGACTAAAATAATTTGAAACAAATTAAAAGAAATTTTTTATGTAGTACAATATTGTTTAAATTTAGTTAAATTAATATGGGAGGACAGTGCCAGTAAAGATGATGTAAAAATCGAAATATATGGCCTAAATACAAAACAAAAAAAAATCAAAATGAAAATTCTACGAGCTGCTGTTATTGTGAAAAAGATGTTCTTTTCGTTTTGACCAGAATTTGGATACTGAATTATTCATATTTATCAGATTTTACCATTTGGTATTTATCAAATCCACGAGTTTTTATGATTTTCAGTGAATACCTTCGTAAAACAGCCGATGGTAAAACATACTGAAAACTAATTATTTACTGACCAAATGGCACAGCGGTTAACGCTTTGGCGTTTGGATCGGAAAATACTGGGTTCGAATCTTGATAGGGAGGGGCGCAGGGTGCAAAGGGAATTTTCATCTACAGATTATGATCTGTGATGAAATGGAACACATCTATGACCCTCTGTCGGAGTGAAAAACTCATGGGCCGACCCATCTTCCATGCCATTATAGGCCGGCATGGAGCTATGCAATGTGCAGATGGTGATAAAAATCGGAGCAATGTAAGTCCTCAAGTTGGCTGGCAACGGCGTAAAAGTATGGGCGGAAAAAGCAAACCGCGAAAGAGTTGGAAGAGCCTTGGCCCCAAAACAGATTGCAGACTGTTTTACAACTCCGAAATCTACGAAATGGAAGCTCTATTATTATTTTGCATGCGGTATTAGTAAATTTCATGGACATAATATGCGGTTAAAGTTAAAGTTAAATCTCCGGTTATTTAAAATTGCTGATTTGAAACTGAATGCCAAAAATTGTGTTTTACAACCGACAATCATATTGCATTTCTTTGTAAGCTTTACAACATTGATGTGCTGTTTTCTTAAGCCTAATCAGCATGGGTGAGTCTCGAAGACTCATTTTTAATTTATTTGCTAAAAAAGCACTTAAAAAATTTTTTCTATGTGAATTCTGCGGTATGTGTTCCAAGATCATCTATTTAAGATTCAGATGATAAAATAATATTTTTAATATTTTTTTATAAATATAGGCCTAACTGAACCATTTTAGAAAAAGGAACACTAAAGCATGCAATGAGTCTTACAGACTCAGTATATGTATTTCCACAATAAAAATTTAAATATTTTCCAGTTTTTTAGTATTTCTGTTGCCTATTGATAAACTCCGAAATAAATAATGAGCAATACACCTAATATTGCAATTATTTCGGAGTTTATCAATAGATCAAATTGTTTTTATTTTCTGGTTATAACGAAATTAGTTAGAAATAGACATCAACACAGTTTAGCTGTATAGTATTGTACAACACAATATAGAGTAGTTTTTTGTTTCAATTCAACTACAACAGCATTTTTGTGCAGAAAACTAGAACATTTACCGATATACCGGTCACACACACAGAAAATTTAAAAAATTTTCTCGTGGTTAATAGTTTCTTGCACAAAAAAATGTTGTTGTAGTGGAATTGAAACATTTCTCTTTTATAAATTTAACGATTATTACTCGATCCTAAGTAGAATTGTTGAAATGCTGTGTTGTTTAGTTCATAATTCGTCTGATTTTGTCAGCAAGCAGTTGGTGAGTTATAAATAAAAAAAGATATATAAAATAAGTTACTTGTGTCACTTTTTAGAATGACTAACCGAAAATAGTTGTGGACTGAAGAAGAGTTACGTGTTTTGTTGGAGGAAAGTGATTAAGATGATCAGGAAATCACTGGACAGCCTACTGAATTATCCGACACTGAATATGATGATTAGGAAACTGCATCTGATGCCGACGATGAGCAAATGCTTTCTAACAACGATACCGCTAGTGATTCCGAACAAGTGCTTGAAAGTGCATGCTATGTTGGAAAGGATAGTACGCAGTAGAATAAGTATCAAAGACAGTGTTAGCAAAGTCAAATTTCGACCTGGAAAGTATATGCTTTTTTCCTTTTTAAAACCACAAAAAATAAAAATGATTCAACAAGTTTATAAAAAAAAAGTTAATACCACCCAAGTGATTCAAATAATAGTGGAAGGTACCAATTTGTATGGTTCTGAAAAACGCGGAGCACTTTGGAACCCAACAGATGCAATTGAAATGCGCTGTTTTATCGGTTTACTGATTAATGCTGGTGTCAACAAGCGAGTGTCAGACCTCCTAGAATTTTGGCAACCTCTGTTCGGTAATGTTTTGTTTAGAGTAAGCATGTGACGAGCAGTTGGTGCCTTTTCATGGGAGAGTATCCTTCAAACAATACATTCCGTCCAAACCGGATAAATGTGGGATGAAAATATGGTGGATATGCAATAGTTCGAATAACTACCCTCTGAAAGGTATTCCATATTTAGGAAACGAGGGTCATCAAAGAGGAACCAATTTGGCGTCGAATGTTATAAATGAACTATACACACAATTTTCCTACAGCTATAGAAACGGCACATTTGACAACTATTTCACAAGTTTTAAATTGGCCCAACGACTACTGAGTGTTGGCACACTTCGTAAAAATAAAACTTGTATTTCCCCAAACTTTTTACCTAATCGTCAACATTTAGCAAAATCAAATATTTTTGGATATCGAAAAAATTTAACAATAGCCAGTTACGTTCCTAAAGTTCCTAAGTTACGTTCCTAAAAAAAATCGAGCTGTGATTTTACTGTCATCCATGCACTATGATGATAAAATAGATGCAGAAAACCATAACAAATCGAATGGTCGAATTCCTTAGTTAGCCCTAGTTTTTGTGAAATATTTTTTTGTTGTTGAATTCTATAAATAAATAAACATGAAATTTATAAATTTCTTGAATTTTCCTCTAAAATGCTTTTGAGTCCGAGAGCCTCATCGCATGCTTTTACGTAAGTCAAATGACCCATGCTGATTAGGGTTAAACGTTCGCGTAAAATCTATTAATTACAGTAAAATGTGAATTCTTAAAGAAAACTAAACTAAGCTCAAGGTAAATGTACTTTACACTTAATCATATAATCTCGATAGCGCAATAAAATAATTCGCATCATGATAATTATAATCAAATTACTACTTTCGTTATTCATTATCGTATATTCACATGATAATTATATATACATAAATTATCTATGTTTAACCACTAACGTCTAAGTAATTTATTTGCTAAACAAAGTACATATATCGAGATAATAATTCTTAACAAGAAAACTAAATCAATACAGATATGTATGTAGAATCGAAATTTGCAAAAGTAACCGAAATTTCTTAGTTGTTTTCTTAGTTGTGCATGGTAAAATGCAATAAATCAAAATATGTACAGCCAAAAAATTAAATTACAAAAGAATAAGAAACACGATATACAATCTATCTTTAAAATATAATATATATGGATACATGTGGATATGAAGAGTTACCATCACAAAAGAAATTTTTTTCAGGATATGACCTCGTTCGAGGACTTTGCTTTATTATACCACCTTTTGTTATATAATTTCATGCAACTTGGCTCCTTCTCGGAACGTTTCTGTTACACATCTGAATATTGGTTTGTGCCCACGCAAATGTTTTATTAGTTGTACATACATCGCGTATTCTAACAATTTAAAGTGCAGATGTACTCTAAAAAAAATGTATTTATTTAGGTTGTATCGATATATGTAGTTAGCGTGCTCAAAGTTTAATTTCGCGTATATGAACAAATAAACGTGAAATGGAATTTTTATAAATACAAATCGGATAAGACATTATTATGTCTATATACAAATGAATTAACTTAACAAGTACTTCCTAATTTCTAAGTTTGGCAGATACGTATATATAGAAAGTTTTCTAGTATGCAAAATTTAGGCAACATCTTTAGTGTGTCGACAAACAAGACGAAAACAATAACAAATTATTACTCACCAATTGCACTAAATTTGTCATGATGTCGATGTGAATTTATTGTAGGTGTTGATAATACTGATTAGATGCGCACGATATATCGTGCAGTTCAAACAATTCCAATTTACTGAACCTCCGAATTAATTATTTTCTTATTTTATTTTATTTTTCTATATAAAATACTGTTTAGTTTTCCATTTAATTGAAAACAATTTTCTCACTACTACACTACAACTTACTCGTATATACAATATACATGTATTTTTAAAAGGAGAGCAAGGAAAATTTATATTGATTTTCCAAAATAAACTCGTCTCGTATTTTGAACCGAATGAAATATAATAATTCACATATTATCACAAAACGCCAACTAGACCTGAACCAGCCAGGGTTTAATAAATTTTTTTATTGATCTTTAAAATATTTTCGGAACCCTTTATATTGAAAACGTTACAGATAAAATTTTCATTTAGCTATATTTTTTAGTATTTTGTCTTAAGATTTCGTTTGTACGACATTCCCGTTTGGTTGAAACTTTGAGACTGAGCTAGTGTGAGCTTAAACAAAAAAAATATTTACACAACAAACCAAAAATCGCGAGAAATTTAATAAATAAAATACGAAATAGAGTATTCGCGAGAAAATCCGCGGTTTTATTATGTGTAGACTGTAGAGGTATAATTGTGATATGTATATGTATATACATACATGTAAGATAACGTATTGTTGTTTTGATTTTTAAGTATGTATTTTGGCTATGTTTATACTTGTAAGTATTTATTATTTTTGTGAGTCGCGGCTTTAAGTGGTTAAATTGTAATGGAAACCAAATATTTACTTGTGCACATGATCATATGGTATTTTTTATAGTTGTATTAGTTACGTGAGATTGTCAGAACGAGAATAGAATCGAGTAGGAAGATGTACGTACATATTTATTATTTACTTTTAGTACATTATACTTGGTCGTTTTTATATTCAAGGAGGTGGAACACAACTTGAGTTATGTTACGGATGGTCAGTTATAGTGAAAGAGAGGTTTTGTATGCGGTGCTCGATGAGGACGGTGAACTAATAGAAAACAAGTTGATACATACTTTTAAAAAGTGACACACAATTCTTTAATGTTTTATTCTGGTATTCTGTTCAAGAAATGTGCTAAGAATATCATAATGCGCTTTATTTATTTTTATTTTTTTTTAATTTTTAAATGGTGCCAATGGCTTTATTCTTGATTCTTTCTACATAAGAAACTAACAAGAAGTGTTCAAATCTTAAGCTAATTACATTTTTTAATTTTTAATACTTCTCAGTTCTTCTCCGGGTGGATCTGCGCAACTCAGTCTTTTAAATCGCAGCTGTTTTAGTATACACCATGAAGCAGTAGCAATACATCGGAGTATTTTCGCTTGAGTTCGTTGCAGCAGTTCTATATTTGACGCACTGGTGGATCCCCATAACTGGATACCATATGTCCATATCGGTTTCATTCACGCTTTGTATAGTAAGACCTTATTGTCTAATGATAACTTGGATTTTCTTCCGATCAGTCAATACTGTCTGGAAAATGTTATTTTTATTTGGTTGCGCTTTGCTTCAATATGTTCTTTCTACGTTGGCCGTCTATCCAGGTGTAAGCCTATAGGTATTTGTCCTTGGAATGTATACACCGGTGAATATATACACTGTTTAATTGTGCTGGTATAAGTAGAAGCGTTTGAGCCAGTCATCAATTTTGCTCAGATGACTTTGCACTGACAATGTAATAATGTAAGTCTGCCGTATACAACAAATATAAAATAGGTTCCAGAACGCTTCCTTGTGGGACTTCTGCGCTTATATCATTTCGGGAAGTTGTTGCACCATTTTGTTGGACCATGTATTGTCTTTGGAGGAGATAGTTTTCCAGAACTGAGTGAATACTCTTCGGCAGGAGCTCTTTAAGTTTGTATATTAGTCCATCATGCCAAACTTTGTCAAATGCTTGCGCTATATCCAGGAAGACAGCAGAACAGTATTGCTTTGCTTCAAAGGCCTGTCTCATTGCATTTACAATTCTATGCATTTGCTCTATGGTACCATGTTAGTTTCGGAACCCAAATTGATGGTCTGGAATGATTTGCCTTCCTTCTAATACTGGTTTCAGTTTTGTTATTAACATTTTTTCAAACAGCTTTGAGATTGTGAGCAGCATGTTTATTGGACGATAATACGAGATTTGGGTTTCGTTTTTCCCAGGCTTATGTGTCATTGTACTCAAAGATATCTTCCACGTTTGAGGAATATGACTAGTTCGTATGATCGCATTAGAAATGTTAATAAGGTCAAATCTTGGCGTCTTTTTCGGGCTAATGCAAATTTTTGTTGTGTTCTTAACTTTCTTCCATTCAAATTTTATATAGGTTTAAAGGATGAATCATCATACATCTAGTGAGGCAGCACGATATTATTAGTTCCTTCGTGTGGTGAAAACACCCTGTTTAGATGTGCAGCGAAAGTATTCGTTTTTTCTTTTAACCTAAAAGCCTGTTTAGGTTTTTTGTTGCCTTCCACAGAGGAGAGAATACTCAGTCTTCTCTGTTGCCGAGATTCACTTAAATAATTCTGGACACATTGGTTTTCTTCTTCCTTCATTGCAAATTTCAAGGTTTTGATAGCTCGATTTAATTTGCATTTCAACAATGGTGATTTTGTATTGCCGTCGAATTTTCCGCTTTTCTTGGATTAGTGACTGGATTAGTGAATTGTTGATGATTGATGAAACCTTTTCAGCTGATATTTCCAATGCCTCGTTTAGCTGTCCTGCAGCCAAATCAATATATGCTGATTTTTTTAGCGGGATATCAAGATAGTTTAATAAAATATTTTTAGACAAAACAATTACATTTTTTTTTAAAGTGAGAACTTAAGAAAATTTTTTAGGTTTAAAAAATTGTATTCCACCATTAAAACAATTTAGAATTGCATATTACATATAAACATGATTTAGTTATACTCAGTTTCAATCCACATACGCAACTATCGACATATTAAGCATATTAAGGCCATGAGAAAATTAAATTTTTCGTTTACAACATGACAACGCGTTTTGGTCATCCAAACTTATTACGAAAATGGTCGTTCTGTAAAAAAAACATTTTGTAAATTACGTAATGATTTTGGTCAACATGACCGTCCTACAAAGCCTAGAATTCGCAAAATTGTTGACCGTTTTGAAGAAAATGGATCAGTTGCAGGTCGTAGAGCATAATATGAACATCATCGTCCAGTTATTACTCGTGAAAAAGTAACAGCTGTAAGTGAAACGGAATCATCTCCCGGAGGTATCGTTCACAACAATTAAACGGTGTCGTTCACCACGTAAATTGGATGCTGGGGTCATCTTGCTCCTTGCTTTTCATCAAAAGAAATTGTAATGTCAATTGGCCAGCAAGATCATGTGATTTGACATGTTTGGATTATTTTCTGTGCGGCATTTTTTGAAAAGTAAGATCTTAGACAATTCAAGATCTTAAGAACAACATTCGAACCGAAATTGAGGCTGCTTTGATTGAAAAAGTCATCAACAAATTTGAAGTTCGAATGCAGGCTTGTAAACAGGTGCTGTTGGGTTCTCATGAACGTTTTATTCCACGCATAACTTTCATTTTCAATAAAAGATTTTGAATTTCTAACACACATTATGTATATTTTTTTTAATATAGCATGACTAACAGGTGGAACATCCTTTACATATGATTCTGAATTTAAGACTCGCGTGTTCAGTGTTATTAGATTGTGAACCCCGTTGGTTATGTTTGGAGTTAAAGTCTTCTTTTGCAAAAAAAATATCTCCCTGGGTAAGATGATGCTTTTTAATTATATTTTTCAGTGGATAGAACAGTAGACTGAAGATATGAAATTTTTGCCGTAACATCCGTTAACCTATGAACTTGATTTATTTTGGAATGTCTTTCTCGAAAACCATTTTTTTGTTTAGGGATGAGTTTATTTTACTCTCAATTAAGACCATTTCGTTGGGCAGAGAGGTTCTGTTTGATTTCTGCACGATTTCAGTAAATTCTTTCATTTTAGATTTTTCAGAAGTAAGCTTTTTTTATTTCCTCTGGCTGCCAGGATACAGCTGCTAGGTTCGGCAACATTGATATTAGGTTTCTGATGATCTTTTTTTATTTATTGCATCCTTGCTTCTAGTTGTTTAATTCTTTCTATACGATTAATTCTTTCTGTTCTTTCCAGACGCAGAGTCTTATACAGGAAGCGTTCTTTTTCTGTAACCAGTTCATCCTCCTTGAATTTAATGATCTCTGTTTTTGATTTTTTTTTTTTTGCAAAACAGAGTGTCAAAAAATGATGTTGATATTTTGTAAACAATCTTGGAAAATTAGTCATCTCATTAGGCCAGGACAACTATAGTTCTACTAAGCACCACGGAATATTTTCTATCTTTATACTTGTATGTAAATTGATCATCTTTGTTGTAGGTCTAACGAATTTTGTTCTTCTTAGCCTTGGAAATTAATTCTTCGAATTCAGTTTCATTTCACTGAGTTGTTTCGCTTTTAACTAGCATCGTTCTCTTCCAGGCCATTTTTGAGTTTCCTACTTTCGATTTCTTTACACATTTTATTCGAGTATGGGATAATCTTAAAATTAAGAAGCAGACCGGAAGACTCGTTTTATCTAATTTTCGATTATATATGCTATGTTTTCTTAAACCCACTTTTACCAATGCAATACTCTAAATATAATTAAAACTAATCCGATTGTAATTTATGCAAGAACGTCAATCGATCCGGTATTTTAGGTTTACGTGGCAATGACTATTTGATTTGACTTTTTTTTGTTATTGTTTATAGTATTTTATTTAAAATTTAAGAAGTAAATTAATTAATGTCACACATACGTCAACATAAGTACGAGGTACGAGTGAATTACTTGGATAAAATTTGGTAGTCAAATTTAGCAAAGAAACTAATCAATTTATTACGCAGATACGAGGTCAAGGCACATAGTTTTCGCTTTGTGTTCACTACCCAAACCAGAAACATAAGCATGGTTAAAGAAAATTACGATGGCTAAAGGCGCTGATATAGAAATTTACTTGAGGAATTTTTAGATGAATAAACAGCATTAGGGTTTGAATCAACAGACCTATAACTACAACTTTTAAATGTAGACACTAATTATTCTTACTCGTTGTTTGAAAATCACTTTTGTAAGCGTAAGTAAAACGGCAACTTTAGTCACGTTTTTTTCGAAATGGAAAAACTGTATAAACCGTCAAATATAACCGCAAATTTAGCCATCGATAATCGACGTTTACAATCACGACTACAATTTAAATCACTACTTCATTTTACTGTTTTGTATTGTTATGTGTAATGATAAAACTTTATTCAGTTAAATTGACGAATTATACAAAGAGATTCAGTAACCTTAACTCAAGGCAGATTAAATCAAATCTAGTTAGAGGATGTGTTGTTTGTTGTAAGACGTCATTGCAATCTGTTATCAGTTAGTAAACTCGCCAGAAGGGGGTGCACCACCGAATTCGTTAAAGATTACTTCAAAATAAGATTAAAAGGGAAAACGCTGTCCATTGTAAAACTGTTCACAAAGAAAAGTACCATATTTTCAACCGTTCTTCAGCATTTTTTATTTAAACACAAATAAATGTATTTTTGAATAGCTGAGGTATACTAAGCCATCGGAATTTAGCAGACTTTAGATAAGTCAGTAAAATGGCAAAAAATGTGAAAATCGAAAATTTTTAACATTAGGATGATTGGGAAATTTGCTTTCAGAAGGGATTTTTTTTTCTCGGGAAAAGTAACGGTAATTTCTGTTGTATTTTGTACGAATACGATCGGCATTTGAAATATATAGATAGTCGCGAATATACTTTGTATGAGATTTATTTTCCATTATTTTTGAGGACTTATAAAAATTTAAAAAACATCTAACTCATCAAAATAAACCATACATTCCAACCGAACTCCAGGTCTCAAGACAACACTCAGAAAAAATATGATAATACATGATTGCATTTACCATATTATACTAATAGAAATCATTATAAAATGATTGTGATATTCCGTATTATACAATAATTAGAAATACTATTTGTTTAATTATGCCAATCAGTAAAAACGAGCTTATTATTATTATGATATTTGTAATCATATTCATCTCCTATGATTATGGTAAACATACTGCATGGCATGATTAAATTTTGATTCGTTTAATAACTTTTAGTGTATTTATAAAAAATTCGCTATCTCAATGGGTGATTAATTCGTATGTAAACACTAAATATCCAGATTTTACTTTGTGGTTTCATTGCTACACCTGCAGTAATGCAGTCTTATGCGATTACCGAATATAACAAATGTTAACCCAATATATATTGACATATGGTTGAAAAACGCACCAAAAGTGATGAGTTTTTTTTTAATTTTTAAAGAAAACTAAAAACATCTATGTATCGAAGTTTAAAACGGATATTTTCCCGTTAGATGAGAAAATGTATATAAAGCGAAACCATTTTTTTCTGTGTTTTAGTATTTTAGTTACAGATGATAGAATAGTAGTGTTAAAATTTAGTGATGCGAAACATGGGTCCTGATACAATAAGATATTGGTAAGTTTCATTAAAAAATACTTTTAATTAATAATTTTGTGGCCTATTTTATTTAAAAACATTATACACATCATAACGAAGTTAACCAATAACAGAAATTATCGGCTACCTCGTTTTGAAACGCTGTTTATAGGTGGTGCGAAAACGCACCATTTGGCATTAAATGATATTTTTGTTGTTGTTAGGAAAAAGGCGTTAAGTCTTGTAGAGGTATTAGACGTAATTGAAAATCTTACTGATGATGTTCCTTTCCCAAGCGATATTTATTTAGAGCCGCCGGAATTTCATCGCACTTTATAAAGCACTCATAAGACCTGTGCTGACTTTCGGAAGCGAGAGCTGGACCATGAACTCTAACGACTGTAGATTATCATCTACCTTCGAAAGGTAGGTCATCCGTTTAATTTTTGGTCCTATTAAAGTTGCGAACAATGAATATCGGATTCGCATGAACCACGAATTAAAGCACCTTCTCGGAGGTAGCGATATTATAGGCTTCACCAAATCTAATCGAGTCGGATGGCTCGGCCACGTTGCAAGGTCTCCACAACAACGAATTATTTACAAAGTGTTCTATCAACACCCAGCCGGAGTGCGTCGTAAAGGAAGACACTGACTGCACTGGCGTGACGGCGTCGAACAAGACCTACTCGCATTAGGATGTCGAAATTGGAGGACGAGAGAGATGGACCGAGACGGATTGAGGACCATAGTGCTGGCGACAAAATCCCTTTATGGGATGTAAATAGAGAAAGAGAGAGGAATTTCATCCCGATACAGATGAAGATTTCGGGGACTAAGAACATACCGATCTCAATTTTTTTTAGTAAAAATCAGTTGCTGGCCGGTGCAGAAGTAGATTTTGATGAAAATCATGAAGTAGTTGAAGATTCTATAGACGTTGAAGTATCAGCTAGTGAACCACAGAAGCGGATTACACAAAAATGGAGTAAGGGCAATGAAGATGATCTAAGATTATCTTCTTTTATGTACCATCACAAAAAATGGGAAGGCATAAAACAGTGTCCACTAAGTCTTAGTTCGGAAAATGAACCAATCGATTTTTTAAATTACTGGTACCTTCACATTTCGTTGAGTCAATCGTCAAGGAAACAGTAAATTATGCAGCAACTAAAAAAATAAATTTATAAACATAACATCGATAACGACGATTTCTATGCATTTTATGGAATGATGATTTTATCCGGATAAGCTACTGTTCCACGAAGACGCCTTTATTAGTCAAAGGATGATGACGTTCGCAATGAACTTGTTGCAAAATGGATGCGCCGAAATATTTTTGAGGACATATTTGTCAATATTCACTTTTGTGATAACGACTCAAAACACCAGTGGTCGATTTGCAAAAGTTCGACCATTCCTCAAGCCACAGAATCTGTGGTTTTGAATTTTGCAAAACAAATTAGAGATCATTTTCATGATCTTTCCTTTTCATTTTTTTTGATAATTTTTTTTTCTGGTTCAAACCTTATACACGCACTGAAAACTATCAACTGTGTCGGAACCGGTACGCTATGGGAAAATCGATTAAAAAATATGTGGTGGAGAAAAAGCAGATGAAGAAACAGGATCGTGGATGCTTCAAAACTTATGTAGAGGAAAACAATGACATGATTTTAACAAGATAGAATTACAACAAAATTGTATCCATTATATGCTAGTGTTTGCATTACCGGTAAATCGGTTTATCGGTAAATTGACCAAAAATGCATTATCGGATTACCGGTAAATTATTTTTTTTACCGGTATTTCGGTAAGAGTAAACAAATTTCGATATTTTTTAATTTTAGTAGTTATTTCAATTTTTTTTATAAATTAACCAAAAAATAATTTTTTTTTAACTAAATTTAATTCTTAAAAATGCTACGCCTCTGCTACAAATGCAAAATATGTACACACCAATGTTCAAATTTTTAACATAGATATTAAACCTAGTTTCAATTTCACAGAAGATAAGAATAGTATAGAAATAGTTTTACTTGCATCTACAATCGCAACATTGCAGCCTGTAAAAGTTGCTGTACTTTGCCGTAAAAATGTAAATTGGTATGTGGCGGATCTAACCTTAAAGTTTATGCTAGATGAGATTAGTGCACAAAAACCAATATTAGAGAGAGTGAAAGAGTTTAAATAAGCTCTAATTGTTCGCATTAAGGAAAGACGGAATATTTTTTCTGATATATTACAATGTCTCACTGCCTTTTATGACACTGCCTTTTTGGGGAACATGCGAGAAGGTTGAGTCTACAGACGAATGACTTTTGTAGAAGTTGTATGGACGAAGAGGAGGAAGAGACTAAGAGTATTTGGGTGTGTACGATATGAACAGCCTTTCTGAACTCGCGGACTGTAGAGTGCGAGATATTTTACGCTATATAATTAGCTCCGGATGGTTTCAGCGGGAGTAAGGGGAGATTGAATCCTGTGGTATCACAATGGGCAATTATTGGCCTAAATGTGCGATAGCGGCCACGCTAACCTAACTTAACCTAACCTACAATATCTCCATGATCCATCAAGCGAGAAACACAGACGATGAATATCAAATATTCAACAGAACGAGCAAAACTGTTATTATCAAAAAAATTGTTGAATTAATTCAAACATTCTCCATTCCAACAGAAACAGAAGTTGAATTTACAGAAGCCGTTACTTTTTTTCCAATGATCATCAATCAATCAACTTCAGCTTTTTTATCCCCTGTTCTTATGATGTCAATCCTAGTGTTCAGTCCGACCAAAATGATAAAAATTATCATGATATTTTTTATCAGCTTTTGTCATAAAACGCACTCATTTATCACAAAAAAAACCAAAAATATTTTCGATTCTGGCTGTCAAAATTTATACATTTTATTTCTAATGTTATTGCGCTATGATTTTATATGGACAGGAACAACATTTTGTTCAACTTTTATGTTATATGTATTTTCGTATTAACAATAATACATTAAAAACAATGTTGAACTACAGTGTCTGGAATAAGCTCAAAAAAATATATTGTTTGTGTATGATTTGTGTGTGTAGTTTCATTTCTGTGTTTTTGTTCAATCTTCAATGTCCATTTGATTTTCTCTGATGGCGGCCGCATGAAATGTGTCTCGACTCGAGCCTCAGCTCAAGTTAAAAATAAGTGATTGATGCAAATTGTTGATGTAATGAGAATGTTGTTGTACCGCCTTTTTGAGATAGCACATTTTTAAGTTTTAACTTTAAAATTATTCGTGTATTCACGAATTGGGCGAGAATATGATTTCCTTTACACAAATGCCATCTTAAAACAATTTGTGAAAGTTTATAGCGCAATCAATTATCTTCAAATCTCTGTCGTAAACTATAATTGAATGAATGTTTAAATGAGTGAATTACTATGTGTACTCCCCGGGTTTGTTTTATTATCTAGGAAAAGATGTGAAGTATTAAACTATTGTGAAATACACTTAGGCATTAGTAAATAGTAAATTTTTGTTATGACAGCGCCAACAATGTTTTGACGTGCAGAATCAATTTATAATTATTTTTTCAATTTGGTTGTTCACTCGGGTTTGACATAAAATTATACGGAGTGAAGTTAGGGTCACAAAAAATATCATGATAAATTTTATCATTTTGGTCGGACTGAACACACCAAATGAAGGAAAAGCTGTATCGACCAATTGATGATAAAATTAATAAATCTCTTTTAGAAACACATGCTCCAAATTTTCCTAGAGGGTTAGTGAATGTGATAAAAAGAGAGAAGAACTTCTTTCAAGAACAGAACATTAGAGGTAAATATTTAAACTTGGTATTTACTCTAATTCTGACCGTTTGCTCGACAAGTGTCGACTCGGAGGATCAAATTTAAATAACGACTGAATGGACACGATGCGTTTTTTACGAGCCTATTTCAGTACACAAAAGAACTTTTAGAGAATTAACCGTTTGAGTCCGAGGGGTATTGAAATCCCAAACAGCGCAACCGCGCTTTCTCTAAATGAGTACGAAAAGACAATCTATTGAGACAAACCTATTGTAAAATGTACAATTTACATTAAAAGAAGCTGTGTAATGTACTTACTTCAGTAAATCAGAGCGCGCGACTTCGACAATCGCTAACCCACCGTCATTTGTCGACAATGTTCGAAATGTGCTGGTTTTTCTCGACATAAAATCTCAACAGCACGCTCGCGCTGCTTGGGACTCAAACGGTTAAAGAAATTGGCATAGTAGTGCTTACATTTTATTTAAAACAAATGAATATGTTTTTAATTATTTTAATTAATTTTTTTCTAAATTGCTAAAATTGAATAAATATGTTTATTTAGTAAATTTACATAAATTTTGAAAGGCAATATTATTGATTGCGTTATTTCCACTAGTTTTTGCTGTTTTTTATTCGTTTTATTAAAAATTTAATTTAATTTATATTACCGGTAAAAACCCGGTTAATCGGTTTTTTTTAGAAACGTTTACCGAATTACCGGTAATTCCAAAAGTCGGTAATTTTGCAAACTATAATTATATCAAATGCTTTTAAAGTCCAACCGTTAGCAACAGCACGGCGATACATACATTCAGAGCGATAAAAAATGCATATTCCTCAGCCTCAAGTCATCGTACGTTATAATAAATACCTGGGCGGTATCGACTTATTGGATCGATATATCTCCAAATATAGAATGGGTATAAAAGGCAAAAAATTTTATATGCCGGTGGTTTTGTGGATGCTAGAAAACTTTCCATAAAGAGTAAATCCGCTATGCCGACGAAATTTCTTGCTCAGTCGGAATCTAGATTACGTTCCAAACAATTTCAATCACATACAACGTACCGATGTGATACATGCAATGTTGCACTACATTCGAAGTGTTCGTCAGCTTTCCTAAATAAGCTGTGTATAATACCAAGTATTATTTAAGTAAAAATATTATTTATTTTCGTGAAATTATGAATTTTGTTACGTTTTTATGATTTTTTAAAATACAGAATTAAATTTAATAAAAAAATTAAAATTGTTTCTAAATGATAAATGGTGCGTTTTCGCGCCATCTCTTAACTCCATACTCTCACCTAATATCTTTCTTTCTCGTCTTGATTTTCTTATTATGTTGAATAAAATTAATAAAAAAAAACTTAAACAAAATGATAAAAAACAATAAAAAAATCTCATGTCACTGCTGGGTTACTAAAATTTTGAGATGGTGGAAAACCAAACTCTCGGTATGCTTACGACGGAGAAAATAAATTCCGAATTTAATGTTGTTTTGATTTTCTCATCATAATAACTACATATTTAATCATAGCGATGGTTTAATCCAATGGTTGTATCATAATATAATCATTGCATGTAATCAGAACAATGATGGTCACTTTTATGATCACCTCAGATATATTTTTTTCCTAAGTGAACGTGATTATCTGAATCATTGATATCCCCATCTTCTGGTTCTAGTCCGTCTCTAGTTCTAGTTCTGATTCTAGAAGATAGAGAAAAAACAGGTCACCTGAAACATAACGGTATAATTGCTTTATATGCGAAGTGTTCATTACTTAAAGAATCATTACTTAATTTAGTGTGAGGAGTTAACTTAGTTACCGTTAAGATAGATTAGTTAATTACTCCCGTTATGTGCTGTGCTTCAGAATTTCTGTTCAAAATTCATATTTAAAATATTATATTGTGCTTCAGTCAATCTGATGACTGATAAATTATTAGTTTAGATTTTTAGAATAACAAGTGTGAGTGTATTCGAAAATAATTGTTAATGCGCCAAACATTTTGCTAAATAAAAACAATAACATGTTATCACGAGTGTTCAATGAGTGTTCAATGTATTCAACTTATAAATAATACTCCCAGCTGTTACGCAGCACGAGTATATGGTATTATTGTTTGTTGATAATAGTTCCATTATTAGCTATAATAATCTGTTTGCCAGCACGTTAAATAAAATTATATTACTTACAAGTAATCGAACAACGCGATAATATTACAATCTACTGCCAAGATCTGTGTATCATGACCCCCGTACGGCTAAAATAAATTCCATAAAGTTAAGCGTGCGATATCAAAATATTATTTTCTCCGAAATAGAACTCTTTGTGTGATACGCGACGTATTCAAGCAAACAATAATATTTTCGAGTGTGCACCCAAAGTTTTATCGAAATTTTGAATTATTGACCGATTACGAAAAGTGTTTATCGCCCGAAAATTGCCTAAATTTGCAATCAAACAAACCAACATCTAATACTTATTACTGTTTCGTTAGTGAGCTACATACTCGTGTATATTTGCGAGATCAATATCCAATTTATTTATTTTTATATGCGAGTATGAGTCGTATGTGCTTATAAAATTAACTATAAATGTTCATGTGTTGTCTTATAGTATATTTTATAAATGTATTTGCGATGTTTTATTTTTAACTTTTGAAAGAACACACATATGTACATACGTAGTTTGTTTTCACAATTGAATATGCACGGGTGGGGGGCTTGGTTCTTGTACTGGTATTTTTTGCGTATTACGTGTATTAAATTTAATTCATTTCGTTTCAGAAATACACGTACAATAGAGAAGATGATCGAACTTGATTATATTATCGATGTGTTTCTCATATTTAACCTGTACACTCGACGCTCGACTCAAGGTCGATATCTCATTTACGATTTGGCCGATAGTATTGGAATTAGGAATGTGCTTGCTCATCATTACACTTGACACTCGAACGAAGATTTATCACAATCATGTATCCTGTTCAACTTGTAAAGGGGCACTCCATCACATGGAATTGAACATACGATGACTAAACAACCTTGAACGACATTGTATTGGTTTGCACTTTTTGTACTACATGTATAAAATCACAAACAATAAATAGGCAACAAAGAAAAGCAAAGCGACGACAACAAAATATACTGTTCCACCTCGCACCATATGAGATGTGAGAAATCTTATTTTGCAACTTATTTATGTATACAGTTTTTAACATCACAATTTCATTGACCCAGCTGGTTCGTAAGCATTTTCCTAAATTAATTCTTCATCAAATTTATATTGAGAACGAGTACATTTTACATATAAAAATTCTTACTGTAAAATGATTCTTAAGATTACGCTATTCTTCTGCTCTGTCTGCGTCTATCTACGAGTTGAATAAATTGTAATGGCATTCAACTTTAATTATGGTTTCGTATTGTAACTACCGATGTATTAATCTATAGACACAGGGTAATTTAGATATGTTTCTAAATTAGTTTAGATGTGAATGATTTTTTATTTCATATCCCTTTTCCTACCAGACAAACAATTTTTTGCTACAATTTAAGTTCGATCCACACAAATGTGTGTGTAAAAAATGACAGGTTGTAATGCTTTCCGGATTTTAACGGATCGTATTTAAATCGGAATTATTTTTGAAAAAAAAAACATTATAATTTGATAACATATAAATTATATAACATATTAATTATTTTATTATTATATAGTTATAGTGTAATTTTTCGGACGAAAACGATTTAAGTGGTATGCACAATGTGTATGTTGGTCCAAAATACATACAAAAATAAATGTTTGTGAAGAAATGATTTTTTTGCGTTCCCCACACAATTGTGATGGCGGGCAAACCAACGGATATAATGTTGTATGTTGTTAAATATCATAAATTATTTTGAGCATTGATGTGGCAAGTTATTGTAATCAAAAATACTCGTGTATTCTTTCAATACAGCATTCGGTTGGGGATGCAGCTTGTGTTGAAAATTTTCATACAACAATCACTACCCAGTTGAAGGTACAATACAGTTTTGTTAAAATGTAAACTTGCTGTGTGTAGATTATTTAAGGTTTTATTTAAAACTCGTATACATTTTCAATGCTGTTGACATATTATTTGTATTACCCATATACGAGTAATATACTCGTAAAATCGAAACAAAGTAATCGAGTGATGATTGGCACGAATAGATTATCTGAGCCATCATATTATTGTATTTTTTTGGAATCAATAAAATAAAACCAAAATATGAATTTTTGTCCAAAATTGAATAAAAGCCTAAAAACTGCAGGTACGTATACATGAGATCGGAAATAAAAAGTATTATACCCGCTCCCGAACTCAAAACCAATCAAAGTTCGTGAAATGCGTTGTGTCCCGCCTACTAGTTCCATACTCGAGTTGAAATACTTTTAACTTTGTTGTTGTTGTTCTATAATACATTTTATGTGATACCATGGTATTTTAAACTTGTTCGATTACAAAATGTGACTGGATTTCAAAATACGACACATCCAATACCCGCTCTTTCCAGATGTAATTTACCGGTTGTTTGTTGCGTAACCAGTTATTCTCTTTACCCATAATCATTGTGTGGTACATTTTTAAAATTTTGAGTGCGGACAATATCTCGGTTTTACAGCACTGACTGTTTATCTGAAGGTTAAGTTTTGCATAGAAAAAATGAAGCGTGGTAACCAGTTCAATGAGCTCAACTAACATTGGAAATCAGCTTTTAATAAATTCAAGTTTTTCACGGATTTGAATCACTGTAAATTTGTGTTTTATTAGTTTATTTAATGTTTTAGTTATAAACAATACGACTTACCTATTCATTGCTTATTTTGCTTTAAAAGTTAATTTGGAGTGTTCTATTACCTACCGCTCTGTAGCCCTCTAGCAAGAAATTCACTTCACAATTGTTTAGAAAAGTAAGGTAGAGCTGTAAGCGTGAACATATTCCAGAACTTAAAAAAAAGTCATACATTTTACAAACCAATTCGCCCAGCATAGGGTAACATATGACCAAGTTACAATTAGCATAGATAAACTCCTGCACTTCATCCAAATAATATGTTATTATCCCAATTTCATTAAGAATACTGAGTTTGGACATATTCGATTATAAAATCCCCGCTTTCCGTTCAATGTGGCCAGAACTTAGAACTTCACCCAAAAATGACGTTTCAATTATTTTAAAATTCGGAATGAGATATCATATTAAAGCAAATTAAACGATGATCTGCTCATAATTACATTAAGAACCAAAAATAAACGAAACATACGGAATCTGTGACAATAAATTTAATGCGTTCAAAAAAAGTAAGGCTAACCATCATGGATTTTTGCAAAAAATTGAAAACTTTTTTTTGTTGAATTTCCGGTTCAAAATGATTATAGGTAATGTATATGACCTGTTGAGCTTGAAATTTCCGGTTGGATGCATATGGAAAGCGTGGTTATTGGAAGTTTCGCATTTTGTAATTTTTCCACATTATGTTTTGAACCTGGATTACAGGCGAATGACTCGACATATTGAAGCGAATTAAACGTTGATCTACTCATAATTACATTAAGTATCAAAAATAAACGAAACATACGGAATCTGTGACAATAAATTTAATGCGTTCAAAAAAAGTAAGGCTAACCATCATGGATTTTTGCAAAAAATTGAAAACTTTTTTTGTTGAATTTCCGGTTCAAAATGATTATAGGTAATGTATATGACCTGTTGAGCTCGAAATTACCGGTTGGATGCATAAGGAAAGCGTGGTTATTGGAAGTTTCGCATTTTGTATTTTTTCCACATTATGTTTTGAACCTGGATTACAGGCGAATGAGGCGACATATTGAAGCGAATTAAACGTTGATCTACTCATAATTACATTAAGTATCAAAAATAAACGAAACATACGGAATCTGTGACAATAAATTTAATGCGTTCAAAAAAAGTAAGGCTAACCATCATGGATTTTTGCAAAAAATTGAAAACTTTTTTTGTTGAATTTCCGGTTCAAAATGATTATAGGTAATGTATATGACCTGTTGAGCTCGAAATTTCCGGTTGGATGCATATGGAAAGCGTGGTTATTGGAAGTTTCGCATTTTGTAATTTTTCCACATTATGTTTTGAACCTGGATTACAGGCGAATGAGGCGACATATTGAAGCGAATTAAACGTTGATCTACTCATAATTACATTAAGTATCAAAAATAAACGAAACATACGGAATCTGTGACAATAAATTTAATGCGTTCAAAAAAAGTAAGGATCATGGATTTTTGCAAAAAATTGAAAACTTTTTTTTGTTGAATTTCCGGTTCAAAATGATTATAGGTAATGTATATGACCTGTTGAGCTTGAAATTTCCGGTTGGATGCATATGGAAAGCGTGGTTATTGGAAGTTTCGCATTTTGTAATTTTTCCACATTATGTTTTGAACCTGGATTACAGGCGAATGACTCGACATATTGAAGCGAATTAAACGTTGATCTACTCATAATTACATTAAGTATCAAAAATAAACGAAACATACGGAATCTGTGACAATAAATTTAATGCGTTCAAAAAAAGTAAGGCTAACCATCATGGATTTTTGCAAAAAATTGAAAACTTTTTTTGTTGAATTTCCGGTTCAAAATGATTATAGGTAATGTATATGACCTGTTGAGCTCGAAATTACCGGTTGGATGCATAAGGAAAGCGTGGTTATTGGAAGTTTCGCATTTTGTATTTTTTCCACATTATGTTTTGAACCTGGATTACAGGCGAATGAGGCGACATATTGAAGCGAATTAAACGTTGATCTACTCATAATTACATTAAGTATCAAAAATAAACGAAACATACGGAATCTGTGACAATAAATTTAATGCGTTCAAAAAAAGTAAGGCTAACCATCATGGATTTTTGCAAAAAATTGAAAACTTTTTTTTGTTGAATTTCCGGTTCAAAATGATTATAGGTAATGTATATGACCTGTTGAGCTCGTAATTTCCGGTTGGATGCATATGGAAAGCGTGGTTATTGGAAGTTTCGCATTTTGTAATTTTTCCACATTATGTTTTGAACCTGGATTACAGGCGAATGAGGCGACATATTGAAGCGAATTAAACGTTGATCTACTCATAATTACATTAAGTATCAAAAATAAACGAAACATACGGAATCTGTGACAATAAATTTAATGCGTTCAAAAAAAGTAAGGCTAACCATCATGGATTTTTGCAAAAAATTGAAAACTTTTTTTTGTTGAATTTCCGGTTCAAAATGATTATAGGTAATGTATATGACCTGTTGAGCTCGAAATTTCCGGTTGGATGCATATGGAAAGCGTGGTTATTGGAAGTCTCGCATTTTGTAATTTTTCCACATTATGTTTTGAACCTGGATTACAGGCGAATGAGGCGACATATTGAAGCGGATTAAACGTTGATCTACTCATAATTACATTAAGTATCAAAAATAAACGAAACATACGGAATCTGTGACAATAAATTTAATGCGTTCAAAAAAAGTAAGGCTAACCATCATGGATTTTTGCAAAAAATTGAAAACTTTTTTTTGTTGAATTTCCGGTTCAAAATGATTATAGGTAATGTATATGACCTGTTGAGCTCGTAATTTCCGGTTGGATGCATATGGAAAGCGTGGTTATTGGAAGTTTCGCATTTTGTAATTTTTCCACATTATGTTTTGAACCTGGATTACAGGCGAATGAGGCGACATATTGAAGCGAATTAAACGTTGATCTACTCATAATTACATTAAGTATCAAAAATAAACGAAACATACGGAATCTGTGACAATAAATTTAATGCGTTCAAAAAAAGTAAGGCTAACCATCATGGATTTTTGCAAAAAATTGAAAACTTTTTTTTGTTGAATTTCCGGTTCAAAATGATTATAGGTAATGTATATGACCTGTTGAGCTCGAAATTTCCGGTTGGATGCATATGGAAAGCGTGGTTATTGGAAGTTTCGCATTTTGTAATTTTTCCACATTATGTTTTGAGCCTGGATTACAGGCGAATGAGGCGACATATTGAAGCGAATTAAACGTTGATCTACTCATAATTACACTAAGTATCAAAAATAAACGAAACATACGGAATCTGTGACAATAAATTTAATGCGTTCAAAAAAAGTAAGGCTAACCATCATGGATTTTTGCAAAAAATTGAAAACTTTTTTTTGTTGAATTTCCGGTTCAAAATGATTATAGGTAATGTATATGACCTGTTGAGCTCGAAATTTCCGGTTGGATGCATATGGAAAGCGTGGTTATTGGAAGTTTCGCATTTTGTAATTTTTCCACATTATGTTTTGAGCCTGGATTACAGGCGAATGAGGCGACATATTGAAGCGAATTAAACGTTGATCTACTCATAATTACATTAAGTATCAAAAATAAACGAAACATACGGAATCTGTGACAATAAATTTAATGCGTTCAAAAAAAGTAAGACTAACCATCATGGATTTTTGCAAAAAATTGAAAACTTTTTTTTTGTTGAATTTCCGGTTCAAAATGATTATAGGTAATGTATATGACCTGTTGAGCTCGAAATTTCCGGTTGGATGCATATGGAAAGCGTGGTTATTGGAAGTTTCGCATTTTGTAATTTTTCCACATTATGTTTTGAGCCTGGATTACAGGCGAATGAGGCGACATATTGAAGCGAATTAAACGTTGATCTACTCATAATTACATTAAGTATCAAAAATAAACGAAACATACGGAATCTGTGACAATAAATTTAATGCGTTCAAAAAAAGTAAGGCTAACCATCATGGATTTTTGCAAAAAATTGAAAACTTTTTTTTGTTGAATTTCCGGTTCAAAACGATTATAGGTAATGTATATGACCTGTTGAGCTCGAAATTTCCGGTTGGATGCATATGGAAAGCGTGGTTATTGGAAGTTTCGCATTTTGTAATTTTTCCACATTATGTTTTGAGCCTGGATTACAGGCGAATGAGGCGACATATTGAAGCGAATTAAACGTTGATCTACTCATAATTACATTAAGTATCAAAAATAAACGAAACATACGGAATCTGTGACAATAAATTTAATGCGTTCAAAAAAAGTAAGGCTAACCATCATGGATTTTTGCAAAAAATTGAAAACTTTTTTTTGTTGAATTTCCGGTTCAAAATGATTATAGGTAATGTATATGACCTGTTGAGCTCGAAATTTCCGGTTGGATGCATATGGAAAGCGTGGTTATTGGAAGTTTCGCATTTTGTAATTTTTCCACATTATGTTTTGAGCCTGGATTACAGGCGAATGAGGCGACATATTGAAGCGAATTAAACGTTGATCTACTCATAATTACACTAAGTATCAAAAATAAACGAAACATACGGAATCTGTGACAATAAATTTAATGCGTTCAAAAAAAGTAAGGCTAACCATCATGGATTTTTGCAAAAAATTGAAAACTTTTTTTTGTTGAATTTCCGGTTCAAAATGATTATAGGTAATGTATATGACCTGTTGAGCTCGAAATTTCCGGTTGGATGCATATGGAAAGCGTGGTTATTGGAAGTTTCGCATTTTGTAATTTTTCCACATTATGTTTTGAGCCTGGATTACAGGCGAATGAGGCGACATATTGAAGCGAATTAAACGTTGATCTACTCATAATTACATTAAGTATCAAAAATAAACGAAACATACGGAATCTGTGACAATAAATTTAATGCGTTCAAAAAAAGTAAGACTAACCATCATGGATTTTTGCAAAAAATTGAAAACTTTTTTTTTGTTGAATTTCCGGTTCAAAATGATTATAGGTAATGTATATGACCTGTTGAGCTCGAAATTTCCGGTTGGATGCATATGGAAAGCGTGGTTATTGGAAGTTTCGCATTTTGTAATTTTTCCACATTATGTTTTGAGCCTGGATTACAGGCGAATGAGGCGACATATTGAAGCGAATTAAACGTTGATCTACTCATAATTACATTAAGTATCAAAAATAAACGAAACATACGGAATCTGTGACAATAAATTTAATGCGTTCAAAAAAAGTAAGGCTAACCATCATGGATTTTTGCAAAAAATTGAAAACTTTTTTTTGTTGAATTTCCGGTTCAAAATGATTATAGGTAATGTATATGACCTGTTGAGCTCGAAATTTCCGGTTGGATGCATATGGAAAGCGTGGTTATTGGAAGTCTCGCATTTTGTAATTTTTCCACATTATGTTTTGAACCTGGATTACAGGTGAATGAGGCGACATATTGAAGCGAATTAAACGTTGATCTACTCATAATTACATTAAGTATCAAAAATAAACGAAACATACGGAATCTGTGACAATAAATTTAATGCGTTCAAAAAAAGTAAGGCTAACCATCATGGATTTTTGCAAAAAATTGAAAACTTTTTTTTGTTGAATTTCCGGTTCAAAATGATTATAGGTAATGTATATGACCTGTTGAGCTCGAAATTTCCGGTTGGATGCATATGGAAAGCGTGGTTATTGGAAGTTTCGCATTTTGTAATTTTTCCACATTATGTTTTGAGCCTGGATTACAGGCGAATGAGGCGACATATTGAAGCGAATTAAACGTTGATCTACTCATAATTACATTAAGTATCAAAAATAAACGAAACATACGGAATCTGTGACAATAAATTTAATGCGTTCAAAAAAAGTAAGGCTAACCATCATGGATTTTTGCAAAAAATTGAAAACTTTTTTTTGTTGAATTTCCGGTTCAAAATGATTATAGGTAATGTATATGACCTGTTGAGCTCGAAATTTCCGGTTGGATGCATATGGAAAGCGTGGTTATTGGAAGTTTCGCATTTTGTAATTTTTCCACATTATGTTTTGAGCCTGGATTACAGGCGAATGAGGCGACATATTGAAGCGAATTAAACGTTGATCTACTCATAATTACATTAAGTATCAAAAATAAACGAAACATACGGAATCTGTGACAATAAATTTAATGCGTTCAAAAAAAGTAAGACTAACTAACCATCATGGATTTTTGCAAAAAATTGAAAACTTTTTTTTTGTTGAATTTCCGGTTCAAAATGATTATAGGTAATGTATATGACCTGTTGAGCTCGAAATTTCCGGTTGGATGCATATGGAAAGCGTGGTTATTGGAAGTTTCGCATTTTGTAATTTTTCCACATTATGTTTTGAGCCTGGATTACAGGCGAATGAGGCGACATATTGAAGCGAATTAAACGTTGATCTACTCATAATTACATTAAGTATCAAAAATAAACGAAACATACGGAATCTGTGACAATAAATTTAATGCGTTCAAAAAAAGTAAGGCTAACCATCATGGATTTTTGCAAAAAATTGAAAACTTTTTTTTGTTGAATTTCCGGTTCAAAATGATTATAGGTAATGTATATGACCTGTTGAGCTCGAAATTTCCGGTTGGATGCATATGGAAAGCGTGGTTATTGGAAGTCTCGCATTTTGTAATTTTTCCACATTATGTTTTGAACCTGGATTACAGGTGAATGAGGCGACATATTGAAGCGAATTAAACGTTGATCTACTCATAATTACATTAAGTATCAAAAATAAACGAAACATACGGAATCTGTGACAATAAATTTAATGCGTTCAAAAAAAGTAAGGCTAACCATCATGGATTTTTGCAAAAAATTGAAAACTTTTTTTTGTTGAATTTCCGGTTCAAAACGATTATAGGTAATGTATATGACCTGTTGAGCTCGAAATTTCCGGTTGGATGCATATGGAAAGCGTGGTTATTGGAAGTTTCGCATTTTGTAATTTTTCCACATTATGTTTTGAGCCTGGATTACAGGCGAATGAGGCGACATATTGAAGCGAATTAAACGTTGATCTACTCATAATTACATTAAGTATCAAAAATAAACGAAACATACGGAATCTGTGACAATAAATTTAATGCGTTCAAAAAAAGTAAGGCTAACCATCATGGATTTTTGCAAAAAATTGAAAACTTTTTTTTGTTGAATTTCCGGTTCAAAATGATTATAGGTAATGTATATGACCTGTTGAGCTCGAAATTTCCGGTTGGATGCATATGGAAAGCGTGGTTATTGGAAGTTTCGCATTTTGTAATTTTTCCACATTATGTTTTGAGCCTGGATTACAGGCGAATGAGGCGACATATTGAAGCGAATTAAACGTTGATCTACTCATAATTACATTAAGTATCAAAAATAAACGAAACATACGGAATCTGTGACAATAAATTTAATGCGTTCAAAAAAAGTAAGACTAACCATCATGGATTTTTGCAAAAAATTGAAAACTTTTTTTTTGTTGAATTTCCGGTTCAAAATGATTATAGGTAATGTATATGACCTGTTGAGCTCGAAATTTCCGGTTGGATGCATATGGAAAGCGTGGTTATTGGAAGTTTCGCATTTTGTAATTTTTCCACATTATGTTTTGAGCCTGGATTACAGGCGAATGAGGCGACATATTGAAGCGAATTAAACGTTGATCTACTCATAATTACATTAAGTATCAAAAATAAACGAAACATACGGAATCTGTGACAATAAATTTAATGCGTTCAAAAAAAGTAAGGCTAACCATCATGGATTTTTGCAAAAAATTGAAAACTTTTTTTTGTTGAATTTCCGGTTCAAAATGATTATAGGTAATGTATATGACCTGTTGAGCTCGAAATTTCCGGTTGGATGCATATGGAAAGCGTGGTTATTGGAAGTCTCGCATTTTGTAATTTTTCCACATTATGTTTTGAACCTGGATTACAGGTGAATGAGGCGACATATTGAAGCGAATTAAACGTTGATCTACTCATAATTACATTAAGTATCAAAAATAAACGAAACATACGGAATCTGTGACAATAAATTTAATGCGTTCAAAAAAAGTAAGGCTAACCATCATGGATTTTTGCAAAAAATTGAAAACTTTTTTTTGTTGAATTTCCGGTTCAAAACGATTATAGGTAATGTATATGACCTGTTGAGCTCGAAATTTCCGGTTGGATGCATATGGAAAGCGTGGTTATTGGAAGTCTCGCATTTTGTAATTTTTCCACATTATGTTTTGAACCTGGATTACAGGCGAATGAGGCGACATATTGAAGCGGATTAAACGTTGATCTACTCATAATTACATTAAGTATCAAAAATAAACGAAACATACGGAATCTGTGACAATAAATTTAATGCGTTCAAAAAAAGTAAGGCTAACCATCATGGATTTTTGCAAAAAATTGAAAACTTTTTTTTGTTGAATTTCCGGTTCAAAATGATTATAGGTAATGTATATGACCTGTTGAGCTCGTAATTTCCGGTTGGATGCATATGGAAAGCGTGGTTATTAGAAGTTTCGCATTTTGTAATTTTTCCACATTATGTTTTGAACCTGGATTACAGGCGAATGAGGCGACATATTGAAGCGAATTAAACGTTGATCTACTCATAATTACATTAAGTATCAAAAATAAACGAAACATACGGAATCTGTGACAATAAATTTAATGCGTTCAAAAAAAGTAAGGCTAACCATCATGGATTTTTGCAAAAAATTGAAAATTTTTTTTTGTTGAATTTCCGGTTCAAAATGATTATAGGTAATGTATATGACCTGTTGAGCTCGAAATTTCCGGTTGGATGCATATGGAAAGCGTGGTTATTGGAAGTTTCGCATTTTGTAATTTTTCCACATTATGTTTTGAGCCTGGATTACATTCGAATGAGGCGACATATTGAAGCGAATTAAACGTTGATCTACTCATAATTACATTAAGTATCAAAAATAAACGAAACATACGGAATCTGTGACAATAAATTTAATGCGTTCAAAAAAAGTAAGGCTAACCATCATGGATTTTTGCAAAAAATTGAAAACTTTTTTTTGTTGAATTTCCGGTTCAAAATGATTATAGGTAATGTATATGACCTGTTGAGCTCGAAATTTCCGGTTGGATGCATATGGAAAGCGTGGTTATTGGAAGTTTCGCATTTTGTAATTTTTCCACATTATGTTTTGAGCCTGGATTACATTCGAATGAGGCGACATATTGAAGCGAATTAAACGTTGATCTACTCATAATTACATTAAGTATCAAAAATAAACGAAACATACGGAATCTGTGACAATAAATTTAATGCGTTCAAAAAAAGTAAGGCTAACCATCATGGATTTTTGCAAAAAATTGAAAACTTTTTTTTGTTGAATTTCCGGTTCAAAATGATTATAGGTAATGTATATGACCTGTTGAGCTCGAAATTTCCGGTTGGATGCATATGGAAAGCGTGGTTATTGGAAGTCTCGCATTTTGTAATTTTTCCACATTATGTTTTGAACCTGGATTACAGGCGAATGAGGCGACATATTGAAGCGAATTAAACGTTGATCTACTCATAATTACATTAAGTATCAAAAATAAACGAAACATACGGAATCTGTGACAATAAATTTAATGCGTTCAAAAAAAGTAAGGCTAACCATCATGGATTTTTGCAAAAAATTGAAAACTTTTTTTTGTTGAATTTCCGGTTCAAAACGATTATAGGTAATGTATATGACCTGTTGAGCTCGAAATTTCCGGTTGGATGCATATGGAAAGCGTGGTTATTGGAAGTCTCGCATTTTGTAATTTTTCCACATTATGTTTTGAACCTGGATTACAGGCGACGATTATAGGTAATGTATATGACCTGTTGAGCTCGAAATTTCCGGTTGGATGCATATGGAAAGCGTGGTTATTGGAAGTCTCGCATTTTGTAATTTTTCCACATTATGTTTTGAACCTGGATTACAGGCGAATGAGGCGACATATTGAAGCGAATTAAACGTTGATCTACTCATAATTACATTAAGTATCAAAAATAAACGAAACATACGGAATCTGTGACAATAAATTTAATGCGTTCAAAAAAAGTAAGGCTAACAACCATCATGGATTTTTGCAAAAAATTGAAAACTTTTTTTTGTTGAATTTCCGGTTCAAAATGATTATAGGTAATGTATATGACCTGTTGAGCTCGTAATTTCCGGTTGGATGCATATGGAAAGCGTGGTTATTAGAAGTTTCGCATTTTGTAATTTTTCCACATTATGTTTTGAACCTGGATTACAGGCGAATGAGGCGACATATTGAAGCGAATTAAACGTTGATCTACTCATAATTACATTAAGTATCAAAAATAAACGAAACATACGGAATCTGTGACAATAAATTTAATGCGTTCAAAAAAAGTAAGGCTAACCATCATGGATTTTTGCAAAAAATTGAAAACTTTTTTTTGTTGAATTTCCGGTTCAAAATGATTATAGGTAATGTATATGACCTGTTGAGCTCGAAATTTCCGGTTGGATGCATATGGAAAGCGTGGTTATTGGAAGTTTCGCATTTTGTAATTTTTCCACATTATGTTTTGAGCCTGGATTACATTCGAATGAGGCGACATATTGAAGCGAATTAAACGTTGATCTACTCATAATTACATTAAGTATCAAAAATAAACGAAACATACGGAATCTGTGACAATAAATTTAATGCGTTCAAAAAAAGTAAGGCTAACCATCATGGATTTTTGCAAAAAATTGAAAACTTTTTTTTGTTGAATTTCCGGTTCAAAATGATTATAGGTAATGTATATGACCTGTTGAGCTCGAAATTTCCGGTTGGATGCATATGGAACGCGTGGTTATTGGAAGTTTCGCATTTTGTAATTTTTCCACATTATGTTTTGAACCTGGATTACAGGTGAATGAGGCGACATATTGAAGCGAATTAAACGTTGATCTACTCATAATTACATTAAGTATCAAAAATAAACGAAACATACGGAATCTGTGACAATAAATTTAATGCGTTCAAAAAAAGTAAGGCTAACCATCATGGATTTTTGCAAAAAATTGAAAACTTTTTTTTGTTGAATTTCCGGTTCAAAACGATTATAGGTAATGTATATGACCTGTTGAGCTCGAAATTTCCGGTTGGATGCATATGGAAAGCGTGGTTATTGGAAGTCTCGCATTTTGTAATTTTTCCACATTATGTTTTGAACCTGGATTACAGGCGAATGAGGCGACATATTGAAGCGGATTAAACGTTGATCTACTCATAATTACATTAAGTATCAAAAATAAACGAAACATACGGAATCTGTGACAATAAATTTAATGCGTTCAAAAAAAGTAAGGCTAACCATCATGGATTTTTGCAAAAAATTGAAAACTTTTTTTTGTTGAATTTCCAGTTCAAAATGATTATAGGTAATGTATATGACCTGTTGAGCTCGAAATTTCCGGTTGGATGCATATGGAAAGCGTGGTTATTGGAAGTCTCGCATTTTGTAATTTTTCCACATTATGTTTTGAGCCTGGATTACAGGCGAATGAGGCGACATATTGAAGCGAATTAAACGTTGATCTACTCATAATTACATTAAGTATCAAAAATAAACGAAACATACGGAATCTGTGACAATAAATTTAATGCGTTCAAAAAAAGTAAGGCTAACCATCATGGATTTTTGCAAAAAATTGAAAACTTTTTTTTGTTGAATTTCCGGTTCAAAATGATTATAGGTAATGTATATGACCTGTTGAGCTCGAAATTTCCGGTTGGATGCATATGGAAAGCGTGGTTATTGGAAGTTTCGCATTTTGTAATTTTTCCACATTATGTTTTGAGCCTGGATTACAGGCGAATGAGGCGACATATTGAAGCGAATTAAACGTTGATCTACTCATAATTACATTAAGTATCAAAAATAAACGAAACATACGGAATCTGTGACAATAAATTTAATGCGTTCCAAAAAAAGTAAGACTAACCATCATGGATTTTTGCAAAAAATTGAAAACTTTTTTTTGTTGAATTTCCGGTTCAAAATGATTATAGGTAATGTATATGACCTGTTGAGCTCGAAATTTCCGGTTGGATGCATATGGAAAGCGTGGTTATTGGAAGTTTCGCATTTTGTAATTTTTCCACATTATGTTTTGAGCCTGGATTACAGGCGAATGAGGCGACATATTGAAGCGAATTAAACGTTGATCTACTCATAATTACATTAAGTATCAAAAATAAACGAAACATACGGAATCTGTGACAATAAATTTAATGCGTTCAAAAAAAGTAAGGCTAACCATCATGGATTTTTGCAAAAAATTGAAAACTTTTTTTTGTTGAATTTCCGGTTCAAAATGATTATAGGTAATGTATATGACCTGTTGAGCTCGAAATTTCCGGTTGGATGCATATGGAAAGCGTGGTTATTGGAAGTCTCGCATTTTGTAATTTTTCCACATTATGTTTTGAACCTGGATTACAGGCGAATGAGGCGACATATTGAAGCGGATTAAACGTTGATCTACTCATAATTACATTAAGTATCAAAAATAAACGAAACATACGGAATCTGTGACAATAAATTTAATGCGTTCAAAAAAAGTAAGGCTAACCATCATGGATTTTTGCAAAAAATTGAAAACTTTTTTTTGTTGAATTTCCGGTTCAAAATGATTATAGGTAATGTATATGACCTGTTGAGCTCGTAATTTCCGGTTGGATGCATATGGAAAGCGTGGTTATTAGAAGTTTCGCATTTTGTAATTTTTCCACATTATGTTTTGAACCTGGATTACAGGCGAATGAGGCGACATATTGAAGCGAATTAAACGTTGATCTACTCATAATTACATTAAGTATCAAAAATAAACGAAACATACGGAATCTGTGACAATAAATTTAATGCGTTCAAAAAAAGTAAGGCTAACCATCATGGATTTTTGCAAAAAATTGAAAACTTTTTTTTGTTGAATTTCCGGTTCAAAATGATTATAGGTAATGTATATGACCTGTTGAGCTCGAAATTTCCGGTTGGATGCATATGGAAAGCGTGGTTATTGGAAGTTTCGCATTTTGTAATTTTTCCACATTATGTTTTGAGCCTGGATTACAGGCGAATGAGGCGACATATTGAAGCGAATTAAACGTTGATCTACTCATAATTACATTAAGTATCAAAAATAAACGAAACATACGGAATCTGTGACAATAAATTTAATGCGTTCAAAAAAAGTAAGGCTAACCATCATGGATTTTTGCAAAAAATTGAAAACTTTTTTTTGTTGAATTTCCGGTTCAAAATGATTATAGGTAATGTATATGACCTGTTGAGCTCGAAATTTCCGGTTGGATGCATATGGAAAGCGTGGTTATTGGAAGTCTCGCATTTTGTAATTTTTCCACATTATGTTTTGAACCTGGATTACAGGCGAATGAGGCGACATATTGAAGCGGATTAAACGTTGATCTACTCATAATTACATTAAGTATCAAAAATAAACGAAACATACGGAATCTGTGACAATAAATTTAATGCGTTCAAAAAAAGTAAGGCTAACCATCATGGATTTTTGCAAAAAATTGAAAACTTTTTTTTGTTGAATTTCCGGTTCAAAATGATTATAGGTAATGTATATGACCTGTTGAGCTCGAAATTTCCGGTTGGATGCATATGGAACGCGTGGTTATTGGAAGTCTCGCATTTTGTAATTTTTCCACATTATGTTTTGAACCTGGATTACAGGCGAATGAGGCGACATATTGAAGCGGATTAAACGTTGATCTACTCATAATTACATTAAGTATCAAAAATAAACGAAACATACGGAATCTGTGACAATAAATTTAATGCGTTCAAAAAAAGTAAGGCTAACCATCATGGATTTTTGCAAAAAATTGAAAACTTTTTTTTGTTGAATTTCCGGTTCAAAATGATTATAGGTAATGTATATGACCTGTTGAGCTCGAAATTTCCGGTTGGATGCATATGGAAAGCGTGGTTATTGGAAGTCTCGCATTTTGTAATTTTTCCACATTATGTTTTGAACCTGGATTACAGGCGAATGAGGCGACATATTGAAGCGGATTAAACGTTGATCTACTCATAATTACATTAAGTATCAAAAATAAACGAAACATACGGAATCTGTGACAATAAATTTAATGCGTTCAAAAAAAGTAAGGCTAACCATCATGGATTTTTGCAAAAAATTGAAAACTTTTTTTTGTTGAATTTCCGGTTCAAAATGATTATAGGTAATGTATATGACCTGTTGAGCTCGTAATTTCCGGTTGGATGCATATGGAAAGCGTGGTTATTAGAAGTTTCGCATTTTGTAATTTTTCCACATTATGTTTTGAACCTGGATTACAGGCGAATGAGGCGACATATTGAAGCGGATTAAACGTTGATCTACTCATAATTACATTAAGTATCAAAAATAAACGAAACATACGGAATCTGTGACAATAAATTTAATGCGTTCAAAAAAAGTAAGGCTAACCATCATGGATTTTTGCAAAAAATTGAAAACTTTTTTTTGTTGAATTTCCGGTTCAAAACGATTATAGGTAATGTATATGACCTGTTGAGCTCGAAATTTCCGGTTGGATGCATATGGAAAGCGTGGTTATTGGAAGTCTCGCATTTTGTAATTTTTCCACATTATGTTTTGAACCTGGATTACAGGCGAATGAGGCGACATATTGAAGCGGATTAAACGTTGATCTACTCATAATTACATTAAGTATCAAAAATAAACGAAACATACGGAATCTGTGACAATAAATTTAATGCGTTCAAAAAAAGTAAGGCTAACCATCATGGATTTTTGCAAAAAATTGAAAACTTTTTTTTGTTGAATTTCCGGTTCAAAATGATTATAGGTAATGTATATGACCTGTTGAGCTCGAAATTTCCGGTTGGATGCATATGGAAAGCGTGGTTATTGGAAGTTTCGCATTTTGTAATTTTTCCACATTATGTTTTGAGCCTGGATTACAGGCGAATGAGGCGACATATTGAAGCGAATTAAACGTTGATCTACTCATAATTACATTAAGTATCAAAAATAAACGAAACATACGGAATCTGTGACAATAAATTTAATGCGTTCAAAAAAAGTAAGACTAACCATCATGGATTTTTGCAAAAAATTGAAAACTTTTTTTTTGTTGAATTTCCGGTTCAAAATGATTATAGGTAATGTATATGACCTGTTGAGCTCGAAATTTCCGGTTGGATGCATATGGAAAGCGTGGTTATTGGAAGTTTCGCATTTTGTAATTTTTCCACATTATGTTTTGAACCTGGATTACAGGCGAATGAGGCGACATATTGAAGCGGATTAAACGTTGATCTACTCATAATTACATTAAGTATCAAAAATAAACGAAACATACGGAATCTGTGACAATAAATTTAATGCGTTCAAAAAAAGTAAGGCTAACCATCATGGATTTTTGCAAAAAATTGAAAACTTTTTTTTGTTGAATTTCCGGTTCAAAACGATTATAGGTAATGAATATGACCTGTTGAGCTCGAAATTTCCGGTTGGATGCATATGGAAAGCGTGGTTATTGGAAGTCTCGCATTTTGTAATTTTTCCACATTATGTTTTGAGCCTGGATTACAGGCGAATGAGGCGACATATTGAAGCGAATTAAACGTTGATCTACTCATAATTACATTAAGTATCAAAAATAAACGAAACATACGGAATCTGTGACAATAAATTTAATGCGTTCAAAAAAAGTAAGGCTAACCATCATGGATTTTTGCAAAAAATTGAAAACTTTTTTTTGTTGAATTTCCGGTTCAAAACGATTATAGGTAATGTATATGACCTGTTGAGCTCGAAATTTCCGGTTGGATGCATATGGAAAGCGTGGTTATTGGAAGTCTCGCATTTTGTAATTTTTCCACATTATGTTTTGAGCCTGGATTACAGGCGAATGAGGCGACATATTGAAGCGAATTAAACGTTGATCTACTCATAATTACATTAAGTATCAAAAATAAACGAAACATACGGAATCTGTGACAATAAATTTAATGCGTTCAAAAAAAGTAAGGCTAACCATCATGGATTTTTGCAAAAAATTGAAAACTTTTTTTTGTTGAATTTCCGGTTCAAAATGATTATAGGTAATGTATATGACCTGTTGAGCTCGAAATTTCCTGTTGGATGCATATGGAAAGCGTGGTTATTGGAAGTTTCGCATTTTGTAATTTTTCCACATTATGTTTTGAGCCTGGATTACAGGCGAATGAGGCGACATATTGAAGCGAATTAAACGTTGATCTACTCATAATTACATTAAGTATCAAAAATAAACGAAACATACGGAATCTGTGACAATAAATTTAATGCGTTCAAAAAAAGTAAGGCTAACCATCATGGATTTTTGCAAAAAATTGAAAACTTTTTTTTGTTGAATTTCCGGTTCAAAATGATTATAGGTAATGTATATGACCTGTTGAGCTCGAAATTTCCAGTTGGATGCATATGGAAAGCGTGTTTATTGGAAGTTTCGCATTTTGTAATTTTTCCACATTATGTTTTGAACCTGGATTACAGGCGAATGAGGCGACATATTGAAGCGAATTAAACGTTGATCTACTCATAATTACATTAAGTATCAAAAATAAACGAAACATACGGAATCTGTGACAATAAATTTAATGCGTTCAAAAAAAGTAAGGCTAACCATCATGGATTTTTGCAAAAAATTGAAAACTTTTTTTTGTTGAATTTTCGGTTCAAAATGATTATAGGTAATGTATATGACCTGTTGAGCTCGAAATTTCCGGTTGGATGCATATGGAAAGCGTGGTTATTGGAAGTCTCGCATTTTGTAATTTTTCCACATTATGTTTTGAACCTGGATTACAGGCGAATGAGGCGACATATTGAAGCGGATTAAACGTTGATCTACTCATAATTACATTAAGTATCAAAAATAAACGAAACATACGGAATCTGTGACAATAAATTTAATGCGTTCAAAAAAAGTAAGGCTAACCATCATGGATTTTTGCAAAAAATTGAAAACTTTTTTTTGTTGAATTTCCGGTTCAAAATGATTATAGGTAATGTATATGACCTGTTGAGCTCGAAATTTCCGGTTGGATGCATATGGAACGCGTGGTTATTGGAAGTTTCGCATTTTGTAATTTTTCCACATTATGTTTTGAACCTGGATTACAGGTGAATGAGGCGACATATTGAAGCGAATTAAACGTTGATCTACTCATAATTACATTAAGTATCAAAAATAAACGAAACATACGGAATCTGTGACAATAAATTTAATGCGTTCAAAAAAAGTAAGGCTAACCATCATGGATTTTTGCAAAAAATTGAAAACTTTTTTTTGTTGAATTTCCGGTTCAAAATGATTATAGGTAATGTATATGACCTGTTGAGCTCGAAATTTCCGGTTGGATGCATATGGAAAGCGTGGTTATTGGAAGTCTCGCATTTTGTAATTTTTCCACATTATGTTTTGAACCTGGATTACAGGCGAATGAGGCGACATATTGAAGCGGATTAAACGTTGATCTACTCATAATTACATTAAGTATCAAAAATAAACGAAACATACGGAATCTGTGACAATAAATTTAATGCGTTCAAAAAAAGTAAGGCTAACCATCATGGATTTTTGCAAAAAATTGAAAACTTTTTTTTGTTGAATTTCCGGTTCAAAATGATTATAGGTAATGTATATGACCTGTTGAGCTCGAAATTTCCGGTTGGATGCATATGGAAAGCGTGGTTATTGGAAGTCTCGCATTTTGTAATTTTTCCACATTATGTTTTGAACCTGGATTACAGGCGAATGAGGCGACATATTGAAGCGGAGTAAACGTTGATCTACTCATAATTACATTAAGTATCAAAAATAAACGAAACATACGGAATCTGTGACAATAAATTTAATGCGTTCAAAAAAAGTAAGGCTAACCATCATGGATTTTTGCAAAAAATTGAAAACTTTTTTTTGTTGAATTTCCGGTTCAAAATGATTATAGGTAATGTATATGACCTGTTGAGCTCGAAATTTCCGGTTGGATGCATATGGAAAGCGTGGTTATTGGAAGTTTCGCATTTTGTAATTTTTCCACATTATGTTTTGAGCCTGGATTACAGGCGAATGAGGCGACATATTGAAGCGAATTAAACGTTGATCTACTCATAATTACATTAAGTATCAAAAATAAACGAAACATACGGAATCTGTGACAATAAATTTAATGCGTTCAAAAAAAGTAAGGCTAACCATCATGGATTTTTGCAAAAAATTGAAAACTTTTTTTTGTTGAATTTCCGGTTCAAAATGATTATAGGTAATGTATATGACCTGTTGAGCTCGAAATTTCTGGTTGGATGCATATGGAAAGCGTGGTTATTGGAAGTTTCGCATTTTGTAATTTTTCCACATTATGTTTTGAGCCTGGATTACAGGCGAATGAGGCGACATATTGAAGCGAATTAAACGTTGATCTACTCATAATTACATTAAGTATCAAAAATAAACGAAACATACGGAATCTGTGACAATAAATTTAATGCGTTCAAAAAAAGTAAGGCTAACCATCATGGATTTTTGCAAAAAATTGAAAACTTTTTTTTGTTGAATTTCCGGTTCAAAATGATTATAGGTAATGTATATGACCTGTTGAGCTCGAAATTTCCGGTTGGATGCATATGGAAAGCGTGGTTATTGGAAGTTTCGCATTTTGTAATTTTTCCACATTATGTTTTGAGCCTGGATTACAGGCGAATGAGGCGACATATTGAAGCGAATTAAACGTTGATCTACTCATAATTACATTAAGTATCAAAAATAAACGAAACATACGGAATCTGTGACAATAAATTTAATGCGTTCAAAAAAAGTAAGGCTAACAATCATGGATTTTTGCAAAAAATTGAAAACTTTTTTTTGTTGAATTTCCGGTTCAAAATGATTATAGGTAATGTATATGACCTGTTGAGCTCGAAATTTCCGGTTGGATGCATATGGAACGCGTGGTTATTGGAAGTTTCGCATTTTGTAATTTTTCCACATTATGTTTTGAGCCTGGATTACAGGTGAATGAGGCGACATATTGAAGCGAATTAAACGTTGATCTACTCATAATTACATTAAGTATCAAAAATAAACGAAACATACGGAATCTGTGACAATAAATTTAATGCGTTCAAAAAAAGTAAGGCTAACCATCATGGATTTTTGCAAAAAATTGAAAACTTTTTTTTGTTGAATTTCCGGTTCAAAACGATTATAGGTAATGTATATGACCTGTTGAGCTCGAAATTTCCGGTTGGATGCATATGGAAAGCGTGGTTATTGGAAGTCTCGCATTTTGTAATTTTTCCACATTATGTTTTGAACCTGGATTACAGGCGAATGAGGCGACATATTGAAGCGGATTAAACGTTGATCTACTCATAATTACATTAAGTATCAAAAATAAACGAAACATACGGAATCTGTGACAATAAATTTAATGCGTTCAAAAAAAGTAAGGCTAACCATCATGGATTTTTGCAAAAAATTGAAAACTTTTTTTTGTTGAATTTCCGGTTCAAAATGATTATAGGTAATGTATATGACCTGTTGAGCTCGAAATTTCCGGTTGGATGCATATGGAAAGCGTGGTTATTGGAAGTTTCGCATTTTGTAATTTTTCCACATTATGTTTTGAGCCTGGATTACAGGCGAATGAGGCGACATATTGAAGCGAATTAAACGTTGATCTACTCATAATTACATTAAGTATCAAAAATAAACGAAACATACGGAATCTGTGACAATAAATTTAATGCGTTCAAAAAAAGTAAGGCTAACCATCATGGATTTTTGCAAAAAATTGAAAACTTTTTTTTGTTGAATTTCCGGTTCAAAATGATTATAGGTAATGTATATGACCTGTTGAGCTCGAAATTTCCTGTTGGATGCATATGGAAAGCGTGGTTATTGGAAGTTTCGCATTTTGTAATTTTTCCACATTATGTTTTGAGCCTGGATTACAGGCGAATGAGGCGACATATTGAAGCGAATTAAACGTTGATCTACTCATAATTACATTAAGTATCAAAAATAAACGAAACATACGGAATCTGTGACAATAAATTTAATGCGTTCAAAAAAAGTAAGGCTAACCATCATGGATTTTTGCAAAAAATTGAAAACTTTTTTTTGTTGAATTTCCGGTTCAAAATGATTATAGGTAATGTATATGACCTGTTGAGCTCGAAATTTCCGGTTGGATGCATATGGAAAGCGTGGTTATTGGAAGTTTCGCATTTTGTAATTTTTCCACATTATGTTTTGAGCCTGGATTACAGGCGAATGAGGCGACATATTGAAGCGAATTAAACGTTGATCTACTCATAATTACATTAAGTATCAAAAATAAACGAAACATACGGAATCTGTGACAATAAATTTAATGCGTTCAAAAAAAGTAAGGCTAACCATCATGGATTTTTGCAAAAAATTGAAAACTTTTTTTTGTTGAATTTCCGGTTCAAAATGATTATAGGTAATGTATATGACCTGTTGAGCTCGAAATTTCCGGTTGGATGCATATGGAAAGCGTGGTTATTGGAAGTTTCGCATTTTGTAATTTTTCCACATTATGTTTTGAGCCTGGATTACAGGCGAATGAGGCGACATATTGAAGCGAATTAAACGTTGATCTACTCATAATTACATTAAGTATCAAAAATAAACGAAACATACGGAATCTGTGACAATAAATTTAATGCGTTCAAAAAAAGTAAGGCTTAACCATCATGGATTTTTGCAAAAAATTGAAAACTTTTTTTTGTTGAATTTCCGGTTCAAAATGATTATAGGTAATGTATATGACCTGTTGAGCTCGAAATTTCCGGTTGGATGCATATGGAAAGCGTGTTTATTGGAAGTTTCGCATTTTGTAATTTTTCCACATTATGTTTTGAACCTGGATTACAGGCGAATGAGGCGACATATTGAAGCGAATTAAACGTTGATCTACTCATAATTACATTAAGTATCAAAAATAAACGAAACATACGGAATCTGTGACAATAAATTTAATGCGTTCAAAAAAAGTAAGGCTAACCATCATGGATTTTTGCAAAAAATTGAAAACTTTTTTTTGTTGAATTTCCGGTTCAAAATGATTATAGGTAATGTATATGACCTGTTGAGCTCGAAATTTCCGGTTGGATGCATATGGAAAGCGTGGTTATTGGAAGTCTCGCATTTTGTAATTTTTCCACATTATGTTTTGAACCTGGATTACAGGCGAATGAGGCGACATATTGAAGCGGATTAAACGTTGATCTACTCATAATTACATTAAGTATCAAAAATAAACGAAACATACGGAATCTGTGACAATAAATTTAATGCGTTCAAAAAAAGTAAGGCTAACCATCATGGATTTTTGCAAAAAATTGAAAACTTTTTTTTGTTGAATTTCCGGTTCAAAATGATTATAGGTAATGTATATGACCTGTTGAGCTCGAAATTTCCGGTTGGATGCATATGGAAAGCGTGGTTATTGGAAGTTTCGCATTTTGTAATTTTTCCACATTATGTTTTGAGCCTGGATTACAGGCGAATGAGGCGACATATTGAAGCGAATTAAACGTTGATCTACTCATAATTACATTAAGTATCAAAAATAAACGAAACATACGGAATCTGTGACAATAAATTTAATGCGTTCCAAAAAAAGTAAGACTAACCATCATGGATTTTTGCAAAAAATTGAAAACTTTTTTTTGTTGAATTTCCGGTTCAAAATGATTATAGGTAATGTATATGACCTGTTGAGCTCGAAATTTCCGGTTGGATGCATATGGAAAGCGTGGTTATTGGAAGTTTCGCATTTTGTAATTTTTCCACATTATGTTTTGAGCCTGGATTACAGGCGAATGAGGCGACATATTGAAGCGAATTAAACGTTGATCTACTCATAATTACATTAAGTATCAAAAATAAACGAAACATACGGAATCTGTGACAATAAATTTAATGCGTTCAAAAAAAGTAAGGCTAACCATCATGGATTTTTGCAAAAAATTGAAAACTTTTTTTTGTTGAATTTCCGGTTCAAAATGATTATAGGTAATGTATATGACCTGTTGAGCTCGAAATTTCCGGTTGGATGCATATGGAAAGCGTGGTTATTGGAAGTTTCGCATTTTGTAATTTTTCCACATTATGTTTTGAGCCTGGATTACAGGCGAATGAGGCGACATATTGAAGCGAATTAAACGTTGATCTACTCATAATTACATTAAGTATCAAAAATAAACGAAACATACGGAATCTGTGACAATAAATTTAATGCGTTCCAAAAAAAGTAAGACTAACCATCATGGATTTTTGCAAAAAATTGAAAACTTTTTTTTGTTGAATTTCCGGTTCAAAATGATTATAGGTAATGTATATGACCTGTTGAGCTCGAAATTTCCGGTTGGATGCATATGGAAAGCGTGGTTATTGGAAGTTTCGCATTTTGTAATTTTTCCACATTATGTTTTGAGCCTGGATTACAGGCGAATGAGGCGACATATTGAAGCGAATTAAACGTTGATCTACTCATAATTACATTAAGTATCAAAAATAAACGAAACATACGGAATCTGTGACAATAAATTTAATGCGTTCAAAAAAAGTAAGGCTAACCATCATGGATTTTTGCAAAAAATTGAAAACTTTTTTTTGTTGAATTTCCGGTTCAAAATGATTATAGGTAATGTATATGACCTGTTGAGCTCGAAATTTCCGGTTGGATGCATATGGAAAGCGTGGTTATTGGAAGTTTCGCATTTTGTAATTTTTCCACATTATGTTTTGAGCCTGGATTACAGGCGAATGAGGCGACATATTGAAGCGAATTAAACGTTGATCTACTCATAATTACATTAAGTATCAAAAATAAACGAAACATACGGAATCTGTGACAATAAATTTAATGCGTTCAAAAAAAGTAAGGCTAACCATCATGGATTTTTGCAAAAAATTGAAAACTTTTTTTTGTTGAATTTCCGGTTCAAAATGATTATAGGTAATGTATATGACCTGTTGAGCTCGAAATTTCCGGTTGGATGCATATGGAAAGCGTGGTTATTGGAAGTTTCGCATTTTGTAATTTTTCCACATTATGTTTTGAGCCTGGATTACAGGCGAATGAGGCGACATATTGAAGCGAATTAAACGTTGATCTACTCATAATTACATTAAGTATCAAAAATAAACGAAACATACGGAATCTGTGACAATAAATTTAATGCGTTCAAAAAAAGTAAGGCTCATCATGGATTTTTGCAAAAAATTGAAAACTTTTTTTTGTTGAATTTCCGGTTCAAAATGATTATAGGTAATGTATATGACCTGTTGAGCTCGAAATTTCCGGTTGGATGCATATGGAAAGCGTGTTTATTGGAAGTTTCGCATTTTGTAATTTTTCCACATTATGTTTTGAACCTGGATTACAGGCGAATGAGGCGACATATTGAAGCGAATTAAACGTTGATCTACTCATAATTACATTAAGTATCAAAAATAAACGAAACATACGGAATCTGTGACAATAAATTTAATGCGTTCAAAAAAAGTAAGGCTAACCATCATGGATTTTTGCAAAAAATTGAAAACTTTTTTTTGTTGAATTTCCGGTTCAAAATGATTATAGGTAATGTATATGACCTGTTGAGCTCGAAATTTCCGGTTGGATGCATATGGAAAGCGTGGTTATTGGAAGTTTCGCATTTTGTAATTTTTCCACATTATGTTTTGAGCCTGGATTACAGGCGAATGAGGCGACATATTGAAGCGAATTAAACGTTGATCTACTCATAATTACATTAAGTATCAAAAATAAACGAAACATACGGAATCTGTGACAATAAATTTAATGCGTTCAAAAAAAGTAAGGCTAACCATCATGGATTTTTGCAAAAAATTGAAAACTTTTTTTTGTTGAATTTCCGGTTCAAAATGATTATAGGTAATGTATATGACCTGTTGAGCTCGAAATTTCCGGTTGGATGCATATGGAAAGCGTGGTTATTGGAAGTTTCGCATTTTGTAATTTTTCCACATTATGTTTTGAGCCTGGATTACAGGCGAATGAGGCGACATATTGAAGCGAATTAAACGTTGATCTACTCATAATTACATTAAGTATCAAAAATAAACGAAACATACGGAATCTGTGACAATAAATTTAATGCGTTCAAAAAAAGTAAGGCTAACAATCATGGATTTTTGCAAAAAATTGAAAACTTTTTTTTGTTGAATTTCCGGTTCAAAATGATTATAGGTAATGTATATGACCTGTTGAGCTCGAAATTTCCGGTTGGATGCATATGGAACGCGTGGTTATTGGAAGTTTCGCATTTTGTAATTTTTCCACATTATGTTTTGAACCTGGATTACAGGTGAATGAGCACTGAAAGAACAGTTTTAGTTGTGACAACCGATTTTTGCGCCTCTTGAATTTTACTGTTGCAGTAACTATATTAACTCATTTGGACTAATATCAATTTCTATTTGTTAGGCCTAATTTGAAGTTATTATAAACACATTTTCGGTTGTATCAAATATTATTGTGTTGCCATAGCCGCTTATTCTTAATTACAACTGAATAATTACAAAAGAGAAAACAACAAATGGTTGATGTTACAAAATTTCATTCACAGTGTATTCAAATTTTATTTGATGCTAATAAAATTTGGTTGTAATAACCGAATTGTTCCTTAATGATAAACGATTTTCTATTTAAGCAACAAAAAACTCGTTCATTGTAATATTGGTTATTTTTATTATAAGTAAATATTCCGTTGCCGCAGCTGATATTTTAGGTGCAATTATCGAATCGTTTTTTGAGTCTACTAATTTTTGTTTCAGTTAATGCGAATTTATTTGTAATATCGGTCTATTTCACTTGCGTTAATTGCATTTCACTCGAAAATTTGTTTGCCGCAACCGTACAATATGTTGCCTTAAAGCTGATGAGCAGATGTTGACAAAAATACAAATGAGCTTCTTATGAAGGAAATCCGAAAATAAAGCTTTCTATAATTTGTGAGTTCGACAATATTGTACTGAGGTACAAAAGGTAGTTATTATACTCAATTAAAGAATAAAACACATGCACATTTTTTAAAACAATTTATTTTGATTTAAACAATATTAAACTTTTAAAGCTATTAGTGTTACCACCATTGTTAGTCTTATTTAGTTTTTTAATAACTAATTTAATAATCCCATATGACAAATTTTTGATTGTTAGAACATTTAGTTATATAAGATATATGGTCACATTTTAAAGATTTTATATTTCTTAACTCGGTATTGTTATGCTGTTTGATCAAATAAGCGAAATAATAAATATTAAAACATAAAGTTTCAATAGATTGTAAACAAATGTAAAAATTTTCTTCGTGGTTCACAACTAGTTCTACAAGACCAAATATAGGTTCACCGTTTAAATCTGTATCCATGCAAACGACCACATCTTTCTTCAAAAACATATTATTATATTGAATCCAACTTATTTGTTTAGCGTCAGATTTAAGGTTATATTTAGATAGATCTATTGCATTAATTGTTTTCTTTGGTCCGTGATTAATTGAAGTTTCAAAATATTCTTTGTTATTTAACACTAAGTTTGCAATTTTAAATTGATTTTTAATATGTAGAGTTTTTAAAATATTTATCCTATTATTAGAAATATAAGAAGCCTTTTTGTAAATTTGATGTTTCGCTTCAAATCTCATTGAGCTTGTGGCAGAAATTGGGCCTATTTTTTCAATTATGGTTGCATAATGCAATAAAAAATGAAATTTTGGTTTTAAATTACTTTTAGACAATTCAATGTACAATGAATTGTGCTGAAAAATAACATCCCTTAAATAATGGAATGCGTTAGATTGGAACTTCTTTCTGTGGACCAAAAAGACAATTTCTCTTAAAAGTCTAAATAATCTCCACTCTTTTGAAGTTACCGGTATTAAATCACCAATTATTAAAGATAAGTGGGTAACAATTACCTTCATTTCGGAAGCAGATAATTTGAATTTTTTTTTTTGGAGACAGTCAACGTTAAACAGAGGTGGTTTTTGAGTCATTGGTCCAAAATTATATAACACGATCCGTTTGTTTAATTGCTCAATTGAAAAAAAGCGTTTTTCTAAAACAAAAATTTTAAGAATTAAAAGAAGGTCATAATGGCAAACCCCTTCTAGTAAATCGTGCATACAATCGACACTAAAATTCTCAACCACATGAAAATTGGTTAGAGTATTCCAAATGGAATTTTCTTTAACTCCTGTCAGTTGCATGTCGTTTAAAGTGATATCACAGTTATAATTGTTTACGTTTCGTAAACAAGATGGTTCTTCTCTACAGAGATATTGCATTACATTAATATTGCATTTACAAAATCTACAATAATAGAAAGAATTAAATGATTCTGCAAACCCCAATACTGAATTTATACCTAAATTGTCACCTACAACAAAACATGGGATTAGTTTAATTAAATATTGATTAACTTTAATTCCTTCGCTTTGTAGAAAGTTCATCTGCCTTATAAGGGGTGCAAATATTTGATTATTACCAAATCTCTTTCTGTCCTCAGTAAAAAATAGCATTGCTAAAAAAATAGACTGTAGTTTAGAAGATATATGCTCTGGAAGAGTTAATATTTTGAGATATACTGCCCCAATTTTCTCAATACCACTGTGGGAACCTAATGGGTTTAGGCATTCAAAATCATCAAAATAAATTGAAATTGGAATTATTATCATATTATCCTGATTACTTGGATTAATTTCCCGAAGTTTAGATTTCCAAAATGTGCTTTGTATGATACTGCAAACCGTTGGTTCAAGGGTTTCAGTATTTCTAATGTACTCTTGGATTAACTTCAAAATAGATGTTTGTGTAAACAAAATAGTAAATAACTGCTTTAAATTAACAATAACTGAACAATAGTCGTAATGAGTATTGTCAATTGCATTAGAATTAGAATAATTCTGAATCCGCTCCAAACCCAGTTTAACATTATCAAACTCAACTAATATTTTCATTTTTCTTAATTGCTTAAGAATTAAAAATTCAGATTTTAAGTAATCAGGGCTTAGCAGAGAATTTAAAATTGAAGACAGTTCTTCTAAATTTCTGTTGTGTTCATCTGTATTGCCAATTAACTGTATAGCTGATTGTATATGGGTATCATAAAATGAAAAAATACTTTTAAATATATTTAAAGCAGTAGTTCTTGGTACTCGTTCGTCACTTATAGTTTTCAAAATAGCTTTCAACAAAGCGAACCGTATCTGAGAAGCATTGGATTCTGTGGAGTGTGATTTCAACACACAATTTTGTACCGTATCGCTAGTGTTCACTAGGTTACTTTCCGTTTGTAATGACTTATTATCTGCTAAACTTTTACTTTGGAAAATCGTTTTATCTTGTTTTTCTGTAGATTCTGTTGAATTTTCACCTTTCGTTACAAAATGATCTCTCGAAATGTGATTAACATGTTTATTCACATCAGAATAAACACGTTGACAATTTAAATGAGCACATTGAAACCTATTCAATTCTGGGTGACCTACTTTGAAATGATCACCATAAGTTTTTAAAGAAACAAAAATTCCGTCACAAAAATAACATTTCAAATCCATTTTTAATTTTAAAATCAAGTTATAATTTGAACTTACTATACGTTATTGGTAAGTTTATGGTGAACAGCTTTTAGCGACGAACTATTACTATCGTACTTAGTTTTAACGCCAAAAATATATTGCTGGACGTAATTCCAAACCGTTGTACTTTCCGGAGGATATGATATGTTTAACGCCAAATACAGTATCATGCAATGCCGCACCGCTTCTTGTGGATTGTTAAAATAATATTTTTTTTCAACCAATGTAATATAGGCCGATAAATTTTTTAAATCGCCGACGAAAACTATTCTGGGTTGATCTCCGCGGTTTGTTTTAATTAGCTCCCTCTCGTAATTATCGGCTTTTTCTAATGTCTATGAGAATAAAATTAAACAGATAATTAAGAATTAGTATTTATTATATCGCACTACTAACAAAAAGGATATTAAAATAATATTTACTCACATCGAATTGGATGATAAATTGCTCCTGAACTTCAATTTTCGAAGCTTTCTTCCCTCTTTTACCAGTTTCACTTTTTATAACTGTAGACGGGAACAGAAAGGGCAGTACTAGCCACGCTGCTGATTTTTTGATATCTAGGTAGCAAAAAATGGAAAAATATAAAAAATAACCTCTACTGCAAAATAATATTTAAACTTTACTTTCGTCACAGTCGTTTATTGCATCAATTATATGTCTCACAAATTTGTTTCTTAAGAGAAACCCTTCTTTTAAAACGTTTAAGTAGAGCCGATCCCAAGTATCTTCTGTTTGAAAACCACTGTACAATGACTTAACATCAGCAAGAAACTGAAAATAAAATAAAAATTAGTACTTTTCCAATTGCATATAATAACTTGTTGGTTACCAATTCGAATACAACGTTATCGTTTAAATTAAACACGGGAAATAATAGCAGGTAATCATTGGTAGATATTTTTTTATCGTTTATGATTGCTTGTCGCAGTTTCAGGCAATTGGACCACTTTTCTTTTAATATATTTTGCGGCCCAGAATTATTTTTGACAAATTCAAAATCGATTGATGCGTCTGTATCTGAAATTATACCACGTTTGTTGTTAATAAAACAGTTTAGCTGATAATTTAAACATTTTAAAAAGAAAAGTAAAATAAGTAGAATGAAAATAGCATTAAAATATATTCTGTTTACCATTTACTGGACATTCCGAACTTGCAACCAATTGCTTCGAATACACTCTTCTTTTTACCAGACCAGCAGAGCACAATTGGCTTCGATAGTTATTAAATGCATCATACAATTTTCCAGATGGTTTTTGTCCATTCAACGCACTTGTATAATATACTTCATCAATTTCGTGATTAAATACCTCACAAATGGTGTGGGCCAAATAAATAAAATCCTGTCTTGTTAACATGTATACAAAAATTGACTATAATTTTAGTTCATTTGACACAAAAACAAGCTTACTCAATATCAATATTATTTTCCAAAATGAATTTAACGATAACTTTAGATAATTTAATTTGATGAGCGTTTGATAACACTTTCTTAGTTCGTTTATAATGCCCATAAATAATTTTAAAGTCGATGTCGCTAAATTTTGAAAGTATCTGTAAGTAAAAATATATGTACATTAGCTTATAAATTTGGTGAACATGTAAATTTTTGTCACCTCAGCAGTTATTAATTGCGTTATATAGGTTTGTCTTTCAAATTCGTTTGCACCTAGACAAGACAGTGTTCGAGATGGTACTGTGCTCTTAACAAATTTACCTAATTCAATCACAGACTGATTGTTTTGTAACGTGGTCGATGGTTCTATGGTGTAGCTTTGAACAATTTGGCTATAGTCAGCTTCTGGTACGGATACAATAGGACTGAATTCCAGTTCCGTAACAGTCTCTTCTGAAATAAAATATTTAGCAAATTTAACGATTTTTAAAATATATAATTATTATTATTAAAGATAAATTAACCTGTTTCGTCATCTACAACCCCTAAGGACCATCCAGGAGATGAGCGATACTGATTTACATAATTAACCAACATATCTAAAGGAACTATACATGACGTCTTTTTATCGTATAGTTTAATTTTATTGTTAATATTATAGAAGCTTTTAACTATATATATTCATTAAAATAAAAAAAAATTAATAACAAATAAGGTGTTCCTTTACAAGAACAGTAAAAATTTAAAGTATACCAGCTTCATAATAATCCTCAGCTACTAGATCTTCGAATTCTAATTTTGGAGCTACCTTTACAATATTACTAACGCCGTTATATTCAACATTTACAAAAACGTACATTCTGTATTAAAAAAAATTAAATAAACATTATAAATGTATATAATATGTATGTACGTACATGTATGTAAATGTATTTTATGTGGAAGCCATGTAATGTGTGACTACAGAAAAAATCCCGAAAAAATAATAATTTAGAGTTTTTATTTGGGTATATTACCGTTTGAAGATAACCACCATACATATTCGCAACTATATTTATCCTATAATCGTACTTACGTGTTATTTTTATTAAATCACAAACAAACTTTTCACTTATAAATTATTTTCACTTGTAAACTGTTTTAATTGTACTTATCATAAAAACATGTTCGCTCTCATTAGTATACTACACAATTCTGATTTATATTCCCGTTGGCTTCTGTCGATCATATAATTTATATAGACAAACGAAAAAATATTGCAACAAATGAATTTTCTTTATTGTAACCAAATTATTTTTGTGTCGGTTGTGACAAACGAAAGTCAGTTTTATAAAACAATATGTAACTAATATTTATTAAAGCAACAAATTTATTTTTGACGTAACTAATATATTTGTTGGAAGATTATTTAGGGATAGTTGCTGCAACTAACACATTTTACCACTAGCTCTCAAACGAATCGAAGATCATTTAGTTTTGCTTCAAATAATTTTCGTTTGTTGAAATAGATATTTATCATCTAGAATAGATTTTCATTTGTAGTAAAAGAATTTTATTTGATACATAAAATATGTGTTGAGGCAAACGAAATATATTTAATACAAGCGTGAGCCAACAAAATATTTTTCTCAGTGAGGCGACATATTGAAGCGAATTAAACGTTGATCTACTCATAATTACATTAAGTATCAAAAATAAACGAAACATACGGAATCTGTGACAATAAATTTAATGCGTTCAAAAAAAGTAAGGCTAACCATCATGGATTTTTGCAAAAAATTGAAAACTTTTTTTTGTTGAATTTCCAGTTCAAAATGATTATAGGTAATGTATATGACCTGTTGAGCTCGAAATTTCCGGTTGGATGCATATGGAAAGCGTGGTTATTGGAAGTTTCGCATTTTGTAATTTTTCCACATTATGTTTTGAGCCTGGATTACAGGCGAATGAGGCGACATATTGAAGCGAATTAAACGTTGATCTACTCATAATTACATTAAGTATCAAAAATAAACGAAACATACGGAATCTGTGACAATAAATTTAATGCGTTCAAAAAAAGTAAGGCTAACCATCATGGATTTTTGCAAAAAATTGAAAACTTTTTTTTGTTGAATTTCCGGTTCAAAATGATTATAGGTAATGTATATGACCTGTTGAGCTCGAAATTTCCGGTTGGATGCATATGGAAAGCGTGGTTATTGGAAGTTTCGCATTTTGTAATTTTTCCACATTATGTTTTGAGCCTGGATTACAGGCGAATGAGGCGACATATTGAAGCGAATTAAACGTTGATCTACTCATAATTACATTAAGTATCAAAAATAAACGAAACATACGGAATCTGTGACAATAAATTTAATGCGTTCAAAAAAAGTAAGGCTAACCATCATGGATTTTTGCAAAAAATTGAAAACTTTTTTTTGTTGAATTTCCGGTTCAAAATGATTATAGGTAATGTATATGACCTGTTGAGCTCGAAATTTCCGGTTGGATGCATATGGAAAGCGTGGTTATTGGAAGTTTCGCATTTTGTAATTTTTCCACATTATGCTTTGAGCCTGGATTACAGGCGAATGAGGCGACATATTGAAGCGAATTAAACGTTGATCTACTCATAATTACATTAAGTATCAAAAATAAACGAAACATACGGAATCTGTGACAATAAATTTAATGCGTTCCAAAAAAAGTAAGACTAACCATCATGGATTTTTGCAAAAAATTGAAAACTTTTTTTTGTTGAATTTCCGGTTCAAAATGATTATAGGTAATGTATATGACCTGTTGAGCTCGAAATTTCCGGTTGGATGCATATGGAAAGCGTGGTTATTGGAAGTTTCGCATTTTGTAATTTTTCCACATTATGTTTTGAGCCTGGATTACAGGCGAATGAGGCGACATATTGAAGCGAATTAAACGTTGATCTACTCATAATTACATTAAGTATCAAAAATAAACGAAACATACGGAATCTGTGACAATAAATTTAATGCGTTCAAAAAAAGTAAGGCTAACCATCATGGATTTTTGCAAAAAATTGAAAACTTTTTTTTGTTGAATTTCCGGTTCAAAATGATTATAGGTAATGTATATGACCTGTTGAGCTCGAAATTTCCGGTTGGATGCATATGGAAAGCGTGGTTATTGGAAGTCTCGCATTTTGTAATTTTTCCACATTATGTTTTGAACCTGGATTACAGGCGAATGAGGCGACATATTGAAGCGGATTAAACGTTGATCTACTCATAATTACATTAAGTATCAAAAATAAACGAAACATACGGAATCTGTGACAATAAATTTAATGCGTTCAAAAAAAGTAAGGCTAACCATCATGGATTTTTGCAAAAAATTGAAAACTTTTTTTTGTTGAATTTCCGGTTCAAAATGATTATAGGTAATGTATATGACCTGTTGAGCTCGTAATTTCCGGTTGGATGCATATGGAAAGCGTGGTTATTAGAAGTTTCGCATTTTGTAATTTTTCCACATTATGTTTTGAACCTGGATTACAGGCGAATGAGGCGACATATTGAAGCGAATTAAACGTTGATCTACTCATAATTACATTAAGTATCAAAAATAAACGAAACATACGGAATCTGTGACAATAAATTTAATGCGTTCAAAAAAAGTAAGGCTAACCATCATGGATTTTTGCAAAAAATTGAAAACTTTTTTTTGTTGAATTTCCGGTTCAAAATGATTATAGGTAATGTATATGACCTGTTGAGCTCGAAATTTCCGGTTGGATGCATATGGAAAGCGTGGTTATTGGAAGTTTCGCATTTTGTAATTTTTCCACATTATGTTTTGAGCCTGGATTACAGGCGAATGAGGCGACATATTGAAGCGAATTAAACGTTGATCTACTCATAATTACATTAAGTATCAAAAATAAACGAAACATACGGAATCTGTGACAATAAATTTAATGCGTTCAAAAAAAGTAAGGCTAACCATCATGGATTTTTGCAAAAAATTGAAAACTTTTTTTTGTTGAATTTCCGGTTCAAAATGATTATAGGTAATGTATATGACCTGTTGAGCTCGAAATTTCCGGTTGGATGCATATGGAAAGCGTGGTTATTGGAAGTCTCGCATTTTGTAATTTTTCCACATTATGTTTTGAACCTGGATTACAGGCGAATGAGGCGACATATTGAAGCGGATTAAACGTTGATCTACTCATAATTACATTAAGTATCAAAAATAAACGAAACATACGGAATCTGTGACAATAAATTTAATGCGTTCAAAAAAAGTAAGGCTAACCATCATGGATTTTTGCAAAAAATTGAAAACTTTTTTTTGTTGAATTTCCGGTTCAAAATGATTATAGGTAATGTATATGACCTGTTGAGCTCGAAATTTCCGGTTGGATGCATATGGAACGCGTGGTTATTGGAAGTCTCGCATTTTGTAATTTTTCCACATTATGTTTTGAACCTGGATTACAGGCGAATGAGGCGACATATTGAAGCGGATTAAACGTTGATCTACTCATAATTACATTAAGTATCAAAAATAAACGAAACATACGGAATCTGTGACAATAAATTTAATGCGTTCAAAAAAAGTAAGGCTAACCATCATGGATTTTTGCAAAAAATTGAAAACTTTTTTTTGTTGAATTTCCGGTTCAAAATGATTATAGGTAATGTATATGACCTGTTGAGCTCGTAATTTCCGGTTGGATGCATATGGAAAGCGTGGTTATTAGAAGTTTCGCATTTTGTAATTTTTCCACATTATGTTTTGAACCTGGATTACAGGCGAATGAGGCGACATATTGAAGCGGATTAAACGTTGATCTACTCATAATTACATTAAGTATCAAAAATAAACGAAACATACGGAATCTGTGACAATAAATTTAATGCGTTCAAAAAAAGTAAGGCTAACCATCATGGATTTTTGCAAAAAATTGAAAACTTTTTTTTGTTGAATTTCCGGTTCAAAACGATTATAGGTAATGTATATGACCTGTTGAGCTCGAAATTTCCGGTTGGATGCATATGGAAAGCGTAGTTATTGGAAGTCTCGCATTTTGTAATTTTTCCACATTATGTTTTGAACCTGGATTACAGGCGAATGAGGCGACATATTGAAGCGGATTAAACGTTGATCTACTCATAATTACATTAAGTATCAAAAATAAACGAAACATACGGAATCTGTGACAATAAATTTAATGCGTTCAAAAAAAGTAAGGCTAACCATCATGGATTTTTGCAAAAAATTGAAAACTTTTTTTTGTTGAATTTCCGGTTCAAAATGATTATAGGTAATGTATATGACCTGTTGAGCTCGAAATTTCCGGTTGGATGCATATGGAAAGCGTGGTTATTGGAAGTTTCGCATTTTGTAATTTTTCCACATTATGTTTTGAACCTGGATTACAGGCGAATGAGGCGACATATTGAAGCGGATTAAACGTTGATCTACTCATAATTACATTAAGTATCAAAAATAAACGAAACATACGGAATCTGTGACAATAAATTTAATGCGTTCAAAAAAAGTAAGGCTAACCATCATGGATTTTTGCAAAAAATTGAAAACTTTTTTTTGTTGAATTTCCGGTTCAAAACGATTATAGGTAATGTATATGACCTGTTGAGCTCGAAATTTCCGGTTGGATGCATATGGAAAGCGTGGTTATTGGAAGTCTCGCATTTTGTAATTTTTCCACATTATGTTTTGAGCCTGGATTACAGGCGAATGAGGCGACATATTGAAGCGAATTAAACGTTGATCTACTCATAATTACATTAAGTATCAAAAATAAACGAAACATACGGAATCTGTGACAATAAATTTAATGCGTTCAAAAAAAGTAAGGCTAACCATCATGGATTTTTGCAAAAAATTTAAAACTTTTTTTTGTTGAATTTCCGGTTCAAAATGATTATAGGTAATGTATATGACCTGTTGAGCTCGAAATTTCCGGTTGGATGCATATGGAAAGCGTGGTTATTGGAAGTCTCGCATTTTGTAATTTTTCCACATTATGTTTTGAACCTGGATTACAGGCGAATGAGGCGACATATTGAAGCGGATTAAACGTTGATCTACTCATAATTACATTAAGTATCAAAAATAAACGAAACATACGGAATCTGTGACAATAAATTTAATGCGTTCAAAAAAAGTAAGGCTAACCATCATGGATTTTTGCAAAAAATTGAAAACTTTTTTTTGTTGAATTTCCGGTTCAAAACGATTATAGGTAATGTATATGACCTGTTGAGCTCGAAATTTCCGGTTGGATGCATATGGAAAGCGTGGTTATTGGAAGTCTCGCATTTTGTAATTTTTCCACATTATGTTTTGAACCTGGATTACAGGCGAATGAGGCGACATATTGAAGCGGATTAAACGTTGATCTACTCATAATTACATTAAGTATCAAAAATAAACGAAACATACGGAATCTGTGACAATAAATTTAATGCGTTCAAAAAAAGTAAGGCTAACCATCATGGATTTTTGCAAAAAATTGAAAACTTTTTTTTGTTGAATTTCCGGTTCAAAATGATTATAGGTAATGTATATGACCTGTTGAGCTCGAAATTTCCGGTTGGATGCATATGGAAAGCGTGGTTATTGGAAGTTTCGCATTTTGTAATTTTTCCACATTATGTTTTGAGCCTGGATTACAGGCGAATGAGGCGACATATTGAAGCGAATTAAACGTTGATCTACTCATAATTACATTAAGTATCAAAAATAAACGAAACATACGGAATCTGTGACAATAAATTTAATGCGTTCAAAAAAAGTAAGGCTAACATCATGGATTTTTGCAAAAAATTGAAAACTTTTTTTTGTTGAATTTCCGGTTCAAAATGATTATAGGTAATGTATATGACCTGTTGAGCTCGAAATTTCCGGTTGGATGCATATGGAAAGCGTGGTTATTGGAAGTTTCGCATTTTGTAATTTTTCCACATTATGTTTTGAGCCTGGATTACAGGCGAATGAGGCGACATATTGAAGCGAATTAAACGTTGATCTACTCATAATTACATTAAGTATCAAAAATAAACGAAACATACGGAATCTGTGACAATAAATTTAATGCGTTCAAAAAAAGTAAGGCTAACCATCATGGATTTTTGCAAAAAATTGAAAACTTTTTTTTGTTGAATTTCCGGTTCAAAATGATTATAGGTAATGTATATGACCTGTTGAGCTCGAAATTTCCTGTTGGATGCATATGGAAAGCGTGGTTATTGGAAGTTTCGCATTTTGTAATTTTTCCACATTATGTTTTGAGCCTGGATTACAGGCGAATGAGGCGACATATTGAAGCGAATTAAACGTTGATCTACTCATAATTACATTAAGTATCAAAAATAAACGAAACATACGGAATCTGTGACAATAAATTTAATGCGTTCAAAAAAAGTAAGGCTAACCATCATGGATTTTTGCAAAAAATTGAAAACTTTTTTTTGTTGAATTTCCGGTTCAAAATGATTATAGGTAATGTATATGACCTGTTGAGCTCGAAATTTCCGGTTGGATGCATATGGAAAGCGTGGTTATTGGAAGTTTCGCATTTTGTAATTTTTCCACATTATGTTTTGAGCCTGGATTACAGGCGAATGAGGCGACATATTGAAGCGAATTAAACGTTGATCTACTCATAATTACATTAAGTATCAAAAATAAACGAAACATACGGAATCTGTGACAATAAATTTAATGCGTTCAAAAAAAGTAAGGCTAACCATCATGGATTTTTGCAAAAAATTGAAAACTTTTTTTTGTTGAATTTCCGGTTCAAAATGATTATAGGTAATGTATATGACCTGTTGAGCTCGAAATTTCCGGTTGGATGCATATGGAAAGCGTGGTTATTGGAAGTTTCGCATTTTGTAATTTTTCCACATTATGTTTTGAGCCTGGATTACAGGCGAATGAGGCGACATATTGAAGCGAATTAAACGTTGATCTACTCATAATTACATTAAGTATCAAAAATAAACGAAACATACGGAATCTGTGACAATAAATTTAATGCGTTCAAAAAAAGTAAGGCTAACCATCATGGATTTTTGCAAAAAATTGAAAACTTTTTTTTGTTGAATTTCCGGTTCAAAATGATTATAGGTAATGTATATGACCTGTTGAGCTCGAAATTTCCGGTTGGATGCATATGGAAAGCGTGTTTATTGGAAGTTTCGCATTTTGTAATTTTTCCACATTATGTTTTGAACCTGGATTACAGGCGAATGAGGCGACATATTGAAGCGAATTAAACGTTGATCTACTCATAATTACATTAAGTATCAAAAATAAACGAAACATACGGAATCTGTGACAATAAATTTAATGCGTTCAAAAAAAGTAAGGCTAACCATCATGGATTTTTGCAAAAAATTGAAAACTTTTTTTTGTTGAATTTCCGGTTCAAAATGATTATAGGTAATGTATATGACCTGTTGAGCTCGAAATTTCCGGTTGGATGCATATGGAAAGCGTGGTTATTGGAAGTCTCGCATTTTGTAATTTTTCCACATTATGTTTTGAACCTGGATTACAGGCGAATGAGGCGACATATTGAAGCGGATTAAACGTTGATCTACTCATAATTACATTAAGTATCAAAAATAAACGAAACATACGGAATCTGTGACAATAAATTTAATGCGTTCAAAAAAAGTAAGGCTAACCATCATGGATTTTTGCAAAAAATTGAAAACTTTTTTTTGTTGAATTTCCGGTTCAAAATGATTATAGGTAATGTATATGACCTGTTGAGCTCGAAATTTCCGGTTGGATGCATATGGAAAGCGTGGTTATTGGAAGTTTCGCATTTTGTAATTTTTCCACATTATGTTTTGAGCCTGGATTACAGGCGAATGAGGCGACATATTGAAGCGAATTAAACGTTGATCTACTCATAATTACATTAAGTATCAAAAATAAACGAAACATACGGAATCTGTGACAATAAATTTAATGCGTTCCAAAAAAAGTAAGACTAACCATCATGGATTTTTGCAAAAAATTGAAAACTTTTTTTTGTTGAATTTCCGGTTCAAAATGATTATAGGTAATGTATATGACCTGTTGAGCTCGAAATTTCCGGTTGGATGCATATGGAAAGCGTGGTTATTGGAAGTTTCGCATTTTGTAATTTTTCCACATTATGTTTTGAGCCTGGATTACAGGCGAATGAGGCGACATATTGAAGCGAATTAAACGTTGATCTACTCATAATTACATTAAGTATCAAAAATAAACGAAACATACGGAATCTGTGACAATAAATTTAATGCGTTCAAAAAAAGTAAGGCTAACCATCATGGATTTTTGCAAAAAATTGAAAACTTTTTTTTGTTGAATTTCCGGTTCAAAATGATTATAGGTAATGTATATGACCTGTTGAGCTCGAAATTTCCGGTTGGATGCATATGGAAAGCGTGGTTATTGGAAGTTTCGCATTTTGTAATTTTTCCACATTATGTTTTGAGCCTGGATTACAGGCGAATGAGGCGACATATTGAAGCGAATTAAACGTTGATCTACTCATAATTACATTAAGTATCAAAAATAAACGAAACATACGGAATCTGTGACAATAAATTTAATGCGTTCCAAAAAAAGTAAGACTAACCATCATGGATTTTTGCAAAAAATTGAAAACTTTTTTTTGTTGAATTTCCGGTTCAAAATGATTATAGGTAATGTATATGACCTGTTGAGCTCGAAATTTCCGGTTGGATGCATATGGAAAGCGTGGTTATTGGAAGTTTCGCATTTTGTAATTTTTCCACATTATGTTTTGAGCCTGGATTACAGGCGAATGAGGCGACATATTGAAGCGAATTAAACGTTGATCTACTCATAATTACATTAAGTATCAAAAATAAACGAAACATACGGAATCTGTGACAATAAATTTAATGCGTTCAAAAAAAGTAAGGCTAACCATCATGGATTTTTGCAAAAAATTGAAAACTTTTTTTTGTTGAATTTCCGGTTCAAAATGATTATAGGTAATGTATATGACCTGTTGAGCTCGAAATTTCCGGTTGGATGCATATGGAAAGCGTGGTTATTGGAAGTTTCGCATTTTGTAATTTTTCCACATTATGTTTTGAGCCTGGATTACAGGCGAATGAGGCGACATATTGAAGCGAATTAAACGTTGATCTACTCATAATTACATTAAGTATCAAAAATAAACGAAACATACGGAATCTGTGACAATAAATTTAATGCGTTCCAAAAAAAGTAAGACTAACCATCATGGATTTTTGCAAAAAATTGAAAACTTTTTTTTGTTGAATTTCCGGTTCAAAATGATTATAGGTAATGTATATGACCTGTTGAGCTCGAAATTTCCGGTTGGATGCATATGGAAAGCGTGGTTATTGGAAGTTTCGCATTTTGTAATTTTTCCACATTATGTTTTGAGCCTGGATTACAGGCGAATGAGGCGACATATTGAAGCGAATTAAACGTTGATCTACTCATAATTACATTAAGTATCAAAAATAAACGAAACATACGGAATCTGTGACAATAAATTTAATGCGTTCAAAAAAAGTAAGGCTAACCATCATGGATTTTTGCAAAAAATTGAAAACTTTTTTTTGTTGAATTTCCGGTTCAAAATGATTATAGGTAATGTATATGACCTGTTGAGCTCGAAATTTCCGGTTGGATGCATATGGAAAGCGTGGTTATTGGAAGTTTCGCATTTTGTAATTTTTCCACATTATGTTTTGAGCCTGGATTACAGGCGAATGAGGCGACATATTGAAGCGAATTAAACGTTGATCTACTCATAATTACATTAAGTATCAAAAATAAACGAAACATACGGAATCTGTGACAATAAATTTAATGCGTTCAAAAAAAGTAAGGCTAACCATCATGGATTTTTGCAAAAAATTGAAAACTTTTTTTTGTTGAATTTCCGGTTCAAAATGATTATAGGTAATGTATATGACCTGTTGAGCTCGAAATTTCCGGTTGGATGCATATGGAACGCGTGGTTATTGGAAGTTTCGCATTTTGTAATTTTTCCACATTATGTTTTGAACCTGGATTACAGGCGAATGAGGCGACATATTGAAGCGAATTAAACGTTGATCTACTCATAATTACATTAAGTATCAAAAATAAACGAAACATACGGAATCTGTGACAATAAATTTAATGCGTTCAAAAAAAGTAAGGCTAACCATCATGGATTTTTGCAAAAAATTGAAAACTTTTTTTTGTTGAATTTCCGGTTCAAAACGATTATAGGTAATGTATATGACCTGTTGAGCTCGAAATTTCCGGTTGGACGCATATGGAAAGCGTGGTTATTGGAAGTCTCGCATTTTGTAATTTTTCCACATTATGTTTTGAACCTGGATTACAGGTGAATGAGGCGACATATTGAAGCGAATTAAACGTTGATCTACTCATAATTACATTAAGTATCAAAAATAAACGAAACATACGGAATCTGTGACAATAAATTTAATGCGTTCAAAAAAAGTAAGGCTAACCATCATGGATTTTTGCAAAAAATTGAAAACTTTTTTTTGTTGAATTTCCCGTTCAAAATGATTATAGGTAATGTATATGACCTGTTGAGCTCGTAATTTCCGGTTGGATGCATATGGAAAGCGTGGTTATTGGAAGTTTCGCATTTTGTAATTTTTCCACATTATGTTTTGAACCTGGATTACAGGCGAATGAGGCGACATATTGAAGCGAATTAAACGTTGATCTACTCATAATTACATTAAGTATCAAAAATAAACGAAACATACGGAATCTGTGACAATAAATTTAATGCGTTCAAAAAAAGTAAGGCTAACCATCATGGATTTTTGCAAAAAATTGAAAACTTTTTTTTGTTGAATTTCCGGTTCAAAATGATTATAGGTAATGTATATGACCTGTTGAGCTCGAAATTTCCGGTTGGATGCATATGGAACGCGTGGTTATTGGAAGTTTCGCATTTTGTAATTTTTCCACATTATGTTTTGAACCTGGATTACAGGCGAATGAGGCGACATATTGAAGCGAATTAAACGTTGATCTACTCATAATTACATTAAGTATCAAAAATAAACGAAACATACGGAATCTGTGACAATAAATTTAATGCGTTCAAAAAAAGTAAGGCTAACCATCATGGATTTTTGCAAAAAATTGAAAACTTTTTTTTGTTGAATTTCCGGTTCAAAATGATTATAGGTAATGTATATGACCTGTTGAGCTCGAAATTTCCGGTTGGATGCATATGGAAAGCGTGGTTATTGGAAGTTTCGCATTTTGTAATTTTTCCACATTATGTTTTGAACCTGGATTACAGGCGAATGAGGCGACATATTGAAGCGAATTAAACGTTGATCTACTCATAATTACATTAAGTATCAAAAATAAACGAAACATACGGAATCTGTGACAATAAATTTAATGCGTTCAAAAAAAGTAAGGCTAACCATCATGGATTTTTGCAAAAAATTGAAAACTTTTTTTTGTTGAATTTCCAGTTCAAAATGATTATAGGTAATGTATATGACCTGTTGAGCTCGAAATGTCCGGTTGGATGCATATGGAAAGCGTGTTTATTGGAAGTTTCGCATTTTGTAATTTTTCCACATTATGTTTTGAACCTGGATTACAGGCGAATGAGGCGACATATTGAAGCGAATTAAACGTTGATCTACTCATAATTACATTAAGTATCAAAAATAAACGAAACATACGGAATCTGTGACAATAAATTTAATGCGTTCAAAAAAAGTAAGGCTAACTAACCATCATGGATTTTTGCAAAAAATTGAAAACTTTTTTTTGTTGAATTTCCGGTTCAAAATGATTATAGGTAATGTATATGACCTGTTGAGCTCGAAATTTCCGGTTGGATGCATATGGAAAGCGTGTTTATTGGAAGTTTCGCATTTTGTAATTTTTCCACATTATGTTTTGAACCTGGATTACAGGCGAATGAGGCGACATATTGAAGCGAATTAAACGTTGATCTACTCATAATTACATTAAGTATCAAAAATAAACGAAACATACGGAATCTGTGACAATAAATTTAATGCGTTCAAAAAAAGTAAGGCTAACCATCATGGATTTTTGCAAAAAATTGAAAACTTTTTTTTGTTGAATTTCCGGTTCAAAATGATTATAGGTAATGTATATGACCTGTTGAGCTCGAAATTTCCGGTTGGATGCATATGGAAAGCGTGTTTATTGGAAGTTTCGCATTTTGTAATTTTTCCACATTATGTTTTGAACCTGGATTACAGGCGAATGAGGCGACATATTGAAGCGAATTAAACGTTGATCTACTCATAATTACATTAAGTATCAAAAATAAACGAAACATACGGAATCTGTGACAATAAATTTAATGCGTTCAAAAAAAGTAAGGCTAACCATCATGGATTTTTGGAAAAAATTGAAAACTTTTTTTTGTTGAATTTCCGGTTCAAAATGATTATAGGTAATGTATATGACCTGTTGAGCTCGAAATTACCGGTTGGATGCATAAGGAAAGCGTGGTTATTGGAAGTTTCGCATTCTGTAATTTTTCCACATTATGTTTTGAACCTGGATTACAGGCGAATGACTCGACATATTGAAGCGAATTAAACGTTGATCTACTCATAATTACATTAAGTATCAAAAATAAACGAAATATACGGAATCTGTGACAATAAATTTAATGCGTTCAAAAAAAGTAAGGCTAACCATCATGGATTTTTGGAAAAAATTGAAAACTTTTTTTTGTTGAATTTCCGGTTCAAAATGATTATAGGTAATGTATATGACCTGTTGAGCTCGAAATTACCGGTTGGATGCATAAGGAAAGCGTGGTTATTGGAAGTTTCGCATTCTGTAATTTTTCCACATTATGTTTTGAACCTGGATTACAGGCGAATGACTCGACATATTGAAGCGAATTAAACGTTGATCTACTCATAATTACATTAAGTATCAAAAATAAACGAAACATACGGAATCTGTGACAATAAATTTAATGCGTTCAAAAAAAGTAAGGCTAACCATCATGGATTTTTGGAAAAAATTGAAAACTTTTTTTTGTTGAATTTCCGGTTCAAAATGATTATAGGTAATGTATATGACCTGTTGAGCTCGAAATTACCGGTTGGATGCATAAGGAAAGCGTGGTTATTGGAAGTTTCGCATTCTGTAATTTTTCCACATTATGTTTTGAACCTGGATTACAGGCGAATGACTCGACATATTGAAGCGAATTAAACGTTGATCTACTCATAATTACATTAAGTATCAAAAATAAACGAAATATACGGAATCTGTGACAATAAATTTAATGCGTTCAAAAAAAGTAAGGCTAACCATCATGGATTTTTGGAAAAAATTGAAAACTTTTTTTTGTTGAATTTCCGGTTCAAAATGATTATAGGTAATGTATATGACCTGTTGAGCTCGAAATTTCCGGTTGGATGCATATGGAAAGCGTGGTTATTGGAAGTTTAGCATTTTGTAATTTTTCCACATTATCTTTTGAACCTGAATTACAGGCGAATGAGGCGACATATTGAAGCGAATTAAACGTTTATCTACTCATAATTACATTAAGTATCAAAAATAAACGAAACATACGGAATCTGTGACAATAAATTTAATGCGTTCAAAAAAAGTAAGGCTAACCATCATGGATTTTTGGAAAAAATTGAAAACTTTTTTTTGTTGAATTTCCGGTTCAAAATGATTATAGGTAATGTATATGACCTGTTGAGCTCGAAATTTCCGGTTGGATGCATATGGAAAGCGTGGTTATTGGAAGTTTAGCATTTTGTAATTTTTCCACATTATCTTTTGAACCTGAATTACAGGCGAATGAGGCGACATATTGAAGCGAATTAAACGTTTATCTACTCATAATTACATTAAGTATCAAAAATAAACGAAATATACGGAATCTGTGACAATAAATTTAATGCGTTCAAAAAAAGTAAGGCATCATGGATTTTTGGAAAAAATTGAAAACTTTTTTTTGTTGAATTTCCGGTTCAAAATGATTATAGGTAATGTATATGACCTGTTGAGCTCGAAATTACCGGTTGGATGCATAAGGAAAGCGTGGTTATTGGAAGTTTCGCATTCTGTAATTTTTCCACATTATGTTTTGAACCTGGATTACAGGCGAATGACTCGACATATTGAAGCGAATTAAACGTTGATCTACTCATAATTACATTAAGTATCAAAAATAAACGAAACATACGGAATCTGTGACAATAAATTTAATGCGTTCAAAAAAAGTAAGGCTAACCATCATGGATTTTTGGAAAAAATTGAAAACTTTTTTTTGTTGAATTTCCGGTTCAAAATGATTATAGGTAATGTATATGACCTGTTGAGCTCGAAATTACCGGTTGGATGCATAAGGAAAGCGTGGTTATTGGAAGTTTCGCATTCTGTAATTTTTCCACATTATGTTTTGAACCTGGATTACAGGCGAATGAGGCGACATATTGAAGCGAATTAAACGTTGATCTACTCATAATTACATTAAGTATCAAAAATAAACGAAACATACGGAATCTGTGACAATAAATTTAATGTGTTCAAAAAAAGTAAGGCTAACCCATCATGGATTTTTGCAAAAAATTGAAAACTTTTTTTTGTTGAATTTCCAGTTCAAAATGATTATAGGTAATGTATATGACCTGTTGAGCTCGAAATTACCGGTTGGATGCATAAGGAAAGCGTGGTTATTGGAAGTTTCGCATTCTGTAATTTTTCCACATTATGTTTTGAACCTGGATTACAGGCGAATGAGGCGACATATTGAAGCGAATTAAACGTTGATCTACTCATAATTACATTAAGTATCAAAAATAAACGAAACATACGGAATCTGTGACAATAAATTTAATGCGTTCAAAAAAAGTAAGGCTAACCATCATGGATTTTTGGAAAAAATTGAAAACTTTTTTTTGTTGAATTTCCGGTTCAAAATGATTATAGGTAATGTATATGACCTGTTGAGCTCGAAATTACCGGTTGGATGCATAAGGAAAGCGTGGTTATTGGAAGTTTCGCATTCTGTAATTTTTCCACATTATGTTTTGAACCTGGATTACAGGCGAATGAGGCGACATATTGAAGCGAATTAAACGTTGATCTACTCATAATTACATTAAGTATCAAAAATAAACGAAACATACGGAATCTGTGACAATAAATTTAATGCGTTCAAAAAAAGTAAGGCTAACCATCATGGATTTTTGCAAAAAATTGAAAACTTTTTTTTGTTGAATTTCCGGTTCAAAATGATTATAGGTAATGTATATGACCTGTTGAGCTCGAAATTTCCGGTTGGATGCATATGGAAAGCGTGGTTATTGGAAGTTTCGCATTTTGTAATTTTTCCACATTATGTTTTGAACCTGGATTACAGGCGAATGAGGCGACATATTGAAGCGAATTAAACGTTGATCTACTCATAATTACATTAAGTATCAAAAATAAACGAAACATACGGAATCTGTGACAATAAATTTAATGCGTTCAAAAAAAGTAAGGCCCATCATGGATTTTTGCAAAAAATTGAAAACTTTTTTTTGTTGAATTTCCGGTTCAAAATGATTATAGGTAATGTATATGACCTGTTGAGCTCGAAATTACCGGTTGGATGCATAAAGAAAGCGTGATTATTGGAAGTTTCGCATTTTGTAATGTTTTGTGATTCACAGGATTTATAGATTAAAATCTCCTCTTTTTAACGGTGTGACTTGTTTGTCACGCTGATTACTAGAAGTGGCGATATGGGTGTTTGATCGGATAATCTCTAATTGGATCTTTAAAAAAATGTTCGGCGTTATATTCACATGTTAAGTGGTCAAGAAGTTTTGCAACCACTCGACTTGGTGATGTTACCGCTAGGGAATTGAAAATCAAAATACATGGTTTTGGAAAAAAGAAGTTTACATTATGTAGACGATTTGACTCAATTTTATAATGTTATTTTGTACTGCTGTTTGATTGGTTGTAATTTTCCATCAAATTCATCTTCACTTTCATCGGTTGCCATATCGCTGTCATCACTTTCGGCTTTATCTCGCTCGACTTCCTTTTTTGTAACGGGAGTAATTGTTGTGCTTCCAATTTGCAGAGAAATTTTCTTTTTGCCTGGAAATAGGAAAATTTATTGAATCAGCAACATAAAAAAATGTCAAATTGTAAAAGTTTAAATTCCCTACTCCAATGTTTAATCCAATTTTTTTTTTATTTCATCTACTTATCTATATATATAAAACAAAGTCGGGTTAGTTACACCATTTATAACTGAAGAACGGCTGGACCGATTTTTATGATTTTTGTTTTGTTGGATTTGTCTCCGTTCCGAATAGCATAATAACTATTAAAACATTGGAAAAATTCACCAAAAAAAAAGTTATCAAGAAAATTCATTTTCTCATATATTTAGTACATTTTGTTTTTTTTTTATTTTGTTCGTCTCAATACAGTGGTGGTTTAGGAAAAAATTTTTGTCTGTTACAGTGATCTTGGAATAACATACCGAATGAGACTCTCCAGCGGTTGGTTGAAAGTGTACCGCGGCGACTACAAGCGGTAATATATGCTAAAGGTCTAAGCACAAATTATTAAATAAAACTTGGCTATTAGTTCGTAATAATTTATATATTTGTCGTGTGAGTTTTAGTTCATTTTTGTTTTGTTTATTAATTTCACAGTTAAAATGGATTATTGTTTATGATTTTATAAAGTTTACCTAAAAAGAAAACATTCCTGATTTAAATAAAATTCTAACATAAAATTATTTGTCATTTTTAAATTCAATAATGTCATATTCATTACAATGTTATCGTTGTTCAAATATTTATGTCTGATACTGTATATATATATATATATATATATATATATATATATATATATATATATATATATATATATATATATATATATATATATATATATATATATATATATATATATATATATATATATATATATATATATATATATATATTCACATTCAATTAATATTTTCAAATTGTGCTTTATTATTTTCGATTATGTTTCTTAATTTGGCGACAATTCTCCGTATTTTATCACGGTTTTCTTTCCCCGGGTGCACAAAGTATAGAGGTGCCAGCAAGCTTGTTGTTAGTAACTGTTGTATATTATTGAAGTTTGACAGGGTGTATGCCTCCTTCAATACTTCCAGCCACATCTCATCCGACATTTTGCCTTTTCTCTGGGTTATATAAAGTTTTGCTGGTGAATATAAAATAAAAAACCATAGATAAAATTATACATATTTTATTTTAATTATATTACCCCAAACCACCTTCGCCAACTCACATCCTGCTTTGTAGTCACATTTTATAAATTTGTTTAGTTTTCTTCTTTTTTCGATTTGTAGATTACCTATAGGTTCTGAAAAAAAACAAAAAAAAAAAAGAAAATATATATTATTTATATATCAGGAATTCCGCAAAAAGGTCAACCACACGCAACCAGTTTATATGGACACGTACGTTATCCATGTGACATGTACGGTATTTAGTGAAAAATTGAAAAGTCAGTTAGTATTAGTTTATTGTAACTGAAAACATCATTAAAACAATTTAGCATAGCTCCCTCAATTTAGATAAAAAATTGTATTTTGTGGGCAAAACCAATTCGCAGATAATTTGATATAATGTACACAAATCAAAATCTGAGGAAAAAAATTGTCACGTGTACGTTATACGTATTTTGTTAAATATTTTGGCAATTAGTAATGCGATTTTTAAAAAATTAGGTTACTTTAAATTAAGACTAAATTAGAATATGCATATATTATCACAGATGAAAAAAATTAGAATTTTACGAACATCTGTCAAAGTATTAAGAATAAAGCAATAAGGTCGTTTTTAGGATTAGTTAGAACTACACCTATTCCAGCTCTTCTTTCGGAAGCAAATGAAATGCCTATTGAATTGGACACCAAGATTAAAACCCTTAAATTTATAGCGAAACATCTATATAAAAATACGAAAATAGGGAAGGACATAAGACATCAAAGGTCAACTTATAAGCTTAACAATTTATTTGATAACTACGAATGTATAAATACAATCAAAAAGGCATATAAGAAGAAAACTTTACCTTTAAATTTATTGATAGTACCAAACGTAAAAGGCATCGATAAGAAAGAATGTAATATGTATAGACATATTACAGAAATGTACTCTCGAAATGCTGAGGAACTATTCAAATTATACGGATGGATCATTATGTAATGGAAACGCAGGCATAGGAATATTCATAACGGAGAATAATTATAAATTATCAATAAAGTTAAGAAATGATACGGACATAACTACGATAGAGACAATAGGAATTAATTAATTAGTAGAAAAGAAAATATATTTAGTAATATTGACGTGTTCATAGAGTGCTTGTAAATCCATTTTGTCAGCTTTAAATAATGAGACACACAAACATTATGAAAATCAAATTATAGATATTGCAGGACATAATGGTCATAAAAGGATGGTAATTCAATGGATCCCAGGACACATAAATATTGTAGGAAATAACATAGCAGATGGGTTAGCAAAACAAGCAATAATATCACCAACACACACACACACTAGATAATGAACTTACAATAAATCATACGAACAAAGTTATTCTAACGGAAATAAGATGTGAATGGAATTCTCTTTTTGAGGAGATGACGAGAATTACCAAAACTGTCTTCTTCTTCAACAAATTTACCTGTTTGATAAAAACAACATTAGATTTATAATTTAACATTACGTTTTAGCTAATTTTAACATTGTATCAACTATGTATAATAGATTTGTATTAAAGCAACACTCATTGTGAATTTCAAATCTAATTTAAAACGAGGGAAAGCTGGTTAAAGGTCCCTAAAATGTAAATGTTTCGACAAACCTGGATTTACTTTTATTTTATTTACTCTATATGTGCTGTGTTTGTTTAATTAAACACAGCAACCAATTCAATGTAACGGAAACGGGTTGAACGATCCACCAAGTAGGCCCTCCTTGAAGTTCGGCTTAAAAAAGTGCACATCGGATCATAATTTAAGTATTAGCAACTTACAGTCAGAACGAAAATGGTCATACACACTGATTTTTGAGAAAAATTTACAAAATATAAGGATTATAGAAATAAAGGGTATGAGAAATAGTTCGTGATCTTTTTCCCGGTAGATGGCTTTAAATTCATATATTTCAGTAACCATTAATCGTATCGGGTAAATCTTATCGGTAAAGTGGAAAAAAAGTTACAATATGTTAAACATGGAGATAAATAATGAAAAAAATCGATATATTTTGCAATTTTATTACGACAAAGATAAATACGCGGCGCAGGCTTGCGAAAAAATGTGTGCTATTTATGGAATAAGTGCTTTATCAAAACCAGCAGCAAAGAAATGACCGCGCGCTTTCGTTCTGGAAACTTGGATGTCAAAGATGCACCTCGCTCTGGTCAACCAACCACTGGAAAAGTCGATGAAATCATGTAGAAAAATGAAGAAGACCGGCATATAAGCAGCCATGCAATTGGTCAAGAACTAAATGTTGATCACAAATCAGTTTTAAACCATTTGAAAATGGCTGGATACAAAAAAAAAACTTGACGTTTGGGAACCACATGAATTAACAGTTAATGGACCGGATCAGGAGAAAGAGCGTTGTGGACAGGCAGAAACTGAGAGAGCTCGACTGGGAAATTTTGATGCACCCACCATTTAGTCCTGACCTTGCCCCATCTGACTACCATTTGTTCAGGTCCATGCAGAAACATCTTCTTTTCAGCGAAAATGAACTGTCTCGTTCTTTCTCCTCAAACCACAGAAGTTCTACAGGGTTGGGATCATGGTTCAACCAGAAAAGTGGCAGAAGGTCATCGATCAAAATGGCACATATTTGGTTTAATAAAGTTAATTTGAAATAATCAAATTCTTTGTTTCAATGTCACCCAACCAATAAAGGCCACGTCTTTTGTCATCATTTTTTGTATGAAAGTGATCAAAAAATTTAGTAGACGGCATATTGGAATAAAAGAAACGTCAAAATATTCATGCTATATACATGCTATTTAGTTCTGCCGACAAAGCATGTATAGCATGCAGATAGCATATAAATATTACTGCGAGTCTCCAATTGCCATTTGATCGAAATTTTCTGGCATAACTAGATAGCAATAGCAGGTGGAGAGTCCTTGTTAGATTAAATAATTTTACAAATCCAAAAATACAAAGTAAATAAGTCATTTACCGTTTGTAATAAAAAACAAAAAAAAAAAAAATTTTGTTCTACAAAATTCTTTGACAAATGAAAAGTCCAAAATATATTATTTATTTTCCTGGAATCGCTAACAACACAAGAACGCGCTTTGATTGTCCAAATTTATTTCGTTCAAAAACAACAACATTTCGTAAATTACGTGAGAGTTTTTGTCGATATGGACGTCCCACTGAACGTGAAATTGGCAAAGTTATGGTTCGTTTTGAAAAAACTGGTTCAGTCGAAGGTCGTAGACCGTGCTTGTTCATCCAATTCCTACTCCTGATGTAATGCCAGCTGTATGTGAAAGTGTTTGTAATCCAAGCCCATCAACCAGGCATTGTTCACAAGAACTAAACATTTCACGAACCACATTACGACTCATTTTGCATGTTGATCTTCACTTGCACCCATACAAAATTCAACTAACTCAAAAATTAAGGCCATTAGACCAATTAAATTGTCGTCGTTTTGGATGCTTGAACGAAATGAAGGTTTTTAATCAAAAATTCTCTTTAGCGATGAAGCAAATGCGAGCTTCATGTTAATGGGTATACATCAATAAGCAAAATTGTCGAATTTGAGGAGAGGAAAATCCTCATGTTATTCACGAAGCAGTATAATCCTCCAAGAGTCACTGTTTGGTGTGGTTTATGGGCTGGTAGAATCTAGGGCCATTTTTCTTTGAAAATGAACAAGACAATGCATTTACAGTGAATGGGGAACGTTATCGCAACATGTTAACTGATTTTTTATGGTCTAATTTGAATAAATTGCGTGTCAACGACCTTTGTTTTCAACAAGACGGACGACATGTCACCCAAGTGGTGCAACAATCCATTTATTGTTAACAAAATTTGCTGCTCGCATAATTTCAAGAAATTGTGAAGTCCCTTGGCTACCACGAAGCCCATATTTAACACCACTTGATTATTTTTTGTGGGGTTATTTGAAAGATAAGGTGTATGCTAATCATACACGAACAATTCAACAACTTAAAAAATAAAAACAGCATTCGACCTGAAATTGAGGTCATTGACCCGCTTTTATTGGAAAAGGTCATCGAAAAATTTGATGTTAGGGTGCAGGGCTGTAGACGAAGCCGTGGTGGGCACATGAACGATATTGTTTTTCATACATAAATGGTATTCATGGTGGTTACCTTGCCTTATCAATAAAAAATTGGGCAACTGCATTCTATAAAGAAGTATGACCCACCGTACGTAAGGTGAGGGTTGCACCTTTCTTGATATTGACTTTGAATTTGTACAAGACCTATTTTGGTCGGTACAGTTGTTTTATATATTGAAAGTATTTTAAAAATCAGGTATTACAATTTAAATATTGTACCTTAACATTTAATTTTTAAAATTTAAAGTAAATTTACTTTAAATTTTAAAAATTAAATGTTAATTATTAAATATAAAAAAAAAATATGTATTTGCACAAAATTAATTTTAAAACTTAAAAATATTAAACTTTTGTAAGTACCTCAGTTTAAGAATTTAACAGAACAAAATACTCTTTACTTTACAGAAAGACACAATGTTGTTGTGAAATTGAAAAGAAGCAAACTCCCTGGAGCAATTAATTGCTGCAAGAACTTCATTTAATTATTATAGCAAAGGAATAAATGTAAAGTAAAAAAATGCTAAGACTACATCACGCTGTACCACGCATTTACCAATTGAGACGTATAGTAACCTAGTTATGCAGCGTTTTGTTCAGCTGAATATCACGTAAATTTTAAATCTACCCACCACCATATAAAAATACGTAACAAAACTTTCATTTCGGTCATTTGATTCCTCGCACATTAATGAAGCGATAAAATACGTGCTCTGTTACTCTATATAAAAATATATTGATTGATGTAATTTTCCAACTTTATATAGCATTTTCTCGTTTCCATCTTACTCGTATATTGGGTATTGGACGTACATATAAATATATATTGATAAGTATAGCGGACCAATATTTTCAAATTTCTTAACGACATCGATGAACCTCATTCCACAATCGCAACCATGTGAAGGGTGCACGTCGCTAAATCATCAAAGTCTGCAGTACCACCAAAATTTTTTTTATTATATTTTTATAAAAAATATAAAATATAAAACATGCGCATGACATTTTCCAGATATCTTACACAGCTTTTCCAAAGTATGTACATATTCAAACCACCAAGCTTTTCTCTCCATAAACACATAAATATAATTTTTCATTTCAGTCTCTGTTGACGTTTCCATATTAAAGGTGTGTTTTTCTAAAAAAAAAAAAATAATTAAATAAAAAATATAACTTTTTCATCTTATTAAAATTATTTTTTGTATTTGGTGATTAAGGTGAAAATTTTGTTTTTTACACAACTATAAGAATTATATACCTACAAAGTAAAGAACTTTGCAAAGTAATTTTAATGAGTAAAGTATTTTGGGCAACCACCTTTTTACTATAAAGGAATTTTCCTATAATTTTTTTTTCTACTTCTTTTTCGTGGACAAATTAAAATAGTCGGGGGTGGTATATTTATGTGTGTATATTTGTGGCATTAAAATTATTTTTTTATCCAACTTTCATATTTTTTATAATAAATTATCGTGAGTAAAATATTTTGTAAATGCGGTGGTGATAGTGGTGGGATTTTTTTAAATAGGTTTTAATTAATTTCATTTGGAAATTTTCGTATAGAATTTCTGCGAAAATAATAAGAAAATTGCAGAGATTTTACTCGATTCATTGATAAAATCAATAAGTGGAAAATTGTTATGAAAATGAAATTGTGTGTATGGGTTTGTATGTATGTATATAGAAAATTTAATGAAATGTCCGTTTTTCCTTATTTTAGGTTGAGAGGTAGAGTTTCATGGTGTTGTTGTTTTTTTTGCTGGACGTATAATCATAATAATAATAAAGAGAAGGAAGAGATTATATTTTATACACATCCCTTTTTTTACCAAGAGCATGAAATAATGTGTCGAGTAATTGGTACAGAATGAAAACTTAACATTTTCAAATATTAGTGAACTTTTATAATTAACCCTCCTTCAAAAATATTTTGAAATTTTCACAAACCCCATAAAACATTTACCCGGTAACCGTCCCACCAAGAGATCGATAAAAATTATTTTGCGAGCTTTTTATTTAGATTAAAAAACTAAAACCATGACACAATCTTTATTTGTTTATTTTATGTGTCATCAATTTAATTAGTACATAAAATATTTATGGTGAATTAGAATCGATTAAACTGGCACGTTCTTGTTTATACCATACACCAGTTGTCCATTTGCCATCGCTGTAAAAAACTAATAAAAATTTCTAGTGCCTTTAAACCTTCATCGACCAAATTAGTCCGCCTCAATGAAACCTATATCATAATTTGTTACACATTTATTACAACAACGGTTAGCTTAGCAATGATATCAGCGAGGTAGCTAATCGAGTTATCGCAGGATTTGAAACTTAAATATCATTCTCTAATCTGTGCTTATGTTAGGCAATCGCTGGTCCTGCGACAAAGCCGAAAATAATAAGTTTAGTTTTATTTGCCAGTTTTATTTGTGTTTAGTTTTATTTTTTTGTAAATTTGATTTTTTTTTTTTTAAGTAATCGATCTACCCCAGACGCCGTGCCACTTCACTAGAATGAGCACCTGTTGCTCAAAAGGGACATGCTTGAATATAAAAGTGAAATGTTTTTAGAATATTTTCTTCTACTAAAGAAACAATACGTAAACGGCCTTTATCTATTTACCATTTAGTAACCAATACTTTTGGTTATTTTTCTAATAGCTTGGGTCATACTGAGACCATATGGGAAATTTGAGGAAAATTTATGGACTAGAATTTTCACTAGAATTTTACTAGAATCCCCAAATTTTTCATATAGTCTCTGTATGACCTAAGCTATTAGAAAAACAACCAAAAGTATTGGTAGAAATGCTATACTAGTGGAAGAAATGCTGCAAAGACGGGATATTGTTAAGATTCAACATTTCATATACCGAGTTCCTTTACTTCGAAGATCAATCAATTTGCAATTTTAAGGATCACTTTTAATATTTTATTCCGCTGAGATGTTTTATTTAGTGAAAAAATATATACATAATGAATGAAAAATTTCCGCTGGTTAATTACATAATAAAAAAAAATTCTCTTTAGTGATAGTGCTGCCGATAGTGCTTGCGGCGGGTAGCGCAATCTCTTGTTTTCTGCTGTCAAAATTCCGCTATCATATACAGCATTTATGTTAGATCGGAAGCCAGGCATTTTTGTTCAACAATCAATGGGATCAATATTTTTATATATACGCACTGTCACCACATTGACATCCACTCTGCCACTAAAAAAAGTATTTCCTATGCTTCTTCTTCATCTATCACACATAGGTTAAAAATAGAAGCCTTCCCCAACACAGTGCCCAATTTTGTAATAAGGTGTAAAAAGTATTTTTAAGTGCCAGAAATGTATTACGATCCTTACGGATTTAACGAAAATTCGTTTAGATCTTTAATCCAATTGTCCTCTGCTCGGGCCGGGCACATCGACACTTTTAAAACTTCTTCTCCTTCAAACTATTTTGATGAAAATTGCTGAGAGAGTTTGTCTGATACTTGAAAACCTCTTCCTTGGGTAGAACCCAAGTTTCATTTATAAAAATTCCTAGGATCCTTCGTCCAGACCAGAGTTCTAGTTGAAAACAATTTTTTGGGCTAATTTTGATGATGATAAGGGGAGTATTTTTACTGGCAGGAATCGGTTAGGAAGAATCTTAAATTGGGGAAAAATTTTAGTAATTACGGGTTCTTTTTTAAAACGTTTTCCGCTGAGGCGATGTAGTTCCCAGTACGGCTGAAACTGTTTTTAAGCCATTTTCCAGCCCTAAAGATTTTGATGAACATTAGGGACGTAGTTTTCTGAGTATAGTGATTGCGAAGAGAATATTACGGGAAAATTCATTCAAGAGTTCGGACAACGAGTGGGAAGTTTTTCAGCAAGCACTTGAGATGCGTCCTGGTTGGGAAAATTTCGTTTAGAGAATCCTCCTGTGTGAAGGCCACTTTTTTAAACTGTTTTTGGCTCGAAAGATTTTCTGAAAATTATTTAAAATAGCGTTCCATGCTGCACTATGCTATGCGATGTTGCACCATTTTGCGGCATGTTGCTTTGTAAGTTTTGGATGTGGCTGAAAAATTTTCTATTTGAATAAGTAAATCGATATTTTCGAAAGTACAGGAAGTTTTAGACTGAACTACCTTTAATTCTCATTCTTGATCCTTTAATTCTCATTCTTGAGTCTTGATCTATGTATAAAATTTATTCTGTTTCATATAAAATTAACTCTGTAGTTTACGATATAAAAAATTACACTTCTATTGGTCATATTAAAAGTAAAATGAAATAAGTTTAATGATCAACTTGAATTTGGTTGCTTTTATAAACTGGCTACAAACGTGAGAAATATATAAAAAATAATTGACGTCCGTTTCTTCCGGATGGGCGTTTCAGCTGCTCAATTGATCTCCTGAAATTTTTACCATGCGTATGAGTTGCATGTTCAGAACCAACTTTACCATATTTTTGAAGGGGATGGGCCCCTGGATGGGGTCTAGAGATCCCAAATTTTGGATACAAAGGATTGGCCCCCTGAGTCTAAGTGCACTCACACATTTTTCTCCCAGAAATATCTGTTTGTTCCGGACGGCGTTTAAGTCGCTAAACTGATCGTCATGAAAGTTTAGCCATGTAAAAGTTGCAAGTCTAGAACCAACATTACGATATTTTGAAGAGGCTGGACCCCAGAGTCTAACGACCTGTTATAAATTTTGTTGTAAAACTTCATTTTTTATATTTTTTACGGGAATAAGTTTAGGGAAGAGGTTATACGAAATTAGTGGCATGCTCGAATCCGGGGGGGTCTATACCCAGGAACAAAGAGATAGTCTACATACCATTCATCCAATTGCATTCAAATTATGTTTAGAAAGTTTATATAAAAATTAGCAGGTTTTTGTAATATTTTTGAAGAGGTTGGTCCCCTGAGTCTAATTGCTTCAATTCAATTTTTCCCCAGAAATGTCTGTTTCTTCCGGATGGGCGTTTCAGCCGCTCAACCGATTGTCATGAAGATTTTACCATGTATAAGCTCCATGTCCAGAACCAACCTTACGATGTTTTTTAAGGGGCTCGACCTTGGGGTATAGGGGCTCGATACAAATTTATTTCTATTTTTTTTCCACGGGAATTAGTTTAGGAAAGGATTCAAATATGAATCTTTTGGAAGTTGTGTATAAAGAATTAAAAGTGACGATATTCTTCTCTTACAGTTTTCTCTAATATAAAGACCCTTTTGTAAGTGTCCCGCCAAATACACATTTTCTAAGTCCATTTCCATGTCGTCTATTCCCAAGCAAATATTTTCATCATATATGTACGTTATGTGTACATATATGAAAAACTCATAAATATGATTTATGCAGAAAACAACATAAGAAAATGGGAAACAAAATTGATATAGAAAAAAAAAATGAAAATCATTAAATATTTTTCATCAAAAATACTCCCATGATGATGGGTGAAAATAAAAAAAAAAATAAAAATAATTTTCTCGTTTTATATTTTCCAGAAGAGATTATTACATTATCGGGGACCAGAAATTTTTTCCATTTTTATTTTATTTTAACGTCAACACATTAAACCAAAAACGATGACTTGCCCATTTACGTTGAGACGAGGGCCTGCAGCAGGTGGAGGTAGTAGTGGTACCGGCAGAGGTGGCAATGGACTACCACGGCAGCAATCCGTTGCTGAACATGGTGGTCATTGGAATTTAGAAGAAGATCTAACTGAATTGCCTGACGATGCATTATCGTTGAAACATTTAAACGCTGCGATCCAATTACTAACCGGACCAACGGTAAATTAAATAAAATAAATACGATATATCCTTTAAATCCGCATCCTCCTATCCGTATACCCCTTTCACTATTATATTATTATTGATTTATGTGTATGTTTATTCTGGCGAAATGAAATCTCGCTATATTTCCATATTCTCTATAGAATGAAAATATTCATCAAGCTGTCAAATCATTGATAACAAAGTATAATGATAAATGGCCTGGCATTTCTAATCTGTAAGTAATAGAACGCAAATTAGCTGCTATATGTTATAAACGAATTAAATGATAAATTGTTTCAGACGAGTTGAATCAGAATCACTCACGGTTTATCCCAACTATGATTATTTGGCGGACATACAAGATTCGCTATTGGAGATTGATGAGACCTCGGCCAGCGATATACTAATACAGCTCGGGGAGGAATTGATTGTGACGAATTACACAAAAATTATAGAGCGAGCATTTAAATGCCTTGGAGGAAATTTGCAAGAATTTTTGGCATCATTGGATGGCGTCTATGACGTATTGAAATTTCAGGAAGAGGATTTAACCGACACCGGTTTTGTTTGTGCTGGCGAGGGTGAGCTAATATTTTCATCGGAACGTCCAGTAATTGCATGGTTATTGCTTGGCTCATTGAAATCGCTTACAAAGCTACTTTTTGGTCGAAATGTTAATATAACAATGGAACCGGTCGAAGGGGATGTTAAACGATATCGATACCTTTTTGAGGAGGATAGTGAAGATACACGTGAAGCTGGCCCTGGCACTAGTGACCGTCGTCGTAAGTTGCATATGGAAGAATTACACGATTCACATATCTCGACGAATGCTGCCGATCTCAAATTGAATGCGACCTCATTTTGTAAAGCATTCCCTTGGCATTTCATAATGAACGAAAGTTTGGAGATTGTCCAATTGGGAACAGGATTTAGCCGATTGTTTAAAAATTCGATTCACACGAACGGACGGTTGGCAATCAAATATTTTAAATTCAAGCGGCCTAAAGGATTACCACTAAAATTTCGAGAAATTTGTCGCCGCACGAACACATCATTTTTAATATCGTTGCGTGCGCCACCGAATCGTCCAGATTTTAGTGCCAAAGGTTTAGAAATAAAGGGGCAAATGGTACACTGTCCCGAATCGAATACGCTTTTGTTCGTTGGATCACCATTTTTGGACGGGCTCGAGGGTTTAACATGTAACGGACTTTTCATATCTGACATACCGTTGCACGATGCGACACGTGAAGTAATACTTGTTGGTGAACAGGCCCGAGCTCAAGATGGACTACGCCGCCGAATGGATAAACTTAAAAATTCGATAGAGGAGGGTAACGAGGCGGTCACAAAAGAACGTAAAAAGAATGTCAGCTTGTTACATTTAATATTTCCAGCAGAAATTGCTGAACGTCTTTGGACCGGCGCCACGATCGAGGCAAAAACTTATTCGGATGTATCAATACTGTTCAGCGATATTGTTGGCTTCACAAGTATTTGCTCGACTGCGACTCCGTTTATGGTGATTAGTATGCTTGAAGCGCTTTATCACGATTTTGATATATATTGTGGAATTTTTGATGTTTATAAAGTCGAAACCATCGGGGATGCGTATTGTGTTGCATCGGGTCTTCATCGCGCAAGCCAATACGATGCCCATAAAGTGGCTTGGATGGCGTTACGAATGATCGAGAATTGTGCTAAGCATAATACACACGATGGCCAACATATCAAGATGCGGATTGGTTTACACACGGGGGCGGTATTAGCAGGAGTGGTAGGCCGAAAAATGCCTAGATATTGTCTATTCGGACACAACGTAACGATTGCGAATAAATTTGAGTCAGGAAGCGTTGCTTGTAAAATCAATATAAGCCCAACCACCCGTGATTGGTTGGTGAAGCATCCGAAATTTGATAATTTCAATTTGGAGCCACGCGATACTTCATTTCTACCCAAGGAATATCATCAGACAGACGATTCGAATGAAACTTGCTATTTCTTGGAAGGGTACCAACATCCAACCGTGGATCCGGCAGCATCTTTGGCCGAGCACATTGAAGCCGCTATGAAGGAAATCAACCTCGAGATAGAAAGTTAAATCACGAATTTGTTCAATAAATTCATTTCGTTCGACCTCCCAAAGCTGTTCCATTTATTATTTGTATAAATCTGTGCCAATATAAAAAAAAAAAATCCTTATTACGATACCCCTACGAACTAAACGTAGTGCCGTCTCATCACTTAAATCTGAATTCATTTTATATACTTAATCGACCTTTTTGGTGAAAATACGAGCAAATTATTTTAAAAAAAATTCAATAAAATTTCAGTGGAAAATACTTAATTTTGAATTGCGTATTTCTATTTATTATACAAAATTGATTTGGTCACAATACACTCGTGTTGGTGGGCAGGATAGTTAATCCTTTTTAACGCTGGCCTGAATTAAATCCAAATGCGCTTTATTGAAGCATATAAATCCACGATAGGCCCATGTACAATTATCATCTTTGTCTGGATTGGCATCAACACATTTTTTGATTTCGGCCCGTAAATCTTCCATCACCGAATCCTCACGCTTCAACTGAGCTAGTAAATTGTCAACAATTGGTCCCTCATCATCGCGGAACAATCCCATTTTATTGAATACACATTTAATGTAACACTTAGTCTTCTCGTCGGTGGGAAAATTCCATTTTTTGTATTCTTCGATTAGACTCTCCGGTACTGATAGTTCTTGAACGCATTGGCCGCGAAATTGCATTAAATCTTCATGGGTTTTTACATGAAATTCATCGGCTGAGATCTATGAGGTATATATGTATATCATGCGGGTTATTTAAAACATTCACAATGAACCCCCCAGTAAATGAGTACTTACGACAGCAAAAATGGCGAATAGCGTTATCACTAAAATCTTCATGTTAATTTTATATATTTTTTAAACAAAATATCACAATATATTCCACTTAAGCAATTCTAGTTCTTATCACTATTAAGACCAAACAGTTACTGTACCAATTTAAAGAAAATTTATTCATTTTATATGTTTCCTAATGTATTGTTTGAATACTTAGAGCATAACAAATGATTTTGATTGGGTTGATTTTATTTTTTCCGTTAGCATTAGCAGCGGCTTGATTTATGTAAAATGCGGGCTACACGTAAAACGATCTTACAAAATAATGCGTAGACGACGCATATGTTATATAGGGGTTAAGATGATAAATTAATATTTCCCTCTTGGCTGAATAACAACAATAGACATTAATTTAAGTGAGACCTCTTCCATGCAATCGCGTTCATGATGCTAATAAAATAGTCAATACTTGTTATCTCAACAGTTTTATTCACCGATTTCATCTCGTCAATACATTTAACCAACCGTAAAATAATAAAACTGGAAAGAAAATTTTCCTTGAAACGAGTAAACGAAATGAAAATCGATTTTCAATTTTCGTTTTATATTATCAAAAGATTTTTTCACCGTTTTACCAGCAATTTGCTTGTCTTAGATATAAATTTATATACAAAAATGCTAAATTCCCCGGGGCCACAATATTTTCATTCTTGTATTTCAAAAGTGATTGAATTTTATGTATGGCACCGGTAATATTCATTTACTGGTATACTGATTTTATTGACTACCTAGTTCATTTCCGCGATTAACATTTTAGTTCGATGTACGCACGTATGAGTAGTACATGCAAAGCAATTCAAATCCAAAAAGAAAAATTTGACCCCAAGATGTGATTTTAGTTCATGTAAATTGAATTCAAGTAGCTAAATTATTTAATTTAATTTTATTTTCTTTCATTTATTCATTTTATTTAAATCGACGGTCATAAATCCACTTTGTCTGTTTCTAAGTAACGCATATGTATGTACATGATACATAGCATTATTATTGCTTTTTAAGAATATGAAACGCATCGCGAAGAGAATAACGATATTCTCAAAGAGAACTTGTATAAAACCTTATAAATGTTAAAAAAGCATTTATAGTTTAATTTAATGTACGTCAGATGGCACTATATAGTTTTCGTTTAGCCACCTGTTGTAAAATAGCGTAAACTTTGTTAAACTTTTAGTTGAGACACAAACTACATTTATTATAGCACAAAACTTTTATTTTGTACACCCCATTCCACCCACTGCTAATTTATTTTTCCTTTATATTATTTTAGCAATACATAGTGTGAAAATTATTTAACATTTATTTTTTCCAATAAAACTTCATTCATCCAGAATTCTACCTAATTTGTGTACATGTCAAATTAACGATATTAATGCACATTGTAAATTCAACCTCTCCCGATTTTTTGCGCATTGGTACCCATTGTGAGGATCTCTCCATATATGCATACAATATGTACAAGAACATGTATGAAATATAAACAATAATAATCAAATTAATGAAGTTAAATTTTTAATTGTTGTGAAAAATAGCAAAACAACAAAAAAAATTGGGAAAAAAAAGAATTTTCCACTCGAAGCGTTCAAAATAATAAAGTGCAGCACCAATATGGAAAAATTTTGCTCGTTTTACAGTTTTTCTTTTTTGTGAAATTTTCAATATATTTTTTCGGATGAACGGAATGAAAATTGAATGTGAAAAGTGTTTTTTTGTATAATATTAAAAAAAATTTATATGCTTTGATTTTTTTTCGTCTAAGAACATTGTATGCATAAAGGTGACTAATTGTTGAGTATGTGCTTTCCTGCAGTCAAACATATTGCTGTGTTTTACAGACATAAAAGGTGTTGTAAATATTCTAACGTGATTTATGAAAGTAAAACGAACATTGTATCGAGATAAAAACCAGGATCAGCACAAATTTTAAGATTAATTGAAACAGAAGTTGACCGGTTATCATAGACTGAACTTTGCTCGTGAACTCAATATGAGTCAATATGAACACGGCATTCCTTTCATTAAAGTCCCCTGGACCTACAGGTTGAGAGGCCTTGTTGTAGAGTTGTTGGGTTGTAGAACTCGAAAGCAAGGGTTAAAATAGATTTAGAATAAAACCAAAAATGACGAAATATCCAATTTCAAGAATTTATTCCAATTTGCATTTCTCAAGAGACTAACGGAATACCAAAACCTTCAAGGAAGTTACGGCCAACGATGATAATTTCCTCTGCATTTGCAACTCTGTGCAACTGTATGCTGTCCAGGATTGCAAAATTTGGTTTTGACAGTACATATTTATTCAAGTCATCAAATAATCAATAGCAATGCTTGAAGTTTCTTGGTCGAATTAACCTTGGTCTCCGATGCCTCAGAGACTCAAATTCAGACTCGATAATACATAGAGATTGCCAACCAAACCTTTCGAACTGCGCAGATAAATAGCCATGAAACTCTGTAGATGTTACCCTTAAGTTAGCCATAATCCATAAACCTAACCTTAAAAATATTCGTGACCGTTGATTTGTCCGGCTTTCATGCCACCAGCTCACAAAAATTGAATTTGATAAAAGTCCATAAAGGGTAAAGGCGATATCAGCGCATTTGTAAAAATCACAGCATATTTAACCTCGAAGCATCGTTTAGAGCACTTTAAAAAAATTTTAATTGGGCTCTAATTTCACTCGGTAAACATATTTAGAAAATTATGGCTAAACAGGCGCTGTTGTGAGTCAAACGTAAATTTGCTGGAATTAATGGAGAAACTCAAAGTGGCATTAATACAAAAAATAAGATTTTTTACCGATAAAAGACGCTTTCACAACTAGTCAAAAGTAATTGGTATACATATACCGTCAGAAGACCAGCCCACAGAATCACATATGCATAGAACTTGCTTTTCTCAGAACCGCGAGACATTAGATTCCATTACATCAATTAGATGGACCCACCATTCATTAAAACAACCGATGCTTGAAAAATCATAGCAACAAATCAAAATTGTTTTTGAAGACCATCACGAATTAAAAAAACTGCCAGACAATAAAATGTGAGTTGGACATCAAAATAAAGAGTCCAGATAAAAAAATATACAAACGTTTAAAAATGGACAGTATACGATCGGAATTATATTTAACAATAAATTTTATGAATCCACATTGATACAGATAGAAGCAATTCTATAAGGAATTCATAAACGAATATCAAACTTGGCCATATGAAATTAGTATCAGAAGATTTCATGTTTGAGTCCTCACGAAAGTACCACATATCAAAAATGTACGCCTTGTTTGCAATAGTAATATGACCTATAGTCGACTTAATAATAATAATTATAATAATTCCCTACGATCAATTAGCCTTTCCTGACCCCACCAAATAAAAATTGATGAATGAAAATGATATGTGCAAAAGATCGTCTCTACGGGTTCATTAATTCTTTAGACAACCGTTTGGCAAAGTCAAGCTCAGAGTTCGCTATGTTAACAATTAAAATCGATGTGGTCTATAAAGTTCAGTTCACGGTCACAAATTACCCCCGAGTCCCGTATGGCTAAAACTCTCGCAACAACCTCGCTGTTTATGATTTACTTCCGACGGACGGAATGTATACACGTTTTCTATAGTTAATCAGTGGAAGTTGAAATATTTCTATGAATTTTTCGTCTGCGTAAATAGAAATTGTCAAGGTTTTAATTAAGAATCGATGTCGCTGATAGATAAAACGAAAACAAATAGGCCCAAGATGACTGCCTTGCGGTACCCCAGAAGTAGCAAAAAGAAACAGGTATTAATAGCCTAAAGATCAGCTGATACTTATGTTCCCTCAGATAAGCGTAGATAGTAACAGTTGAGGTGCAAAACCAAGAATCCTGAGTGAAAACAAAATAATCGTATGGGCGACAGAGGCAAATGCTTTGGTGAATTCTGTGGTAATAACGTCGATCTCATTTCCAGCCTTCACACCGTTGATACCTGCAAATTGATGCAAATGTGGTGAATTGGTTCCGTAGATCTTCCTCTAAGAAAGACACACCGATTGTCTGAAAACCATGTTTTTATTAAAACTTGAAACAGAGTTGCAAGTTGTTGGGCCAAGTTACTAACACAATACACTAAGGCATCGAGTTGCGTCGATTCGACTTGCGACAGTTCAACTTACGTCACTAAAAGTTTTAATACCATAGACAATACCGGTCATAGCCGCTTGAAACTCGACAAAGGGCAATCAATTTTACAAGGGATATATCGTGATATTCATAGTTAGCGACTTAATAACGAAAGCGTTCCTTGCAGGCTTGCAGCCCTTAAGCATTTCACACCATGAAGGGTTTTGTTTCTTAAGTTATTTGGCGATTGCGGCACAACCGGGGCCGTTTTTGTAGGATCGACTAAAATTTCAAAAAAGGCAAATCCAAGAACAGGGTAAAAAATGATTGGTAACATTTGGGGATTATGAGATGCTGAAGTGGAATGGTCAAAAACATAATAAAAACATCTTTGGGTGTCATACTCTAACCTTTGTAGACTTTCAATCGTATTGGTTGTTTCCATATCATCTTCAATCTGAAAAACGGCACAGAGTGTAAGCTTCGTTCTTGGCTCAGAGAGAAATTGAACAATATGAAAATGAAAATCTTTTCAAATAGGATATTTGCTAAATTTTCCGAAAAATCAAAAACTAAGGCATTTTGACTTGCTTTATAAAAATATCCAGATAACGAGCAACACTAGCTACATTTTGGTTGCCGAAAATACACGTCACATCAAGGTTTAATGAAGAATAGTACACGGCTAAAATTTTTCATATAAGAATTTTTGAGTGAAATAGAAAAAACTCACGAACACCAAAAGTAAAAAATTTAAATGTAAGAATACATGAGTGTGAAGTTTCTATCAAAAAAATAGATAGATTTAGAGTTAGATTTTTTTGAGCCTATAATAGTTTAGTGCAACGTCGTTACACCAACGCAATCGGGGTCTTCCTCCGTCTCAACAACTGATGGAATGCTTTATCACGCGTTATTGGTATCTGGCAACGGGGCTCATGCGATCTCCTCCGAGAATTGTTTTACCTCGTATTTCATTCCAATCATATTTGCTGGGCGTTATTTTAATTTGACTAAACAAGTAGCATTCTTCAATCATTATAGGTTAGGATCCATCTCTCACTTCCGATAAACAGATCCAGGCTTTGATAACTTACAGAGCGAAGCGAGTTTATCTCGAGGTTATCTGGGGTAAGTTATAATTAATATTGTACTTCCAATTTTTTTTTTTTTCTCAAAATCCATCTCATGGTTAAGCACTGGTCAGTGGTTGATCGGTTGGGCCGAAAATCATGCTAATACAGTGACCAATTAAATGTTTTCAGCAAGTCGACCAATTATGTAGTAAATTTTGGAAGAAGGTTTGCCATTCTGATAAAACAACAGCCAGGTTTGTTCTCAGCTCCCTATTCCCGTCTTTGAACGCTGCACTTCTTGGGTGGAACTAATTAGCGAGATTTCTGGCATTAGCAAAACTCTTGAATTTCCTTTATCCGCTTGAAAGCTGATTTTTTGGTGCCTGATCTCATAATCTTTACGCTTATGTTGCCAGAGATATATTATCGTAGCTTTACACTATTTCTAGGGGTTAAGAGGAGGTTCTATTCAAGGGAGCTTGATCTTTTAAACCATCGACATTCCTTCGAACGGTTTTTTGAGTGAATGTAAATTCTGAATGTATTGAATTTAAATGACAGTCTACACTTGTAATTGAATATGATAAGCAAATGATCGCTTTCGATGACTCCACTACTGTAAGATCAAACGTCGGATATGCTGGTGGGGTGTGTTTTATAGAGATCATGATGTGATCGAATTGGTTTTCTGTTCTTTCATCATTCGATCACCACGTTACTTTTTGGATTCTCTTATGTAAAAAATATCTACTGGAAACAACTAAATTAAACCTTATTGTCACGTAAGTGGCGCATTGGCCGTTGTTGTTTCTGGTGAGGTGCGAATTGTTAGGACCGTTGTAATGTGTATTTTCTCCCGTCCTAATGGTTTTTGCATTATTGACTCCTTCTATATGATTTTAATTTCGTCGTGCGGTATGCTATTGATAACTTTCTCCAACTCGACAAAGAATACATCTTTGACGTTATCTGATATATCTTCGGTGGGTGCATGTACATTAGCAACCGTGATATTAAGTGTAGTGCGATGTTAGTGCGGAGTCGGACCGTGCATAATAACCGCATATAATTGATAGGGCAGAAGCGAATAAGCCTAATGTGTAAATCTTTGCCTTGTGCAAAGGGATTCAGGGAAGATTTTGGTACAAACTCTACGATGTCCTGTTATTGGTCATTCAACGTGTGTCGCTCAATGAATTCCATGAATGAGTTTTACTCAAAAAAAACTATCGTAACCCATTCGTTTGGAAATCAAACGGTCTATTTTAATAAGTTGGCCTATTGCAATCATCAGATAATAGTGGCCTTTTGGTACAAACTGTTGGCCGCCTCTATCTTCTATTCAAACATCTTTCGGTATACCAATCCGTTTGGTATAAACTTTACGGTGGTCTGTTATTGAAACTTTAAAATGGGACACCTATTTTTTAAATAAACGAGTTTTATTTATACATAAATTGGCGATGGAAAATTTAAATGTTTGATCAAAACTAGTATTTACATCTCGATGAAATATTTTTAGAAAAGATTCAACTTTCTTAAAAATATTTCATCGAAATGTAAACAATCAAACACTCAACAATTAATCGGAATCCAATATGAGTTATATATAAAAGAGCGAGTGAGCTGAATATCATTAGAAAGAGACGAAATGAATTTTTAATTTATTTCTTATTTGAATAACCTGGCGAGCATTTCATCTCTTTCTAATATCGTATAGAGCTGTCTCTTTCAACAATGTGTTTAACAGTGTAAAAACGAATACCTGCAATTTTCTAGAATATTCTTATTGGATTCGTATACATATTGCTGTTATTTTGTGTTGGAAATTTCACGCTCATTTTGCTTTTTAAATCATTCGACGAAAGAATAACAGAATACCAACATGTAATATTGACATAAGGAAGTGCCATCAATATTCATTGGTTACTTCTCACACTGCAGCTGCTTGAAAGGGAACTAACAACATAGTAAAACACATTGCTTCAGACAATCAATTTTTAGGAGGAAATAATCTCAACAATCAGTGGCCGTATTCTGTAATTCCCCGGGAATATTGAATTGGGAAAAGGATTTACATATAATTTCAATTAAAAATATTGTTTTTTGGCATACTAAGGTGAAACGTCAGTGGTAATTAATAAAAAACAAAATGATCAGCATCTCTTTCGCCAATTTCGCTCAAGTATCGAAAACAAACTACTTGGTGATAGAAATGAAGTAGAAATATCGCAAAATTTTAATCTAGCAGGCTGGAAAATATTATAAAAAATAAAACAGTATCCCATTTCATTCTAGAGAAGCAGGACATAAACTTCGATAAATTATCGAAAATGTGATGTTATAACATGTCACCCCTGATTTATGCAAATTATTTCTCAAATTTCTTATTTCCAGAGAATTACCAAACTAGGGCCCGTAGCTATATATAGCGTAATGAGTCTATAAAAAAGTATGAGGAATGGGGTTTTCATTCAATTGCTGCTGGTGCATGTAGAAAAACCCATCACAATACACTCGTTCTTCTACGAGATATTTAGCAACTCAAAATGGACACTCAAAATTTGCTGAAACCTAAAGACTCAAAACTCAGTCTTTAATACAAAAGAGGTCTTTAATAAAAAACCCGTTTTTCAACATTTTATTTTTCCATTATAAAATATGTTTAAAACAAGACTAGATGGACAAAATTAAACCTTACCTATGTACATGGCATATATGGCCGATATTTTTTTACCTTTATACATTTTGTGAAACAATAATATTATATTATTACTTTTACAAACAATAATCTCCGATTTCCTAAAATTGAAAATTTAAAACCGAAAGTTTTCATTTTGTATTAAATTTTCACCTTGTAAGACGATACACTTTCTTTCTTTATACAGAAGTACAAAATAATATAAATATTTTGTAAAACACCACTCAAAGATCAATTGGCATGTATATACATCACATATAAATTGATCCGCACAGCAAACAAAAATTAAACTCAATTAAATTTTCCCCCATGATTTTTCCAAATCTAACTGTACATAACGAAACAAAAGTGTTTCAAAGAAAATTAAAAATGACATAAACACAATTTAAAAACAGTTTTATGGTTAGCTGCTGCCTATAGTCTGGTACCATAATAATACGTATGCCATGTCGCCGAGGAATGGGTTTACGGGTATTCGAAAAGAAAATATAAAGTAAAAATCTTGATTTCCGTTAAAAAAAAAAAAAAAGAAAAACAAAATAAATAAATTTCAAACGAGAACTGTTTTGTCACAATTTCTTATGTTTCGTTTATGCCTTATCTTCGTCTTTGCTCATTGTTTCTACAACATTTTCATTTTTCATCTGGAACAAAACAGTAAATAGTATGTAGATATAGAAGAAAAGTTTGTTTCAAAAGAAAATTTAATTTTTTTATTTCCTCTTGTATTTATATTGTATTGTTGGTTTTTGGGTTGTAAATTTTCACTTTGTCCAGTATAGCGTGAAATTACATAAAAAAAATATACAACAATAACGAGATGGGGTTTAAAAGTTTGGTATGAGTGGAAAATTTGTTTTTCCTTTTTATCTTTCATCGACATATACGAGTACAAACATATTTTCGTATCGTATATGCATACATGACACTTCTGCTGTAAACGGGGTACGGTTGTGTATGAAAATTTTGTGAGAAAAATGAGAAACAGTTTATATATAAATTATATAGCATCACATGTAGTTGGGAAATTGGAAAATCATCAACCAATATACATTCGAAACGATAACTGAAAAACCTTTTCACATGTATGTAATTGACAATATTATTTCGTCTCAAACAAATATGAAAATGTCAATATACGAGTAGATCTTCTACTCCCCCCCCATATACAGATAAAACAAAAAAATATAAATAAAAAATTGTTTCCCTTGTCGACAGAAGAAAAATGAAATTTTTCTCTGACTTGACCATAAACACATAGAGATATTTCCAAAGTGTTTATACATTCTAATAAAACAATAAATTTATATTTTTTGGAAAAATTGTATGCATAACACATCATTGCTGTTGTTGTTCTTAATGATTCATATGATAACAACAGCATAAAGTGAAAGAAAAATTGAAAATTCATTTTCCCATTATATTGAAGGAAAACACTTTACTGATATTTTACATTGACAGGTAATTTTTTTCATTTGTCTTTTCGATATATTTTTCAAATTTTTCATGTTAGATAATTTTTTGTGTTATCTTTTTTTTGCTGTTATTGAGATGGTATATAATATCTTCAGGATGAACAAGGATATATTTTTTATACAAACCCATCGTTCAAAAAATATTGAGATATATATGTATTAGAGATATTAGGACGCAAATTATATATGTATATAAAGATGTCCTTATAAAGATCCTTGCAATTTTTAAATTTACTCTATATGTATGTATATACAATAGTGGCGCTAAATATCTCATATTTCAATACGAGAAAAAAGTATATACTGTATACCTTCTCACTTTACAAAATAATAAAAAGGACATATCCTGAAATTATCCTTCGCATATATGTAGGTAGTAATTCAAAACTACACGTTATATTGTTATAGTTTGATAATCAAATTAATAATATTTCGACAAAAAAGGTCTCCTGTTTTTCAAGCTCAAAGAGAGTATTGTAACATTAACATGATCCTTAAAATATTATATCCTTTATTATTAGTCCTTAAAGTCCTTTATATATTATAAAATCAAAAACTAACAGATGCTAATCTATGAGAGTGTTTATTAAACTTGAATATTAACTGTATACAAAAACCGAAAGGATATATAAAGTAAAGTCCTTAATATTTTTGTGTTGTAACTTTTAATAAAAAAAAATCTTGGTATATAATCATGATTTTGACACTTGAAACTTTATACCCTACTTTATAAAAACAGGATGTTTCATATTATTAATATACATACAAAATTGTAATTTATTTTCGTGCAGCACAGGAATTTATCCCTTTTGTTTTAGTTATGTTAAAATCCCTAAAGAGGCGTGGCCCTCAAAACAAACTCTTCATTTATTTATTCGTTGGTTATAAAGTTATAATATTTATCCTCAAATCACAGTTCTAGAGTATCCTGTATTTACATATACGAGTACATACATATCACATAATAATATTGTTTTTGTAATGATTTTGAAGTATTATGTTGCAATTTAAGGTGTATGTTGCAAACTCTGTTAAATTGGGGTTTGAAGTGGCATAATGAATGGTGTGACATAAAATTTAAAAATTATATATTTTGATATTGTTATGTTGATGCGGGATTATGTTACATTGGAAACTCCCTGAGATATGTCGGCTTAATAATATTTGATATAAGATGAGTTTAACGCCTTGAAAAAAAATCGTTTTTTTATAAATAACTAATCATATATAACTGTGAACGTACGATTAAGTGTTTATAATGAAATATGCGATTAACTGTTGCCACTCGAGTACTGTTTGATTTCCGCGTATTTACTAAAACCAAAATCTTTGGAATGTATATGGAAAGCACTGTTTTAGATTTGAATTAAGTTTGACCGTGGCCAAAATGAGGCGCCACTAACCAAGGTAGCAGATATTGAATTCTTCGAATTGAAAATAGAAAATGACGGGCGAAAAAATGTCAACCGCATAAGCCATTCTTCAAATATGCAGCAACCTTCAAAAAAATGCGAAAAGATTTCAATAACTTGGTCCTTCCAAAGAATGATCAGTACCCTATTCTGTTAATCAAATCGCCAAAAAATATCAAGAGAAAATATCATAGCCAACCGTTGCAAATCAGGGGACGACCCATCCTGAGGAAGACACTATATACCAGGGAAAATTAGATACCATTGCATCTCAGCTAAATATTATATATTCTCATCACTATACACAAAATACTTTGTTCAGTCATAAATTGTACGAATAATATCAGAGATTTTCAAATTCTAATGTCTTTTCCGTGAAGCGTGCCCTGCTGCAATCCCTCAAAATAATCGCGTACGTGAGATTTTCCATTTTACGGTCAGCTATTATTTAGGAATAATTTTAGAGGAATCCACTCTGAGGAACAGTTTAATTCAAATCTGTGTTGCCGAGTACTTAAATTACAACACGGAGCACTCTCAAGTAATGCAAGAGCTTATCCCGAAACCAGTTCGAGGAATTTTTGCAAAAATGTAGTGTTGCCCATCCGTAACTCTCCTCAATGTAACTCGCCCGAACGGGTAAATCCTACATTCATAACTGATATGTATACGTATGCTGCTATAAGAGAAATGCAAGCGAGCTTGCCTTGCAGAAAAATCATATTCAATAAACAACAGTAGATTGCAAAGTCAAGAAAACTGTTAGTATCCGATCACCGTCTACAAGTTAAACAGAAGAGCAACAGAAGGCAAAATTTTCTCTTCTTTTTGAAACGTTTCGGTAGGAGATCAGCGTGTTCTTAGGCATAGTAAATAATACGAACCATCTTAGACAAAAATGTTTATTCTTTATTGTTATAGAGGTTGGAATCGGAAATACTTTCACATATAAGACCATTTAGGACATATCTTGCGCAGAAAAATTATATCTATTTACAGCCCAATGAACGAACAAACTACTAAATACGTTTCCTGAATGAGTTTCGGATGTGGTTCTACAAAATTACTAATTTAGATGAAACAAATCCGTTTTTCGTGTAAAACACAATACAGTTTTACACCATCTGTTAAATTAGTTAAATCAGTAATTTAGCCGAAGCAATTGGTATTAGGCACACAGTATTAGAACTTTTTTATTAAAGAAGGCTAGTCACCTACACTATCTACGAGAACGTTCAGGTTTCCTTCAATACAATTACATCATCGCCTTTTATAAAGACTTCAAGGCTAATTAAATACTCAAAATATTTTTCTTCTGATCCTATATAGTTTGAGATAATACTTTTTGTTCTGTTTGGCAATGAAGGAAGAAATTCTGCGTTTACCGACGATTCGGAAATTTGTCAAACAATTTTAACTTTCAAAGATACTAATTTAACAACTGAGGTGATGGATCTTGAAGTGCCCGCTAGATATGGCTTCAGACGATCTTGATATGGAGGCAGGTTGAACATGTAGACCCACGGTAGCCCGAGTAGCCCGAGTAAAGCAAAGCAAAGAAATCTTCGCTGCCTAAGCCTTCGTATAACATAAGGATCGTCGAATTCTTTCGACCAACGCTTGATGAAATCGGACGGAGAGTTGGCTTGATAATACGATCGATGTGATGTCTAAAATTCAATTCACTGTCGCAAATGACCCCCAAATCACCAACAGAAGGAGCTCTGGAGCAATGGACTGTGCCCGTTTTCGAGAGTAGGTGATTGTTTGACATTTTCCCACGTTCAAATCGAGGTTGTTCTTTGCACACCAAGTGGAGAAGTTATTGAGGTCAGATTCTAATAGGCTCTTATCAGTGGTGTTTGAAATCCGTTTGAAAATCTTCATGTCATCAGCGTATATAGATATCGATGAATTTTTAATTAATCATTCAACATCGTTGATTGACAGAATGAAAAAAATTGGCCCCAGATGGCTGCCTTGGGGCACTCCAGATGTTGCTGAGATATCAGTTGATACTGATCACCTGAACAGTACATGGTATATACGGTCTTTGAGATAAGAGCCCACCCAACGGAGAATTTGGGGAGGGAACCCAAGGGCTCTAAGCTTAAACAAAATAACTTCATGAGAAATCCTGTCAAACGCCTTGCTAAAGACGCCTTTTAATATGACAATTAGAGTGAAACTAAATGATGAGACTTGTAAGTCGCTTAAGTCTTGTGGTTATGCCGAAACAAGGAAGATACATAAAACTGGTAGGATTTAAACCAGAGCTTTTTCTTTTCGGTTTGAAACACAGCTTTTTCTTTTCGGTTTTGGTATGATTAACATTCATTATTTAAGGCTCCTTTTTTGTTCTTTTTACAACAGAAAATAATTTTTAGTCAATTTTATTTTACATATTTGCATATTAAGACATAAGTTACTAGGTTCATTAAACTCATGGTTTTTATTTTAATATTTAATTTATCTGTGTAGTATTTTTATGAGAATTGCTTTTTTGTGATAAATATGCCATACTTTATTAACCTACATTGGGATTGTTATGGGAATTACTTTTCTGAGAATTGCTTTTCTGTGAATCGTGTATTATGCATTTTCTATGAATTAATTTTCTGGGAATTGTTTTTCCGTGATTTTTTTTCTGTCAATTGTTTTTCTCGGAACTCTCCGGATACCAAAATGCGGAAGATGGGTTGAAGCTTTTCGAGCAGTAATTGACTGCGAATCTAACTGAGATAAAATTTGTTTAGGATGTTCTTGGATCGATTGAGATGACTTCCAGTTTCGAGCAAAATCAGAGAGTGGTGCTGTGGTGCCCGGACTAGGATGATTCGATAGGTTTCATAGAAAACTAGTGAGGTAGGATCCCAGTATCAGGAATCAATTGCGGTGAACCCAGATTTCGATAAAATTTGTTGCGAAGTCCTCTATTGAAGCAGTCATGTTGCGTAATGTTTTACCCTTTTTCGGAATGATCCGTGATGTTGTTTAATACTAAATTATGCAAAATGTTAGATGGATGATTGGAAAAGAGATTCTAAAATTTTTTGGGAGTTAGTTCTCAGATGGAAATATAAATCTTAAAGATTTTTGGAACGGACGGGAACTACACCATTTTTAACCAATCACAATGAAATTGGATACGATGAATGTAATTAGGATTTTGGAATGTGGCCAACCGGATCGAAACTAGGCCATTTAACAACCGATCAGGATGATATTGAGTAAGAAGGATGGAAATAGGATTTTAAAATGATTTTTGAAGCAAGTTCTGAAATCAAATCAAATAGGACAGAAATGTTATTTATTAACCTATCAAGGAATTCTTGAATATGAAAAAATGTAGGACGGAAATAGCCATTTATTACTACTTTTCATGAAACGTTTTGCATTACAAGTTGTAAAACGTATTATTCTTTTGTAAAATGGGAGGATTTAACCCTCATATGAAATTACATATATGTATGTCTCTGCCAAGGGTTTCGTAAATGGCTCAATCGATTTTGATCAGCATTATTTTTGATTTCAGGATTTGGTTTGGCAAAATAGCAAACCGTTATGGATCAAGCCCGTGTGGTATGAAAAATGGCTAATTTGAACAGATCTCAGCCATTTTTAAGTGAAGCCAATGAAAACAAGTTTCAATTTTCAAATATGAGTTAACAATTTGGTTCTAGAAAGTCAACAATTTAAAGGAACTAAGCCATTTATTAAAATATGTTGCATTGTGAAAATTAAATTTTAATTAGTTTTTGAGGAACTTAACCATTTCTCAACAAATTTGATTAACACTTAGGTCGTATGATAAAAGTGATGTTAATACTGGGCCAAAGTCACTACTACAATAATTTCGAAGTTTTCCATTTTTAAAGTTGCTAATCTTTTTTTATGTATATTTAACTATACACACTAAAAACCAAATTAGCTAGTCTAAATATAGGCCTAAGAAAGAACTGAAATAGTGACATATTGCTCCGAAAACAAGAGGAATGTTCGCAACCATTCGCGCGGTGGTGCAACAATTTTATGATACTGGGACAGTGGCAGATTCCAGAAGATCAGGCAGACCATGATCTTGACGGATCGTGTGTTGTTGAAGACTCAACATTTTTAATAGAAAATGTATTGTAGCATCAGACGGACATTATTACGCAGAATTTTAATCAAGAATTTAAAAGTGTATCTTGATGAGACTCGTTTCGTTCAATAATTAAATCAAAGCAATTTTTCTTAATTTTTAGAAAATATATGGATGAGTGGTGAAGCCCCATTTCACCTTAATGGCATTGTCTTTGAAATTTGTCTAATTTCGCGATTCTGGAGTATGTACCCCACAAACGGGTTCGGTACATGGTTACTTGAAACATTTTCATCCCGAATCTGGCGAATGATGTTGAGTCTCACAGTTTTTACCAGCAACAATGGTTGTCCTAACTTCAAACTTCAGTCACAAAATAATTTCGAAAAATCCGCATTCTAGCACATTCGATTGCCCCCAAGAAATATCCTAGAAAAAAATATAATTTGTGAACAATGCTTTAATTTTAATTTAACTTGTAATCATTATACTTTGTTTCTTTTAAATGTGAAATTTTATATTAAAAAGATTTCAGGCTGACCCGATTTATACCCAAGAGACTGAGCGTACGTCCAGTAGTGGGCTTGTATCAAACGGCGCATTTAAAAAGAGAATTGAAGAAATGCAACGCCGGAACCTCCATTTTAATCTTGGGGGTTGTCAACTTAGATTCGATTAGTTAGTTCCGATTTGTTGAGGAAATAGTTTTTAATCAACAACCCGTATTTTTAAAAAGTTTAATATGACAAAAAAAAAACTGGCTCCTCTCAAAATCTACAAAGATCCAATATTTTACGTGGACATTTGTGTCAGCACCGTGTTAAAATTAACTTTAATGGTTTATTAAATAAAATATTGCTAGTATCCAAAATGATAGGAGAATAATGTCCATGTGTCTATTTTAATTCAATTCTATTAAACAATAAATCTTGCCTAGTGGCTTAAAAAAGGATAATATGTCATATTATTGTAACTTTAAACAATTCCCATGTCTAACAACGTTAGCAAATCGTTTATTATAACAAAACAATCAAACAAATCCATTTCAATAAAATTTACAATTAACTATTAAAATCTAAAAAAAAATCCTTCCTTAAGGACATATTTAAAAAAAATAAACAAAACAAATAAAACTTGTGGGAGATAAACAAACAAGATATATATGGTAATAGGTATTCAGATTCACCCTCCATTTCAACAGGGATATAAATCCTTGAGTACAAAAATAGATACACTCCCTCTCTATCTCTTCCTTTCAGTCTTTCAAATTATATAGATACTTAGGTATAAATGAAAACAATTAAATTTCAATTAAAATCTAACGATCATCAGCCTTTTTTGTTTTGGTTTTGTTGAGTGATTTGATTGAGATCATCGTCTTGCATCATATACCAAACCTTATATGTTATTTCAACAAGAGGAGTTATGAAAACATCGGGAAAAATGCGCTCAGTTTAGATAAAATAAATAAAAAAGGATTCATAATCCTTGTGTTTGATTCTTTGTTATGATAACGTGTCTGTTACGATGTATCTCGGACTCTGCGGACTAGTGGCAAGCAGCATAACTTTGTTACGAATCTGAGATTTTATATAAAAGGTTATATACGATTTCCGTATTTTATCCTTATGAAGATTTTACACAATGGGGATGGTGAACAGACGCGAGGGAAAGGCACAAAAGGTACAAAAAGGAATACAATCAGCTCAAAAACACATATGTAATACTTTTCGCGGTTGCTTCCAACATTTTTATTTTAAAGTGTATTGTTTGTTAATACATATTATTGTTGCTGCTATATTGAATGAATATAAATCTATAACAATAGTTATAAAATAATATAAGTACATATATATAGTTCAATTATTACGATTAAATTACAAACCATCCATCGGTGGGATTCATTCTACCATTGTTCATCGTTGATCTTAAATTAATCGTATGGAGATCGTTTATTGTATTAGTCGAGGATCAAAATCAATTTTTGATTGATTTAAACAATATATCATGCAGAACTTGAGAATTGTTATGTTACCATTGTTATTCTATATACGCATATTGTTGATCGAGTTGGTTTATACAACAATGCGGTATACAATACATGGAGTGGTATATAATCGCGAGGGAACAATGTAGGGAGCGTACATAATTGATTTCAATTGGTTGTTACAAATATACAAAAAAAAAACGATAAATTCGTTAAATTTAACTTTCGTTATTTAGCCTCCATATAACTCCGCATGAAACTCTAGCCCTTCGTATACCATCATCACATAATGTAACATAATATTTTTATTTTGGTTTTAACAATTAGTAAATTATTGTAATATAATTCGATAATTATAGATGTCCTTAATTTGTACAGAAAGGTTCTTTCCACATCATTACGCTTGATTTGTATATAGGAAGTTGCAATTTTTTTTTTAGAAATGAATCAAATTACTTGCGCTCCAATCCTCGATACCAATTTTGCGCTTCATTGCGTTCGTATATACAAAACTTTAACTATTATTTTATGATATTTACGTACATGTGCGATTGTTTAAAAAACTGTTGGATTATATTTTAAATATTATATATATAAAATTTTAAATGTTCAAAAGAACTTTTTTTTATTTTATTTCAAAATATTATATTGTTTTAAACAATGGTTCGGGTATATATGGTATAATACAATTCTGTCATTAAAGAAATAAAAATAATAATAATTCTATAGAAACTGAAAATGAACCTCCTCAAACCCAACAACATCATCATCATCATCATCATCGTCATCGTGGTAATCATATTAAAACAGCAAACAATTAAAAATACAAATAAAACACTGTATGTGTTTCCATTGTGCTCTGCACATTTATTGTTTAGTTTGGGTAGCAAGCAGCTAGCAGCCTATATACATAGTTTTAACAATGAAAATTTATTTATTTTTTATTCTGTTGTGAAAAACCATTTCAATTGGTTTGTTCAACAAAAAATAATATTTGAAAAAAAAAAATATTCCTACTGTATAAAAGTTTAGTTTATAAGCGATTTTGTTACAAACATGGTGGGATTGTTAATGAGTTTGGGTATTAAATGGCCATTTTATATAATTATACACTACATACGTATGAAGAAGGCCAGATTCCAACATACAGGCTAATAAACAAGAGGTTTAAATTTGAGACCGTGAGTGTGGTTAAGACTGATAAAAGAATAACCCGAATAGCAGTGGAAGTCTAAAATAAATTGGGACGAAAACTTCCATCACACTGTAGACCAGTATGCCTCAATCAGTAGCCCTTGCAACTGGGTAACATTCAATGAGCCTTAAAACTACTATAGAAAAACAAAGTAGAAGAAATAATACAATCTCTTTTGTATCAGTAGGCGATTCCAGAAAACTCCCACAAATTAATATTTGCGGATTTCCGGGTTACCGGAGGGGTAGAAGGTTGTTTGTTACAAAAAAAAAATAAGCTAACCGCAAATTTTGTATATGTATATATATAGAAGGTTAGCTGGAAGTCCTTAGACTTCATTCATTATACTGGGCCCGAATAATACTTCAAATAAGCCATTGTGAGTCAAAACAAGTTTACTTTGCTTGAATTTAAAGATGAGATAGAGCTTGTATTTGTATTTCTAACAATCAGGGTGCGATAGAGAAATAACTCTGGTTTTTCATGTTTTAAGCTTCCAATCTGTTCTGGAGCAAAAGCACTCTCAACGCTTTCGTGGTTGTCTTTTCACGTTCAATCTTACGCAGTAGCCTCTCAAGTCGAGGAAGAATGTCTGTAAGTCAATTTAAAGTATCACTCAGAGAAAAAACAACTTGAAAATAAAAAAAAAACCTTTCGTTTTAAAAAAAATCATATATGTTTTCCAAGCAATCACGAAATATTTTGATTTGAAAATGATCATTTTAAAATTGTATTTGTTTTTTTTAAATTCAAATATAGATCTAAAAACAAATCAACTTTAAATTAAAGATATTCATTTTTATTTTAAATCGGTCAACATATTGCTGAGGTTTCTAATTTAAAAATTTAACTTTAATAGTGTTTACGTTTCTTTTAAATTTATAAAAAATACAACATTAATGATTTGAATACGTTGACCGCATATTGATTGATTGATTGATTGATTGATTGATTGGACTGTAGAACCAAGTACTTGACAGGTGGTCCCGGATAACGCCGGGCCTATTCCTACAGCCTGTTTACACATAACAATAGGAGGGATAGGAAAGGTAATTTTTTTTTTTTGGGACGGAACGACCCGGTTTCAGACACCTAGCGATCGTACGACACAACACAATTCTAATCTACTTCTAACTACTAGAGGGAGGATAAAGGCTTAATAGGTTTAATGGATAACGATGGTATTGGTCTTCAACAATTGCTTCTTTAAATCAGCAACCTGAGGGAAAAATTTTATTATTTCACGTACATCTGGAAATTTCCTGAAATTTAATTCTAAATTAATGCTTTCCTAAACAAGTTGATTGATTGAATCAGCCCAGTTACAGACAGCTAGATAAAGTCGATAGTTAGTAACACATTAACAAAGCAATTCTAATCTACCCAATCTATCATTGGATGCCTCATTTGCCAAAACGATTAACTCCGTAAAACAAAAAGTTGATAAAAACTGAGAAAAAACAAAAATGGGTTTAAAATTCGTTATAAATTGCAACTTTAGTTACTTTTAGTTTTGTCATTTAATGGTGTTAATACTTATTATTACTGTAATTTATTTTCAATGTATAGAGCCAATCAAGTACGTTGATATTAAAATTTACAAATATTCAAAAAATGGAGTTAATCGGTTTGGCTTGTGAACCATCCAATTAATATTTCAAAGGAATATTATGTCACCAACATCGGTAGGTTTCCTGAAATTTAATTCTAAATTAATATTTTCCGGCTTCCTAAATAATATAAACATTTATTAATTTAATCCTAATGCAATTCCACAACTTAAAGTAGAATTTCCTGAAACCATAATTGTTTAAATTATGTTAAAAATTACTCTAAAATCCATAACATATTATGCCGAGCATGGCAATGGAGCTTTTCGTTCCTCAACCAATTTCTGTCAAATATGGTATGCAGAATTGGATTGGCACTATAACATTCTGCTCAATGGAACTAGGCCATTTCTCAACAAATGATGGTCAAATTCAGTGTGCAAAGCTGAATTTAACTAAATTTTTTGATTCGGATATAACGAATTAAACCAGGCCGCCTCCTAACCTACAACTTTAAAATTCATTTTGCAGTGCTGGACTAGGATTCTAATAAGAAAGGTCAGCTTAAATTGGGATTTTAACGTGTTTTTTTGATGAAGTTCTACAATTCGACCATTCTGAATGGAACTTGGGAATCATATTAAAAAATATATATATTGTCAAATCAGGTATTCAGAATTGGGTGGGGATTTAAAAATGGTATTTAGCGAAGTTTTGGAATTTGACCGTCCTAAGCAATTTATTAATCAATCATGTTCGAATCTGGTATGTTGAGCTAAATTGCGACTCCAACATAAATCCCGGATGAAGTTCTGGATCTTTCCACAAAACAAATCCGAAAGCAATCAATTTGAATACGTTGACCGCATATGCATCTAAATTGAGAAAATTTTAATTGAAATTTGTATGTTCAATACAACAGTTTCTCTTTCATTTCATTTTCAAACTGCAAAAATAATATATTTTGGCCATCATATATTTTGAGAAACCACATACATATTTTACTTCATTGTCAAATTAATATGACCTTTTGCGTAATTTAAGAAGTTTGAAATTCATCTACGTTAATTTTTATTCACAATATTTATGACTATTTCAAGTCATCAAAAAACATAAAGAGGTTATGTACTCATAATATATCTGCCACAAAAAGTAGAAAATAAACTCCCCGCCCCCCTTTTTGAACCCCAGACTCATTGTGTAAAAATATACACAACCCTTAAAAAATCCCAAGTTTGAGCCTAAGGCTAAAAATTTAAACATCGAAGATGTGCTTTGAAATTTTGCTTAAAGCCTAAATAAAAAACCGCCCAAAAATTGATTTTCGGCTACTAAATTTTGTTAATGCTTAAATAAAAAATTTATTTTCGGTGGACCAGCGTGATTTGGATCTCTCGTATTTGCTTCCCGATTTTTTTTATTTCGTTGCATATTCTTGGGACAAAATTTCGTTGTATTTTTCTATATAATGCGACCCCAAAAATATCTTCGATGCTAAAATGAGAGCCTCCTCAAGTAAGTTCTTTCTTGGCAGTTTGGTTTCGAACTGATATAAAGTTGGTCTACTCATCAAATTTTGCTTTATACCTACAGTATAACGCAGGAACATATCGATTTGGCAAGAAGTATGAAATTTATGTAATGTTGTTTTGCACATTTTTGAGGAAACAGCTGTTTCTATCCATGTTGACAAATATTTTGAAAAAAAAAAATTAACCAAAATGAATTTAAATATAGGTGGTTTTAGTTATAAAATGTTTTGCCTGTTCTTACTGATGAAGCAGTATTTTTGAATTAAAAATTAATTTTAAATTTCGTTTAAAACTTCAAACCCGGTACCTCTCGATAGCGAAAGCTTTAACCACTATGCCGTTTGGTCTGTATCTCTGTTTAAATATTTAAACTCGTCAGATTTGTTTGAAATTTGTAATTTTGACTGAGAGATATTTTTTACTAATTTAGTATATAAGCCAAGAGATCATTGGTTTAATTTTAAATTTGTAAGTGATTAAAGGCAGTCTTGCCGCTGACAACAATTGCATTTATTTTAAGTAAATCTTCTAGCAAAAATTGGTCAATTTGAGGACATTGAATTTAAGATTTACCTACAGCAAAGTCTAGGTCATCATCATTTAATCGAACAAAAACTACTGAACAATCCTTGATGATCAAATTCTAAAAAACGTACAGGAAAATTGGTATACTAAAAGAACACTTTGTTGGTTTAACAGCATTGACAGACTGCTATTTATTAACCCGGATTTAGTTTATTTCTCATACGAATGAAAAGACAAAGCAAAACAAAAATATGAAACAACTTCTTCTCAATCGGATGTTTTAAATTGCAGTCTGTCAAAGCTATTAGGCCAGACTTTGTTAAATATTTGAATTTAGACAATAAATCTTTTTGAGAGTACTAGGTGCGCAACTAAATTTCCGGATTTTTTGGAAAATGAACAATCGGAAATTTCAATAGAAATATAAAAAATAGTTTATTCAAAGTATTGTCCTTCGCTATCTACACATTTTTGCCATCTCTCTGGCAATACATGAATACCACGACGATAAAACGACGCGTCTTTGGATCGTAACCATTCATCTAACCAATTTTGCACTTTTTCGAAACTGGCCAAGTGTAGCCCTGCCAAGCCATGCTCCATCGACCGCGAAGTGATAGTCCGGCCATGTCTGGCGAATAAGGCGGGTGCGGTAGCAGCTCAGCGTTTTGATGGTGTCCTGGACAATGGGAGTATGATGGGAGCATTGTCGTGCTGCAATATCACCCATTCGTGTCTTGTGTCCCATTCTGTTTGTTTTTCGAGCAATGCATGGTTCAGATTGATGAGTTGTTGCTGGTAGCGTTGCTCATTGACAGGTTTGCCCTGTTTCACCTGCTCATAGTACACGATTTCTTTCTGGTCCCACCAAACGCAGAGTCTTGTCTTCTTTCCGAAGCGATTTGGCCGTGCCATCGATTTATGATGCTTCGCCAGTTGAAAGCCATGACTTTTTGCGTTTGAGATTCATAAAAAAGATCCAACACTTCGATGCAGGAAGCTCTTTCTTTCATGTCGTGAAAGAAAAATTTTGCAAGTGGCTCTTCGATTTTCCATCTGTCTCTCAGTCAACTAATACGGCACCCATTTTCCCTTCTTTTGAATTTTTCCCGTAGCATGTAAACGTTTGGAAATACCTTGGCGAGTAGTGTTTAATGCCTCTGCAAGTTGATCTTGAGTTTGCGTGTCATCTTCATCCATAATAACGCTTGCAACTCGGTGTCTTCAAATTTTTTGGTCTCCCGAAACGCTTCTTGTCCTCAATGTCGAAATCGCCACTTCTGAGGCGTTTAAAGCAATTTTCACAGATAGTTTTCGATGGTACATGTTCGCCGTATGCCCCCTCAAGAAAATAACAAGCTTCAGCTGCATTTTTTTAAGTTGAATCAGAAAATCGAAGCTTCCCGCAAATGCAGTTTGCTTTTTACAAAACTCGATATTTTCGTTCTTAGAAAAAATATTTTTCGTTGCGATATGTTCTGGTATTATAACTGGTTATCGTCCACGCTATGAACAAAACACAACTTCTGTCATAAATGACAACTAGAGTTGTCGCTAGCACCATCTATGTGTGAAGCCCGGAAATTTAGTTGCGCACCTAATTTAAACTTAAAAAAGTTACTCCACCAATCTTACGTTTCAGTTGTTTGTGTATTTCCCTGATAGCTATTGTTCTGAAGGAGTTCAGTATATATCCTCCAAACTATATGTTCATCATAGTTCTTTTTACGCTACACTTATACTTAATAAACACATTTTATTAAACACTTGTTTTTTATTTCGCAAAATTAGATTTTTTGAATATTTTAGTGATTTTTTAAACTTTTTGAACAAATCAAATTTTTTAACTAAAATATTCAAAAAAACTAATTTTGCGAAATAAAAAACAAGTGTTTAATAAAATATGTTTATTAAGTATTCATCATAGTTATTAGAAAAAATTTAGCCCTGAGTATCACAGGCCATGGCCACTTTCCACTTGAAGTCATCTACACTGAATTGACGTCATATAAGTTATCTTATGATAGAAATTCCTCGAATAGGATAGGAGTCCAGTAAGTTTTGTACTAATTTGAAGGTTTACCTTGCAGTGAGCAACTTGTTGTTGGTATATATAAGGTTGGACTGGGTTTGTAGTCATGTAAACATGGCAATGCTACAAAAATGATAACAGGGAACCTGCTAAACCTCTTAAGATCGAAAGACCTCTTTAATTTTTCAAACCAACTAAATACTCGTTCGTCGTACTATAGTGCTTCATTAGAATAACTTTCTAATTCATCGGCATGTGATGCATGCAGCAAGTGGAGCTTCTGGTCAAACTAAGAAACACCAAAACTGGAACCTCCAATAGAAATTTTGGAGTACAGTTCAATTAAGTAAAAAAGATACACATAAAATATGTAGTAGAATTTCTCATAACTCCCGACCGCAGATTATTTAATTGTTATAGACTTAAATATACGCTTCTTGCCACTGCTCCAATCCATAAATTGGCTTTAATTCTAAAAGCCACTTGTCTAAAGAGCACGTGGTGGCAACAAAAAATTAAAACTGCTCTGAATTTTTTCAAATTTGTTTAAATATATGAAGAAAAATACTTTAAGAATATATATTGTAGGTTTATACACCATCCCTGAAAACTCGACAAAATTTCAAAAAAATTTTGGTTGAATAGGGCTTTCAAGAACTGAAAATTACTGAATGGAGGATTTTGAATTCTAAGAATCGATTGCAATTTGCAATGGATCCTGGTTGGAGTAATTTCGGGAAAATTCGATTAGAAGATCCTTCAGCGGAATTTAAACTCATTTTCAAAATTGTTCACGGCTTCAACGGTTGATATATAAAAGTTAATGAGGGTTATTATCAAGTGCCAGGAATCTGTTCCAATAAGTACAAAATCTTATAATTTCGGGAAGATTCGTTTAGGGAGTTCTCCAGTGGGGCTCGAATCCCTTCGTTTAACTTTTTTTCGGCTAGAGAGATTTTGGTAACCATTTTTGATAAAGCTTTTCGTGTGCCACGATTCGGTTGTAAAGAGTCCTGATTACAGAATTTATTCACTGATCATGGTGAAGTTGGTGAGGATTCTAAAATTATTTGTGGTGAAGTTTATATATCTCGCGAACTGGGAAGGAACTAGGCCCTCCCCTATTGACCGATCATGAAGAAATTGGGCAGAGTGGACTTAAACAGGAATGAACAAAATATTGCGAGGAAGTTCCTGGTGGTTTTTGAAATAAGAGTCTAAAATGATTTTTCAAGGAGTTTCTGGAATATGATCAACGGAACGGAGCAAGAAAATGTATTACCAAATCACGATTGCAGCGAGTATGGTGGATAGAAAAGAAATTCTGAAGTGACTTTTGCAGAAAGTTCATGAAGAAATCTGGTATAATGGGTGGAAATGGAATTATATAAATTTTTTTCAGGAGGTACTGGAATATAACTGACCTGGAGAGAAATAGGTCATTTATTAATTGATCATCATGACATAGGAATGGTGGATAAAAATGAATAAAAATGTTTTTTGTATAGAGAAAGTTCTAGCATATAGGTCAACGTTAGATTATTTGGTGCGTTGGGCTTGAAGTGAGTTTCGTTCTCATAACTATCGGATTCACAGGTGTCTTATTCATCCTGAAAGGTATGTCCATGTGGTAGTCTACAAATTAATTCTTCGCGCTTTGCTAGGTAATTTCTCTTTTCTTTAATATGCTGGCAAATGAAGCAATTCGACAATCAATTGGACGGGGGTATTAAAATTAGTTTCAAATATGAGTTCATAAATTGGTTCAGAAAAACTGTCAAATTGAATCAAGTATTTTGTCAATATGAGTTCCAAACGCGGTTCTGTAAAATGGCTAATTTTTATAAAACAAACGTTTCTTAATAAGTTAGGTTGAAACTCAGTGCGTATAATAAAAGGTTCAAACCTGATAACTGTATTTCTAAAATATGTCCAATTAGTACATTTCTCAACCTGTTGCAATGGCTTTATGATGGGATTCCAATATGTAAAGTTTCGGATGTCAATCTGGAATGATCGATTTGAATAAAACTAAACCTTTTCTCAATCGCTTATAATGGAACAAACTCGCGAGAGCAAAACCTTGACTGTTTAGAGAATCGTATCTACACTTAAGTGACCTGCGTAATTTATCTATACTAAATTATTATTAATCATGTCCTTCTGTTTATCATTCAAGGCTCATTATCACTGTATCCAAATAATAAAAATTTAAAATAAAACAGAACCATATAACATTGTCTTAGAGATTGTGTTCTTTATATGTTATACGATTCCTCTTAATAAATTTGAATTTCTATCCCGAAGAAAGAATTGTTCTCAACTTATTTTTGGGTATTCAAGTAGGCATGTCCGTAACATGTATTTTTCTCCATAACCTTCGTCTTACATTTTTATTCTTATAACCACTTTTTATGTATTATTTATTGTGTTGTTATTCTCGTACACGCAACACAAAAAAAAACAGAAATTGAATAAAATACAAGAAAACAAAAAAGTATGATCCCCTCTTATCGCTGGACCAATCCTTGAAGATACAAACAAAGATAAATATATACAGTTATCGTCATCATCATCATCATCATCACCATCGTCATGATATTATAATCATTGCATTTGCCTTCAGTATATAGATTCATATATAATGTATCTTTACTCTTCTTTACTGGGTGTATCGAAATGGGGAGATGACTGCTGCTGTTGGGTAACCGCTCCTCATCCCCAGCTAAATTTTTACTTTGTATAGCAAAAAAAGAATCGTATCGTATATACAAAATAAAAAGGCGGAGCAGAAATAAAAATCTGTATCGAGTTTGAAATTGTTTTTCTGTATTTTTCTCGGAAAATTTTAATAAATAACTTTTCATTTGTGCTTTATATAGAAGTGCTTCTTGTTATATTTAATTTCTTTCTGCTGTGGTATTTATAGATATGTTAATGTGTTAAGGAAAATAAAAATATACAATACCCACACAGAATGACTCCCGATACTGATGAGCATAAGACATATTAATAAAATGTCATTTTATGAAATTGACTAAAAGTTTCAAATGCCACAGAGGCGACATTTTGTATTACTCAATGAATTCTTCATAAAATATATATGGTCTTATATTGAAAAACAAGCAATTTGTTACATGCAACAAATTTGTTACATGCAACAAATGCTGCATAGAAATCACGAAAAGCTCAAATATTGATCAATTACTATCTATATAACATAGCTGGGTCATTTTCCCAAGATTTATTGCGTGAAATTTAATTTTTAAAAACTACACTCAAACGAGAATTTTTACAATTTTTTGTGATAAGTGTATTTTATGGTATAATTAACAGCTTATGGTCGATATGATGTGATTGATCTGTGTTTGAAATTTTTTGAATAGATTCCTCTATTTTAACTTTCTGCATCAAATCAAGTGTGTAAGATCTCTAATTCAAATTGACTTCCAAAGAGATCGACCGAAAGCTTATATTTGTTACACATTGCAAAACTTTCCTCGTTCGAATATAGTTTTTATTGAAATTCTATGCAAACGATCCTTTGAAAATTACCCGCCGATATGAAAAACTATCATTTTGGTTTCTAATCGTTTCTTAGGGTTTTTTGGATTTCTGTGCAACATTTGTTGCATGCAACAAATATATGACATGAGGGAAATTATGTAGCTTTGTAGGCGCAGATCGACTATTAGAACCTCAAACCAGAAAAAAAGGTTAAATAGTGAAATGCTTAACTGTGTAAAACAACAAATTTGAAATTTGCTGAGTTATACTGTGAAACGTTTACAAATCCTGCAAAAGAACAGCATTCGCAACAATATAAATTTCGATTAATATTATATACTTCCTGCAGGTTTGAAAATGTTCATTAGAATATCGACTGCATGATGGAACTCATTTAGTATTAGTTGAAAAACTCGCTATAAACTGGGCATTAGAACTTCGGTTAAAGATCATAAACTGGGCTCGCCACCTGACCTTATGCCTATCGACGAACATATATATTAAGGTAACTGCATCCAGCTACAGCTCCTGTCAAATGGTGTGCAATAGTCGCCATCAATCATGTCGTGCTATAAACTGAAACACCCTTCACAAGACACATTATTTTTTCGATCCGAAACCGACCCCAGCTATACATATTCCTCCACGTAGTTGGTTGGTTAATTTAACTATGCTACTTTAATTTTACATGGTTATGTATGTTTAACTAACAAGTATGGTCCCTAATTTTTTAAAATATATAACAAAATGATTCAGCCTCTTATCCTTTTTTCAATTTTTTTTTTTATTAAATTCGATAAAGATTTAAATTGTTCAGTTCTAATTGTTATTTATTTCTACATTATATTAAAAGGATTAAAAGGATATCTCTATATATAGCTATAATATACAAAACCATTGTGCGATTAGATCAATTATCTAAAAATAAAATACGAAAAAAAAAATCTTCTGAACGATAAATTATGATTTTTAATAAACCGATATGTATTATTAAAAGGTAGTTGGATCCCACAGACGAATTATGTGATCCTGCGATAAGGGAGAAAGCTGGGTTAATTTAATACATATATAAATCAAAAGGTATCATTATTTTTTAATAACGGTTAAATTTGTCAATAGCAAATTAAAAATATTATTTATATTTTTATTAAAAAATAAATTTTAAATGTTAATAAAAGAAAATATAAAATTTTCAATTAAGAAAAAAATAAATAATAAATTCTCTGCTTTTATAAGTACCAATGTCAGATCCAGATGAGATGAATTCAAATTTTCTTGTTTTTTTTTTGTATTTTATAATATTTGTTAAACTTCATGTATAAATAAATAAACTCGTTTATTAACAGTTAATTCAATTTTCTTTCTAGGCTCTCTAATATACACCGCGCGTATTCTTATATTTGCTAACAAGTTAGAACTTCTCAAGAATCTCATATTTCGGATCTTATATTGATTTTCGTTGATTTTATATTTTATTTCATATTTTAACAACAACAAAAAAAATCTAGGATTACGTAAAATGTAGACAAAGTTTCAAAAAATGTCTATATGGTCCAAAGTAAATAAGTAAAGTGATCGGAATTCGTCTTTGTTAGTTTTCTGTTACTCTTAACAAGGTAAATATGTATGTATGGATATATGCGGCTCGATTTCAAATGTTCAGTAAATTTAATACTTCCTAACATACGTGTAATATAAATTTGATCACGTCGTCGTCTATAAATCTTGTTTCACATAATTCGTGTTAACTACACATAACCTCAATAATTGTTCATGTAGTCGTTCGTATGTGATATACGAACTGTTAATAGGGATAATCATATTTGTGATTATTGACCATAAAATTTATATAAAAATTGTCCTTATATCCTTTTTTTTGTAATGGTTAAAAGGATATTTTTTATTTCCATTGTGTTTTATGAAAAACGTGAAAATATTTTTATTGGATATAAGGCGTTCTTTTATAAGTTTGCATGTAAGAGGGGTACTCGGATTATGTAGCGAAAATAGAACATTCGAACGAAATACAGGAGAAGCGAGTCCCGTTCTCTTCTTGGGTATATTCTTTCTATATTTCATAAATCCTAATTAACTGTTACCATCCACCTTAACTTTCCTTTGTGGAAATATGAATTTTAGTTTTTCTTATTCAAAAAGATAATAATAAAAATCATTTTCTTCTAAAATAGAAAATTATTATCCATTGTTGATAAATACATAGAATTTTACCATCCTTACGATCAAAATTTTTCTTTTTATCCTTTTTTAATTATTTTATTATATTATTATTGTATATTATATTGTTTCTAAGAATATTAATCCTGCGTATACGGTTGGTAGGTTATGTTGGTATGAAGACTGAAATATAGTTCTTCTATTGTTTTAGGATATAAAAATTATTCTGTAATTTTTGGAAACAATAGAAAAATTTCGAAAAAGGAGTTATATGATTCGCCACTCATCTTCAGATATTTTGCTGTACTGTTTCAAATCTATAAATGTATATATGTGTGTATTCCGATATGATTTTCCACTTTATTAAATTGTGAAATTTTAGACTCATTCCAATCGAGTGGTGTGGATTATTAATTAAATTTAAACTCAAGTGGTAAACAACATAAATGTATTCATATTTTATGTATGGTTTGTAATTTTTACCCCCGCGTCCTTTTTATTCACACTAATCTCATTCGACTATTGTTGCCATTGTTGTAGATTTCAACAGAACATTTTCCTAAGAATATTTATTGTTTTAAATGCGTCAGCCACACGCGATTATAACAATAACTGTATATATAAAGGAAAACCGATGGAACATGATGGTGAAAATGTTTTGTTAATTTATTATTTATCTGTTATTTTTTAAGTATCGAATTAATATTATAGAATATGTCTTAATAAGAATGATATTACCTTATACGGTATCAAAATCTTGCCACCCCTTTTAGTATTATGTGCAATCTAAATGTCGGTGACTTCTCCGCCGGAATCATATGAACCATAGAGGCCAATTAATGGGAACTATCTGGACCATTAGGCAATGAGCACGATTCATTCTATAGGTCACTGCGTGTACTATCTAAAAACTATGTGGAACCAATACAATGTACCAACCGAAATCATAAAAGTTCAGCCTTCATTCCGGCTGAATGTCTATGTTTTTGGCCGGCATTGTTTTGGTTCCGACTGAAATTGTAGATAGCAGACATGACTTAGACCAATGTGCTCATTGGGTAATGCTCAAAATTGTGCCAATTGATATCATAGAGTTCATACTGCAAAATCATATAGTGCACACAATGAAGCGGAACGCATCGAGTTACTTTTCTATATTTGTATTTGGTTAGTTTTCTTGCGTATCTATAAGGTGATATATGATGATCATAATGATTAAGGTCAGACTCCACACCAAATGCTAGAAAAAGATTTCGTCAAAACCAATACTAGAGAATAGAGAATATAGATTTCTTTGCTAGATATCAAGCAGAAAATAATTCCTGATCGCATTGAACAAACCATCCCGAAAAATGCCTTTACAATTTAGGCGTGTTTCTCCGCTAAACTCATTAAAAGCCTCTTCAGCCCGAAAAATTAAAAAAAATATGGAGAAAATTAAATTCGATCCCGAGAAAATAAAAACAATCGCACGTACACACAACAAATTTAAAGTTGACAATCTATTACAAGGAGATTTACCATTCTTTAAATTAAGAAATTTGTTCAATTGTTCTTATTTTCTCGGGATCGAATTTGATTTACTCCATATTTTTTTTAATTTTTCGGGCTGAAGAAATGAGTTTAGTGGAGAAACGCACCTAAATTGTAAAGACGTTTTTCGGGATGGTTTTCGGGCCAGCTTCACATACGTACAAAGATTTCGTAAATTTACGTTTGCACTAAGTTCAACAAAATTGAAAACTACTATGAAAAACCGGCCACCAAAATTTCAAAATGTTAGGGTGCCACTACCTAACGCAGAAAAAACACTTTAATTCTAATAAAATTGACTGAATGGGGTTCTTAGAAAATCTAAATTAATTTTCTAATTTTTCTGGAAAAAACTTAGGAAAACACATCAATTTATACAAAATTGGGGGTTTAGGATAGCAAAATTGGCGTCGCCCCTGTATAAATCATTTGTAAGGTTTTTCTAATTTGTCTGGGATACCCAACGTCAAAATGACATATGTTAAAGTTGGAAGGCAGGAATTTTGATATAACTGAGATGTTTCTCGGTTTGATGTGGCCTAGTATAGAACATCAACATATAAGTCATCTTGATAATTGATTCCTAGGATTTTCTCAGAATTTTTGTGATTTATAGAGGGTTAATGAAAATTTAGTTATCCGAAACACCCTACACCCAACACCCAAACACCCACGCAAATGTCGATGTCACAATTCTTGAATCCTCCAATTCTGTAATGAAAAGTATTTTTTTTAATAAGATAGGGCCAGGACATTTTTCCTATTTTGGTTTCGTCAACCTAAGATTTTGCTAGAAACTTTGGAATTTTTTTTATATATCGATTTATTACATATTTAGTAAATCGCAACTTTCAACAAACACAACTACAAATTAAACCTGTTTTATTGTTTTTAGGACATGTTTAGAACAATTTTCATCTAAGTCAACAAGAAAAGAGATCCGCAGTAACTCGGGTCACAAGTTTATTGTGTGATTATCGATTAGTTGCTAGCTCTATTACTCGAAACGTCTATACGATCGGGAACTGGAAGTATTATTGAGAAAATGTCGTAGTTCATAGAACAAAAATGGCACAGTGGCTAAACGTTTGGCGTTTGGATCGGGAGGTCTAATTTCGAATCCCGATAAGTCAAGAGACCAAAAAGGTTTCATCATCTGCTTACAATCGGTGATATAAATGAAAACAAATGACACCCGCTCCATCTCCCATGTCAACAACATCCAACTGACTTTTGGTTATGGCAAAAGATGGGTTGAAAAGCAATAAATTTCAACTTACTTTTGCCATAACCAAAAGTCAGTTGGATGTTGTTAACATGGGAGATGGAGCGGGTGTTATTTATTTTCATTTATATCACCGATTTTAAGAAAAGTTAAAGAGAGAAAAGAAGAGGACCAGACTATTAGAAGTTTTGGAAACTGCCACAATTGCCTTTATAAATGCTGAGTTTTATACAGAGGATGAGGAACTTGCAAGAAATGCTGGCTGGATACTTAAACAGAAGAAAAGCTCTAGAATAAAACGAAGTGGATAATTCTCGCCAGAAGCTGCGAAGCATTCATTTTTGCTTGCGTTTTAATGAAACTTTACTTCAACTTTGTGTTACAATGAAACTACCGAACTAGTGCATCAACCTCAACAAGACCAACGCTAGGTTGCAATGAAGATAAAAGATCTACCGCCAATTAATGTGATTGGCATTACAGGATTTGAGAATGTTCAAGCTTTAATGAAAGCGGTGTCCACAAGCAACCATAGAGTATAGTGGCACTAAACAATAATGTTTGGAAGATCAATACTAAAAATCACGATGCATATAGAGCCACCAAACTCACTGAAGAAGTAATGAGTGCTATACCTACAAAGATAAAATAAACCGAGAAATAACCGAGGTCTTCATCCCATCTGCAGGAAGAAAAATATAATAGAAGATCATAAGAAGGAAGAACTGCAAATTGAAGACACAGTAAACATACTTAAATGGGGGAAAATTTAAAATAGCCAAGGAACCAAGATGTTAAAAGAAGGCTCATACTTAATAAAGCAATACTCAATATGAGCGGTACGATATTAGGTGCGTAAAATATGCCGGAAGACATACCGCAAAAGACTGCCCAGTTAGACAGGTGTATAAACTGTAAAAGGCAACACCCGGACGTCTATAGAGAATGCGAAGTAGCGGTACAACTGAAAAGATTAAGAAATAAAACGCGACAATAGACTCTACACTTTAACGTTACAAGAGATAGGATTCTAACTACAATGCCGCCACAACCATAGTCCATAGGAGCAGGAAGGACATCCCATACTTGCAAAAAACGCGGCAGATAACTAATACTAGTACAGCAAATCCACTCGCATAACTCTGAGTACAATGATAATAAAAAAATAAAACTTGCCTAAATTAAGAAAGAAAACAAAAAATTGAGATTTATTAAAGAAGTTAGTGGAAGAGCGAACAAATCTTAGCAACCCTGTTACGGACGGCTTCAGCCGACTCGCAGATTTCAACTAGTCATACAGTGACCTCACGCACGGTGATTTTGCCGGCTAATACTCAGGGTATTGAGTGGTGGGGTTTTGGAGGCTTGCAGGCCTTCGGCTTACACCGTGTTTAGAGATAATTAAGAATAAAACGCAAATTAAAAATAAATAAAAAAACCGGATGTTCCGTCGAAAGTTGTCGGACGAAACTTCAGGAACGAAGTAAAATAATTATAACCGCGTGTGCCCATCCTACAAGTACCCAGTCTCTCTTCAACAGACCCCCCTCCCCCCAAATGACCCATAAATTCTATTTCCCAGCCGCAAAGAAGCAACATTAGAGGGTAGGGACGTCTTCTCAACAGGCCAAGCCTCTCTTCACTCGAAGAGACCTCCAGCGAATCTAGCAGAATTCACATTTCGACAGTTTGAAATGAAGTGATACGAGGAGACCGCGTGGATTTTACTGTCGCCCTCGAATGGACGACACATTCACCGGACTCACCGGAGTGGTGGACTCTGTGGATGTCCTGCCAAGGGGATGAAGGGGAGGGGCAAGCCCAGCCTGTACATATGAAACCGACACAGAATGAAATATCCCTGTAAATGGTTTAGTAATTCTTTTTATGGGAAACAAAACGAGGATAACCAGAAACGAAAAGAACCATGAAAACAATTCGTGGTCGAGGAAATAAAAATTAAGACCAGATGCAGGGAATAAGTCGCCGTGCGGTATTTTATATTTTATTTGAGAAACTTTCACAGTATGAAAAGATAGAGAGAAGGGAACAAGAGAAGAGAGAAAATAAGTACAGCTACAAATGACTGAACGAAAAATACAGAAAAAAAAAATATATGGTAACCGAACCAAATAAATAAAAAAAAATTGTACCTTACCACCTTCAGAAAAGGTCACCCTGTAAGGTTGTAATGTCCAAATTGGTTGCAGCCTTGTCGCTGTTATGCCACAGGCAACTCCAGTTACCCAGACCGTTGGGCACCTTCCCGCCGTGGTTGGACGTTGTTTCAACGCAAAAAAACGGAACTGATGAGGTGGCCTCAACTGGCCTCCTTGTAATTAACTGGTGAGGCATCCTTCACGAAAATCGCTGCCAACTTGGCCTTGATAAACCGTCACAAACGTTGGGGCGTTGGCTTACCGATCCACAAATAAACATAAAGTGGCCTCATCTGGCCACCCGTAAACAAATTGTTGGGCGTTGGTTCGCCTATACCGTAATAAACGAATAGACGGTTGGCCACCCGTACGTTAAAGCACCTTTCACCGATAAAAAAATCTTGGCTCGCCGAAAACCGTAGTCTATCCTGTAATGGCTATATGCAGGCCTTATATACGTGAATAATATCATATGTACCCCATATAAACACACAAAAACTTCACATGTACCAATAGCGATGTTGGTGTATCACATATGATCAGGTATCACTCCTATAGGCCCGTTAACTCACTATCCAACAATAAGATATATATCACAAATTGGGCAGTTTTCCATAAGAATCCAAAACTCAATCTACACTTTCTCTCCTTTTTTTTCATAAAGTGCTCTGTATACCATATACCTCGCACTCTCTCCTTTTTTTCAATAAAAAATTTTGTACACGACACAATTTGTAAATCATATATTTTTTTTTCAAATATTTTACAGTTTGTTTACAGCTATGTATTTTAACAAAGAACAATATGAACATCAAAAACAGTAAAAGCGCTCAAAACGCGCGCAAAATCAAAAAAAAATCCTTCTCAATTCGAAAATTCAACTTCAATCCAACACGAGACTTTTTTCACAATCAAAAAAATCTACTGTAATTTTTTCAAATTCAAAACGAGACTCATTTACTAAAAAAAAAATCGCACCAACAACCACAGAAAAATACTTTCTTTTTCTGTTCCTCAAGTCCCTCTTGTCCGCTCTCGCACATTCACTTGACGCGCCAAAAACACAAAATAAAGAACCCGGAAAAGAAAATGAATCTACATTTTAACCGCTCCTACACACGCACAAGGGCACACATTGGCCTCACTCCAAAATTCAGTATTTGGTAAGGCTGTCGTATAATTAAATTGACACAGCACAAAAACCGCTCGTTAAATTCCTGGAAACGGAATTTAAATGTTATGACCAATGAATCTTAACAACTCAAATAGAACAGCTGGAAGATGATCTAGAAACTTTCAATAATACTACCAAATAAGCAGCAGGGAAAATTTTACCTATTCCTCATACCAATTCCTCCAAGGAAACATAATTGTCATGTTGAGGTCAGAGAATAGTTAGACAGAAACGGAAAACTAGTAAAATCTGGCAGCAGGCACTTGCTCTATACAACATAAAAAAATCCTCAATTGCCTGTGCAATAAATTAAAACAACTTATAACGGAAATAAAGAATGGAAACGTAAATAAGCGACTCCGAGGTCTTACCGAACTAAGAGATGACGAAAAGAACCAAAATGGGTGTGCCATTTATCAAAAACGATGACTAAACGATGCTAAAAGTAACAAGTCACATGCAGAAAATCTCTCTATATTTGCTGCCCATTGGAAATAAACTTTTCAACCGGTGCCGAGACAAACGGCAAATGAAAATACCATACTATCGTAACCATAATAAATGATCTTAGCATATTCAACATCAACTGACAAACTAATTTAAAATAGTTAGTCTGAGAGATCCGATTATGATCACATATTTTTCATTGCACTTGGTGTTGGTCTGCGGTGATTTTAGGCTACAAAAATTAAAAGTAATCATATAGTGATTCTTGCAAAAAAAACATCAATCATCATTTGTATTCACCCATTCTCGGGGTGGTTAGCCGCCCATAAGATACTATAGTGTATATAATACTAAACATAATTTCAAACTCATAACAACCATAAATCTCTAAAATTTATTCATTCGACATGGAATCTCATATACGGTTTTCAACATCCCCATCCCTCCGCATCTAGACATATGTGTATATTGCTGACAAAACGTCACAATAATATTATAATTATTATTATTATTATTTGTATAAATTTTAGAAATATATTTTATAATATTTATGGGGAACAATTAAATTGTGGCAAACACAATACACAATACAAGGGGTGAACAAAACATTTTCCATACATATTTCGACAATATATACATAATATGAATAAGAAGCGTCAAACAATACAATAATGAGGTAGGGTCTCATCCAACCAGCTCTATATACAAATTTAGAGAATTGTTATTATATAAAATTGAAATAGGAAATAAGTATACGAGTTATATATAGTTTTTAAATTGGTTGGGTTGATTTGATATAAAATAAAATTAAATTGGGATGCTGGGAGGGCGAGAACTCGATTTAAACAAAATGGAATGGGATGATACAGTTGTAAATTCAATGAAAACCCATTATGGTATGAGGAGGAATGGTGTGGATGAATATGGGATTGTGAATTTTTTATGGACATGGCATTATTATGATTTAGTATAATTTTTATTGTCATATATAAATTAATAAAAATGTATTATTGTTTCAGGCTATACCCGTCAAGTTTAGAATTCCGTGTGAAATTAAGTGGGGGATGGGTTTATATGCGGTAAATTACCGACACATATTAAATTCACTAATAATTATAAAACATTTCGAAATCTAGTGTTGCTGTATTTTAATTAAATCTAGTGGCATATACTTTTTTGTATAACTATCGTCCTTTCATTCAATTCTACATTTGGTGCGTTAAAAACTAGGAGACTGCAGCATAAGTGATCCTTTCTAAATTCTACCACAGCATTAACTGATTTCTATAGCAATCAAGCCACATGCATATAACGTAAACGAATATACGTTATATAAATAATTGCGGTAAAGTTGCGGTGCTCATAAACGGTAAACCAAACAATTACAATTAAAACACCGCAAGGAACACCTTGTTCATTTATTTGCGGTACCTACAGAACCAGTACAAAGATTAAAATTGTTGTATCATCAAATTTCTCGTCGCAAATTTCATGCATTTAATGTTACGGTTAAAGTGCGAAATCGATAAATGTGAATAAAATTGTGAATAACTTTTTCAAAAAAAAAAACGGTTTACTAATCTGAAATCGTTGAAATGTGAATAGTTTATTATCGAAAAGCCTATATGAATTTTATTGGCTAGGGCAGCCACCTATCAAGAATATCAAGAAGCTTGTCTAAAATAAGGTCGATGTAAGCTCCGATATGTTTTAGATGCTCAGTTTAATAGATGGTGGCCATTTTATGAATTAACTTCTTCTAACGACACCTGACATATTTGCACACCCAATATATCAGTGATTAAATAATTCAACCTGTTTAAATTAATATTGTTGAGTTTCCGTCAATATAACTTAGTCAGTTTTCCCTGATTTAGATCACAACTATAACCAAACAACTTTTAATGAAATCATTCTTAATTTTAATGCAAATTTAAAATATATTTACGGGTTACGCATAGCCGGCACGAATTCACTTAAACCTCTTTTGGTATAATTATTTCGAATTAATATAAATTTTTAATTTATATTAAATTTGTTCAACTTCCACAAAATCGTTATAAAGAAATGAAATAGAAATGAGAGAATATGGAGCCAAATACCATTCCAATTTTAATAAATTTAACAATTGTTTATCACCACCATGATATGGAATGTACTTTTAATCTGTAGCTATCGATGGTCAAATTCTTTCAATATATACACATTATTATATTAAGATAAGAGGAGTGGCATACATCTAAATTAAGGATGAATTCTATTCTATATACGTATAATAAAATTTTCCAATTTTTTTATTTCGTTTTTACAAAACATCAAATTCATTATTTAAGAATTTTGATATTCTTATAACACCTTTTTTCTTATCTCAATTTTAATCTATTCATTGAATTTTAATTTTCTTATATATTTAATGAAATTTTTTTGTTCCCTTCATTTTTTTTCGATCATCATCATCATTATCTATATCTCGTATTTTAATCTCAATAGGAAACCCCAAACCAATCAGAACAACTCCAAAAATATACATATATATATATACTTACATACCCAAAAATTTTAAAATATTGAGGTTATGTAATAAATTATAATATACATAAATACCGTTTAATATTCGTCGCCATATTGTTAAGTAAAAATTATTTGAGGTTAAGACCGTATGTAAATCCACGATTTGTGTAAACACTTTGAATAAAATATTTGACATTTTATATAACAATTTATTATTTATTTTCCAACTTGTTCTTTTCTATTTTATGTGGTGGGTATGCGAAGTAAATAAAAATAGTTTAGTTTTTACAAGGATTTTCCACAGATAAATACAAAGGCATGGAGTATATATAAATAGATGTTAAAAAGGTATTTTTAATAAAGAAAAGTGTAAGAAAAAGTTATTTCGTTGAAGTTTGAGGGTGGAAATAAACTTTTTAATAAAAGATGGATTAATTTTTATTTTCAAAATGAAATGGAATTTAAGGATTAAGATTTTAAAAGAATTTAATTTTAGATAAATTCGAATAACATATACAATTTAAATTTTTTAATTGTTTTTAAATACGTCTGAAGGGTTCTCATAAGAGGTTATAAATGTGCTATGTGGAGAAGGCAATAATTAAGATTATGATTATATAATTATCTCGAGCAGTATGTGGTTGTATAATGCGTGAAAATCTCGATTAATTATCTTCTTTGAATGTAGTAAGTCGTCTAAAATATGTGTATTCTAAATCACGCAATAAGGTAATGTAAAAAAGTGCAACCGCTTTAGGCTCTCTACGGAGTCGCTTTTATCGTTTTTTCGAATTTTTCGAAAAAATAGTTATTTATTTATTTATTTATATTAATAATAATAATAATATAATAATATTAGTATAGTAATAATAAGAACAATACTATAATAATACAATAGATTTCGAAATGATGCTGTTGTGTTACAATTCTTGCAGTCAACCGACAAAGAATTCCACAAACTGATTTCCCTCACAAAAAAGAAAGAATTCATTAATTTAGTACTATTATGGACGATCTTTAATGTCTGAAGCCGTTTAGATCTTAATTTTTCTAATTTATTAACAATATACTCAGGCTTTTTATGCTTCAGTAATTTGAACACCGCTAAGCATACCCGAAACTGATAATATTCATATAAAGCGAAGACCCAAGTAAGATGTTTGTATACTTAGATATATGGTCATATTTAAATAATAATTGAAATATTGCTTCTGAAGTACGAATGTAACAATGTCTCCATACAGAAAATGCGGTAAAATACGTCTTAACTAGTTGAAGGCGAAGTGTGGAATTTAAATGCTTATAGTAGTAGTCCATAGTATTCTTAGAATTAAGGTTATTATTTTGCAAACAATTTTAACGTGATGGGTCCAACATAGGGTTTTATCAAGATACACACCCAGGTGGTTCATAGTATCAAAATACTAATCGCTATACCGTTCACAACAATATTGGGAGCATTATCGGTACTGCGATCTGATGAAGCGATGAATATACATTGTGTTTTACTACTATTAAGCTCCAATTTATTATTTGTAGACCATTGAACAATGCTCTCAATGTCTTGATTTACCATCTCAATGCAATTTGGGATATCGTTTACACGGCAATATTTATATACATATTTGCAGGTCGTCAGCGAACAAATGATATTTATACATTTCTCTATTACACTTGTTATGTCGTTGATAAACATCATAAACAAGAATGGTCCAAGAACAGAGCCTTGTGGGACTCCTGTGGTTGTCCTGCATGTACTAGATGTACTGTTTGTCGACGATCGTAAAGATACGATAGGATCAGACGTGATGCATGCAATGAAAATAAAAAATAATCGCTCAGCTTTTTTATTAGCAATTCATGATCAATCTTATCGAATGCCTTGCTAAAATCCAAGAGCACCAGTGTACCTACCTGTTTGTTGTCGACAGCCCTGCGAATTTCATCACTAATATTTAGTAAAGCAGTTATAGAATTATAATTAGATCTGTATGCTGATTGAACATTGGATAGCATTTTATGAAATACTAAATAATGCAAAATTTGCGTTTGAAGAATAACAACCGGTAGCAAACTAATAGGCCGAAAATCAGAACGAGAAGAGCTATTTTGCTTTTTAGGAATCGGTATAACTTTAGAGTGCCTCCATTAATAAGGAAAATTAAAGAAAGTGATAATGCTATTAAACACATGTAGTATAAAACAATCTATGTAGGGTAATAACATTTTGATAAATTTTAATGGCAGGCCATCAATACCAGCAGAACGATTGAAAATAAAATTTCGTAATTTAATCAAGCATAAAATGTGATTATTGAACCAAGGTGGGCCAGTAGATGTTAAACAAAATGAGTTGATAGGAGCAAACTTTTCATACAGATGACACAACCATTTTGCTAAAAGGGACATTTTTTCATTTGGTTCATAAATGGTATATATTATACCCCAGGGTATGTTCGAACATTCGCGTATTAAACCAGTAGTGTCAATATTATTGTAATCTCGGAAACATCGAGAACTCTACCCTACTATCATGATCAGAAAATCCCACCGATATTTGATTTAGAAAAATTACTTTTTGAGTGTTTGTAATGATAGGCCCAGCAAGCTAGACGAAATTCTTGTGAAATCAGTTGGCTCACTGTTTTGACATATGTAGAAAACCAAACCTCCCCAATAGTCGAAACATTTCTCTTCTAGTGCGGCAAGCAATACTAAAATATAACAAAACAAAATTTATTGAGAGTTGTTTAAAACATAACGGATCAATTGAAAAGTTCGGATCAAACTCCTAACATATACAGTTCGTTAAAATCACATGTAATATGAACAGCACAGCACGGACACGATATTTTTCGAAACGAGAAAATTCCGTCTCAAATTGACCAGTCAGTCGACCGTAAACAGAAAAATACTTGCCAAACCTTCCACAATGTATTGCCCGTCTTCCTCGTATAGTTGATTCACCATTTGAGGGCTCAACATTTACATCGTAATTAATTCCTATGGATTATAATCGAACATAATGACATGGTCTATACACTTAAATGGGGCGGCATTTACTTACCACCAGGCTGATGAAATCATGATGGACTTTATTTTTAATTAGGAACTTCCAATATTGAGAACGATGAACTGTACAACGTTTCTAGCATTTTAATAAACTACCTAAAGATTAATTGAGGACATGTTTTGACTAAATATGACAGTACTTATTTACTTTTTTATTTTGACAAATAACCTACACAGTTTTTTGTTTCATTAGCTGTGTTGATTTTCTATTTTTTTTCGAACTTGTACTAAAACACCTAACTTCACACTTGTCCTATAGAAAAAAATTTGGGAACACGATTTTACACGGCAGTGTCCTTGCTAATATACACGGTAAATACAAAATCTGGTAAAGACCACTATATTATCTGGTTTTACGCATTCCAGTTAAAATTCAGTAAAATTTTAGTAAAAAAATAGGAAAATTTTGCTTTCTAGTTAAATTTTAAAATGAATGTACTAGATTTCAAGTCAAAATAAAATTAAAACCAGAATTTTGATAAGTTCTAGTTAGTTTCTAGTTGTAGTGTTTATTTTATTTGGACTCTAGTGGTTATCTGGTAAAAAAAAATACTAGAAAACTACCAGATTATTTTTGCTTGGTTCTAAACTGGAGTGCCTAGTTAATTTCAACAGAAATCACGTTAATTTTGTTACTAGAATTCCATTAAAAGTTTAATTTACATGAATTCTTGCAAAATTCTAGTAAAATCTGATTCCGCCATATTATTTTGAATGAAATATGATTTCTATTAAATTTTACGGGAATTCTATTCACATTTTACATTACTAGAATTCCAGTAAAAATCTAGTGAAATTCAAAATTTACTGGAATATTCTCAGTATTCCAATAAAGTTTGTAACTCAAAATGTTTAAAACACGATTAAATTTTACTGGAATACTACCAGAATTCAGGTAAATATTAACCTGAATTTTGGTAGTATTCCAGTAAAATTTAATCGTTTACTAGAATTTTACGAGAGTTCTAGTGAATGTAATCGGGTTTTATCTCTTTTTACATCGATTTTGTTTATTCTACATGAAATCCAGCAAAATGTTGGTAAAGTTATTGAAATATTGCTAGATTCTGGTTAAATTAGTAATTATTCGAGTTTTTTGCAGTTTTTTCGTTATAATATTTTCAAATTATCGAAAGAACTCTTCAGTATTAAGCAAAATTTTAATAAGTGACATCAAAATAAAAAAGTGGTGGTTCAAAAAAGATGGAAACTCGTGCATGGTTCAAAATAATTAAAGTAACTTTAAGCAAAAAATAAATATATTAATATTGCATAATTGAGAGAGCGACAGCTGCAGATGAACTCAACGCATGTGAAGAAGTGCAGTTGACCGCGAACATGAGAGTCGCGCGTTACAGAACTACTCATCAACTGCTGATTTTTCCAAACAACTGTCGGCGCTTGGCAATGGTCAAATTCCTGTTGATGTTTCGACCGGATTGATTTCGTTTCACTCGAATTTTTGCATGTTTACGATATCGCAGGAAAAGCTTACCACGAAATTATATGAATCACGATTGGCTCAGCGATTTTGGCAGCGAATAACAAGGACAGCCTGACAGTAGACAGTCTGAATTACTTGATTCAAAACCAAATCGCTGAAGAAATGCATTGTTACAAATCCGTTGACTCTGTGACCAATCAAGACCCACCCACCGCATAACTTGATGCTTAACCAAGATTGTGTAATGGAACGCGATTGGCTGTGAAGATCTGATGAACAACGTGATTCAAGCGATTATCATCAAGGGCAAATTCAAATGAGAGAATGTTCTAAGTCCCAGAATTAATCGACATTCCGTTCAACCTCAACCGCATTCAGTTCGCTTTGACACCCACCATCGTTGTTCATCGTTGGCACCCATCACCGTTGATCATTTATGCGCCGGAGAACAAAACGAAAAATATTGTTTACCACAATGCATTGTATTGATTTTCGTCTGCGTATTCCATTTAATTCCACTCGAATAAAATACATTGAATTCTTTTGAATTCCAACTGACTCTAATTCATTTTCACACTGAGAGAAAAAATCCATAAAACAACTCAATTTTCGATAGATGCCTGAGTTTGAACCGACATTTCATTTACTTTACAATACATTAGTGTTGAATTCGATGAAAAAGAGAATGAAATGTCTACTCAACTCAATCGTCTGTTGAGAATTGAGTTGAGTTGTTTAATCTTTTCTCTCATCAAAATCATTTCGTATGAAGGACAAAAGTATTTGCTCGGGACGAATTAGTTTGGGGCGGGACAATGTTCGCCGGGTCAGCTAGTTTTGTATAAATTCTCATCTTCCACTTAATTTGAATATATATTGTCGTTTATCTATTATCTGGTACTTCAACGAGCGTTGAACCGAGTAAAAATGTCTTGGTGTTAAGATGAGCAAACTAGAACGAGGTTGAATCAAGAATTGATAATTGATTCTATCTGCGGAACAAATAGTATTAGCATTGTTTCAAATGTATGAGCTGTCTCGCTTAGTATTATGGGCTTGGGAAGCTACAATCACCAAAAATTCACAAAATTTGCTACCAGTGCCTACAAAATTAATGGCGTTGACCGGCGTTGACTGAACATTAATTACTGATTGACCTGTAGGCCAATAATTTTAAAGCAATGTGATAATGAAAATAAAAGCATTTGCGTTTGTCAATCAGTATATTTTCAATGTTTTAATATACATTTCCGGTTCTTCAAATAATTTATACAATATACTCCCCGACTTTCTAAGGCCATGCTTGCCTTCCAAATCACAATTGTTTGAAGTCCATTGCGGCTTAACGAAAACCCAGCATAAGACTTGTGTACTTTACACTCATCGCACTGTATGTGTTAAAGGCAGGTATATAGCGGCCGTTAACGAATTTATGCATGCTAGAAAAATGGTGTTTAGATGGCAATTTAACATCGCTGGTAACAAAAAGATAGTTGATTTCTTCCACTTCCCATAGTCTATGTAAAATTTGACTCACAATCTACACAATTTACAGAAAACATGTGGCCAAACAAACTGCCATGCAAATTGAAGGTTTGGCCTTAACAAAATCCGCTATTTTATTAAAGAAATTAATAAAATTATTCAAGTTTTCAAAATTTAACTCATAATACCCCTATTTGTTAAAGGTTGAGTGCAATGGACCTCGATGGCCTTACCACCAAATAACTGCATTCTCGCCTTTTCATCATTATCATCATCATCATAATCATTATCCTCTTAACAACGAGAGAGGGTGGGCGCACATTTTAAGCACAATGAAAGAAACACATTTGACCTTTCACCTCACTGTGCAAAAATATGAATACCAGAAAATTACAACTGTAAACATTAAAATGTTGGAAAATGAAAAAAAAACATTTTCTTTTAACTTGTTCCTCCTGTGTAATGTATGCGGTACGAGTATTGCTATGAAAGCAAAATTTCCTTTTCATTTTTATTATATGTTTAACGGTTTTTTAAATGACAAAGTGGATTGTATTTACACAAGGGATAAAAACCGAAAGAGGATAGAAAAGTGTTTTTCTCCGAATTTTCTTTAAAATGGAACAAAAACATTAATTTCCATGTCAGAAGTTGGTGTGATTATTATCGTACGTTGCTTTTGTAGTTCTATAACATGAATCATAAATGTTTTAAGCCCCACTATTTACAATGTAGGCAAAAAGTACTTCGAGAAGGAGGCCGTTAATAATTTGAAAATGCTGATATGTACTTTCTACATTTGTGGATTGAACAGTGTATCGCGTTCGTTTATATAAATTAGAATGTTTCAATTGATATGTACAAAAAAATAATTTATATTAAATTTCATCCTCCCCAAGCTAAAAATTCATCATTGGAAGCCCTGAAATGTAAACCAATCTATTTCCGTTCATCATGCAAAAAAAAAAATTAAAACAAATACTCGTGAAAAAGTCCGCGATTTGTTTTTTTTTATTTTGCTCCGTAATGTATCACTAAAAGGTTTCAATATTTTTTATAAACCGAAATAGAATTATTTTGCAGATATTTCATCCCCCTACAACCAAATTTAAAAGGATAATATTACATTTATTCATTCGTTTGTGGAAACCTTAACCGATTGCAAATATGCGGTGCACAATTAATTTGTATAGACCGCAATCATAAAATTAATTAACCGGAAACGATATCTAAATTATCCAAATCGCACTCAATTCCAATTCAAAAAAATACTTCGAAACCAAACATCCTTCGTATATCGTATATACATATATATATACATAAAATAAGGAAGAAATTGCTCAAGATAAGTTTGAACAATATAAAAATACAATTACGCTTGTTATGTAAGGATGTAAAGATACAAGGATATAAAGTTTTATTTTGAATAAAACAACCAAAAACATTAAAAGGATTCCAGTCCCACAATTGAGTTTTGTTTATTCAATTTATCTATAAAAATCGTTTTTCAAGTGGCTTTTGTTTTGGTTGCTCGCCCTATTGTTCCAATTTGATTTTCTATGATTGGGCATGTGTGTTGGTAAATACCATGTCTGTCTAAACAAATTTTCATTTAACATCATACATCCTTTTAATTCGGTATTTATGTTTTTGCTGCGTGGGTGATTATTGGTTGAGTATATAACAGTTTATCGAATCACATCGGCCTACAATGATTGAATTGAGCATAATTGAATCGTGAAGAGTATATCGGTGGTCTGTTAAATTATTAGGTATATGCAAATAGCAACTGGGCTCTGAAGTTGGTTGCATTAAAATATACATGCGAACGCATCCAAATCCCATTCCTAATTCCGGCCATAGTGTTCATACACGAGTGCACCCAAAATATTTTCGTACACCAAATTCTTCCTACTTCAAAATATGGTTGAAACAAGGCAAACATTTTAAAGTATTCGAAGTGAATTACAAATCGTGCAGCGTGCATAACAAAACACAAAGTGGCACACTTGGTGGCAAATGTAACCTACTTTGCTATTTTTCAATGATTCGACTTACTGAAGCCACTGATAGAACTGACTGTTACAAAAAATAACAGAAAACTGTTTGCAAAGTTAGTTTGTAACACGTATGTATAATCTATTCCTAAAATAAATTTTTTGAATTTACAAGAAAAGGCCTAAATCAGTAGTTTATTGTTGGGAAAATTGAAAGACATCAAATTCTGGCATATCTCCAATCGGAATACAATTGGCTTTTCTAATTTATCAAAAGAAAAGAAATTTAAAAAAATGATTAAAGTAGCCGGTGAAAAATTCGAATATTATAGAGAATTTCAAAGCCAATTGCTGTATTCCAATTGGATGAAATTTCCACCGATTTCAAGAATGCGGCCACTGGTAGACAAATCCAGGAACAAACAGAACCACTTGTTTGTTATAGCCACTAGTGCAACGATGTGTCATGTAACAGAATGCCATAAATTTATTACACCAAAAATACAAAATTAACGTATTTAAATTATTCATCATGCATTTTAACTTTTACATGCAACAAATGACGCGGAAAACGAATAGCGCTATGCGATATTGCTTAAATCCAAACAATTTGTTTAGATTTTCAGTCGTTCAAAATGAAATATTTATCCGCTATGGATTTAAACATCAGGAAATAAACCAACGGTTTTGCGAAAAAAAACAATCAAACTGATATTGTCGATTTCAAAAAATATACCTGTTATTTGACAAGCAAAACGTTTCTTTATTACAATTCAATAAATGATCAGTTGCTTATAAGCTGTTTACTATACAAGCCCAAAAAATACCATAATTCTGCAAAATGGGGATACCGAAACCACAAGCAGGTTATACTCGTGTATAAAAAATTTTATTGACATAACCTCCATTTATTTTCAAATCCGAACCTGATTATTTTGAATAACCACCCCCAGATGTTTACCCTGTCTATAGATAAAAGGCAAATTTTTGTTCGTGAACACTCAGTTTTCTTCACAATCACTCACTGCCTAAAATTCACGGTAGTGTTGGTAGATAGCTCTTGGTATCCCATTGATAATAAGACAGTTTGGTATAGATTTGTTTGGTAATTATGCGTGAGTGGGAGTGAGTGGCGAATATTTGTTTTTGAACGCTTTGACAAATTTCGGTTGAAATGATTCCCAATGAGAGTGGTTTCGAGTGTCATAGCACGATTGCAATGAGTCTAAATTAAGGGAAAATGCTTTTCGGAGCCCTTCACTATGGGTACCGTTTTTAAAACTCTTATGGTTAAAACGATTTTTATAAGAATTGGTGAGAAAAAGTTTTCAAGCACCATTAAGCGTATATGCGATCAGTTCTAATTTCAGAAAAATTCATTTTAGGAACCATTCTGTTATCTGCCAGGAACGGACTTCTAGAGTGGTGAGAGTGGTTTTCGAGTGTTGAAAAATTTTAATTAAATTGGGTGAAAATGTGTTCTAGCCCTGAGTACCAAGAGGCTATTTTAGTAAAACCTGCTCTCGGGAAAATTCGGTCAGAAGTCCTCCAGTACGAACTCTTTTAAAAAAAGTTTAGGTGTGAAAAATTTACTTAAAAATAGGTAGGGGGCTTTTCTAATGACAGGAAGCTAATGAGTCGTAAAATATGTGAGGAGGCTAGGAGGTATACTATGATAAAATGACAATTGTTTTTGTGGCTATTTTATTAACTCAAATTTTAAAAATACAAATGTCGCAGTCATCTTTGTGATAATTTGTGGTTCCTTCGACCAATATCCCTCTAGAACCCACTAACTAAACTGATGATTGTGAAATACATACCAAAAATAATACCAAAAAAATGACACTGTTAAATTTAAAAATAGTTTTGTGGTGAAATTGAAACATTTTTTTTTATATAAACACAAGAAAATCATAAAACGATTTGCTAAACTTTTTTTAATTCTAAAGAAGGCTATTTTAGACTATGTTTCTACTTTTATATATCCTACCTTAGAGATGTTCACGGGGTCCCACCTATATGACCGAATAGCTAAATCAAAACCCCACGTATGTAGTGAACAAGATTTTATTATGATGGTTTTTAACAAGTCCAGCGCATTTTTAAACAACTATGGTTTTTGATTTCAATCTATTTTCTAATTTTTCTGCTACCGCTCCTATAGACGTTCACAGTTTTTAAAATATAATTTAGGATAGCGTAGACAAAGTTGTAACACTGAAATGAACATGGATAGTTTAAAATGATATTTACTGTACCATACAGGCTACTTAGAAATTCCATAAATTTTAATAAATTCTCAAATTTTATTTCATCGATCCTAGAGATGTTCCCAGGGTCTCACCTACATGGCTAAATAGATCAGTCAAAACCCTATAAGTGTGGTGAATGGGGTCTAATTATGATGATTTTTACCTTGCCCAGAAACATTTTTACGTTTACGGTTATATCCCATATACCTGAAATGTTCACGGGATCTCTTTTATATATTGGAATAGGTCAGAAAATTATCTATCAATATTGTAAAAACAGGACACAAATAATGATAATTACCTTGTTTTTCAAAATTTAAAACTTCATTTTAAAAATTTTTTCTATATATTAATAAATTACAGTAAGGTTAGAGAATGGCGAAATTCGCAGCTCAACATGTTCCGCGTGTGTTCATTGAAAAATGCGCTGGACTTGTTAAAAACCATCATAATAAAATCTTGTTCACTACATACGTGGGGTTTTGATTTAGCTATTCGGTCATATAGGTGGGACTCCATGAACATCTCTAGGATAGGATATATAAAAGTAGAAACATAGTCTAAAATAGCCTTCTTTAGAATTAAAAAAAGTTTAGAAAATCTTTTTATGATTTTCTTGTGTTTATTTAAAAAAAATGTTTCAATTTCACCACAAAACAAATCCAATTGGAATATTTTTAAATTTAACAGTGTAAACGCGCGAGTAGAATTCCTTATGATTTTTTCCTTACAGAAAAGTATGAAAAAAAAAATTCTCAAGTTTTTTGTCATATTTTTCTGTAGGAAAAAGTCATAAGGAATTCTATTGGGGATTGGTTGTAAATTGTTGGTATGTATTTCACAATCATACTAAACTGTAACTTTATACAGCAGCCAAGATTTTTACGAGGAATCGAAAATTACCTTTGTCATTGTAAGTTAATCAGATTGTACTCCTTTGGTTCCATCATTTGTCAATTTGTCTCGGTTCGAACGATTTTGATATCAATTAGAACGGGGAGATTTTGGAAAGCACATATCAAGCGTCATGTTGGATTATCATGTGGCCACCATAAAAGTTGCTAGAGCTACCATAGCAAATTTCTTTGTATATGATAAAAATGCGATGATAAGATGAGTTCTGATTGTGAATATTACAAATAACGTTTTTGAATCTCTCCAAGTAATGGATAAAAACGGCCACCAAAGTGGATAAAACTCTGATTGTAATCTCCATTGGTTACATAAACGATTATATGTTCTGTATGTTTATCACGACATTCTAACACATACATGAATTTTAAGAGTACCCTCCAGAAAAACAGTTAAACTCTAAAATAAACCTAACATAATTATTATCTAACTCTGTTAAATCTTCGCGGTGCTATAGAATCCGAATGTCAAGGTGAGAAAACTAACTATTTTGAGACCATTTGAATTTAAGATCCAATTAGTCAAAATAGGATAGCCCATGCAAACCTTTTTACAGTTGCGAAGCTGAAATTTCGCTAAAATTTTGAAGTGTGAAGTTATCAGCGAATTCATTAAATCAATACCGTTTCTAAGGATTGTGAATTTTATTTTGTATTATATACAAATACGAGTATATAGTCATTGTTAGGATTACAACACACTAAGGGGACTTCATATACCTTGTGCTGATGATTTTGGTCGTTAATACAAATATTCAATATTCTTGCAAATTATTCAAATGAGTTTTGATACAAAGGGTAGTACCGCATATCACTCCACAAAGTAGTAAAAGCGAATTATCTGTATTTTATTGTTTTTCAAAAAATTTATAAAAAATTACCGTTGTTTCGTGGAAAAAGGAAAAAAAATGGAAACAAAAAGTTTTCTACTGATGCAGTAATATTTACTTTTCTTCTTTGTTTTTTTTTTATATTACCGCACTGCCATTAAGAACAGATAATCTAATTTGGTGATTTGTATCGTAAGGCAATTTTATTGTTCTTTTATGCGATTGTTACTTTATTGTATATACGTAAAGGAGTTATTTGAATAAGATAATCAATAATCCATTCGATATTAAACATTGTTAATATTTTGACATATTGCTGTGTATATAGAGAACCCACCCTTCTAATTCTCATATTCACTCAACCCAATTCAACCACCAGATAACACCAACCGTCAAAAATTCCAATAAAATTTATTTTTTGTGTTATGTTATATGTTTATTATAATCTCTCCAAATAAAATAAAAATTAATTTAAAATTAAATGTATATTAATTGTGTGCACCCCTTCCTCCCAGTTACATATAGATCAGCCCTCAATAACAATGACTGAATATATACGTTATAATCTCGTATACTCATCCCATAAAAAATATGTTAAAAATATTTTATTAAATCACACAACCCCTTTTCCCAAAAATAAAATAAAATAAAAACTCGAAACATATAAAGAATAAAAAATTTGCATAAAATTTTTGTGTGTAACAAATTTTCCGGTGTTGGAAAATGTCACCCGCAGATCTCGATAGATTTTCTATCAAAGCACGTTTTTAATATTATAAAATAAAATATTTTCCATTTTCATACAAAAAAGAAAGGGATGAATCTGTTATAAATTCAAAGAACAATATTTTATTTATTGTTTGTGTTTATGGGGGTCGAAGACGAGTTATTCATATATAGTCGGCATTGATGATGATGACTTCTTAATAATAAAGAAATTAGCAGAGATCAAAATACTCAACCGGATACAGTTAGATGTTAGTAATGTGTACTATAAGGCAAAAATTTAAAACAATATGTTGTGTCTATGCCGAACTGTATCTATCTACTTTTATTGTTTTTCATTTGGGTTTTCCGCACCCTTATTGTGGATTGTATGTAACCAAGATGTTTATAGGGGTTGGAAAAATATATATCTTCTTCGTAATAAATTTAATTAAATTATATTTTGTATTATGCCAAATGACTTGAATGAACAATTGATCTACAAAATATTGCAGTTTGATGACGAGACAGTGTAACACTAAGTGGGAAATATGAGACTGCTCAACGGGGGTTGGTTACTAGCACCTCACCTATACCAAGATATATTTTAAATTAACTGTATCGATTTTACAGTAAATGAACTCGCAAATTTTTTTAAAATTGCGGGTGTATATAATTTTATTTGACAGTAATCTTCTAAAAAGTGTGTCGGTTGTGGACACAATTTTGGTTTCGACACATATTTATATTGTTAAGATAATTTTTCCGGGATCAAATACGTCGGCGACGATGGTACGAGTATAACATGTGACATATTGTTTAGGGGTGCTTTTAAATTAAAAATAGGATTAAAATTATTAAACTTTTTATATGTGGTTTTTGGTTCAGTCTGATGGGAAACAAATTCGAGTTTTACTGTACAGTTAATTTATAATAGTTACCCCGCCACCCCCATAACCAACTCAGGCCTTCAGATTATGTATATAGTTCTACAAAAAATATTTGTTTAGCGAAATAAAACAATTTTTTATTTTCAATCAAACTAAATGAAAAAATAAAGTTAAATAAGTTTTCCAATTTTCCATTTGCAAACTAACACAAAAAATAAAAAATACGTCGAGACCAGAATTTTTTTTGTATATTTTATTTATATTAATTTTGACCATTTATTTGGAATTATCAATATATGTACATATGTATACGTTATTTATGCATAGATACACGGTTATGTACTTCACATGTATAGGATATTATATTCTAAAATTGTATCCTGGAAAATGGGAAAACATAAAGCTCGTTGTTGCGGAAAATATTTAAATGGGCAAAAATTGAAAAAGTATTTATATAGAATCGAAATTGAATATATATTTTATGTTTTGTATCGTATACAGCAGCTACGTACGAATAGTGCGGACAAGAGAGAATTTTTCCGAATAAGTTAAAATATAATTTGGTTCCGTGGTGTGGAAAGGTCATTGAGTGTTTCCGATACATATGAACATAGCCAGCCATACAAAACAACGAGTAAATCGTGACCAGCAAAATTTTGCCTTTTATTTTATTTATTCAACTTATAACCCAACCATAACCTCAAACAGCCCAAACCACAAATCAAACTAATAAAAAATGGGAGAGAAAAAAATTCTGCTTGGTTTCAATTATATGCGGATAAAAGTTTTATTTTTGGCTGGTCAGTTGATTTTTTGTTTTATTTTTGTACTTTGCGTTTTCTCCGCATATTTATATATACATTTCGGAATGGGGCAATCCAATGGCTAGTATTTTTATATTTAAAAATTGAGATTATTATTCGAGAGCAACAAAAAATGGAAACCCCTTCAGTTCCCGCAAATAGAACGGGATATTGTGTATATGTTTGGAATTAATTGTGGGAGAGTTTGAAAATGTTAGTATACTTCCCAATTTTCACTTATCATTCAATTAAAAATGTCTTCTTCGAAAATTAATATTGGCGAAATAAAACGTATACGGATAGCTTCAACAGCTGAACTTTGTGTTTCGCGCGTATTATCTAAATTAATTTCCGAAATGTATTTTTATCGATATCCTTCCTAATATTCCTATAGTGATGACGTTTTCCGGACAACCATTTTTCACAAAAACATCCATCAAAATTTTGAAATTTTTAGAATGAAATACTTCATCCGACAACAAAAAACAAAACACTTATTACGGACGAAACAATTTAAAATTTTAGACAGGCATTTTGATAAATTATTTAAGGAGAACCAAAATAACTTAGCATAGATTGGTCTCAACGGAATTCCCATTTTGTGCACTTTCGGTAGGCCATACAAACGTAATGCTGTACTATTACAATTTGTAAGTGTGAAACCTGTTGCACTGTCTATATTTTTTTAAATACCTCTCATAATAAATAAATTAAAATTTTAACCGAACATCTTTGCGCTAATCTCAGAGAAGTCTCTCTCACGATATGCGTTATATCTTCGGAACGTCTAACCATCAGAGAAATTAGAACTATAAAAACCTTCAAAGCTTGTATGTAAGCCTGGCCCAAAATGCAACCCGAAAAATGCTGTGGCAACACTTAAATTGGATTTTCTAACACTTTAAATATCAACCCTTGTCGTATAAGTTTGATGATAATTAAAATAAAATGTAGTATCACGATAGTGGGTAATGTCTCGAAATTCGTAGCGTACACCGCTTCAAAAAAAATAAATTATTTTTTAACGAGCATCAATATGATTTCGTGAGTTATTAGTGAAAAATTATTGGTGCTTTGTGATATTTTGCACTCGTAAAGGGTACGAGCCGAACAACTAGAAAATCATATTAAGACCGATAAGCAATACACAAAATCTCAATTTTCATGCAGATATAATGTTGGTTCTTAAAGTGGCTTAAAGTATCTGACACTTTGCCAAAAAAACCTGTCAATAGTAAAAAAAATGTAGACTTTTAATAATAATCAGATAAAACAAAAGAACTAATCGGAATAATCTATAATCGTAGAGACCTTGTTAAAGTTAGCCGAAAGTGAACAAATGCGATAATGCAGATAGTGTCTTGACTACTTCAGACGAAAGTTAAACAAATTATATATTAAATTGAAGTATCCCAGCCGAAAGTGACTAAGCTACAAAATCAGCCGAAAACATATATTATAACAAACAACAATTAAAATTTTCAGTTTAGCCGATTATAATTTATTGTTTCATAAAAATTCTGAAATTTAGTGTTTTCCCTTCTTCTGGCAATAAAATCGTTCGTCGATGGAAGATTTTATCGATGAAAAATGGAGAAAATCCAAATTTGATCCCTATAACCCCAACAGACTAACCCCTAACCTATAATCAAAATCTACCTATGGTCATGGGCTATATAATCAGCATAATCGGATTGGTGACTATGCTGATTCGATAGTCCATGACCATAGGTAGATTTTGATTGTAGGTTATAGTTTAGTCTGATGGGGTTATAGGGGCAAAATTTGGATTTTCCTAATTTTTCATCGATAAAATCTTTCGCCATTCGTGATTTTGGCATATAGACACCAATCTGACTTACCCCTATAACGCCATCAGACTCACCTCTAACCTAAAATGAAAATCTACCTATTCATCGGTCTATCGAATCGGCATAGTCAGATTGGTGTCTATATGCCAAAATTTCGAATTAAGAACGATTCTTGACAATGCTTGATAATTTTCAATCTTGTTTATGGACTACTTTCGGCTTTATGGTGGAGATATGCCGCCTCATCCCTATAACCCCATCAGAGCCACCCCTAACCTATACTCAAAATCTCTATTTGGTCAAGGGCTATCGAATCGGCATAGTCAGATTGGTGTCTATATGCCAAAATCACGAATGATGAACGATTTTATCGATGAAAAATGTGGAAAATCAAAATTTCGCCAACCTATACTCAGAATATATCTATGGTGGGCTATCGAATCGGCATAGACAGATTGGTGTGTATATGCCAAAATGTCGAACGACAAACGATTTCATCAAAATTTCACCCCTATAACCTCATCAAACCCACTCCTGACCTATTATCAAAATCTACCTCTGTTCATGGCGTATCGAAACGGTATAGTCAGATTGGTGTCCATCTGGTAAAATCTCGAATGATGAACAATATTATCGTCAGAGCAACGGAAAATGGAATATTTCACCAATATAACCGAATAAAACCTACTCCAAATACATAATCATATTCTACTGAGGGTCATGGTTACCCAATTGGTATACAGTCAAATTGTCGTTCATCTGTCAAAATCTTGATATACAAACCATTCATCAGCTAAACGTGACTGCGTCTCATTTGTACCTTTTAAATCTGTATTGCTGGCATTTTTCGGTTTGAATATTGAAATTGTCGGCATTTTAAAATATTATAATTAATGCATTATCGGCATTTAAAATATGTATTAAAATTAAAATCTATATTACCATCTTTCGGCGGTGCGGCAAAGTCACTATCTGCATTACCACCTTCCGGCTGGAACCATCGTTCGGCTCTATTTCCAACCATGACACATTTACCGTTTAAAGTGTCATGGTTGGAAATAGATTCAAATGAAACGTCTTAATGATGTTCACACCTGGAAAAAATTTCAGGTCAATTTCCATTTGGGGAGCTCGGGAAAAGTGTCATGTCAGCTCCCCAAATGGAAATTAACCTGAAATTTTTTCCAGGTGTAAACATCATTAAGACCTTTCATTTGAACCTATTTGAAACCATGACACTTTAAACGATAAATTTTTAGTAATTTTCAAATTTTGTGTGTGCGATATATGTCCCTATTGGAAAATAATTTTATGAACTATTAATAATGCTATATTTTTATAGTTTAGTGTTTTATTTTAACTATTTCAATTAATTTTTTTTTTTTTGTAGAAAACAAATATTTTTGGTATAAAAAATACTTTCGGCTAAACAATATCGGCTGAAAAATGTCGGCTGACAACTTTCTGTTGAAGCATATTAATATTTGACATTTCATATTATATTTTCGGCGGAGATAGCAGAGACACTATCTGCATTATCAATTTTTCTTACTTTCGGCTGGAAACTATCGGCTAACTTTAATAGTATGCGATTGACAAGTTACACTGGTCTCAGGTTCGAGTCAATCAGGAGATTTTAATTTGATCGGGAAATTACCAAATATACCGAGATACGGCGAAAGAGTTTATAACGTAGAATATTCGGGATCAACTTCACAACAAGCAATGACGTGGCGAGAGCCTTAAATACCTAGGGAGAGAAGTAACGAAGCCCACCAAGCTTAGGGTAATGCTCTAGCAGAAGTGTTGAGCGAAATTATAATGCATGCATGCAAGGAAAACACATCATGTAGAACAGGTATGAGGGGTAAAGCTATGAATGAAGTTTGTGTGATACCTTGGACGCTGACAGAAACCAAAATGTTCAGTAAAATGTACCTTAAAGGGGAAACTAGCAAGTAGCTATACTTTCGTGAGATTAATCGAGCAAGTTATATAAGAAATCTCAATTGGAAAACGGATCTCATATATATTAGGACGACTACATTATACTACGCCGAACAATTGCTGAACACGTTCACAATCTTAAGCAAAAAATACAGAGTTTGTTTTTCGAACTGATCATGCGGCAAACAAATGGATAAGGCTTTTTCAAAACTGAATTCCACAATTTATGTTGTGCAATAACACCAGCCCAGTTACTGGGCGAATTTAGTTTTAAGCAGAAAATTGAAAGACATTTGAAGAAAGATCAAGAAGATAAGTTAATGGCTTCTGTTAAAATTTATTGGGTGCAGATAAACAAGCGAGTATGAGATGAATTTGGAATTAGCTGCCAGCAACAATAACAAACCGCAAATTATTTGTGGAACAACAGCGAACAAATTTGATTATGATCAATGATTAACAACTAACACCCCCATCTCTAATTTGTAATAAAATATTCAAGACCATCCACGTGTTGAGATCGGCACCTAGGCCCTACTCCTTATTGGCGACAACGCCTTACTCATGGAAACTTTTTCTCCAAATGTATATAATTTTGTTATTATAGTTCAACAATTCTCTGGAAGGAGTCCGACTGTAATTTATTAGTGTCGCTTGTATACGCCGCGCATTAAAGATCCTCGGATTGATTTGCAAAATATTTAAAATAAATGTCAAAACGGATCGGATCATCGTGAACCCGGCTCGACTAGGAAAAGTATCCAGAATTTGTAATAAAATATTCAAAACCATCCAGGCATTCTTTTTTAAATAAATACACATTTGTCTTGAACATTTTATTATAAAATTTAGATGACAAGTAAAGTCGAGCATACTAAATTCCAAGGCCAGCGGTAATTTCTCCAGCGAGTTGGTGCATTAATAACAGGGTCGACATGTTGTAACTATCACTTTTTCGCTTCGATGCAATTTCGATGGAATAACGGTATTTTAGAAGTAAAAATATTTTTTTTGTAAAAATATTACTTCTAAAATACCGTTATTCCATCGAAACGAAAAAAGTAATAGTTATAACATGTCGGCACAGATTTAAAGAAATTTGAGACTTTACTCGATCAAGGACATTTTCGCTAACATAAGTACAAGAAAATTAAAAATTATTCAAATTTGAGTTAAGAGCCTTCTTTTGATAAGCTACCATTGAAATATTTTTAGAGCTTATTGATTTTTAGCTGTTAACGAACAGAATTTTTTGCTATTAGAAAAGTGGACTGTTTTTGGTTATGCCCCAAATTAATTAATGAAAAGAAAAGAATTTTATTCCACTTTTATTTAGTTATATTTTTTAATGTTATTGTTGTTGTTAAGTGAAATTGTTTAGCTATTTTTGTCAGTCCCGACGATTAAAAAATTAAGACGTGATTGATACTTCACTAGAATCACGTCTTAATTTCCCCCGTCTAAGTTCAAAAAATTAATTTCATAAATTTATTGAACATGAAAAAGCATGACTTACCGAGGATGGCGATCAAGGTTCGATTAAGGTTCCGCACAACTCACACACTAAGCGGCTTTGTATATTGCAATTTCTGTATTTACACGGCGTCTACACATAAGACTTAATCCAGTTGCACCAACAATTCGTACACATCAAAAATATGTACGTCAAAAAAGTACATTTATTGCACAAAGCCACTGTCCATGTTTATTATTATTATTACACAAGTTCGTACATATCACAATGAGCTTTTAGACACATTTTTTCACTGTGTGATCAAGCAATTCAATTCTTTTTATTGAAATTAAAACCACAATAAATTTTATTCTACACCATGTGCTCGTTTTCTTTGAACTTAACAATGGCGCCATGTTGTAGAATCGATTCGCTCGCGATAAATGTATCTAACATTTCCTTCTCGACAAAGTATTGCAAGATTAAAAAAACGATGGTAGTCGAAAATGATACAACATGCCAACTATCGCTTTTTTCGATTTGATTCTCAAAGTCGATTGAAATCGAACTGATGGTACAACATGCCACCCCAAGTTTAATACTTGTTTATTATTCCCAGTTGTTGATGTCTCTTTCGCACTTCTACTTGCATTTCATGATTTAGTTTTGTTTTTATTGTTGCCGAATCACCACCAGTATAAATGTACGACCACAGTAAATATTGAGCTTGTAATGTATGTGGAGTCCTAAAAAACGTAACCGTACAAGTGATATGTAAATTTTGTTTTTGTTTTTCAATTTTAAGGTTGGTTCTTTTTTCCACTATCATGTCTTTAAACTGAAACTCGTCATTTCATACATATCATAGATAGAGCACACATTATTTTAATCTGTAAAATTAAATTTTTTCTCTTTGCGTTTGAGTTGGCCGTGTAACTATATGCCGCCCCGTGGCAAAGTGGTCAGCATGCTTGCTCCAGCGACCAGAGGTTCCGGGTTCGGATCAATGAATTAATCATTCATTCATTATCCGAAATGAAATCATGATTATGAAACCACATTTGAGGCGGCCAAATCCCTTGATGGGATATAGTGCCAGAGAGAGAGAGAGAGAGTAACTATATTGAGAAAATAATTTCAAAATTCAAAAATTTCAGAAAATAAAGGGATGAAAATTAAAAGGAACGAAAAAGTAAATAGACAATTTAAACATCTTCGAATATCAAACATTATACTTACTCTCGTTTTTCATCAAATGTTCCAATCTCATTTTTCGTATACCACTACTGTGATTCACAAAATTTAATGAGTAAATTGTAAATTTATCTTTGTATAACTTTCTATATCTTTGTAAAACCTGCTAATATTTTGATCAAAATTAGCATTACATAAAGAAAATCTTATTATGAAATAAAATAAATGTGTTAGATGTGTGAACTTAGCACGTCTAATGCGAGTTCACAAAAGTTACGTATAATAATTTTTCATACTAAATAACAAATTTAGACCTTCCTTACCCCCTCCACCGTCGCCCTTCCAAAAAACCACTAAACAATTTGTGAAATTTCAGCCAGTCTTGCCAACGCATCAATACCCATCCCCACCACAGAGTTAGACCTTCGAGCTACACCACAGCTCTGTCAACACTTTGTCCAGTTTTACCAACCATTAAAATATTGTCCGCCTACAAAATTTCAATTAATTAAATGAATGTGTCAAGCATGTTAAAATAACAATTTAATTTAAATAATTAGTTTTGTTTTAAAACTGTCCTCATATGCGGATGAATTTTTTCCACCAAATGATTTGTTTTGTCCACCCGCATAAAGCTCCATATCATCCAGTCGCGTGATTAATTGCTATTTGTAACATAATTTTAATTAAAACTCGAACAGGTATTTTTATAATTTATTCAATTTTTTATTAATTTTAATTTCAATAAAATTTTTTAACTACAACTTTTCTTTATTTATAATGAATTTAATTATATTTATTATTTATAATATTTTACTTTATATAATATATTTATTTATATATAACATTAATTGTTTTTTTTTTATTTCGTATACTGATTTTTAATTGAAATTATATTGAAAAGAACCAAACATAATTTTACAATTTATGTTAAGTAGAATATAATTTAAAAAATAGAAAACTATAATTTCTAAATTAAATATTTACACACAAAAATGTCGTATATTATAATCACGGAATTGTTATTAAATTTCTAAAATTTAATTACAATATTTTTACTGTTAACATAATTATTCTTGAGATTCAGTACTATTTCGTGTACCGTTTTCATTTGTCCCGTTTGTGCCGCCACCATTACTACTATTGCCGTTGCTACTACCTAATGAACTTGTGGTTCCGTTTGATTCGTTGCCATTTTGAGTTTGTGTTTGAGTTTCTGGGTCGGATTGGATTATAGTTGATAAATATCCGGTACCAGAGTATGGCGCGGCTAAAAATCGTTTCGCCACGTGTGACTGTTGTTGTATGAACGGGTAACGGGAATTAAATACAGAACTATTACTTGCCCCGCCCGTATTTTGATTTCCCGATGTTGGCGCTACTAATGGTGAAAAAGCCGATTTTACGGTAAATGGTGGGGATGGTGGTGCTGAATTTGGAATCATTGCTTGTAGTATATCTTCACCAGAAAGCATCGCTTCCATGGCCTGAACAACATCACCTCGATATTTTTGTAATAGTTGTTCGACTTCACTGCGCCGGCGATTCGGAAATACACGAAGCAGTACGTCCACCGGCGAACGTTGCTGCTGTTGTTGATGGCTGACGAGTCCAGCTTGTTGTACGTATTGGGCTTGATGATAAGGCATAAACCCTTGAAAATTATTACCAGCATGCCGTAATATTGCTAAATTATCGGTATGGACCAGGGACGCGGCAGACAATAGAGGTTGAGGTGACTGTGAATCATCTTTTTTTAAACTTAAATTTTCAGGTGTGGCGTCATCGGGTGCTGAGTCCACGTCTAGATCAGATTCTGGGGAACTGGGTGGGCCATTCCGTGACGGTGATAATATTATTGGTATTGAGGTAAATTGAGAATTTTTTAGTCGAGGACTGCTGGGTGTCGATTCGGAACCGGTGTCATGGTCGGTTTCGGTCGATATTCTCTGACGCTTAGTTCCTGAAAATGTAAAAGAAAAAACTATTTTACAAAAACCATTATCGTAACGCGTAAAAAACTAAAAATCCAAACACCACCAAGACGGTGTTACCACACCTTAAATTTAATTATTTTTTATGCCAATTGAAAATAGTTTTCTTAATTATTTTCTTCATTTATTTATTTTTTGTACAATATGTATATACATATTATTATATTGTTGTGTTGGTATTATTTACCAATTACTTGAATTGAGCTACTGGAATTACATCAAGAATGGAGTAAAAAATAAAAAAATCATTGTTAATTTTCACAATCCACTTAAAATATTATAAATAAAAAAAATTTTGTTTTAAAGAATGGAAACTTGAGAAACTAAAGAAATCTCTTGAAGATGAATTGATATTATGGCAATGGGTAAAGATATAACAATAAAAAGATGTGTAAAGTAAATAAAATGTAAAAATAACAATAACATTATTATCTTACATGCACATGTATAAGTTAAGTATGTGTGTATAACATAATGTTGTGCTTTTGTAATTATTTATATATTAACAACTCAAGAGATGATTTCTCCACAGAACATTTAAAAACATCGTGTAACGGACAAATAGTTAAGAATAGTTACTCTAAAATGGTCTAACATTTCAAAATATATAAGAGGAGGGAGTAGTTTTTATATAACTTAATTAATAGTAATCTCTTTCAAAAGGGATTAAAAAATTTCAATTGATAACCCCATCCCTGTGTAAACCATACATTAACATAATCCCTTTTTATTGTACACGTAATTAATAAAAAATTTAAACATGCTCATATGATTGAACATCTGCTTCCCAGTGCTTTACAACATATCAAAATGTCAAGGATATAACATTTACGTATAGTTGAAATGCGGCCAAAAATCGTTGGTCGTGAGGACTTCGCAAATTTGGCAAATTCTAAGTTTTATTTTCTTAATAACATTTTCACACAATCATTGTTGCCTCATTATACGGTTACACATAAGAAAAGCAACTTAACAATTGCTTGTTGTCAAGTGTATTCTTATGTATATATTAATGTTTGAAGTTATATGAACATATATGTATGTATGTACAAATATTACAGCAACAAATATTATTTTATTATCTTTATTATTACCTCTTCTTCTTTAGAGCACATTTTATTTGTTATTGTTTCTTAAGGCACCACTTTACCAAATTATTTAAATATAAATAGCTATACATAAAAAATAAAATGGAATGAGATGAGAGCACACATAGTAGATACTAAATGTTAGTGTAACTACCTAACAAATAAAACAAAATAATGTTTAAAATAAACGTAATTGCTCAGATCGATAAGTCTTGTATAAACTAACAACTTTTAATAACTTTTGAACGAACACAAAAATTTAGGTAAATAATATCTAATGGAATTTACAATTACATCATACCCGTATATACGAGTAGTTTAGTCAAAATGTAGATAAAGCGAATCAAAACAATTGTCAATATTATATTTTTTTTTTTTGTTAATAATTAAAAATCGCAAAATCTTCAATATAAATATCTTTAATAAAAAAAAAATACAATTAGTTTTAATTGAAAACTATTTTTAAGTAAAATATTTGCTATAAACTTAAAAAATCAAAAAATGTACGCCAAATTAAAATGTATTACGTTAATTAAAGTGAGTTAAGTGTGCGTAATGACGTGGAGGGTTAGACGGTTTAGACTCGAGGTAACAAACATATTGGATCTTAAAGTGGTCAAAATGTGAACCATATTGGAATAATAGGTTTATTCATAACCAATCAGGCAATGTCTAACAGTTAAATTTATTTTTCAGAATATTAAAATTTAAAACCTCTGCACAAATAAAAATATTCTCATTCGCCTGGTTTGGTTTTTTTGAAGATGGAAGTTTTACAATAAAATTTGGATACAAACATTTTGCGAACCAAATCATTTGTAAACTCAGTCGATCCCAGTAAGTCACTTTAATTGAAGGCAATCTAATGTAACAACAGAAGGAGTCGGTTGGCAACACATAGAATAAATAAAACATTGCAAGCAAAATAATAATTCAGAGCTTTTACTGATAAATCTAACCACAGAATAATCAAACGGAACAAGCTTTTTGTTTTTCTTGGTATTAAAAAATAAATTCAAACACATGACAACTTTTTAAGTCTTTTTGAACTGAATCGCAGTAGCCTGAATGTCAATCACAAGTACAGGTCGATTCCGAAGAAATCTATACACGATTTTTTAGTGTTAGAGAAAAGTTAAAAAAAAATCAAGTATTTGGCTGGAAAGGTATTAGACAATATATGAGTTTTTAATCACTTCGTAATTGCTCTAGAAAATATTTTTCTAGACAAATTACGGATTGTTTAAATGCACTGTCATATTAAACAATACATAACCGAAACAAACGTATGTGAAGATATCCCACAATTCTATCCCACAAAATAAAATAAAAAATCATCAGGCAACACTAATCAATAAGAACCCCATTTGCTCTTGTGTGAAGTTAGCGCAGCCTAGAATTTGTTAAAATTGATTCAAAATAAATAGTAATTGGTGAAGTTAGCCTAGCCCAGAATTTATTAAAAATCACATTAAAAACAAAAAAACATTCGTTATACTTTTAAAATATGAGAATTTTAGCCAAGTAAACGTTATATCAATAGAACATGTATTTGTACGAAATAAAATTACATTAGACATGATAAAGGAACAAAAATTACATTTAAATTTCGCAAAATGTCGGATATGTCTTGCCCAGGGCTCAACTTCGTAAAGTTGCCACGGAACGATTTTTTTCTAAATTTTCTAAAAGTAAAGCAGGAGTGTGATAATCTCAAAAACACATAGCCTTAATCCGACAAATTTATACTTCTAACGTGCTAAGTACCTTTATCCTTTCTAATGTAATTTTATTTCGTACAAATACATGTTCTATTGATATAACGTTTACCTGGCTAAAATTCTCATAATTTAAAAGTACAACGAATGTTTTTTTGTTTTTAACGTGATTTTTAATAAATTCTGGGCTAGGCTAACTTCACCAATTACTATTTACTTTGAATCAATTTTAACAAATTCTACGCTGGGCTAACTTCACACAAGAGCAAATGCGGTTTTTATTGATTAGTGTTGCCTGATGATTTTATTTTTATTTTCTGGGATAGAATCGTAGGATAACTTCACATACATCCGAAACATAGGTGTAACAGAAACCGAACTTTTTGATTTTAAATCCTATCACAGCAACCCAGTGTATATGAAAAATATCCAAAATTTGGATTGTTACGTTTCCAAATAAATGAGCATCAATCCAATGGTTTTTAAACCTTTAAAACAGCATTTATTGTTAGCAATATTATTACAGTTTACGTTAAAAGTGCTTAGTTATTATTATTGGCAAATGTTATAATTATGAGACCAGAAAATGTTACTTTTGCGACATATTGCGTTATATTGCTGCCCAACTAATTTTAGTAAAAGTATTGTTCAAGACGCTATTAAACGATATCGTGAAACTGGCCAGTATCAGCAAAAGGTTCGATCAGGTCGTAAACGATCAACAAACGAGCGGGACGATCGGTTTGCGGGAGGGCTGCTACAGAGCCGGAGCTTCTCCCAGACCATCGAAAAACCGTTTTTGGCCGTAACCATGTCAGTTGGACACCCTATTAAAGTTAGAAGACTCCAGCCGAAAAATGTCGATAATACAGATTCAAAATATACAAACGAAAATGACAGCCGATTATTGTGGGTAACATCCTAGCTGAAATATATCGATAATGCAGATACAAATTTTATGCCGGAAAGTAATTATTTATTTTAGAAATTTTTCATTTGTGCTTCCTAAAAATCAACTAAAAAATTTAAAATAAGAAATTTTAATTCGAAACAATTTAAACTAATATACCAAACCTAATTTCTCTAAGTGTTGTATTAGACGTATGGGGAGGTAGGACGTAAAATGCATCTATACTGTATAGTGGCTTGTTTGGAGTATATTTTAAATGAATTGTCTTCTAATAATTATCATTTCAAAAACGTCAGGTCGATTTCCTAAAGTGCCATGGCTGGAAATATATTCAAATGAAAGATGTTAATGATGCTCACACCTGGAATTTCAGGTCATTTTTCTTGTTGGGAGCCCAGAACAACTCGGTTGAATACAACATAAAATTGTTAAGACAGCCACAGAAAATCCACCCAGCTGAAAATTTTCGAGAATGCAGATTAAATATAACCAAGATTGAATTAAATGACAGCCGAATAATATCGATAAAGCAGATACAAATTTGTAGTAGCAAAGTGGTCAGCATGCTTGCTCCAGCGACCGGAGGTCCCGGGTTCGATTCCCAAGGTGACAAGGAAAAAATTTCACGGCTGGTTTAGGATCAATGAATTAATCACTCATTATCCGAAATGAAAATATGATTATGAAACCTCATTTGAGGCGGCCAAATCCTTTGATGGGATATAGTGCCAGAGAGAGAGAGAGAGATAGTCAATCAAGATTTCCCGGACCCCCAACATGAAAATTGACCTGATATATTTGAAATATTGCTTGATATATTCCATCGAGTTTTCTCAGTAATAAAATAGTTTTGTATTATATTTGCCAACCCAACCCAACCCTCATTAACGTATAATATTCAAAATTAAACTTTTTTATTAAATGCATTAAACAATGCAAATATAATACAAAACTATTTTATTACTGAGAAAACTCGATGGAATATATCAAGCAATATTTCAAATATATCAGGTCAATTTTCATGTTGGGAGTCCGGGAAATCTCAATTGAATATATCGCACACACGGGTTGGGCCCATTTGACCGATTCCCAAAGATAAAATGTCGAAAAATATTTAATCGACAAAAAAATAGTCAAAAATAAAAATATCGAAAGAAAAGTTGTCGAAAGATAAAACATCGATTTTTTTTGGACGAATTTATTAATGAATTTCGACTAAGATGTGATATTTTCAAATCGGGCACCCGAATTTCGAATTCGATAATAAATTCAAAATGATCACAAATTCAAAATTTATAATCGCAGTAGACTTTTGCTCGAAAAGCTCAAATTAAAATAGAACACGTATCTTTGTGTGAAATAGTATATAACTGTAAATTTGGTAAATTTAAATATAAAAATTATACTCGTATGATGGAAATCGACAATCAAGAACCGCATTCTATACAAGTAAGTATTAAAATGAATCCGTGATACCAATCATCTATTTGAAGGTTTGTTATTAAGAGCGGACCTTTTCTGTTTTCCATATTATTTTTCTCAAGAGGTTAAGTACCTTTATATATTAACTAGGCAAAACACATACAAACTTTTTACAATATTTAATTATTAACTTACAGGAAATAGAAATACTAGCCACGAAAACGAATAAACACAAACTGAAAATTGTAGTTGAAGGCTACTCTTATAACCTCGAAAAAAAATAAGGATGTCTATCGTTGGGCATGTGATTTAAAATTAAAGCAATCCTGTAGAGGTCGTCTTTGCACAATTTTAAAATCTGGCAATATTCATTCGATTTCTAAAATACCAAGCATCCACAACCATGAACCATTCGCACATCAGATACAAATTTTAAAGGCAAACCAGCAAGTAAAAGATGCTGCATGGAAAACTGATAATAAAACATCTGATATTATTAGGCACAGCGTATTTGAATGTGAGCCTACTTGTCGTGTATATTTACCAAATAAGGATGCACAGAAAACTAAAATTAAATATGCTCTTAAAAGACAGATAAAAGAGCTAAATAATTTAGAAGAACTTTCAATTCTCTATAACATCTACGATATATCGATGGTAATAATTTGTGTATTTTTAAGCATTTTTGTTTCGGTTTGCCGTCTGTCCGTCTATGTCCACGATAACTTGAGAACGGATGAAGATATCAACTTAATTTCTTCACTAAAAGTTCAAGCAATTCATGCGGATGTTCTTTATTGATTTGTACATTTCTGTGTTTAGGGTGTTCGGGGGGTGGGATGAGGTTTTTTGGGTTTGGTGTGGGAATTTGGGATTTGGTGGATCAGGGGTTGTGTGTGTGGTGTGTTTGTGTGGGAGTGAGTATGGAGGTGTTAAAGGGTGATGATATCGGTGGTGCGGTATAGGGTGGTGTGGGCGAGATGGGTTTTGGGGGTTTGAATTGGATAGTGGGTGGGGATGGTACAAATGTTTAGGTGTGGTGGTTTGTGTTTACTTTTGTAGAAAAGCTGTTTTCTTATATTTTATAGGCAACAAAAATGCTTAGAGTTCGGCTCCGAACCTTTTCCGTCTTTTTTTATATATTTTACATTTATAATTAATTCAGTGCTTCTTTATTTCTTTATAAAAGGCGAATCATTTATATTAGCAGAATCCAGCGTTGAAGAACATAAAATTATTATATTAGACACACTTTATAACCTTAAATTGCTAGGAAAAGCCAAACTTTGGCTAATGGATGGAACATTTGATGTTGTTCCATCCATAATGACACAAATGTTTACTATACAAAACTTAATAAAAGGCCAAGTAATACCAGTTATTTTTTGCACAATGACTGCAAAATCTAAAAAAATATATATACCGAAGTATTTCTTCAGTTACTACAAATCAGTTGTCGGCATGACATTCATTTAAACCCTACTTATATATTATCAAATTTTGAAATGGCAAGCATAAATAAATATGAGAATGAAGAAATGTCAAGCTTTTCTTCCAGAAAATGGAGTAGCAGCATACTATTAAGAATCCTTAAAGAAACAACTTTGCAAAAAAAGCAAAACATTTGAAATACAAGAAGTAAGCTAAAAGATCCGAAACCAAAATTTATACCAGATCTATGGACGATCCATGATCTAATCAGTGAAAATTTACCACGAACGACTAATCATGTTGAAGCTTGGCATAGACGTTTACAAATAATTATTGGAAAAAGTCATCGGATTATACAGTTTGATAGACGAACTCAAAAAAGAATATATCATGAAAATAATTGCCGGTCATACTAGAAACAGAAAACGATCTGAAGTTAATAAGGAAAGTCAGTTTTGGGATACAATGTTAACAAGGTTGAACGTGGACCGTATTGAATTTTTAAAGGGAATGACCGTTTCTTTGGATATGGTATGACATTTCAAAAGATTATTAATATTAAACTTATTATTCAATATTTAACATTAAAATTATTTAAATATATGAATTTCTATCGATGAATTAATAAATGTGTGTCATTCAGTCCTATCACTAATTCTAATAAACCACTTTTAATATTTTAATCGGTTTGTCTACTTCAAAAATCGATGGAATATCTATTCGATATTTTTATGTGCGATAAATTCTTCCTCGATGAAAAAATTGTCGATTATTTTAATTTCGATAATTTTAGTTTCGATGAAAAATAAAAGTTCGACGTTTTTGTAAATCGATATTTTTTTTTCGTTGAATTGGCTCGCACCCGTTAATGAACCGAAATTAACATTTTTGATTTAAAATGAAATTACTGTAACACCTAAATTATTTATCTGCTTTGTTGACATTTTTCGGATGGCTCTTTATACGCATCTGCATTGCTGACGTTTACAGGTGACTATGATATACGTTGTTTTGAATCTGCATTATCGAACTTTCAGTTAGTACACCCGAATCTGCACTATCGAGTTTTTTCGGCTGATAAATTTTAGTTGTTACAGTCAAATCTTCATTATCGACATTTTTCGACACCACACACTTGCGGCTCATTACAAAAGGTGGCGGAAATCTATAATTATTTTTTACCTATTATTTTAAATTATTAACTGGAAACGGGCATTGGTTGAAAATTGAAAGTAACCAAAGGTGTTTAATTTTTCTAAAATCCAATGAAATTTTTAAAATTCGAATTGGATGAAAGCAACCCTTTAACGCTTTAACAAGTATTGTAGTATATGTACTACATTTGGATTATTGCCCAAAAATATTTTAAATTTTAATCCAAGTGCTTTTTTGTACCATGCCATGTTCTGCACCGTTTGAATCTGGTGGTTATAATGACTCCGCAACTATCACATGCCGATGGTCTATTATAAAAAATATATGTCAAACTTAAATTTAAAACCTTAAATTTTAAGGTATCATATTGTGTAAATTTATTACTCTCTTATTGCAATTTCAAATAATAAGAAAGAACTAGACTTCAGATCACGTCATATAGCACACACTGTTCCATATAGTAATTTAGCATACGTTTTTACTAAGATTGACATAGTTAGCAAATTATTGCAAAATCCAGCCACTCATATAAAAGCCTGCCTTTCTTCGTTAAAGGATTTAAACAATTTGTTTACAAAATGTAGAAGCGATAACGTGTTGAATAAATTCTTGGTGTTGCAAATGACCTAGCTGACCTAAATGAGGTAAGAAAAAAACAAGTCGAGAAACCCGAAATTACAATTATGAAAGGATAGATGAACCAATCTTGGATCCAATACGCATTTTAAAATTAATTTTAATTTTAGCTTTCTGGATCAAGCATTAACATCTATTTCCGAAAGATTCTAAGCACTTCGGGGATATAATGATATGTTTGGATTCATTTACGATATTGGGGAACAATCAGAGGAGTCGTTACATCAAAACTTTGAAGATTTATACTTGAAACTTTAGGATGAACAAAGGAGTGAAGTTGACATAAATGGTGTTGATTTGCTTGACGAAGTTAAAATTGTACAGGTATACTCTTTGAGTTTATAAGTAAAATGGAACCTGAAAGTATTCTTAATTATACATTGGAAAATAATAACTACGATCCCAAATTTGTGAGACGCATTTTATTAACATTACCAGTGTCCGTTGTGTCCTTAGAAAGATTGTTCTTAACTTGTGGTGACAAGAAGGTTTATGTATGATCACTCAGTAGAGTGCAGTAAATTGCAAATTAATTAAAATTTTGTTTCGCAACTGATTTAAATTTAGTTTATTGTTATTGATTATTTTGTAAATTTGATTTTTAGAATTACAGATTACCGTGAGATGAAAAAATTAGTTTTTAATTTACATTTACAATTTTTATTTTGTAAAGTGGTTTTTCTGGAGATAAGGTTTTAGGTTTTGCTACCTGGCTCAAAAATATATGTTTTAGCGATATATACGGGAAAATAGCTAAATTTTTACAAGTTGTTATTTTTATAGAAAATGACACATTAAACTTTTGATAATGGAGTAAAAAGGTTCAGAAAGCTAAAGTTAGATTAACAAAAAAAATAGAAATTTAGATATATGTGTTACAATTTTTATGTAACTTAATTTAAAGTATAAGAGTTTAAGTCGATTAATCTGTATTGTAAATTGTTAAATAATAAACGATACAGTTACAAAATATTGAAAAAATTTAAATCAAATTTCTTTTACCAATATCATAATTTCAGCGAATCAATAATGATTTAGATTTGATTAGCCCACAAGATTCTTACAGGTTTTTCATAAAATATTTAAGGACTGGTTTACTTAATCACAATAAGCTTAAAATCTCTTAAACTCTCTTATATTTATTTAGGGGAACGCACATAAACCGTGAATGTATCTTAAGTTATTTGAGCAGCATACTTTATGGGTAAAATTTATCGCTAAAACAATTTAAACTAGCTGGTTTTGCTTGAGGACATGCTAATCTCAAACGGTTTGAGGCTAACCGTATTGATACAAAGCATAAACTCCTCCCGTGTACCCCAGAATTCCTCCCGTGTACCCTTAGTGATGGAAGGTTTTAGGTAGCAATCCTTACAATCCTTACTCACTCTAAAATACAAACCACTTGACATTTGATAATTTTTGATTTCGTTGTTTTTACACACGATTGATTGAATTTGATAATGAGGTATATTGTTCTAAGGTTTAACGTTCTTATATGAACGGATTGCTTTGAAATTAACTTAATAAGACCGCATAAACGTTTATTACAATATAATAGCAAGCAAGGCCATACACTTACGTATATATGTATAGTGAAACACGGTAATTTTTTTGTGTCAAACCCAATTAAAATAAAATACTAATCGTCTATACATAAGTAAGACAAATATTATGATAAATTGCAAATTTTTTCTTACATATTTGTTGACATAAGTTAATGACAAAAAAAAAACTAACTAACTGGTTAATTTACTTTTCACCGAAAAATTTATACAAAAATTGTATATACTTTCGACCTCCAGAGTAGTTTCTTTTATTTAATTTTATCTTTTCGTGGCTTCAAAATATATAAGAAGATATTTAAATGTGACGATCTGTTTATATGGATATTCGTTATAACTTCTTTCTAAATACTCAATACTCTGTTAGCTTTTATTTTTTGTATCTTTGGTTTTTGAACCACTTAAGTGATCATCAAATATTTAACAATATATTTTAAAAAAACTCAAAATATAGTTTCAAACTTATTTTCTAAATTGAAAGTAGGACCGCGTAACGTAAAATTAAATAAAATAGAAAAAAAAAACTGTCATTGTCATGATTTTTCAATTTTTTTTTTTGAAGAGTTGGATTAGGGGAGGGGGAATATCAATATAGATAGGTTAAATACGGTAGCTGCTTGTATATATTTAAAATTACATAAAATATTTGTCAATGTGTTTTATCGCAAAATCTAATCGTAAAAATCGATCGGTTTCCCACGCATCAATTGTGGTTTGAGTGCAGATATCATTAAATCAGATCTTATACTCGCCCACTTCACAATTTTTTATTCGGTACAATAACCCCGTTCACATCTTTAAAACGTATCAATTACAACTATATATATGTATATATGATTTATGTGAACGAATCCTTTTCTAATCCCTTTTATAATAAATACATATTTTGACAAATTTGTGCGGTTATCGAGATGATATATCTACAAAAAAAAAACTTTATCAATTTGTATAGACGAATATATTTGAAAAAGGACATTACATTTTCATAAAATATATAAAAGGATCTGACCTGAAATGACTCTACCCAAATTATAACGTCCTTTAGCCTAATTTTTATTTCTAAATACTGTAAAAAATGTTTACTAATAGTCCTTAGCAATCCTCATTAAGACAATTTATCTGTATAACTTTTACAGTACAAAATAAACTTCCACTTAAGGATCAAATCGTTATCCATTTTATATACACAGTAAAGACATATCGATTCTAAAGAAAGTATCTAATCCACATTTTTTTTTTTAATTAAATTAAAAATGTATATATAAAGATATTTTTGTAAAGAATATACAAAAATATCCTTTTTCTTTTTCACTACAGGATCAAGTGGTTTTTGTTACAATAAGGAATCATATACAGAACGAAGTTGCGTTGTTAAAAATTGTATAGGGTGCAAAACAATTCAAACTAAGTAAATAAAAATCTACCTTGTTGCTGTTTGTGAGGATGAAAATGGATATTTTTTTATAAATTTTACTTTCTATTGAATTTTTCAAGTGGATTGAATACAAATCGATGCAATACTTAGGACTTTTAAGGTATATGGACTCAAATACCTGGATAAACTGTGATTCAGGTATATAACACAACGATTCACATTTTAATTAACATGAAACCCCTTGCCCGCCAACCATTGTGTCGTCTGCATATTATGCAGTCGAATATTTAACAAAACTGACCAATCGACATAATTGAGATTTTTTTGTTTGAAAGCATTTTTTAAATATTTTTTGGCATTTCAGCACACACATACACAAAAATATAAAAGTTTTTCTTTTTGAACATTAAACTTTTTTTATGCACAATATTTAGGGTTTGGTCATTTTATACATAGCAATTCAATAATATGGCTAGAAAAGCCATCCATCCAACATCATACCTCAATAGAATTACCAAAAAAAAAAATTAAATTGTAAAATATTGTATTTTTTTGCGAATTTTCCAACAACCACTTAACATGTTTTTTGCCAAAAAGTTTTCTCGCTCAATTTATACATGGAAGTTTGTTTTTCGTTTTGTGCAATTTTTATGTGAAAAATTGATTGGAGGATTTCGAAGATTTATTTTTGTTATAATTAGTTTAAATATTTACACAGTTTAACTAATAAATATACAAGTTTGTACTAATCATCTGTAAGTTCATTTAACTCAAGTCAAATTTATTATGATCATCGACATCACATAACAATTTTCCGTCCTTATAACTAACACTAAAATAGGCGATTTTCAAGCTGATACAACATTCTAATAGGAATAAATTCGAACGTACAAGGATTGCAAGCTTTCCATTCAGCAAATCACTATTGAAAAAGGCGGATCAACGCCTATAGACGCTTTCACCGCTCCAGACAACACAAATCCTAAGAATTGTGAGTAAAGTACCAATGAGCCGAAACTTTAGAGACGGCTGTTTAATAATTTGGGTCGCATTCAGGTCGCAGTCCAAACAATACATGGACCTGTTAGATGAAATTTAAATAGATTTTGGAGAAAATTCAACTAGCTTCGAATTGGATTTTCCAATTGGATAATGTTTCCATTCACGCACATATCGAAGGAAACGATCGATTGGTTTGGAGAGCGAAAGATCGAAGATTTGGGTTGGCTGGCATTTGGCCCGCAATTTATGGAGCAATGTCGGGCGAAAAGTCTATGACAATGGGAAGGAGTAAACAACTTTGTTGAGTTGCATAAAGCCGTTGTACATGCCGAGCGGCATTTTTGAAGTAATTTATAAAAATAGCGGTTATACTTATTATTAATTACATGATTAATTGCAAATATTTTGATTATTATTGATATTATTTTATTATAAAACTACTGGCTTTAATTGAATTTCGCAGTGTAAAACCTATATTTTTTTAAAAATTAGCACAAAAAAAAAACAATTCAAATTATGGTTTTCATTTTAAAATTAGTATATTGACATCCCAATTAAAACCTGATAATAGATCAAGTTCAATCTTAAAACCTTACTTTCATATAAAAAAATTAAGGGTGGCTTTAATTGGATTCCGCAGGAAGGCTAGGATGCAAAAGCAATTACTGAATTGTTCTATAATTTTTTAATACGGTTTACTATACAACAAAGATATTGACCCAGACGCAGCCTAAACAATGTGAATTTAAATTTTCACTGACCTTTAAGTAATCTTCATTCATTGATCGTTATCTTGTTGTTGTATCACCCATATAACCGTTATCTTAATACATAAGAACGTTTGTAAATATATATAAAGTCATCACGCATAAACCACCGGACGTATCGTCATACAGCGTGGCGCTAGAGACTAAATATGGAAACGAAAATAAGAATTTACGAGTATGGTACGGTTTGGCTCATATTCAGAATAAATGTGTACAGTGGCGATTTGTAATTATTTAACCGTAAGGACACATCATCGGAAGCACTTAATCGTAAGACCAGTTAATCGAGGTGGGAGGGCGATTTTTATTATAGGAATTTCTGAATTCGAAATATTGTTTTATTCATTTATGCCAAACGTAAACTAAAGCTAGGCGGATTTGGAAAGTTTATTACCGTGGTATAGGGATTAGAAATAAAAGTTTTATATACAAGGAGTTAAATTAATTCAATTATTAAAACAATTTCATTTTTATGAAATCGCAAAATAATCGAGAACATTTTGATTGTAAAGAAAATATCACAAAATAAAACTTCGATCATATATTATGTTTAATCGAATTTAAAAATATAGCTAGATCAGAATAATGAAACAATTAAACACATCAAACCAATTTCATTTGTGTTTCTCAAAATAATTAAAATTGATGAAGCGGGGGTGTTGTGAGGTCGCAGTTTTCGTCGTATTTCTTAAATTCAATTATGTTCAATTTAAATTGAAGTTTGGTTACAGATAAAGAATTTTGCCACGGTGCGAAATTTAAAAATAAAATCGCAGGGATCTGTCGTTCATCAGGAAAAGTTGTTTTACCAGCCTTAAAATAAAATTGAAAATTCTATTCGTGTATTCAAATGACAACTTGAGGTGCAAATATTATTTTAAACATTAATGGACAAGGTTGCAATTTCGATTCAAAGTTTAAAATACAGGGTTCGGGATAAATTTCGCGAAATTATGGTTAAGGTCGAGTGCGAGGAACATAGTTTTCGTTTCGTATACCGACCTTTAAGTTGAATATGTCAAAATGTATGAAAACCGAAAACATTGTCAACATTTTTCAGTTGACCAAATTTTAATAAAGCAACAACAAATTTTAGGAAAAATTTAGGACAAACTTCATACGACTATATAATCACGTGAAGTTTGTCTTAAATTGTCTTAAACACAAAATTCATTTCTAAAGGTAATTTAACAGTGTAAATTATTATTAAATTATATTATCAGTTCAATTTAAAACAAAAAGATAAACTGCACTACATTTTAAATTAAATATGTAATATCAAAAATTTTGAAAGTAAATTTTCTTTACAAAAAAAAAAAATGCGAATAAAGAACTACATACATACTTCATAAATTTTTCATTGTATCCAGTCCAATTAAAAAACTTGAATTTCCCAGAAAATCTAGGAAAACACTACGTGTAATATACATAAGTTGTTTGCCACAATCTAGTATTAAAAATGCTTTGTCCTTCGTCGAATATACGTGACACGGGAAATGTATCGGTTCCGTTGAAAAGTAGAAAAATGCTCCAGCCGTAAGGATTAAAAGGTCCGTAAATTTTCCGACCGAGTATAACGACCCGCTAATCGTGGGAATTCCCGCTATTTAAATTTGAGTGGGCGTGTTTATGGATACCTAACGAATTTGAGCAATGAAAATTATTCTGGGATGCGTACTTTTATTAAAAAGTCCACCGATTTGAGATTGCTAACAGTTTCTGTACCCTGTTGGCCAATTTATGATGAAACATAAAGTACCGCCGATCGTGAGAATTCCCGCTATTCGAATATACGTGACACGAGAAATGTGTCGGTTCTGTTGAGAAGTAGAAAAGTTCTCCAGCCTTAGGGTTTCAAAGGTCTGCAAATTTGTTGATTAAGATCTTTAGGATTGAACTAAATCCAATGCAATCTTTTCACATGAATTTTCCGGGAAATCTAGGGGAGGACTGGGCGTAATATGCAAAAATTGTATACTACAATAAAGCGTTAAAAGTGCTTTGTCCTAACATATTTCTAAGAGGTTTTTATAGGTGGAATGGGTGTTTTCAATTTGTACTAGACCCAATTCAAATAAAAAATATGAATTTTTCGGAAAATATAGAGGAGCACTGGGTTTAATATTCAAACGATTTATTCCACAATATTGCATTAAAAGTGCTTTTTCCTTACTTTGTCCTAAGATGTTATTACGGCTGGGATGGGTGGTTTCACTTTGTACTCGGCTCAATCTAATTAAAAAACATGAATTTTCTGGATTTTCTGGATTCCTGTTGGCCAATTTATCAAAAAACATAAAGTTCCACCAATACTTTTCCCGTATCACGAATATTTCAATAGCGGGAATTTTCACGATCGGCGGAACTTTATGTTTCGTCATAATTTGGCCAACAGGGTACAGAAACTATTAGCAATGACAAATTGGTGAACCTTTTAATAGAAGTACGCATCCCACAATAATTTTCATTGCTCTAATACGCGCACTCAAATTACACTGTTAAATTTAATTATAAACATTGTTGTTGGTTTTAGGACAAGTTAAGAAAAAAACAATAACCTCAAATTATTCAATTTGACGTTTATGTGGTTAGTAAATTTTAAGTCAGTGTGTGCAAAATAAAAAAATTTGTTCATTAAACAAATTGTAATTAATATTAAATTATTTTTCAATAAATGATTCTATTCAAACAAAATTAGCTGCGTTTTTTTGAAAACAATCGAGTAGAGTTCGCGATAGCTATTTTCAATTTTTTCCTAATTTAGAATTGAAAATTTAATTTTTTTTTAAATTAAATAATTTAGATTTAATAGAAATCTATGTATAACCAAAAAATCCATCATAAAAGTTGTATGGTTTTCTTGTAATATCGTCGTTCTGTATAATAATGGAGTAGTTCAGAACTATACAGAACAACGATATTACAAGAAAACCATACAACTTTTATGATGTTTTTTTTTGTTATATATAGATTTCTATAAAATCTAAATTATTTAATTTAAAAAATAATAAATTTTTAATTTTAAATTGGACAAATTTGAAAATAGCTATCGCGAACTCTACTCGATTATTTTCAAAAAAACGCAGCTATTGAGACAACTAAAATAACTTCGATCTGCGTCAAATAAAACAAAAAAAAAGAAACCAAACGAAAATTATGTGCCTAAGAATTTTAACCCGTTCCCGCAAATGACGGCTCTAGCCGTTATACAATATTTTTGGTGATATGTAGGCAAATGACGGCTAAAGCCGTCCTGCATACAGGGTGGCTGAGACCAAATGTTACTGACTTCACTCTGCTATCATTTGTGTAGTTGCCATTTTCGCGTGTCAATTTTTTGACAGATTGAAGTTTGGTTAGTTGTTTACATGTGGTCAACAAATAATTGTTCTAAATTAATATCTTCATAAAAAAATCGTAATGGAATTCAAACGTAATAGTGTAATTGCACTGTATTTGGGTGGAAATTCACAAACAGCAATAGTTCGTCAGCTCCAGCATTTGAATGTGAATAAAATGTTTGTGTATCGAACCATAACTCGATACAACGAAACTGGTAGCATCGCTAAACGCAACAGAGGCGGTCCTAAAAAGACAGCAACATCAAAAGAAATGATACGAAAAGTGAAGAAACGAAATTAACGAAATCCTCGTCAAAGTGCCAATCAATTAGCCGCACGTCTACATGTTCCACGATACAGCATTCAAACCATATTGAAAAATGAACTACACTTGAAGCCCTACAAGATATAAAAAGTTCAAGATCTTACGGAGGCGCAAAAAAAAGTTAGGCTTGAAAGAACACGAGCATTGAAGGCCTTGGCCGAACGTGATGAGATTCCAAAAATTGTCTTTTCTGATGAGAAAATTTTCACCATTCAACAGTATGTGAATAAACAAAATGATCGTGTTTGGTTAGAGCACAAGTCGCAACGATAATATGGACAGAAGAGTTGCCATGCACAAGCAATCACCAGCTTAAGTTATGGTTTGGGCTGCAGTGACTGCAGATGGACGCACTCCTCTGGTTTTCATCGAACATGGAGTCAAGGTAAACCAAGAGGTGTACCGCCAAAAGATCCTAAACGATGCTTTGCTACCTTGGGCACGTAAACACTTTGGTACGAACCGTTGGACATTCCAACAGGACTCGGCACTGTCACACAAAGCTCGAGCGACACAGCAATTTTTGCAAAATTGCGTTCCGCGGCCGATTTCGTCGAAAGAATGGCCTCCATATTCACCAGACTTGAATCCCATGGATTTCTCCATATGGTCCTTTTTGGAGAGTAAGGTGTCCACTAAAAAATACGAAAGTGTTGATGCATTGAAGTCATAGCTCTTCGAGAATGGAAGTTCGAGAATGGAATAAAATTCCGCAAGCCCACGTTCGGTCAGCATGCAATGCTTTCTATGGAAGACTGAATAAAATAATCAGAGCCAAAGGAGGTCATATCGAGCAGTAACATGTTTTTCATAAAATGTAATATGGTTTCAACATATTCCACGAAATTTCAATAAAAAATAATCAAAATTAAAAAAATTACAGCGTTTTCATTTGGTAACACTTGGTCTCGGCCACCCTGTATTTTAATTAATAAAAAAGGAGCATCATTCATAAGAAGTGTACTAATGCATCTATATTTGTTAATTGTTCAGTAATACGCCGAAGATAAAAAAGATGTAACATTCCAGATAACATATCAATTGTTTTTTTATTGTTTTGATTTTTCATATTTAACAATTCGATATATTTCCGCTATTGCCGTTATTTGTTCTGGAAATAGAAAAAATGTTGTGATGAGCAAATGACGGCTATAACCGTCGATAATTTTCATTTAAAAACTGTGAGAAAATGTGATAATTTTCACTTCCAAACATATAAATAACGCTCAATTTCATATGGCAGTCATAAACAATTGAAAACAAAAAAGTGTGTTTCTGAGCACGGTCGTCAATTTAAAAGTGTGCGGCAACAGGTTAACAACACGAATAACTATATGTGCCTCAAAATTAAGTTCCGAGTTCATCAGAATTTCGTTGTATTTCCTAGGTAGCCATGATTTACAACTTCGTTTAGGCATAGTTTTGGTATGAAATATTTTTTTCCATGCATTTTAGTGTTCACGCAACGCCGATTGATGGAATGAAACACACCAAGCTTGTGTAATGATTCAAAAACTTTCAATAAATCAAATAAAATATTTTGTAATTTTAATAGAAATATTTAATATAAAAAGAAATTACATTGAATGAAGTTCCATATGTTGTATAGCACCAATAGGGTTCACACCCATAGCAGCATCAATTTGCTGCTCTTTGCTGCCACTCAAAACCTCGATAAAATTGATACAATTCGATTTTAACGCTAAAACAAAACAAATCTGCTGTGCTGCAAAATCTGGAACACGCCCCGCTGCTCTTAAGGATGAAACACACCAAGAGCAGCGCAACATATTCCAAACAATACACACTAACGGCTGCGATTGGGCGTGCACATCCGGCAGCGCAGCAGTTTGTTTTGTTTTAGTATAGTAAAATGCATTTGTCTCAATTTTATTGAGGTTATGAGTAGCATCAAAGAGCAGTAAATTGAAGCTGCTGGATGTGGAGCCTATATTGATGTCACAACAGATGCAACCTCATTCAATATAATTTCTTTATATCTAATTTTTTCTATTAAATTTACATTTTATTTTTTCTATTATTTTTATATCTAATTATTTCTATTTATTTATTTTATTGGATTTGGTGAGAAAAAATTTTGTTCTGTTCTGTCAACATAAAAGTCATTTCTAACAAGTTAAAAAGCAATTAAATGTCAATCTTGACATTTTCGTCAACACCTACTCCATATGACTTTAAAACAAAATGAGAAGAAAAAAAAACGTGTAGCGTGTCGTGATCGTGAGTTCTCCATAATCCTGAAATTATGCTTACCAAACTTATAATGTTTCTGTATAGTATAAGAATTCACGAACAGAACCAGCAAATATATCAATGGCACTTTCAGCTCTCCTACCATGATTAGTTCAATCATTGCCAATTTGATTTGAAAATTTGATATCGATAAACAATTTTATAACGTTGGTTTCGATTTTACTTAACATGTTCTTAGCTATTTGGGGTTCTGAAAGCACCAAATATTCGAAATTGGCAGAAAATATCAGCTCATTCAATTGTTCAAACGAATGTCGATAGATTGCTATACAACTGTTAATGAAGTAGGAATTGTTATGGTTAGTGATACATTTGAACGCGAGAGATCTTCACATCATACGCAGAAACAACACTTTTCGCAGTCAACTCAAGATACACATCGTTCATACTGCAACGTTTTTGGGAAGGCGACAAGTACTCAACCATTTTCGTTATTTTAGAGATGAAGAAACGAATAAAATAGAAAGCGCCAGAATATCTGCACATGTATGTGCTGTAATTATATGATTCGCATGATTGATCACCAATAATTCTTTAAAATTACGGTATTTTTACCAGACAGGCGAGTAATTACGTTGCGTTCGCTACAATCAAGGGGCATTGCGTGCTGGAGACTACGTTCATTTACGTAATGTTGTTAATAATGAAGTTGATTTCAGATATTTAAACTGAAATGTCATCTCATATTTTAATTCGGTTAATAAACAAAATTCGACCTGAGAAAATTGATGAATTAATCTTAGTCGAAACCCACATCCAGCGGTTGATCTAGAGTTATTCCATATCGTGGTGCTTGCGATCCCATCACACAAAACGTTTTTCAAAGAATTTATTATCGAAAACCGTGAGAGACCGCCCAAATGACATTGAAATTGATAATTGATTTGAGGTGCCATGTACACCAAACTGTCAAAAGTCAATAAATACGCATCTGCGAATATGTGCTGAAGGCAGTTACATATGGCCGGCTTTTTGCAATTTTATGTGACGTTGAAAATGATAAACCCTTGAAAACGGACGTGTATGCTTCACTAAACAAAATGGAGGATAACGAAAAGTTAGTATACTAAAACCATATTGACTAATTTATTTCAAATATGCCAATAAAATGAGTGACTCAAGCCCTCTTTTTTTCTAAAATTATCTTCGGATCTTCGAAATTGTATTATACTCGAACAAAGTAGATACAAATATGAGCCGTTTATTTTGAAAGTGCGGTTTAAGTCCATTTTAGTTAATTTTAACAATAATCACAATTTTTATAATTCTTTTTGAACAATTTTAGTCTATAGTATCATCAAAATCGGAATGATTTTGTCATTTGAAAATTAACTAGTTATATGTTTAGTTATATTTTTAAATCAATCCTAATACAAACCCTTAAAAATCTCAATATAAAAATAAATGGACTTAAACCACTTTCAAAATAAACGGATCGTATATTGCGCACATGGCCAAATTTTGCATTAAATTTAAATTTTGTTTAGAGAATTAAATATTCGAGGATGTCTATAAAGTTATAAGAGACGTTTACAAACCCGAAAGAAGCAAAGAATTTTATAAGTTAACCAATTTAGGTATAAAAGTATAAAATATGCAGTGAAACGAATTATGCTCCAAAATGATATTTACAAATATGTATAGAAAAGCAGATAATTTCCGGACACTTAGGAAGTTTCGTTTTTTCGTACGCCTTCCAGCTTCAAAGTCATTATTGCTTCTTGATCTTAAAATCTTAAATCTTTAAACAAATAAATTGCGCATATTTCTGCAGAAAACACATTTTTTATGGTCAAGCCAAAGTTTAGCACATATATGTATATTACTTTACGCATCAATAATTGATATTATGAATTTCAATTCAATACGTAAAACATAAATATATATCTCAACTATATAGCAACCCTTTATTAAAGTTGTATTCGACAACCCCTTTTATGTATCTACAGTCTATACACAATATTATTTTACTGAATGATTAAGTCGGAAAACAAAAATTAACCAGCAATCAACACTCAACAATGTACCACACGCACTTAATTTAATCGTCGGTAAATTCAACGAAATAAAATTCTCATTAAAATATATAAAATAGAGTGAACTTCTACTATCCCATCCCTGTATGCAATTATACATCCCTTCTTTAAAATAAAATGTTTTCATGTATAGACCTACATTTCAATATGCATATCCATCCATATATAAAAAAAACTGTATATTTAAACTTACCAGGGCTGTTTGAATCATTCCGGTCAGGTGAGTACGTTGATGATAAACGTTCCGATCGCATTCGAGCCGATTCAATATCTGATGGTAATAAATCAAAATTTTATAAATTTAATTAAAATCTATGCTATTACTTAAAATTTATTTGTATCACCTGACTCACTATTATTATATTGTCCACGCATGGCAGCATCGATTTCGTTCGGCGGCGAGGGTATTCCAGACGGAAAGGCTGTCTGTGATGATGAATCATTTATAATAGTGCCATTACTTCCCGTACTTCCGCCTCCACTACCACCACTAGTTGGTACACTTGAATATAATAGACCTAATTCTCGTGCCTCGTTCTCTTCTTGGGCCTGTTGCCGACGCAGTGCCACCTGTTCATATTTTAAAAGACAAATCTACAATTCGGTTTTTTGTTGTATGTAAGCGACGGTCACGGTTAAATGACATGAACGCAAAAATTAAAATTTACCTGGGCCGCCATAACACGTTGACGTTCCGCAATTAAGGTACATTTAGCGCATATACAATCACGCCAACGGCAATATCGTTTGTGCCCCTTTAAAGCGCTCACCTAATTATATATACACACATAAAAGCGGATTAAGATTTTATTATTCACACGATTAATTATTATGCGGATTAAAATAAATTTTAAGCGCGCATAAAATTTAAATATATTTAAATTATAGTTAAATTATAGTAAAATAAATATAAAACTAACCACACCATGATTTCGACACCTAGCACATTTTGGTGTTCGTTGGTACCGTTCGGAGGCGGCACGCAGAAAAAAAGCTGGCGGTAATGCTCCAAGCACAGGATGCTGTGACATTAAATTTGTCATATCCACACCACTAGGCAAACTCATTTTTATATGCACAGTCACTATTTCACTTTTAAAATTTTCAAAACTAAATATTGTGATGACTAAATTTCACTTTCACAATTTGTATATATTCTTTAATTTAACATTATCACTTCAAAAACTATTAGTATATCAAAAAATAATATTTTCGCTACAATTATACAAGAACCACAACACTAAATTACCACAAAAGACACGGTCATAGAAAATGTATTGAACAGAAAACTAAATTACGTCATTACACATGAAACATTCAAATGCAACTGAAACAAAACTTTGTTTTCTTTTTTTTACAATCAACATTTTCATAAAACTAAATTGACAACAACAAAATATCTCGAACGTCGTATAATAGAAAAATACAATCCCACCATCATCATAATCATCATCATCATCATTTTATTCAACCAACCAAATGTAAAAGAAAAAAATTTTTACTGTTACATTCGTAACGAAATAAAAAATGTAATATAAATGAAATAAAATCAAACTATATATACACAATATGAATATGTTAGAATGAAACGAGTGTATATTGCATATAATGAAACACAAGAAACAATTGGGAAAAAGGAGGATGTCACCACTTAAAATGAGATACAAAATTAAAACAATTTTAATTTTTTGTTTATATTCTTTGAAATTTTAGGGGCGTGGCTTTCGCTAATATATGTTACAATTATTATTTGTTCAGGCGAAAAAAAAACAAAAATGAAAGAAAAACAGGGTAAGAGGAGAATGTTTGGCTATGGGGTGTGGCTTATTTTTTATACTGTATATAAATGTGGAAAATTTTATTTTTTGTATACAATTTTCCGTTTTATTTTTATATTTTTACACAATATACATAAATTTCAAATTTTTATTATTGTTGTGATAAAATATAGTATTATATTTTTTGATTGTTTTAATTTCTGTTATTAAAAGTATAAATTTAATTTTAAATTATACATACTTATATGATATATGTATGTAATATTTAGGTACTATATCACACTTTCGCTCACGATTTTGATATAATGTGAATTACACGTTGTAATTTGCACCGTGTGCCCGTTCAGTTTGGTCCGGTAAACGGTTTCGTTTTGAATTTTGTTGCACAGATTTCTTATTTGAAGTTTGTTGCAACAGCCCCTTTGTGAAAGACCCGTTATATTATATTGGCAACCCTAGGATCCAGGTAAAATTGTTACAACAACCCCTCTTTTTCAAAGGCCCGCTATTTATATCGCCGACCCCAGGAACAGTTGGTCCCGGTAAGGGACCATATGTCAAGCTTTTGTGACATATTTTGTTGAACATATTTCATAATTGAAAACTTTTGCAACAATCTATTGATTGTGCAACATTCATTGCATGCAACAAATTTGGGGATTTTTTTTTGAAATGACACTTGGCCTCGCACACAAACATTGAAATATTTTTTTTTTTTTTTTTATAATTAAAAAGAAAGTATTAATCATCCAGTGGATTTAAGTCCTTTTAAGGTCAATTAATACTCCCCTTTTCATTCACGCACACACCCACCTATTCACCTATTCTCACAATTACAGTGTACCACCTGCATGTTGCAAACTCCATGTCAACCTGCACACTGACATGGACGGTGGGTCGGCGCTGAATTCTGCACTCCAACAGAGGGTCTAAGTTGTGTTTATTATCATCACCGATCGTAATCGATGAAGAAAATTCGCTTTACATTCTGCCTCTGATGGGATTCGAACCCAGTACCTCCCGGTTCAAGTGCTGAAGCTCTAACCACTGCGCCACTTGTACGGTTTATATTGAAGCGGTTGATGGCCAAACCGATTTAAATCAAATTTTATTGAAAGAAAAGTTCATCCAATTTGATTCGTCCTATGAAATTTATTGTCTTTGTATAACGCATTACTAGGAATTGTCGTAGATCTGGGATGCATGAAAACAATGTGACTAAATTTAATAATTGGATAACGAAGAATTCCACAATTCATAAAAAACAGTTATATAATACTCAAGCGAAATAAATGGTGATCGTGAAGATTTATATATAGAAAATTAGAAATGTACGAAAGTGATTACACTCGAGAATGACAATCGTACGTCAGTCAACAGTTGTTCAGTGAACGTAAGAACGACGTTCCAAATTCAGTGGAGTTATTAAAGTGTGTTGATGATCCTGATCAAGAAACAAAAAATTATTAATTTTCGTTTGCCAAAAATATCGTTACATAAATTTGATGGGAGCAAAAAGATTTGGCTCAAATTTAGAGAATCTTCCAAAGAATGACCATAATTTATCAACAACGGATATTAAAAAGTATTTTTATTTGGAGGGATGTCTGGATCGAACCGTAATTTCAAGTAGCATGATCGAGCTATAATTGAAATTCGATTGCACGAACTCTTTAATTTAAAGCCGGTTAAATCTGAATCGTCATATCCTCTCGTTGTACACAAAGCGAATGTTGGATTTGAAATCTCGAACGGTTTGAGAATATGAAAAAATTTGATCAAAAACAAATTATGGTGAAGGCGGATTGGTGTTCCGAATAGTTTAAATGAACCATCGTATGATAAAATAAGTTCAAGTATGAAGCCAGTCAAGCCGAGTCATAGTATTAAGAGGCAAACAAGGCTATTTGTTATTGGCATGAAAAATTTATGTAATATGTATTGTTTAATTGTACGACTTTTTTAAAAAAGTTGCGTCAAAAAAAACGGATTCGAGCATAGAGCAAATTTGGAAATTGCACAATATGTAATACGAGACACAACCAATATAAATTGCAATGTTGCAATTTGAAACAAAGTTTACAAATGAATGTGGTCGGATGAACCAAAGTCAAATTTCTGCCAAATAACATAAACTATACATGTGTGCGAAAATCCATGACAAACATGATTTTTTATGATAGCCTTGGTACTTTAAAAGCGGTGATACATGTACAGAGTTTGCCTTTAAGGCAAAAAAATTTACCTTATACAAAATTGGGAAATTTTCAATTTAAAATTGTTGCCTATAAGGCGATTCAAGATTGCCGAATTTTAACCAATCAGCGCGCATAATTCAAAAGTCCCATATATAAACATGGTTTTTTATGATGAACTTAGTATGCTCTTTAATACAAAAATGCCAAATGGTCGGTCCCTGGGGTCGGTTATATCAATAACAAGCAGTAAATGCAACAGTTGTTGCACGAAACGTTAATGAACAATTTTCTATTTGGCTGTCGTGTATTCTTCTTTTGTTAAGTAAATAAAAGTCAACTTGCAAATCAGTGTCGTTAAAGTTTTATTATACATTATTTAATTTTTTAAAGTTTTTCATAAATTAGCATACTGGGATTTACAGCTGTATGAGGAAAGATCGTCGTGAACCTCCCAATATCCATTTGGTTTCTTTTTGTAGCTTTTATAGTGTTTTGAAGCCATTTCATATTGAATTATACCTTTAATCCTGTAATTTTGATCGGGTTGTTACTTCGTTTTGAATTGATTTCAATTCAATTTTATATGCTTGACTGACATCAAGTGGCTGATTATCGACTACTACAATCCCAAATTTTGCGACTATTCGTTTTTTGCAAGTTTTTTTTTATTGCACGTTGGACAACTTAAATTTGGATCGAAAATTCTGCTTTGAAATCTTTTGAGTTCTGTAAAACAAAATTGTTGTAGTTCTGTTGCAGTTGTTGTAGCTCTGTAGAAAAAACAAAACAACTGTTGCAGTTATTGCTTGTTATTCATTTGACCGACCTCAGAAATCAACCATTTGGCATTTTTGTTGCCAAAACTATAAAACTTTTATGAGGAATTTTTTCGGCTATACTTAGAGGATTATTAAATCTAAATTATTTAATTAAAAAAATTATTTTTTTATTTTTAAATTGGGCAAATTTGGAAAAACTATCGCGAACTCAACTCGATAAATTTCAGAAAAACGCAGCTTATTGTGTTACACAATTTTATTTGTATTCGCCTAATTGTACTCTATTTTTTTACCTAATAGTAACATTTAGGGAAATAAATAACCAATGCATATATAGAGCGTATACGTATATATGAGAAAATTTGTTATTTTTTTGTTAAGTATTTGACAGGCATTCGGATGGAGCCTTTGCATACAGCAGGTTTAGAATTAGCAAGAATGGATGCAAATTAGTAGTGAATTACCGCTACTAAAGGATTTAAAGTTTTGGAGGTGTATTGTGCTCTAAGATACATTCAGGATGGAGTTGCATGGTTTTGTGCAAAAGCAAGCAAGCTGCATTGTTGATACAAATTATGGTCACAGGACCAATTATGATCCTTTGGATCATAATTGGTCCTGTGACCTGTGCTTTGGGTGGAAATGCTAGTTCGCCACAAATTTTGGTTTGTTCTTAATAATACCAGATCGTGCAAAACAATTAATAGGGGAATTGTCTAGACATATAATCAAATCCTGTCGGTTATTGTATAGTGTAGCATATGAATTTGCATTTTTATATGCTATACACGATAAAGGTTTTTCATTAAAAATTCGTTTAAGATGCAAGACCGGATGCCTTCCTTTAGCTTGTTTAAAATGATTTTATATTCTTTTACGTAGTGAAAAAATGAAGAGGTCTTACTATGAATATAAGCACAGATCCAAAATAATCTTAACACTCGATTTCTAATGTCAAAAAATTAAAATTCTTTTGATAAAAATGTCTGGTCTAATAAAAAATCCCAAGTTTGAGCCTAAGGCTAAAAATTTAAAAATTGGGCTTGAAATGTTGCTTAATGCCTAAATAAAAAAGCTTACTGATTTGTGTTGGGCTAGAGTACTTGTATTTATATAGACCTAAAAATAAAAAAATAAAATTGTTTGAGTAAAAAATTGATTTTTGGTTCTCTGACCACCGTTTTTTGGTTCTCTCGTATTTACTTTATTTTTTTTTTATTTCGTTGCATTTTTCTATATAATGCGACCCCAAAAACATCTTCGATGTTAAAATTATTATTCCTGAAGAAAACTAACAAATGTCAACCCTTGCTGAAAATTTAACATTTATACATTTATTTGGATCTTTTAATTAATTCTTCGTTATTTTTTGTAAATGCTAAAGTTTTCAACATCATTCCAAAAATTGAAAAGCTGACCACTTCTGGTACACAGATTTCCACTAAATTTCCCAATACATGAAAAAGTTTTGAAGTATGAATTTTTGAAAAATGATCCGAACTAATTTTGTTTGATTATTACGAAAATCAGTTGTTTATGCATTGCTCGATCCAGACGAAAACTGCACGCTGATTTTAATCTTGGTACGATATGCTTATTATGATTACAAATGATTACAGTCTACATCCAAGTTTAATATCTTCAAAAATGGCTAAAATATGCATGTATTGCGATGCCTTCAAATTTAAAAATAAAACACCATATGTGCTGCGCGGGTGGAAAAGTGACAATACCAGAATTACATTCACCACCCGAACCATTATCAACGTTGGTATCAGATGACACAAGTCGATCGAACTATTTCTTGGCCAACATAGGCAAGTACAATTCATCTTTCTAAACGACATCCCATTACCAATGCCGCGACAACAAATTTCTTCCAACTTATTTCATGGGAAAATAAATGATAAATTATCGCTGCATTACAAACTTTATTCGATTAACACAACGAATTAAATGTTTAATTTTACAAATTTAAAATTAAAACAGACTTCGGTAAAACAGATTTGACGATGAAATTTAGTACTTAAATAAATCAACTTAAATTTACACTAGAAGGGAATGAATCCATTCATTTAGATCAGCTCAGCAAACGGGTAAGCCTATTGAAAACCAATAAATTATTTGTAACATCGAACACTTTACAACAACAGTTTTTTTAAGTTAATGCCATTCCGAACAAAATCATTCAGAATAATTTATAGTCGATAAAACTCGCAGTCGTAAAACGTGCATCTTATAACAAAGCAACTGATGTATAAAATAGAGTAAAAGTCAGTCACAATGCAGTAAAACCCAATAATATGGTAGTATATAATTCCAACAATGCCTTTGTAATAAGAAAATTGCATCATCTTTCATTTGTTGATCAAGAAGATTCAGTTTATGTACTAAAATAAAATCAAAAGTTGAATTTAGTACAGTACAAAAATATTGTGCTATAAAATTGTTTGGGTTTGTTTATTTGCTAAATTCGTATTAGAGCACCATCTATAAAACAATGGATGAACTTATTTTCAATTATTCCATTGCAAGGCAATTAGATATTAACGAACTATTTTCTACTAACTCGTTATTATAATATGTATATTAAACGTAGTGTGCAATAGTTTTAGCGATAAAAACTATAATATTAATAACATATTTTCCTAAATCAAAATAAGTGTTAATATTTGTTACCTACACTGTTTATACCGGAAGAGATCTCCAAATGATACACACTCGTACATTGTATATACTCCAAACACCGTAACGATTAGATACAAAAATTTCATATTTTCATGGCCGTGTATAAGAAACTAAAATTACACACCAATTTTAAATGATCGATCGATCATGCATTTGGATCAATAAATGAAAAAATTATAATATAAACAAATAAATTAGAAAAAGCAAATTTATTGTGATTGATCAATCGATCGATCGATTAAAGCTGTATAAAATTTAATTATAAATCTTACATGTACATACTCATATTATAGATAGGATACAGTTTGTATTCTAAGCTAAGGTACGATTAAGCATATATTTTTCAAATCGGATCGACATGCACACACACACACACACAAATTGAAGAATGATGATTTGCAGCTTCTCTTCTTTGTTGTTTTATTCGTTCGATCGATTTTTTATTTATTTGTCGTTTTCTTAGATACATATGTACACTCGCGACTCACATAATATATAGGTCGCGCACAGATGATCTTATTTATTGTTGTTGTAATAATTTATAATTATTTTTCGTGTTACACAAAAATTTTATTACAATTTATTCGTGAGCATATTTGACCGACATATTTATCTCATTTCACTTCTGTTACATTTCGGTTGCGTTTCTTTATATTTACTATAGTATACCTAAAATTTTGAGTATATTGCAAATAAAATAAATACGTAACCTAACATTATGCCCTATAACCTAAATAAGCGCGATGTCCAGTTCTAGAAGGGCATTTACTATCGCAACTTGGCTAAATATTATTAACTACTATAGAATCTGTTTTATACTTCCAGGATTTCTTATGTAAGAAGATTCGAGATCATTTTTTAATTTCTTTCCATAATTGTAATTTGATTAGAATAACTGTGAAAAGTTACATATTTAAAAAAAATAAAAACACTTTTTTATAATATGTTTTCGACTTCGAAATGTTCTTGGTAACGTAGAACGGCATTAACTCGTATAAATCTATTAGCAGCTTGTCCGCATCCAGGTCCCATAACCCCAAAAGTTAGGGATGGTATGAGGATCAAATACCAGATATGAGAATACACAGTAAATAAATGAAAAACTTGTTTCTTTAACCGTTTGAGTCCCACCCCCTCCCCCCTCTCTAAATGAGAGAAGAAGATGAAATGAATGAGATGAAAAGGCAATCTATTGAGACAAACCTATTGTAAAATGTACTATTTACAATAAAAGGAGCTGGGTGGTGTACTTGCTTCAGTAAATCTGAGCGCGCGACTTCGACAATCGGATCAGTTGTCTACTATGTTCGACATTCGATGAGATTTCTCGACATAAAATCTCAACGACGGATCGCGCTGCTTGGGACTCAAACGGTTAAATAATCCACTAATTTGAGTCACGTAGTTGGGATCTTGAAAGTTCTTATGATTTAAATCGACGTAAATAAGCGTTAGCTCAATAGATTTCTATTGGACAACCCCCTCGTTCAACAGGAATCTGAGGAATCACAGCCCTGCTTCGTCCTAAATTAACCTGAAAATTCCTATTGCACCATTAATCACTGTAAAATTGCATGAATTCGCATACAACGAACGGCTTTCATAATTGAGATCTTGTGGTATTGGCTAACAATTTCTTAATATCTTCAAAAGCTGTAGTTCTTGCCGCCCACTTCATTGGATCGCGCTGCTTCAGCTAATCTGTTACAATTGCAGCAGAGTAATTCGAAGTAAATTTTCTAGACCACTTTATACCCAAAAAAAGACCGGTTTTTATTTAAGTGTGCGTAAATAAAAGCGACTAAGCAACTGTCGATAATTTTCAAATGTAGGAAAAGTTATCAATAAATCATTCAAATTTTCCTAAATGCATCCTTCAGATCCAAATTCAAAATAAATCTGGTGTTATTAAGTCGACTGCACGCCAACACTTTTTAGTAAAGGTTTTAGCACACACCAAATTTAAATGATCGATCGATCAAAGCAAAGGTTGTTGGTGCTTAACAAATAACACATGAAAGTCATCAATCTTTAAATAAATGCTGAGGTACTGATTGTTAGCCCAACGTTTCCAAAAAGTTCATGCAGGGTTGGCAATAACTCGTATTAAATTTGTTTAAAAATTCATTACGTCATAGGACACTGTAGAAGCAATAAAACTCGCATGGGATAATGAAGAATTGCTTTATGCCTCCATCTCAAAAACCTTAGTTTATGTGAGTTTTGTAATCATGAACAATGTTCAATGGGATGTAGAACCCACTACGTGCTCATATTTGCTGATTACATGTAGATAAAAGTGAGTGGTATGAAATTGAAACTCACCCTACGTAAATGTAGCATCACCAGTGTGACAGCATCTTTATAAATCTTGTGGTCATCTTTGAACAATTTTGAATTTGTCATCAATTCAGTTCGTTCTCATGGTAATTATTTATCATTACTGGCATATTCCCGAAAATAGCAGAAATATGCCCCCAAGATATTTGATTTCATCATAAAACGGCCAAAATTTACCATTTCTTGAAAATGTATAGGGTTTCGTTTGATATTCTGAGGAACCCTGTATAATTCTGCAATAACGCATAGTGTCACAATCTTAAAGAAAAAACAAGGTTTGCAGAAGGTCATCCCAAGTCCAGACAGATCGCCATATAATAGATTTTATTTAATCCGACAACTTTTGAAAAATTTTATTTGTTTCTAAAACCAAATCCCTCAAATATATTGACCGCTTCTGAGCATTTCGGAGACCCTCTATGTACTCGTAAATAATTTATGATGTTCCGACTAAACTAAAATTGTTTACTGCCAGTAAAATCGAATTTCGAACAGATTTTTTGATAATTGAATTTACCTAAAATAAAAGTAAATGGTGGCCCGAGACTTCGCCCGTTCTCTAAAGTGTAAACTAATCTTCTCAGATTTATCAATCAGTGATTAGAAATATATTGCGATTGATATCACAATTTAGTTGACAAAAAATTGGCACACATCATTACTTTATGATATTATGGAAATCACAAGTAAAAATTTTTTTGAGGTTAAACACAAAAACAAAAAATATTTCGATAATGAAGATCCTTTTTTATTCGTGGAAAACCCTGCAATTGCAAATTTATTATCGAATTAATATTTTAAATAACATTTCCAACTATTTACACTTCCAAGAATAGTTTCGACCTTTGTAGGATTATTTCTAATCATCGAATATAAAGTTCGGTCTCTCCAAAAACCACTTTTCTCGACGTTTTCAAGTCCGGGATCCCAAAAACATCAAAAACAAGTTTGTACGTTAGTCTGAATGTCGGAATGGACGAATGCCGGTACCAATGATATCTCAAGAAAGGCTTATGCGATTCAAATTTTTTTTCATCAATTTTGTTTTATTTTTAATTCGGTGAATTGAAAAGCTCCTGGCATCTTTACCACAAGGAGGTTGGGTAGCTGAAATAGGAAATCTCCAAAAAACACCCAATATTACTTTAAATTATTTTGAAAGTGGGCGAGTATATCACAGAGAGAAAAGACGTAAGCAACATCATCACCACATCAAGCAATCCTTTCTACAGTTAGTTCAAATTTGTCTCATTATAACGGGTGATTTTTTTGTGGTTAGGATTTTCATGCATTAGTATTTGACAGATCACGCGGGATTTCAGACAAGGTGTCAAAGAGAAAGATGCTCAGTATGCTTTGACATTTCATAATGAATAGACTTACTAACGAGCAACGCTTGCAAATAATTGAATTATATTACAAAAATCAGTGTTCGGTTCGAAAAGTGTTTCGCGATTTACGTCCGATTTATGGTCTACATAATCGACCAAGTGAGCAAACAATTAATGCGATTGTGACCAAGTTTCGCACTCAGTTTACTTTATTGGACATTAAACCAACCACACGAATGCGTACAGTGCGTACAGAAGAGAATATTGCGTCTGTTTCTGAGAGTGTTGCTGAAGACCGTGAAATGTCGATTCGTCGCCGTTCGCAGCAATTGGGTTTGTGTTATTCGACGACATGGAAGATTTTACGCAAAGATCTTGGTGTAAAACCGTATAAAATACAGCTCCTGCAAGAACTGAAGCCGAACGATCTGCCACAACGTCGAATTTTCAGTGAATGGGCCCTAGAAAAGTTGGCAGAAAATCCGCTTTTTTATCGACAAATTTTGTTCAGCGGTGAGGCTCATTTCTGGTTGAATGGCTACGTAAATAAGCAAAATTGCCGCATTTGGAGTGAAGAGCAACCAGAAGCCGTTCAAGAACTGCCCATGCATCCCGAAAAATGCACTGTTTGGTGTGGTTTGTACGCTGGTGGAATCATTGGACCGTATTTTTTCAAAGATGCTGTTGGACGCAACGTTACGGTGAATGGCGATCGCTATCGTTCGATGCTAACAAACTTTTTGTTGCCAAAAATGGAAGAACTGAACTTAGTTGACATGTGGTTTCAACAAGATGGCGCTACATGCCACACAGCTCGCGATTCTATGGCCATTTTGAGGGAAAACTTCGGAGAACAATTCATCTCAAGAAATGGCCCGGTAAGTTGGCCACTCGAAATGCTCGAAAAAGTTGCCCAAAATTGGACTTTCCGAATGGACCACCTAAGACGCAGCCGCGGTCAACATTTAAATGAAATTATCTTCAAAAAGTAAATGTCATGGACCAATCTAACGTTTCAAATAAAGAACCGATGAGATTTTGCAAATTTTATGCGTTTTTTTTTAAAAAAAAGTTTTCAAGCTCTTAAAAAATCACCCTTTACAATAACCATGTGGCATATCATTTGAAAGGTCTTGGAAGAAGCAACAATTTTGTTATCCGTGCTTAAGTTTACAAATCCACTGTCTCGGCGCTGGTAGCTAATTTTTCAATTATTATAGAATATATATCAATGAAAGAAGAATGTCTTGAAAAATGTCACAAATGCAAGTATTTGTTTGTATTTGTTTATTTAAAAAGAAATTTGAGCCATTAGGCTCATTACATTTCCACGAGAGTGTACATATAAATTCAATATTTAATTTAATCACATATAAGATTATAGTAAACTTGTTTTTTAAGATTGTGACACTATGCGTTATTGCAGAACTACACAGGGTTCCTCAGAAGTGGAATATCAAACGAAACCCTAAACATTTTCATGAAATGGTAAATTTTGGCCGTTTTATGGTGAAATCAAATATCTTGGGGGCATATTTCTGGTATTTTCGGGAATATGCCAGTAATAATAAATATTCAGAAAATATTAGGAAATCATTCAGAGATTATTTCCGATATATACTAGTGTGTTCCGGAAGCGGTGTAAATTTCGAGAATTAGTGTTGTAATTTAAAATTTTATAGCAGTTTTTAAAATTTTATAGCAATTTTGTATTTTTCCCCCTATAATCTTATTCTAGTGTGTCTTATGGGGATTTTTTCTTTCCTATTTATCGCAGATTTCACGTTTATCTTTCCGCACCTACTTTGGATACGAAAAGATTTTCTTTTACAATACATGCAATATTTTTTTAATTTAATTCTTTTAATTTTTAATTAGACAAAAAAATTATAATTACATACAATTAATGCATGTTTGACATTTCTTAACCGTTTACAATCATGGTTTTCAATACTCAACTTAATCAAGAATTTGGGAAAAATTTATTCCTATGTGTACCAAAATAAACCATTGGAAAGATTTTTTAGAAAAAAAACTGCTATCAAAATTTTTTCCTAAATAGGAAAAAAAATCCTATTTCCTAAAGATACCAGAATCGACCCACAGGCTGATACACATCCACTGAGAAGAAAATTAAGTCGTGGTTTGATATTTCAGGTATTGAAATTTGATTGTAAAATGATATGCTATTGAGATTAGTTAATAATAAATCTAACAGAGAACTAGAATTAGTAGAGAAGTGGGTCGCGGCATTATTATTGAAAATTGTCAGGGAAAAATTAATGAGAAATTTAAAACTCTAGGATTGTTAGATAGTATATTGTGATTAAAATCTCCCATCATTAAATTAATGTTTTGATATCGGGGTGTCAGATTATTCAAAAGATTTTCGAATTCGCCAATGCAATTTATGCTTGGTGGTATATAAACAACCCCAAGAAGTAAAATGTGGTCAGCGTATTTGACTTCGAGAAAAAGTGACTCAATTTTTGATGAAACTGGAGATTGATAAATAACTTTCGACTTTATGTTCGAGTTTAAAAATATACAAACACAACCACCGACACGAGAATTACGATCATTTCGAAGTACTGAGAAACCAGAAAGTTGAATCGCTTGATTTGGTATGTGGTCTTTAAGCCACGTTTCCGACACACAAAAGTGATTAGTGATTACCGTTTGAAGTGCTAGCTTCCCTCGTCTCGGCGAAATAATTTATTATATGTCTATGGATCCAAGTTGAGATCCTTATTCATAAGAAAAACGTCGAAATCATATGACCTTTAAATTGTGTATATCTCTGAGTCCTGTTTCACCTGTACGAAGATGGATCCCTTTTTATTATAAGTTTTACCAAAAGCGACATCCTTTTTCATTTCCAAACATTTCTTAAACACTGCTCGTATTTCAAACGACAGATACTCGTTGACGTATATTCTTGAAGCCACTGGAAATCCCAGCTTCGCAGCAGTTAATTGGCTATTGCATTTGAAATAGCATCCAAAAAAATTACTTTTGTCAATTTTTGACGCAAATTTTGTAAGTGATGCAACATAGTACCATAGAAAAATAAGTTTAACATAGATTTCTCATTTGTATAAAACGAATTAAATTCCAATGTCTTGATTGTATTTGTAACTTTACGTGATGTTACGTTAATGACATTGGAATTTCATTTTTAGATCTCGTTTTATACAAATGAGAAATATATGGTAAACTGATTTTTCTATGATAGTACATACTAAAAACTACCGACGTGCTGGAAACAGTTGCATTTTTCTCATTCCAACATAATTACGACGTATATAGTTCGAAATGTCTTGGAAAAAGGAATCATTTGGTTGTCAGCGCTTTAGTTGGGAAATCCATCGTTTTGGCGCTATTAGATAATTATTGATTTATTATAGAATATATAAGTATGACATATCATTGCAAAGGTCTTGAAGAATATCGCAAATTCAGCTGAATCATGTTATAGTACACCAAACAAATTACCCATTGTGTCATACTGATAACAGATACAATTTTCTCATTCTGACATAATCATTTGGCGTATCGTTTTAAAGAAATTGGACGAAGTAAAAATATGGTTTTCAGCAATTTATTTCAGAAATCCGTATTATAGAATACGCATATCAGGTCACAATTTTAGGTTGCAGGGAACAGTCGCATTTTTTTCGTTGCCATATAATCATGTGACATATAGTGTGAAAAGTCTTTGCCACAATTTCGATATCAATCCTTTATTATTGAAAAGGTCTTAAAGAACACCACAATTTAGCTAAAGCGGTAACCCCAGCCGCCCCGGTGGCAAAGTGGTTAGCATGCTTGCTCCAGCGACCGGAGGTCCCGGGTTCGATTCCCGGTGGTGACAAGGAAAAAATTTCACGGCTGGTTTAGGATCAATGAATTAATCACTCATTATCCGAAATGAAAATATGATTATGAAACCTCATTTGAGGCGGCCAAATCCCTTGATGGGATATAATGCCAGAGAGAGAGAGAGAGGTAACCCAAAAGTAGCTAAGTACTAAAAATTACTACTATAGTGATGGACTGAGATACTTTTCCCCCGTTTCGATATAAGACAATTTCTTTTGACAATTTCAACTGTCTTAGATTGAGAGTATATTTTCATCAGTAATAAAATTCATTTTAACCAATTTTCTTAGTGGACATTTGTCATATTTTCCAATTTCCCATGCATGTTCCCGTTTGCATTTTTTCTCAATTTTCATTCCGAAGTTCTGATTAACTCGTGAGGTTCCAGCCCCTAGCACTTTTTCTTTGCAAATTGAATTAACGGCCTCACACGAATTACAGAACACTTTCCATCGATTTAATTTGTTAAATGAGAATTATAAAGCGCATGCGAGGAATGAAAACCCTGTTGTAAAGATTATGCATATAACGATAAAAATTGTAAAATTCATACTTTCACTGAATTATTATATGTAAATCCGTGCAGAACACAATCACTTATCAGCACTCTAATATAGAATTTCCAGAAAACTTTACATTCACTAAATAAAAATTGCTCTACAAAATTTTCCATTACCACAGTTCATTTTCCTATCTATCTGAAATGTATCCAATACTAATAGATCGCGCAAAGACCCCCCACACACAAATACATTTACATACATATATACAAAAAACCTACCTAATTATTTCGAAAATAGTAAAGATACGATAAAATCAGTGACTTGCAACAACAATTACATTTTTCTCGATCAAATATAACCTACCTATACGAACACACTATTTAACAAAAATAATTATTTTTGTCTATACCAACTTAACAACAATTAATTATTAATCAATTTATCATACCAGAAACAAAACCATATATTTACAATCCGCGAAATAAATAAGATCTTACCTTAGTATATGTACCACCACTAAACTAAAGCCATCATCATATAAAATAATTCAATACTACCATGATTAATTTGATTCATGTATGTATATTTTTTTAATAAAAAAAACCAACAACAAAATATAATCGAAAGGTATATAAAAGTTACATTAACGCTAAAATTCATTTTTTCTTGTACATATCTCTCTTTCAATGCGACGAGGCGATCGTTTCCGTAAATAAAATAAATTATTTTCCTTCATAAGATCGCGCGCATAATTCATCATCATAAACATACGTAGTACGATCGCCGTTTGATCATCAAAAGTGCATAAAAATAAAAATACCCGGTGAATATTATTGGTTTTAAAAAAAAAATATTAATGTTAAAAGACAATAATTAATTACTCAATTAATTTAAAAACAAGTGTGAAATTATTGCGTGCCTGTTTTGTGTGATCAGAATTATTTTTTCTTTTTTTTTTGTTTCAACGAAAGTGAAAACAAGGGAAAACTTTTAACAGTGGAATATTAAAATATGGATTTTAAGGTAAGTGTTATTGCATATTTTTTGCTATCCAGAAATCAAAAGTGTGATCAGAAAAATGAAAAACTTATGTGTAAAATATTTGCCTAATTTACACGTAACCTATATATATTTCCGATATTAAAATTTGTTCCAATGACCCCAATATATCAAATTGTACGATCAACATTAACATTAAAACACGAACATTACACAAAACAAATTCCTTCCAATTGATCTCTTTATATGGTCTCTAAAAAGGTTTTTATGTTGTTACTTTGCAAATAATAAATAAATCTTGGCATTTCTTTTAGCTGCAAGATTTTGACCTCTTTATCTTCTTTTGAGATTTACAGCAACAATATATATACATTAATAGAAGTTTTATTTTCGTATATATTCATAAATTTATTTCCTTATTCTTCGCCGTGAATTGTCTTCTTATTTTCTGCATTGTTACAAATAATCACTATTTCGCGATCTTTACAACTTCAATGAAATCGGCTATACGATCGCATGATCATATACAGTTTCAAAAAAATTAATATCTATTATAAATCATCAGAGATCGCAGACGTGCCATCGCTTATAATTGTGTGTATTAGATATTTAGATTCCAATGTGACATCCACACCTCATAATATTTTCTCCAAAATAATTCGCGTGGGTGTTTTTTTTTTCAATTGCTCGCGATCATTTTAATAATAAATAAAATTTATACACAATTGTTCCAATCATTAAAAAAAATGTTTGTTCAATGTTCATATATATGACATGAAATGTAACGGAACTTTATAAGATTTATATGTTTATGCTTTTATAGTTTGATCAATTATATATTAGTACGAGTACATAGGCATTTTTTGCTTGCTGCTCCTACGACAAAAGAAATTTGATCTACTTTTAAATTATAGTCTTTTGTTTTGCTGATGAACTATTCAACTGTGAATTGTATGTACAACTAAAATTAATTTTTAGAATTATTGAAACATCCGTATTCAGCATATTTTAGATATTACTGCGATTAAACGATAAACTTTCATTTTCTGTCACGGATTTAATAGTAAATTGAATGCAAAACTATTTAAATTTTTTAATGACGTTTCGATCGCTGTAAACCTTAATCAGGGATGAAAAACACGTTTAATTATACAGTACTTAAAAAATGCGTCGCATCTTTCGGAAAGTGCATGCTATAATTTTCTTTTTCATATTCTAAGCTCTGTTGTGGTTTGCAGAATTGTACAAAGATAAAAAATGCGCATCTGTAATCTAAAATCGCGCCCATTCCAAAATATATAAACTTTTTTATGATCAATTACAAACGGCAAGATGTTGAATCTTTCATTGCACTATAGAATTTCCAAAATCCGAGAACCAGTCCAGAGTTATAGCTTTTGAAATACGATTTTAATTAGAAAAAGCTTCATCGCGAAATGTAAAGGTGCAACTGTATTTCATTTCAAGTTTAATATCAGAAACAGTTATTGAAGTAAATTAATTTTTTTCCCCGACACAAAAAACAATACGAATTAATATTCAGTAAAAACTATCAGCTCTATCAGTAACAGTTAGCTATCAGAAAAGAAAATAATGCCAAATAATCATAACGTTAATAATGAAGAACAAACGGAGTCCATTTAATTAAGCGATTATGTTTTCGATTAGCTACCACGTTCAAGAAGCACGTGTTTTGATTGGCGAAATGTTCAATTCCGAATCAAACATACAGCTTATAACAAAAAAACCTCAATTCGAGTAAACATCTCGCATCAGAAAATTTTGTTACAATTATTTGTGTAATTTCCGTTAGAAACTGGCTTGCACACACTTGCTTCCTACACAAGCTCAATAGCGTCCACTAGGTGTGGATATGGGAGAGAAATTTCAAGGCAACTCGAAATGTACTCGTGATCTCCGGATAGCACACAAACTTTCAATGTGATTGGATAAATCTTAGACAACTGAGAATCGGGCTACGTTTTGTCTGCTTGAGCACGTTTATTAGTTGCACTTAAGACCATTTTCGCAATTAATTTTACTTAAGGCGGCTTTAAGGTTGCGTTTCTTTCCTTATTTTCCATTTAATGAGATTAGCAAAGATTCCATTTTTGCCAAACCAATCAGTTGTAATTCATAGTTGAACGGTAAGTGTGTGAGATTTTCGGTTGTTGGCACATGATTCCTTGATTACGTTTAAGCGCTTCTTTTTGGGCTCCATGTTCATACACTGAGATGATATTCAGGAAATTTTGTTGAGTATGTCCAAAACAAATGTTTAGGTTTGTATAAAATAATGTTGTTTACATGTTTCAGTAATGCGACGATTAAAATAACACCATAAAACTCCAGAGAAGCTCAAGAAGCAGGCTTTAATTGTTTCACTCAAGACTGCACAAACTAAACTATATATGTAGTGATCGTCAAGTTGTCACAATAAACTGTCCTACTTTGACAGCCTAAGAAACATTCTGTTATGCAGTGAACGCAACCCGTGTAATAAACTATTGCCTTAACAAGCGAACACTTAAAAGCTTAAGTTGGATGCTGTTTGTACCAACTACAATCACCAACATTTGATAGGCTTCTCGTCACGAATAAACAACTGACTAAAATTTTGGTGGTTGCACCGCTCCCTTAAGTGGTCCAAACGAAGCACAACTTAAGCCCTTAAGTTTTTGGTGGTTGAGGTTTATATAATAAAGTTTGAGGTATATGCCAAGGCCAACTGGATTATTACAATAAAAAAAATGGGATGTCTGTATGTTGTGACCAACACCCAACTTTTTTTTACATGAATGTACTTAAATCGCGAACACGCTGTACTTGAATACTACGGTGACTAAAAGATAACTAAAGGTTTTCCTGATTCCAGCATTTAATTCTCATGAAGCTTACTTCAAAGTTCTATACAACATTTTCACATCGACTTCCGTATTTTTGATAGCGTGTCCTTTGATTGGTTCTCGTTAGCTATGGAGAAACAAAACCACAACCATGTTGTAGTTGACGTTTTCTTCTAAACTAACAAAAAAAATTTGGTCTCGAAAACAAATTTTTCTAAAAATAAAACGAAAACTTAGCCGAATTTTGGAAAATATCGTAGTTTTTATGAAAAATCGTTATTTCCGCTTAACTATTAGAAAATCACTAGGAATTTTTTCTTCCAAATAACGTCTTACTATATTTTCGTAAATTCTTTCATTTTCAAAATATTTACAAAAGACGATTAAAGTACCTATAAAAAAGTTTTTTTATGAAAATTCGTCATATTTTTGGAAAATTACTTGGACCACTTTTGTTGCAAATTTAATTTAAAATCATTCTGTTGTTATATAATCGATTTTTCGCCAATGCTTTCAGTAGTTCGCACACAATAATTCAATAATTTTGGCCCATTGTTATACCACTCATCGACGCCACATCATTAACCCATTCACCTACTCACCTACTCACACAAATATACAGTATACCACCTGCACATTGCAAGCTCCATGTCAACCTGTACATTGACGTGGACGGTAGGACGGTGCTGAATTCTGTACTCCATCAGAGGGTCTTAGTTGTATTTATTAACATCACCGATCGTAATCGATGGCGAAAATTCGATTTGCATCTAGCCTCTGATGGGATTCGAACCCAGTACCTCCAGGCCCAAGAGCCGAAGCTTTAACCACTGCACCACTTGTCCGGTAGCACAAGTCGGGCTGTCGCCGATGTTGTATGCCTTTAATATTATTTATATTTGCAAATAAACGTCAAGAAACGACAAAGCCATATAGGAGGAAGCGGCGAGAATGTAATTGCAAAATATTACATCAAACTATAATTAAATTGTAATTTAAATTGTTATTGTAATTTTTATTTTATAACTAACTTAAAAGTAGTGTATCCTATGTGGCACGTCCCTCCCATCTAGAGTAAAGCAACAAGCATCAATTATACTTCTCTCCCGAACTTTTGGGATAACAAGGTTCATAAAAAAATTATCAGATTAGAAAACGATGTATTTCCGTTTTATTATCTATGTAGGATATTCATTTTCGGATGGCGGTGGGCCAAACCAATCTGCGATACTTTTATTTGAGCCATTTCCTCGCTAGTGAAAGAACGCCCTTAATCGAACCAAATTTGGCGTCAAATTTTGCATTATTAAGAAAAATAAGCATCTACAAATTATATAGGATAAATTCGCCTGAATGTCTTCCCAATTCTCATAAGATATAACTACTACTGATTTGATTCGAAAGAATGTGTGCGTGTTTTAAGATGCATACATTGAGGCGAATTTCATAAAAACATCTCTCACATAAAAACTTTATATATTCATAATAGCACATTGATGTAAGAAACATTAGCAAGTTATGTGTTGAAACTTGCGGTCATATTATGCGGTAACAAAATTGTTGGTCTTTAAAAAGTAATCGGCTTCGTCTACCCAGATACAATATGTCGGCTACTTTCATGGTACCAGAATTGCAATTTACATTCGAGTGGTGTGGGGGAGTGAATAATTAGACACATGGGTTGAACATCTCTTATGTTTCTGTCCTTCTTACTTCCTTCATAGATCACATTATTTTGGCTCACGTTTCCTCTGTGAGAATCAGTTGAAGAAACAAAAAATACCATAAATTTTGGAATTCATCAGAAAAAAATCCGTTTTCAGGATTAAGCGGTGTCATGTCGTGTAGATGACAAAATAATCCTTTTTCTCACACAAGGAGAAAAATACCCAGACAGATTAGCAGGTTAGCCAAAATTAGTTAGATCGCTCCATGTTTGCCGTGCTTGCATGTCCGTAACTTTAAGCGTATACTGTCACATATGGTGTATGGACCAAGCAATAAATTTATCCTTAGAACTCCTGCGATATCGAAATGCGTTCCTAAGTAGTTGAACTAAGACCAAAACATAAATTTAAATATCAAGCGCCACTTAGCCTACAGGTCAGTATATCTAATCGACTGTATGAACAAGTGAATCATAAGGGCGTAGCTTAAGGGACTATAAAATTCAACGCTATTTCGTCTGTACAGCATAAGAATATATTAAAATCGATCAAATTCGCCGGTCGCGTGCAATCCACACTGGTTACAAACTAAACAAGCAGAAGACAAGATATCAAGTATCGTACAAATATCGAAGAGATGCTGCTAAATGACGCTGTACGAGAGCCACAAATGTTGACATACAAATCATTCCATTATTGGCCGAAGAAATCGAAGTGTGTTCTGCTGCTCATGCGGCAATCAGACGGACGCAGAAATAGTTTAAAATGTAAAGTGAAGCATCTACAAAACTCCACGATGGCATCTACCTACATATTAATCTTAGACGGTATTGTTTCCTTTTCCCATTATCAACCTAAGTGGATATCCTCGAAATAGGTAGTAGGACGAAAGTGTATTGGCAAGTAAGAGAGGATGCATAAGTAATTAGGACTATTGTTCGCAGCATCTAGGAGCAACATTAAAAATATGAATCAAATATGGTTTTTCTAGTTTTTTTTCGGTCAGTTTAATCAGCCAAGTTTATCTCCTTATGTTTAGAACGTGGCATGGTGCTCAACATCCAACAATCGGTGGTTATGTGGAAACTATACAGGCGGATAAATATTGTATCACTCGAAGAATTTTGCCTTATTTTAAAAAACATTAACATGAGGGCGAAAACAATTTAACCGACAATTATATTAACTGGCTGGATATGCGCGTCTTCACAATTTGCAATTCACATAGAAATTAAGCTCGCTGACCAAATACTGGATTCAAAAACCAATTAGACACAACTTTCAAAATTCACTATACTATACGATGTACAGGGACATGAAATCCATTGGATAATCAATCCTTTATTTAAAAACAAAAAAAAACTAATTACTACGTGATTAGGTTTTTTTATAAATTTTTAAATATCAACTAGCTACATGTTGTTATTGACACTTCCGGTCCGAAATTCGAAATTTAATTAACCCAGTAGGGTTTAGGACTCACTAGTGTGATAAAGTAATTCTCTCTAATGTTGAACAGCGCTAGTTGCGGATTCATTTTGAAAGGTTTTTGGACAAATTTAATTTTAAAGATTAAGTAAATTAAAATCGATGAATTTCTAGAGAAGCATAGTGATAGCCAACGTGGTTTTAGAAGTAAATTTTCACTCTTGTGCTGGACTTTTTGTTGATATTAAAAAGATATGGACGAGCACAGTCTTCTTTTTGTTAAGTTTTCCAATATTTGGTTCAGAGCTAACATGAATAATTGGTTTGAATCGCATCTATCCAATCGAAGTCATATTGTTAAAGTCAATGAAACTAAAGGCAAGTTTTGTAATCTTACTTGGAAATTACAAGTTATAGTAAAGTAAAGAAAGCTATTAATTAATGTTTACGGAATCTATACTTTCAAGAAAAGGGTCCCTAAAAAATTAATTCCAGGCTTGAATATGCTTGATCATGTTGGAGTTGGTGCCGTTTATCAACTTTTTAAATTCTCGGTTCTGTATAGGAATATGAGATTCGTGTCATTTGTCTTCAAACTTATCGTTTTTCTAGTTAACCGTTATTTTCGAGCTTGGAAGATTTACCTTCCCAACAGCTCGATATATGTATGTATTCAAAGTCTTACGTTTATTTCATATATGAAGAGTGGACATAGATCTATGAGATTGCCCGTTATAATTTTAGAAATAATGGTCAATTTTTATTTGTGGTTCCTTATTTTGCCTATATATGAGCTTTTTAAAACATACTTTTTGGTAAGCGCCCCAACGTTTTTTAAGCAACTACCTATTATTATTCGAAAACAAATTAATTCAAAAACATTTTTAATTTTCGATTTATCAAGATTGGAATTGTAATGACGTGATAATTTATTGGATAATTTAGTTCTAAAATATTTAAATTTCAATTCTAATCGATCGAAAAATTCTACGCCAAATGATAAGTTTTTTTGTTTTTACGGCGATTAAATATGAATATTTTTTACTGTCGCTAGGTGGCTAAATAATGAATGTGTCCAAGATTAGTGATATTAATTTATTATAATATGCAATGTTTTTAAAAGCAAAAATTAAGAAATTAGATTATAAATTTTATGCATAAGAGCAATATAAAAATAATTAAATAATAATTAAATTAATGGAACGAAGTTTGGGTATTCAAATTTATTAAAGATGCAAACCAGTTTAGACACATTATCTGAGCATTTAAACATCGACAACAAAACGAAGGCTATCGTATTCCTATAGTAGACAAAAGAAGAAAAAAGAAAAATGTATAAAATGTTCACTATTCTTTTCTCTTTTGTTTCTCGATTGCTATAGGAAAACGATGGCCGTCGAAAATGAACGTTGAATTCAATAGCCTTACTTTTCTCCTAGAAGGAGCATAATAAAAAAAAATAAGTAGAGCATTTAATTAGCCTAAAGTTTTCCAATTGTTTTAAATCGTTTTTTGATATGGGTTCTGCTAACTTTTTCTAAAGCTAGCAGAACCCGCGTTTTAGTTGGAAGGGATGGAGCCCAAAAAAATTGAATAGAGCATTTATGGGTTCTGCTAGCTTAAGGAACGTCAAATATAATTCCCTGGAAACTTGAATATCAGTGGCACTGTATTGGCTTTCCGAATGGGCAATATTTTTATATCATTTTTGTTTGAAATATACTTTTCTCGCCTACTGATGGAATCATTTTGGTATAAATATTTATACGAAACAAAAGGTTCGTTTCTTTCGCAAAGCCGAAAAAGAATACAGCAACAATTGCATTGTATAAAGCCGAATTGGCTTTAATGTAGGCCAAAAAATGTTTAGGCTTAGGGGAAATAAAACCATTTTTTGGCTATGGTGTTTACCGCAAGGCGGTTATTTTTTCTATTTTAGTCGAAGGGTTGTCATCTCGTTGTAATTTGGCATTTGTTATTTGACAGAAAAATAACGAATTTAATTTGTTCTATTTCATAAAATAAAAAAAACTAAAATAAATATTAATAAAATGAAAAATTAAATTATATTAAAAAAATTAAAACCTAAAGTTGTTGTTTTCAGATTCAAAAGATAAGCTAAGGGGGATTTATGTAAACAACGCAGCTAAAGCTAACTGGGAAATTATTTTTCCCAATAAAATTTTTATGTAACATAAGTTTCCCATTCCACTTTGTTTTCTAAAATATTTGCACCAAATTGGTACCATCAGTAGACCAGATATCGAACAAAAATGATATGAAGATATTTTTTCCAATTCAATATTCCGAAGGAAAGCCAGAATAAAGCCACAGGTGAGAAATCGGTGAAAGCAACAAGTTAAACAGTTTTGAAAAAGATAATTGATACGATAATTTGTACATGCATTATTTAATCTTTAATAAGACATCTCCGTGCCTTATAAAATGGATATAACATTCAAATGTGCCATCAGTTTAAATTATGTTTCTGTCAACTCAGGGAATATCAATCATGGGGAATCTTAAGTAATACCAATTTCCAGAGCTTTAGCGTTATTTGTTTAAAATAATATTTTGCTTATATTTTAGCAAATGCTTCAAAACTGATAAAAATCTTAAGTTTTTTTTTGGAAAAAATCCTTGTAAGCTACTGGGAGAAGATTTTACTGTTGTTCGACCTACTTAGGTTTAATTTTTCAAGACATTTGATTTCATTGTGAACGGAACGAAAGTGAATTTTGATCGCTCTATTGAATTCTCTTCCAAATTGAATCATCTAATGCAATTAGAACAAGAACACATTCCGCATTCATACATACATTATATTTATATGCATAATTACAAGCAAATGTGTAACAATGACGTGTACACGTTAAACCATTGGCATTGAAAGTCGCATATTTTTCTTAAGAAAAAAGAAACCGCACACCACACACAAATTTTTATTGGTACTGGTTAATAATTGTATGTATAACAATTATTAACAAAAATTCTAGTGAAAAACTATAAAATTGATTAAACAAGTATAAGTGTATTGGATTAATCTCCATTGTATATTAAAAAGCTACGAGATAAATCATTCAATAATTTATTTATGAATTAACTATATAAATATTATTATATTCGAGATAAAATTAAGACTTTGAGTTTGAATATTTTTTGAGTATTTTTTTTTCTCGTCATATTTTACGAGCAAATATGAAACGGAACACATAGTCATCAAATTTTGAAATACAGCTGAATGAATTGTGCATTAAATAGAATAACATCTCAGACACAGATTAGTGAAAACTGGAAATAATATCATTTATTATAATATTTTTATGTGAGTCGACTATGTACATATATATTTACTTTTGATTGATTGCTATACATGCTAGGTAAACCAGATAAACACAGTAATTTTATTATAACCTAATTTCCTAAGCACATTATCACATAACGATAAAATTGACATCATGCAATATCGCAACATTATGTCGTTCGTCATGGTACTGGAATTGCTTGAATATCTTGCAATCATCCAATTAATTATATAATAATATAATTATCTTACATGCGTAAGAAAGTAATTAAACGGTTATTTAATTATGATTATGTACGTAGAAAAGCTCGTAGAATAATAAATGTGTTTAGAAAAACTCAAGATGTGCTAGAAATAGTTAAATTGGCCAAACAACAAATTAATTTTATTTTTGATATATTCGATTTGGCTTTCATTCGATATATCACACATTATACATAAAATAAGATAAAGAATAACTTGCAATTTCATTTTTGTGCCAAATTAATATACAAGCATAATTAATTACTAAGGTCAAAAGTTGTACGATATGATCTCAGTAATGAAAGTAATAAAAAAATTTCTCTTACAGTGTCTCTGCGTATATAATTGGTTCGTTGACTGTATATAAAGTATGTATACTATTTCGGAAGAATTTTTGATCCGAAATCGATTGGTCGATAAACTATACTATAATAGGACTGTAATATATATATACACTGATCATAAATCATTGAAATAAGACATTGAACTTCTTATAAACCTCAACCATAATTTTCGATAATTATACTCAGTAGTGTACTGATCAATGACAAAGTTTTTTTTTCTTAATTTTGTTTCAATTTATTTTTGGTACATGATTAGTAGACGAATGATTTATTGATGGTATTTTATATTTTTAATGGCATTGGTCTTAGAAAAGGAGCGGTGGTCTCTGTACTTATTACGCGTGACTCAGATGAAATTTTCTTTATAGAAACTAAAACCATAATTTCTAGTGACTAGTTTTTTATTTTGCAGACTTTTTGAAATTGCAAGAATGATTTATGTGCCTCTTGTCTATAAAAAGATTGATCGTAAGCGTGGAAAGTGTTCTAGAAAATGAAAAACTAAAAGCTTTTCTAAATTCCAATCAATTATAAAAAAATAAAAATTTCGAACTACTAACATAAATCCATATAAATTATATATGTACAAAAAAAAACTGGAAACTATACATATAATTTATTACCGACATGACCGCAACACAGTAACTTTTCTTTGAACAACGAAATCCACGTACCACTAGCAGAAATGAATAAGAAAAAAAAATCTATCGACAAAACACGTTTTCGCGATTTTAATTGTGCAGATAAAAAGAATGAATTTAACAAAACACAACAGCGGAATGGCAACGCGATAGATAAATTTTTGATAAGGAAATGATTAATGATCTGACCAATCAGGTAAATCATGATTAGAATTTATTTAAGATCAAATCATATATCGTATACATAAATATGTGTCCAGAATACGTATGAAATGGAAACTCAGGGCTACGAACATACATAATATATGTTTCCATTCCAGAGTCGACTAACCTAGCTAAAGTCGTAAAATTTTATAATAAATGAGGTTAGGTACATGATAAATCATACATACATATATATATAATAATATAATATTACATTCACTCATTTTCTAATCTCAAAATTCAACTTTCATTTTTAGCCTTAAAAATTACAATTTACAATTATAAAGTCGTTTAACAAAATAATCAATAAAATTGCATTATTTGCAAATCGCAATTCCTCTTAATAACGATATATTTTTTTTTTTTTTGTTATATTGCAGATAACATTGCTAATTTTATGCATAATCATCGGCATAGCAACATCACTGCCGTCACCGGGAAGAAATGGATTACTTCGAACCCCTAAAGTGTATAATGCAGTAATTACGACAGATGACAATTTAGCACCGAGTCGAGCATTTCCACTTATTCAACCATATATTCATGAGCAGCCGATTGCATTTTCATCATTTAATGGCATTACTAGTTTTGGCCATCCATTAAGTGGTTTTTATGATTATTCCAATTATCACGGTAATTTGAGGTATCCTGATGGACCAAACGGACAAGACCCAAATGAATCGAAATTCCAAATTAAATCACGAAACAAAGAGGTGAGTTATTCTATTTATTCTAAAGGCGCCGCAATTTTATAGGTCGGGGACGAGCAATTCATTGCACGTCATTTATTTGCATTACTAGTTCCTCTTACCATATTGGTTCTTCACCATTGGTATCCTTCAACCTTAGTATGACAAAATTCAAATCCTTTTCTTATCTCTTAATGCAGTCAACGCCAACCGGAATTTAAAACCAGCCTTCTAAAAACAAAATATCTAATAAAGCATTCTAAATTATTGCTGAAGTAGAGCATAAAGCTCTAGGCAACCCTTAAAATTATATTTTATCCTGTAATGAATATAAATGCCACTATTTCAGGCAAAATTACTGGTTTGGCGTTGAGTCATTGGCTATTATAGGCTTTGGACAATTTTAATCTTTAAGGGCGTACAATACTATGGATCTCAATGTTTGGTTGTATAACTTATATACTCCGTTTATAGATGTCCGATATAATAGCTAAGAAACTTTTGAGCCTGTCTGATCCCTTGCGATGTTAAAATTTTAGATAATTTAAAATTCCTTGACCATTTCTTTTTAAGCAATTACAACCCCATGTTTTTTGTGAGAATTTTCCCTTAATAAATGATTGGGAAATTTCTTGAGTCCGATGTTAGTAGGCCCCAGTAATCTAATGCTAATGTCAAATTATTTGTTTTAGGTCCGTCGGTTTACCATGCAGATGCATGGCGGGGAAGGAAGAATGTATATTCTCAATTTAATCCTGATATTATTTGATACGGTCAAGATATGTAAGTGCAAGGATGTGTCCCAAAACTTCCAAGAGCAAGATTTCCACTAATGTTGAACTGACAGATTGTAATTAATCCTAACCAATACCATACGTTTTAGCCAATAATCGTTGACAGATGAAGAAAGCTTTATTGGTGGTATACGAGATGTGGGTGTTCCCGTCAGGTTTTATTAAATGTAATCCCTCATAGCAAAATTGAAGGTAGTGATGAATATTTTTCAATTCATTGAGTAGTTAGTTCATCAACAGCAGCTATGGAAGAGGTGAAAGGATTTCTTTAGTTGGGAGAGTTTGCAAAGTTCGAACAAATTTGCAGCTCAGCGGTTTCCTACAAGGGTGGAAATGGTGGGGACATGCATGCTTCTGATTGACTAAAATATGAAAACTTATTAATGTCCTCGTTGATCTCCTGATTATGCAGTGGAGGAAGAGTCTTTGAAATAATCAATTCACCATTTCGTCCACCTTGATTGATATTGCGATTATTCCTCTGGAAATAAATTGGTTTATGGAAAGATGTGGGGCGCTGGACTGGTTCGTTTTGCTGTTATAGACTGGCCTTTTCATCTTGTAAGAAATTCCAACAATGTTTTTATTTTTGGTCCAAGGCTCTGGAGTAAGTGCGAGTTTGTATAAATGCATTGGTAAAGAGGAGGCTGAAATTAGAATTGGCTGCCTTCGATCTATGTAGTTTAATCTGAATGCCACTCGCCATGTTGATTTGTTGGATCGTTTAATTCTACTGGACCTTGTTCTGAATGCATTGAAGAAGTGTGTTTTCGCCTCAATGCGGACAGCCCAAGATTTCTTGACCTGTTTATCTGTGACCACTGTCAACCTATTATCCAATGTATCTTTCACTCCCCGTATCCTGGATTCTTGTTTTAGACGACCAGGCGAAAAGTTGTACTCTTGTTCGTGCTCAAAATGCGTCTTGTCGTTGGCAAATGGGTTGTTGAAATCTGGAGGTCCTGTCTCGGGAATTCGTTGCACAGGCTCTCTGTCGCTTCTTTGGCGTTTTCTCGAACTTTTGAAAAACCGTACCCTTACCTATTTTTCCTGTTTCTTTGATAGGTTTTCGTTTGTTTATTTGTTTATTTTTCGACGAATTTTAATAAAAACTCTCGATTTTTATGAATCTTCCGTCAACTTTCCGAATTCCAATTCGCGGCGAAGTTTAAAAACTTATACCAAGTTACAAAAAAAGCACAAACAGAGAGTAAAATCGTTCATATATAGGCCAGGCCACTTTACTGCGTCCGCTAATTAGTTATAAGTTGGACTTAACGGCCCCAGTAGAGACGCTTGGGTACAGTAAAATTCACAGCGCATAATTTGCTTGTGTGTATTTGTGAGGGTAGAACTAACGAGTCTTTAACTTCTCATGATTTTTTTATCAATCTGCTGGATATTCAGAGTTCCTCTAGCTAGACCCAAAATATTATTTTCGCGTTAAACGGTCTTAAAAAGATACAGACTGCCTAAATGGGTTTATTTATTCGCATTTTAGATTTCTGATGTTGGAACCTATGTCATCTTTATATAATTGTTCTTTAACCATTCAATTTTAGGTATCTTGAGTTACAGATCGGATCTTGAGAGATCGTCTTCGGTTAAGTTCACCATGTAGCACAAAACCATATGTGAAATTTTGAATGTACCATAACGTTTTACTTTGTAAATCCATTTTTCTTCCTTAAAGTCAGATTTTCTGGATTGTGTCATCGTTAAACACGATGCTAAAATTTGGCCCAAATTTTGCTAAAATTTTGCTCCGACAGTCCTGATATGTATTTGCCTGTTGTGTAACAGCTCATTTGAACAGGCGCAGGGTCAGATTTATACCCAAAGCTAATAAGTCTATCCGAAGACTTTTCGTCATCGGCTTTTTGAAAATTGTCTGAAACTGTCATTGGGATTTTTGAAACAACCGTTGCCAGCTTTATTAGGGACCATCTTTTGTAATTAACACCCCTCAGTAACACGCAGCATGCGTAAATATTTGATACCTTCTTTTACGGGAGGTTCCACAAAGGGACCGCCTGATATCCCTCCATTCACTAACATGTCTGTCGCAAATTTGAAATCGACAACTCTCTTGAAGATTGGATTGAGATGATGCTCAAGTTTACCAAATTCTGTTCACAGAGAATGTACTCTCCCATTGATGTGGCCCTTGGGTTTTGACTAACTTATAGTTTACTTACAGCTATCTGTGTTTATCTTTCAGAATTATGCTAATGATCTCGTTTTCCCAGCTAAGGCCTTATATCACCGAATGTAACCTAGGTGTAGTTAAATATGGGTTTTCCTTAAAGAAAGAAGGCTTAATTTTTAACTGATTTATTTAATTTGGTTATATAACAATAACAAATACTATTTTGTTTTAGGAGCCTTCAATTCCAGCACAAAACGAAGAAGTTGGTAGTATAACAACCCCTAAATCTTATGATAATTTAGAAGAAGGAACATTATCAAATAAACAAGGTGGTTCCGAATCTGCAGTGAAGGAAAATTCTAATGAATTCCAATTACAACAACAAGAACAACAGCAAACGCAGCAACAACAGCAACAACAACAGCAGCAGCAACAACAGCAACAACAACAGCAACAACAACAGCAACAACTACAACCAGAAGCGGAGCAACCACCACCAAATGCCGATAAATCACCAATACCATTAAACGAATTCGGTTTACCACCAAGTCTAGTACCATTTTCATCATATGGCCAACCAATTCCAAGTCATATAAACAATCCGTACAATTTACAACCATATCAATACCAATCATACCCATTAATTTACGATTCATATAATGGTTACCAAGGAAATCCATTACTTCCTCCATTCACATTCTATCCACCATCGGGTGGATCACAAGGAACACCATTCGAGGATAATTACCAAAATGGACGATCATTGTCGCCACCATCTGTTGAACAATCGATACTTGGTATTGAAGCGAGAGACGATACTGGATCACAGTCACCCCGATCTAATAAACAGAATTTACCACCAGTGCAACCATTCCCCACCGGTGATGTGATAAATTATGCGAATAAAAATAAAAGTATTCCAGATGTTCCACCCCCGCCAGTGCCAACATCGCGAAAATCACAATAGTAATTATAGGAAACCATTAAGTGTTTCATTTTGTTAAATTATATAATTAATTATTTTTTTATATCTATTATTATTTATATATATTTTTATTATAACTTACTATTAATAATTAAAACTAATAATAAAATATCATAATTCTTTCAATACACCATAAACAGTCATGGTCGTAATTAAGTCGCTTTAGCTGGTGGTTTCGGTAGTTGGACTTGTCGTTGTACTTGTACGAGTTAAATCTGGTGTTCCAAACACATAGGTTTTGAAATGAAATCCTTTACCATATTGCCCTTGCACGTCAATCTTGACCCAATCGAAACCAAGACCACCAGAGTTAAAACTTGGTTTTCCACCGGTACCATCCGTTATTTGATCGTATATGTGAATACATGTAATTTTAATTGGTTCTACTGCATCAATGTATATCTAGAAAAATGTATGGTGCAAATTTAACTCTCAAAAACAATTAGCCTAGTATACAATGAGTCACCAACCTCAATAGTTCCATTAAGTGTACTCGATCCATCATTATTAATTACCGTATTATCGATATACAACATTTTGTCGTGCTCATTACACGTCCCAATAAATAAATCATTTCCCGGCAATACAATTTTCTTTGATTTTCCTCGACCACTCGGTTTTACTGTCGTTACAGTGGGCACCACCACTACCGGTCGTTTTATGTCAAATAAATTTGTCGTATCCACTTTTGCCTCGATATCACGTTTTATAATATTATGATATTTCTGCTCTATTACAAAACCAAAACATGTTCGATTGATTAGAAATATTTGAACAAATGTAACAAATAGAATTATAAAAAAAAATTTCATTTTGCTCGCGCCGTATTAACAAATTTGTACAACAAGAAAAATATGTCCACAAGAATAATTTTATTATGATACTAAATCGCCAAACTCTTTGCTTTACAATTCGTTGTCTTATCAAAAACAAATATAACTGACCTTTTCAATAAAAAAAATTAACCTCAATGAATAAGAGAAGAAAAAAGATTGAACAGAATAAGAAAATTCGTCGTCAAAGTAGTAATACCGTGTGCGAGAATACGTTTGTATATAGGGTGTTAATGAAACCGTAGTAATATGTGCAGTAGTAGAAGATGCTACTTAGGACAGCTATAGGTAGTCTGAAAACTCGGCGGTGTTACAAACATTATGTAGCATGATTTTATGTACACCCTGTATGTAAACAAAATAATATGAAGTGCTCAGTTGCTATACATTTGACTCAAAATCGGTGGAATTTTTCTTCACATAAATTATTTAAATTGAGCGGAAATTTCATATCGCGCCATTGAATCAAGTGATACACGTTTTCAGTAGCAAATACTGGTAGTATATAATACATATGTGAACACTACGTGCATATAGGGTGTTCTGGACAGTTCGTAAAAAAATCAATGACTGTAAAAAAAACTGTGTCACACATATTTTTTGTAATTTTGGTTGGCTTTATCTATCTCACTGTGGAGTTGGCATTTTAATTTATTCTTCACAGATGTCAGTAAACGTACCGTATAAAGAATGTTGCAAATTGGAGGTGAATCATGATTTTGAATCTGCTTTGGCCAGTGAGTCACAATTCTCATTTTAATCATGTCACAATAACGTGAAGGAACATTTCAACACAGTCATTCTAAGATTGGTAAAAGAAAATTAATTCTTGATCAACCGGAGGTGGCCTGAACATTTATCAACTAATTAACAATCATATTTTTACTAAATCAGCATAAAGTATTAAAAGCACAAAATGTGGTCGCCAGCTGCTCTTAAACACGACGCAAAATTAACCTAAACAACAAGAACATCTTATATCATATATAGCCCCGCGCCTAATTCCGAGTAAAACATTTTTACGGCACACTTGGACCTATGTGCTGGCCCGTTGTGGTGCCACTACATTTATTTACTCACTCGGAATTACATATTCATATACCGTGACGGTAAGCTACGGAAAGGCGCCTTCCAAATGAGCCGAAACCGAAAAAATCCCGTCAAAGCCACTCAAAAGTTAAGATAATGTTGACTGTTTTCTTTGATTACCTCGGTGTTGTGCACTCGGAATTCTTGTCAGAAGGTCAGACGGTAAATCAAGAACATTATCTGGGCGTTAGTCGGCATTTGAGAGAGCAAATTCGTTGAAAAAGACCAGGTTTGTGGAAAGACCCCTCACGAATTTTGCACCACGTCGGTGCGTTGACGTGACAAGGCTATCATTGTGAACGAATTTCGGGCCAAAAACTCAACAAATATCATCGAACAACCACTTTCTCTTTATTTTTCGACACTTTTATTCATTATAAAAATAGCGAAACACACTTGAAATGAATTGGCAAAATAGAGCACTGTCGAACAAATTAAATGACAGATCGCGCTCAAACTTCACGTCAAGATAGAAGACAGTTGTGCCAACTTACCGACAAAAACAATTTTTACAATGCCTTAAAATGACCAATTCCCGTTACTTTTATGATAGCATGTACATTTTGGTCTCGCTTTTAATGTTAATCGACGATTGCCACTACCAGTAAAAGAGAATAATATGGAAAGAAAGGAGCACAAGTAGTTATGAAATGGAAGGTGGGATTCCAATACAAACTGTGTTACATAAAGAAACAATTCGAAAAAAATCTTGTTAAGAAGAATCGGAGTCGTAAAAAAACTTGGGAACGACCCACATCATATAGCCGAGGGTAAAATACCACGACACAAAAAAAGTTCAAAATTAACTAATCGAACTGTACCATAAATGAACCGCGACAAACCGATAATTTTAAACGAAAAAATTGTGCTTTCATACCCGGATATCTTTTACATGATACGTATACCCAAATTTGTGCCATTCTTGAACGGAATAGGCCTGGCCACTTGTCCAACCTGACTTATGATTATCGTGGGTTTGAATTTATTAGCAAGTTTAGCGGAAAATCTAATCGACACATCGCTCAATGTAAAACATCGTACAAAGACAGATTGTGAAATTCGAGAACATTGTTTATTACTTCGTAAATTATAACGTTGAAAACCCTTTTCATGCGCAACGCGTAAATAATGCAATTTCGATCTTTAAGAAGCTTTTGCCGATCTGGTTTCGCCCACACTTGGGGACTTCGCTGGGGCCATGTTTATCAAATAATCTTCGTAACGCGTAATCTGAACCATGCAATGACATATATTGACCAAATACGACATAATGAGGGGAATAATGTAAAGTACCATATACAGCGTTCCGTAACGTGGCTGCAATTACTTGCAAATTTTTACCCACTGATTATGGTCACGATCATTCACATAAGCTCGTACACTGGCAATTAAAGTTCTATTAAGTCGTTCAGAAGCTCGCACCTCGGAGAATATAAAGGCGTGCAAATGTTCGATACACCATACTTAATTCGACGTAATTACTTCGGGTACCGAGAACTATTTAGAAAAATATTTCATCTTCTAAAAATCGACATAGCAGGTTTTACCACGATGAATTTTGAATAACGATCCAGAATGTTAACAATATACGAATTTCCACGGTTGGAAAAAAAATCAACGAATACCTTTTGAAAGGGACTTGCTGAAGTAACTGGAGCTCCTATTGCTGGTCTGGTCGAATAATTAACTGCTTCGTTCAGTTTACATTTAGTGTAGCCGGCAACGTATTGTTTAACTTGTTTTGCCATCTGTGGCCAGTAAAATTGATGCTGAAGGCGCTGAAGTGGAGGAGTGTGAGCTTGTTCAACGAGTGACTGTGTCAATGAATTCGGAATAACTAATTTTCAATTCGAAATATCGGTATCCAAATATTTAAAATCGAAAGAAGAGGATATTAACAGTTTATCATTCTGGATTCTAAAATTATGCATACAATGACCTATAACTGACGAATTTTCTCAATTTGATCCACATACTCGGGATCTTGAAACGCACTCGAATTTTGGTACGAATGATGCTTTTATACTGGGTACGAAAAAGATACTAAAAGCATTCATCGATTTATTCGATCTCTCAGTAGACATCTCTGAACCTTCAAACTGTTAGACGGCAGCGTAGGATTCCAGCTTGGTAACCGTGTAATTTCGCTGCGCCGTTTTGAGCTTATGGGAATAAAACTCAATGGGACCGCTCCACTCCCTTGGCGCCCAACTGAAGTAATACACTACCGACCCCAGCGGCACTGGCATTACACTGAATACAGAAGGGCTTCGTATAATCAGGATGAATCAATACTGGGGCTATTGACAAGGCAGTTTTGAACGTTGAATCAGCTGCTGACGACCAACGAAATTTGGTGTTTTTCCCGATAAGGTCGATGAGAGGAGAAGCAAATGATTCAAAATTTGGGGGTATATTTGCATTTTGCAAAATTTTCCATACTGTAAGTATATATCTTTAACTCTCCCCCCCCCCCCTCCCCACTCCCCGTTATTAAACTTGATCTTACAGAAAAATAATTTTCAATTTACTAATATAAAGAACAAGGCGGTAAATTCGTATCAAACCGTAGAAACAATTTTGCTTCATTCGAGTTTTGAGAAAAATTACCATGCGTTTAGGATCGTAAAACCAGTCAGAATAACCAATAAAATCCAATTTACAAACCAAATTACTTCGAAAACTCAAAATTATGATCAACCGTCGTCAATCATCGTCAAGTGGCGAAAAATGGCAAATTTTATTTAGGTTTTTCATTTTCCAGAATCCATAAATCTTTCCAATAGAAATAGAAAAATTTCACCAAACTAGAAATAGAAAAATTTCACCAAATTTTTCAGAATTTTATCCTAGTCGATTGAGAAATGATTAATTCTACCTAGATACGCGAATATTCAGCTCAACTCATACCATTTATCTGAACGCCTATTTTGATCCAGAATTGGGAGACGAAACCACAAATTTGTGTATACGTATACGACGTATAATACACAATTTTGAATTAGTGTGCTGTCATTTGTTACGCATGTATGTGTGTTGTTTTTGTGACCATAGGCACCAAAATTTATCGAACCGGGTGGGATCGGTTCAAATTTTTGGTGCTTCCACTCCTGTTTTGTGACATTTTCCCATGGTATCTAGATGGGGACAAATTTGTTCGGACGTAACGCCACACCATTCGCAATGTTTTTATTTTAGGTTCATAATTTTATATTTTGTAAATTAACAAATTTGTTTGTTACTAATACAAAAACACATATATTGTACACTATTGCGTTCCGGTAATTCTTCTCTCCTGTTATTATTTTTGGATCAAAATAGGCGTACTGATTGGCTCTAAGCATATTTGTTAAAAGCAAATTAGATCATAAAATGTACTAGTTTTGGAGAAATAGAAATTAATTTTTTTTATCAAACTGAGTTGCATCCAAATTGGTTGTGAAAATGCTTAGATCCATTCAAAATTGTTATTTTCCAGAAGTACATACACACCTATAGAATCAATGTCCTCCCTTGTGGGTGGAAGTTGGTAGCGATCTTTTACTAAACTATACCTGGCTCTTAAACTGGTAATTTCAATTTAAAACACTTATCGTTTGTGCAGTTCATCCTTGCCCACAGTCGATTGGAGTGTCCTCGCGACCGTGTAGTCGTTGTGACACTGTCTCGTTAGTTGAGAGATAATTCCTTTACGTTCGCGATTCTTTGTTGAATTGAAGCTAGATAATACTTATCTAGCGAAAATGTTTCTAGGTTTTAATGAAATTTTATCTAAATTTACCGCTGGAGATTTTGTTATTTATTTTCGAATTATGTTCCACTGTTCTTCCTCGCTGTGGGATAGTGGTTGGTCTCCGATATAATATAATATAATATTCGGGTAACTTGATTGCCCAATGCTTAATGAACGAAATATCGAAAATGGCTGACATCTGGCGGAATATTTGCGAACTAGAGCGATAGGCGATTGACTTCTCAAAAAACTAGTTTTAATGTAATATAAACTTCATAGATGACTATAATTCGACTGGATATTGTGTAAAATGTTCAATTAGTTGATTTGTACACTAATTAAGTAATGAAATAATAATAAAATGATGAAATGAGGCTATTTCTCATATAAACAAATATCACCTTTTGCCCTCATAGGAAGTGGCGCTAACTAGGCGGTGATTGAAAGGCCAATACCAGAAAGAAATGGAACAAAAATATCTGTCGAATACGAGGGTGTAACTCTGTCGTTGGATTGACAACTGCCTTTACTAAGCAGATAAAAGGAACAAAAACAAACTGTGCATAACAAAACAAGCCAAAGATTTTTTTTTGTTAGTTGTACTCTCTCTCCCTTTCTCTCTCTAAATTTTAATTAAATCTAGCAAAATACAAGTTCATTTATTAGAATTGATAATAGCTGCAATCCATGTAATATATGCTCCAACACGTGTATAAATCCCCGGTATCGTAGTATCCAATTGAAGATCTTCATTCTGACAAAAAACCAATAAAAATATTTAATAATTAATTCACAATTTCTTACACTATATGTGAAGTCTGCAACTTACTTCCGAAGTGGCCATTGATTTTAATCCAATAATTGTATTTTTGGAATCAATTTCGACAAACAAAGGGCCACCAATATCACCGGCACATGTATCACCAATTTCATCCCAGGCACAAAATTCATTTTCGACCGAAATTTCACTCTGTTTCCGAGTGAATAATATGCGACAATCTTGTGGTGAAATTGGTGATACGGGTTCGGTTGTTACCCGTCGTTCCCGTGTATTGCGACGAAACGAGCGATATTTACAAAAATGTAAAAATAATTCTCGGTAATTGTAGCCATGATCGGTGGGCAAACAAATTGGTCGGATATAATCTAAATAATTAACAGAAATTTTATCTAAAGTATATCACAACACAACATTATACATAAATTTTTTATCTATTTTTATTGATTTTGCGATAACGTATGATCATTAAATTGTTTTTAAATTTGAAATCTTATCTTTATTAAATATTAATTTGTTTTACCTGTAACATTTATTTTATGCGCTAATTTAATAATCGCAATGTCTTTATGCCGATGGAGAAACACTTCTTCGATGGATACTTTAACCGGGTTTAGTAAGCTGGTTGTATTATGATCAGATATATCAAGTGTCATTTTGTCACCAAGCCGAACCGCAGATCTGTATATATGAAAAATGTGTACGCATATACAACATGTTGGTCGTAAATAAATTTTAGCTCTTATCATAATTTCAACAATGGTAATGTTATGTCAGACTTACACAATCCAAAATGGATGAGAATTGTGAATACTCGAAATAGTTGTTAAGACATAATTTGGATGGATTAGTACACCCTTACTTAAGGTCTTGCGTACCCGTAATTTTGAATTATCCAAGTATTTTGGTGGTGTATGCTCAATAACAGCAATCCATGGATGATTCTCATTTTTTCGGATACCACATCCTGGATAACTTAAATCAGTTTTTTTTGCACTAGATGAAAATTTAGAATTAATTGGCACTACCGAAGAAGTTTGGTTTAAAACAGGTTTTAATGTAGTTTTAAATGGTACACGAGTCGATACGGCTGCTAATTTTGCAGTAGTCAGAGTTATACCAGTTGAATTACTTGTTTCATCCGTAGTATGTCCCTTACCCGTATTTTTACTACGATAAACTGTTGGCTGAGTTGTTTTTGTTGCTGTTGTTGTTATTGTTGTGGTAGCATTTTTGGGTGCCGCAGTTACAAACAAATTTTCAGCCAAAAATATAAAGTTTACCACCGAAATTATAATTAAAATTTTCATTTTTATTAATTAAACCACTTTAGTTCGCGCCCGAATTAGTACTGATTACTACGACAAAACTTTCTAACGTTTGTCGTGTATAATTAATACATGTGTTTACAAAACGATAAGATAAGCAGGCAATATTATTAGAGGAAGGCAAACTCGAGAGACGAGCTTTTATACTGATAATAATCGTTTATGTGTATTATGCGTTTTGTCTTGATTCTTAATTTTAGCCATATAAACATTAACACATGCCAAACTAAAATTAATTATAGATTTTCAAAATACATTCTATAAATAATACAGATTTTATATACCAGTATTAAGAATTAGAATATCAGGTAACGCACCACATATCATTTATTAGAATTTATTATAGGCATTTGATCAGATGTGAATTATAACGCGCTATATACATTACAAATTATGTGTAGTTTATATTCTGAAAAGGTTAAATGCGGCCTTTGTACGTCTGCTGGTTGGTTAAAAGGTGGAAAATGACCAAAACATGTTTTAAATTTAAAAATAAACATCGTTACAATCCAACTTACTTTATTTTAATTCTCTTCCTGGTCGTCTTTGTTTACACACATACAAAATAAAATATAAAACTGATAACAAAAAGATGCATACATTTTATCCCTTAAAACAGTTTATAAAGAAAAGTTCAAGGTGGATCAATTTTCTTGTATATGCTGATACATAGGGTACAACTAAATTATATCAGGTGTTCATATTTATTAAAACACCACGCTCTAATTAATATTCAATTAAAATGCATTTATTTATTTAAAAAATTTTAATGTATGCGGTAGTTATGAAATACGCGACCTTGATATTGAATACGTTTAATTTACTTTCGTAGGTGTACCCTGTATAATTTTGCAGTTTATATTTCAACCACCAAAAATTCATACATTTATGCAGCGTTTCTCTCCTTCGTCTCGATCTTAGAGATCTAGTCTATTCTCCAATTACAAAATAAGCAAACAAATAAAACCAAAATGACGATCGTCATTCTGGTATAAATACGTCTTTCATTCAAATTACAGTTACTACACTTTTGGATTTGGTTAAAGTAAATCGATCGATATAAGCAAAATATTTACGACAATCTTAAAGGTAAGTATAATATTGTTTGATACTAATGAACTTAATATTAATATTAATTATACATTTTAGATGAAATACTCGATTGCACTTTTGGGTTTCTTTGCCGCATTAGCCCTGGTAAGCGGTGCTATATCCCCAATTATTCCAGCAACAACATATATTCGGACGCCTGCCTACGATTCAGCTGTAATACAATCCGACCGCTTTGGTGGAAATTTTGCCTACAGTACTGTTGAGGGACAGGCGTATCATGCCATAACGCCAGTGATCAGTAATGTTGTTCGACCGGTTGCCGTACAATATCAATATAATACTGTACCACTAACATATCCAGCTACATCATTATATGTACAACCGCAAATTTTATCATCATATCCAGCATTTACAATCGCCGGACAAGAACCCATTGCAGCAGATGGAACTGCCGCCAATGTAGATTCATCAAATGACAAACAACGTGAACTGGAAAATAACGAATCCGTTACTATTGAGGCAGCAAATTAATAATTTACATGGAACAAATTTTAATGAAACAGTTTTAAATCTTCGGTCAGTCATTAGAATAAAGATTTTGTAATTAAAAATAATGTTTTATGGTGCAAATCAGCTACAATTAAATGTATGTAAAGTTAAATTTACATCAATACTAGTTCTCAAGAAATTCACTCCACAACACAATAAGCAAAATGCATTCATTATTGTTTCGCCAACTTTAATAGAAATCCGATACTCATGATCAACTTGATGAATAAAATTATTACTACATTCCCGTGGTTGCAAATAGTGCGTTTTGTTGTAAAATATAATACAAAAACTCTTGCTTCATTAATAACATATTGTGAATGCACTATGTGCGTTATAAAGTATATAGTTGCCTAGTTTGTACGTCCTTGATAATTGTAATCTGACACCAAGACCCAATCATTGAAGGCAATAGGAAGGAAGATCTTCATGCTAGAGGATGCTCTAGATGCCTACTAAATGAATTAAAAAAATTTGGCCAATGCAAAATGACACGTTAAAAACATTTAGCCCAGAAGTAACTTTTTATCTGGTTACCACCCCTAAGTACCAAATCTCATATTCACTTGTAAAGAAGTGAACAAGCGCCCAGCATTTGCTCATTCAAGAACTTCGTACACTACACGTTAGAATTCCATTCCAACCTAATCAACAAAGTCTCATCATAATAAGTTAAAAGTTAGAATTCTAGCCAGCTAGATTTCCGAACTTTGCTCAAAATATATGTTACAATTATAATATAAACCTGAGAACCAAAAAAATTCACCATTAATGGTTAGGAAATCTTATACATCGTGTCTCAACCAATTAATTTATCAATAATTCACAGTTTGCGGGGAAGAGGTTTTACTTCGCTAAATAATAAATTGCGCTGTTAAGGTTTAAATCCAAATTTTAATACTGGCTGTTACGTTTTGTTATTTTATAAATCAAATTAAAGTGAATTATTGAAACATTGCCAATGTTTCTTTATTTTATTTTTATTTTTGTTCAGTTACTTTACAACTATTCTCGGTTTTTTAAAATCAATACCAAAGGATTCTGATAAAGGCACTCTCACACTGAATACTATTATCATTTGATTAGTTTTAGCTTTAAATTGTTACTGACTTAAAAATCACTCCATTCCTCTTGCTCAGTTGAGTGATAAGCCTATAAAATTTTGGTGATTGTAGCACTAACCGAAGTGGTGCAATCAGCGTGTAACTTAAACTCTTAAGTCTGACTGGTTGAGGCAATACTCAAACTGCTTAACGATCTAAGGTTATATGTCTGTAATGGTGTAAAGGCCACCGTTAAAGATAGAGTAGTCATAAATTACGGAGGTGATCTATCATAATCCATATATACTAATTCCTGGTGGTAAAGATTTTAAATTTTCGAGAATTAGCCGATTTTATATATATTTTATTTTTCTTTAGTCTTTTAAGATTCGAGCATCAAAACGGGTTATTATGAGACTTTATATTATTAGTGATATTTCAACATGAATTTACAAAGCAATCGAAATAGCAGTTGACGTTCATGATGCCAAATTTAAAATTGAGAGATACACTTGTGATCATATAGGTTAGAATATCATTAGCAATATCCTCCAGTTTCGAAGAAAATCAACAGTCGTCCAGAATTACAAACTAATATCACTCACCTCGTGATGAACGAAATTGAGAAACGATGGCCGAGACCCGCAAGATGGGCTTTGGTTGAAACGTTTGTCTTTATTATGGTTAATATGATGCTTCTCTGGAGGACCACAGACCCATGTTTATACATAGAAGGAGGTTTCGGTTTGTTTTATCTCCAACAACGGTCTGATAGTCGAGTTAATTCTCCATTTGTCTTATATTATTTTTGGGCACTTATTCTGAACTATTTATATAGGGTTTTCCAATAGGAATGATATGATTTTTAAGTGACGTTTCGGCCATTTGTAATATGTCATGATCTGCCATTTTTTGTTTCATTGTATTCAGTAATGTTTACAATTTCATCATGGAGAGATATACGCAAGAACAACGTTTACAATTTATTCAGTTTTATTATCAAAATAATCTTTCTTCAATTGCAACCTTTCGTGCGCTTTTGCCATTTTTTAGTCGTAATAATCGTCCAAGTGTGCTCGCTATTCGTCGAATTGTTGAAAATTTTGAATAATGTTCAAGTGCCAATAAGACAGAGAAACGCTCGAAGTAATGCAAATATTACTGCCGTTCAGGCAAGTGTTGCTGAAGACCGCAATTTTTCGATTCCAAGACGTTCTCAAGAATTGGGCCTGTCTCAAACCACAACCTGGCGGATTTTTAGAAAGGATTTGGGTTTGCATCCGTATAAAATTTTTCTCACTCAAGAACTGAAGCCATTGGACCACTGTAAACGTCGTGAATTTGCTGATTTTGCCTTGGAACATCTTCTCCTATGAGGCTCACTTTCATCTGAGTGGTGCGGTAAATAAACAAAACTGTCGATTCCGGTGCGAAGAAAATCCACAAATTATTCATGAAAAACCATTACATTCACCTAAATTGACAGTTTGGTGTGGTTTTTGGTCATGTGAAATCATCGGTTCGTATTTTTTTCGAAATGAAGCTGGTAACACCGTTACGGTCAATGGAGATCGGTATAGATCGATGATAACCAACTTTTTATGGCCGAAATTGGAAGAAGTTGATCTTGACAACATTTGGTTTCAACAAGACGGGGCTACGTGCCACACAGCAAGTGCAACAATTGAATTATTGCAAGAAAAGTTTGGAGATTCGATTATTTCAAGAAATTGTGATATTAAAAGGCCTCCAAGAAGTTGTGATTTAACATCATTAGACTATTTCTTGTGGGGTTATTTGAAGTCATTATTCTTTAGCAATAAACCAAACTCTCTTCAAGCTTTACAAGTCAATATTGAACGTGCTATTCATGACATACTTACTTTGATTTAGTGGAAAAAGTGCTCGAAAATTGGGTTCATCGAATTCGTTCCTGCAGAAGAATCGTGGAGGGAATTTGAATGACAATTTATTCAGAACTTAATTGTATCGATTGTACTTGACATTATATCACTCTTATTGGAAAACCTTGTAGTTTCTAGATATGTTTCTTTAACATTTTTAAACGTAATTTGTAATTATCTTTGAGACAAGCAAGTTTTATAATGCACACAAACTTTCTGCTAATTTTCATAATACATCACATACTTTATTTTGGCGTAACGAGGTATATTTAAATCCGCCGTTTGTTGAAATGCCTACATAGTCGTTTTTTGTAAGTCTGGTATACGTAAGTCATCTACGCATTGCCAATCTATATAGTATACTGATATGGAATATATGGGTTGATCCATCAGCTCCGCACGCTGACAAATGATATATCCCTTTTCCGGGCTGATTTGTTTTTCTTCAATATAAGTCCACCACGCACAAATGCGTTTGTAAAAAATGACTGGTTGTAATGTCTTCCGGATTTTAACGGATCTTAGTTAAATCGGAATTCTTTTTGAATAAAGCATTATAAATTGATAACATATTAGTTATTTTATTATAATAATAGTTATATACCTACCATAGTGTTGTTTTTCGGACGAAAACGATTTAAGTGGAATGCACAAATGTATATATTGGCCCAACATACATATAAAAATAAATTTTTGACAAGATTTTCTTTCGCCACCCACACAATTGTGATGGCAGGCCGGAAAAGGGATATAAAATAAATAAGTTCAAAAATTTGTTATGTGAAAACTCTTTGCGAGCTGCTAAGACCATATATTTTTATTATAATAAATTTCATGTTTTAATTTTAGTTGAGTGTTAAACAGACATTTTGAATCTGGCCTAACCGTCTGAGGCTCTGCACCACTTTAAGAAAAGATATATGTAGATGGATTAATGAGTTTATTTTACAGTCCTGACCCTTTGGCCCGTGAAATTTTCAGCTGATTTTATTTCTCTTTACGTTTCTCCTTAAGAAATGAAGAAATTATCGAAATAATGGTACTTTGTGGTCTGGTTTCTTGAGATGATTAGTCAAAGGCAATGCAGTAGCGGCTCCGAATCCAAATGTATTGATTTAATTTTTTGGTACGCCTGACTCAGTCCCTTCATACAGGAATAAATCGTACGCCGCTCCTGATTTTCCACAAAGTACGTAGACTTTATTTAATTCCCCAAGGATTTGGTTCTCCTTTCATATGTTGTTTGATAAAGGGCCTACCTTAGAAAGGAACAGTATGCCCATCTTCGCATACGGATGACGACGAAATGAAGGAACTTTGTAAAACCAATCTGCACCATTTTTAGATTATTGAATCGGTTGCTCGTCATGCTATCTCAAAAAATTCAATCCCAAGAACTTTACCAAAATACAATCAGATTCTGGGATGTTTGAAACACCTCATTGCTATCTGTAACCCAAATAACTGGATCATTTCCGATGTGTTGATGTTTTTTGTACATGCTTATCATATTTTGTTCTCCATACAAGTTTGTGAAAAAAAACATTTTGAAATGGTTTAAGGCACTGTTGAAACTTCGCCTTGATTTACTTTTTTAGTGACCTATAGCCTAATAAAATCAGTGAGATGACAATTCAATTGCTACACGAACGCGTAATTTGGGTGAATCAATTTTATGTTGGAGTTCAATTACACACAGAGACATTATAGGATTCCAGTTGCTACAGCGAATCAAGACAATATCTGTCCACAGATAAAAACGAAATATGCTAACGTTACCAAATGGATCAGATCATTGAATTATGGCTGGGATATATTTGTTTTTGATATACATATGTAATTAATGATATTATTGAAAAACAACAGTTTTTTTATTCTTAAAGAAATTATTAATTGTGGATTTAATGTCCTTTGAAGGTCAATTACCCCTCTTTTCATTAACGCACAGTGCACACACACCACCAACCACCACCCCACCCATTCATACAATTACAGTATACCGTACCTACCACCTTACCTTGCACTGCACATTGCAAGCTCCATGTCAACCTGTACGCACTGAATTCTGCACTGCAACAGAGGGGCTTTAGTTGTGTTTATTAACATCATCCGATCGTAATAGATGACGAAAATTCGCTTTGCATCCTCTCTGCCTCTGCTGGGATTCGAACCAAGTACCTCTCGGTCCAAGTGCCGGAGCTTTAACCAATGCACCACTTGTCCGATACAAATCCGGTAAGCGCCGAGTTTTAAATAGAAAGACGGTATGGGCCAATGGCATATATGCCAGTAGTTGTAACGTACTAATGTATCTTGTGCAAAATATAAAAGGCAAAACACGACGACCATATTACAGTGTGTTTATAATGGTATGTACTTCAAATTTGGTTAATTTGTAAATAACGGTTTTAATCCGATATCGGTCCGCTACATAAAAGAAACCAAGTTCAAACTGTAAAACCATTATGAATTTATACATATGAATTTCAATGCTAACATTTCGGCGAAACGTAAGATATTTTTTAAAAGAATTACCCGAAGGAAAATTTATTCAAGATTTGCAACTTGCAACTAAATAATCCCCAAAACACAAGTAAATAAACAAGCCAGTGTCCAGCATCAATCCTAAATAACATTACCACACTAAAAATACGTTTTACATTTTTTATTAATCTGTGTTGTGATTATTACATGAACTTCAAAAATTGAAGAAGATGGCAAATCTCATAGAACATAAATCATCTACAAAATTGTGGTACAGCCCCATGGATTTTTTTAATGGTGTTCTGCTTTTTCTTTGCGTTTCATCTCAGCCCATTTAGCAACATTTTCAGGACAATTAGCTATAATGAAAAAATTTGTGTAACATAACCCCCAATCACCATCATGGAAACTCAAAAAATACATACCCAACTTATGAATTTTGTAGAAGATTGGTGTGCAAAGCACTACTGAAATGGCATAGTACTTCCAGATCCATTGATTTTGGAAATAAAATTTATATGGAAATTGGGCCAATTTCGCTGAAAACGTATAAGGGAATTTCATGGGGCGGGCAACTTTCTCCTCACTCATTTTGTCTATTTGTGGTTGTTTGGAACTGGAATTATCTGTAATGATGGAATATTGTAAATATAAATAAACCCATTTTAAAATAACTAAGAAATCAAATTTTATTACATAATTTTCGATTTTTACTTACCAAACTTGCCGATGAAATTGACGTCTGAAAAGTATTACAATTTTTTTGGTGTTGTTAGATGTAGATGTAGTAAACAGCAAGTCAGCAAATTGCTTTCTTAAAGGCGGTGCGCCTGTGGACTGTTAGCAAGTTGTTTTTACCATAACCTTTTCCGGCCCGTGGTCACAATTGTGTGGCTGGAATAGTGTACGCAAGGGGATCGTATCAAAAAAAAATTATTTTTATTAATTTTGGACTAACATACACATTTGTACATACGACATAAATCGTTTTCGCCCGAAAAATAACACTAATAATAAAATAATTAATATGTTACATAATTTATATGTTATCAAATTATAATGCTTTTTTCAAAAAGAATTCCGACTTAAAGAGGATTCTTTAAAATCCGGAATTTCTGGCCGGAAAAGGGATATGTTATATAATTTATATTTTACCAAATTATAATGTTTTTTTCAAAAATAATTCCGATTTAACTAAGATCCGTTAAAATTCGAAAGACATTACAACCTGTCATTTTTTACACACACATTTGTGTGGATTGGACTTAAATAAAAGCAAAAAAATTGTTTGTATAGCAGAAAAAGGGATATTAGGAGTTTTTAGAAATATCCTATAGTAACTTTTGAGTAGCTTGCTGACAAAAAATTACCAAATCTATTTCCGAACATGTAGAGTAACTTTAAGGGTAATTTACTTTTAGTAGCTTTTTCTGTCTATTTTGTATTAAATTAGTAGTGTCAGAAAAATTAAAGTACAAAAGTACAAAGTATAAACTATTAAACAAAATACAACAAAAATGTTTTTTTATTCCACAATTCAATTATGGTCGATTTAACCACATTACCAAAGGTTATTTTGCGATGATACTTTTATGTCAGATTCCTTATTTCTAAGTAACTTTAATATTATTATATTAGCTGGGGTTCTATGTTCTGATTAAACTTGTATCTTTGTATACTGTCGGTTTATCATACGATTGTGTTAACAGTGTTAGTTTTGTTATACATATTAAATTGGAAGTTTTCTTTTTTTAATTTTGATTTCCCCTTCCGTGTTAGGAAATCGTAGATTTCATGTTTCTAAAAAAAACAAAATTAAATATATGGTTGTGCTTTTAATTTTGAGTCAATTACTTTTGGATCATTATAATTAAAGTTATTGTGCTTGAAAGAAATTGAACTTTTCAATATGAATTTTCGGCTGTATTACTTGAAATGAACTTAATTAAAACTAAAAAAAATTTAATTGTACATGCAGTTTCAACAAAATGTATATCTTTTCTATAAGTAAAACTGCTTGTGACTATCTGTATCTGTACCACACACGTCGCATCTTTCGTCGTCTAGTTTCTCGCAGTTGCGACATAAAATTTTTGTCCTTGAGTTCGAAATGACAAAATAGAAATGAAAATAAAAAAATTTAAGGCCATTTTTGAGATGTAAGATTTTTGTTTAAATTTTATTTTCGAGAGAACGGAATAAAACAATACAAAAAAATTTGGTGTTTTAATGTAAAATAAGGGTTCCTTCGTCGTGATTCCTCGTTCCCTTCCCTTTCACAAACAAACTAACTAACAACAGTTTGTTCGTGAAGGGGAAGGAATGAGGAAAAAATCACGACGAAAGAACCAAAGTGTGGAAAGGTGGAATGGACGAAGAAGTGACGTATGAGTTCGACTTCACTATCAGAATCACAGTACATCAAAAATTATTTTATACTTCACGATTTTATCCATATAAAATTATTATTTTTATGAATATGTACCTGTAAAATTACAATTATGAAACGAAATCAGGAGGAAGAAATATAATTATTTTATTAGAAATAAAATGCATTCTAAACTTTTATATATTAGTAATAAAAAAATCTGACGAATACGAGAATCCGACTGAATTTTGACGTACTTTGACCTTGAATTGAGAACATCCCACTTTTTAGAAATCGTAGTGGAGTGAACACGTCATTTTGGTTAGGTAGATAATTTTGTTTTTTCAATTAATCTCATTTTTTTTGTCTATGACGACATAAAATTAAATCGTTTTTTGTGTTTATTGTAGCGTAACGAATAGAAATCGTTGAAATGGATGAAACAAATAGAAATAGTACGAAATTGGATATTGAAGCGGTAAGGTTGTCCGCTGCAGAAGAAATTATTCCCAAGGAGACCTATAAAACGTTATCTGAAGTTGACGGATTAGAAAACGGTAATTTAATCATCAAATAATTTATATACGTGTTGTGAACTAATTTAGTTTAATTAATCTTATGTTTAATGTAAAATTAAATTTTATATTTGAACATGGCGACGAAATGCCACGAGACCACAATTGAATAAAGAAAAATTTGAAACAAAAACATGATGCAATCAAGATTTTAAATGATTTTTACAATTTTCTTTGTTTAAAAACACTCGCATTATTGAAAGTGCCTTTCTTATTTTATTTGAATGATGTTTAGGTAAACCAGTAAGTGAAGCTGTAAAAAACTCAAATATGGTGCGAGAAAAAACTGACAGCATTGAGGATGGAGCTGATGAGCGCATGTTGAATTTGACAGGCCCAGGGAGTGAAGAAAAGGAGCGACTTGCTATTAAAGATGGTGAGGTGAAATTTATTACTGGTGATCAACAAAATGGGGACGCAAAAATTGATATTGTAAGCCTTGAAAAGGTGAGTTATTTAGTCTTATTAAGCACGTGCTATTGCGTCAGAAAAATGAATGCCCCATTGAAATGTAATTTACAAATACAATTTGCGTAAGTTCTTATCATTTATTGGTAGTAAATTTGTATTTTTTAATTCATAAATTTCGTGTAATGGGTAGTATGCCTATTTTCATTACTTAACATTATCATATCACTATTTATAAGAACAAGGGTTGTTCATTCAACTAAAGCGAAAGTTGCTCTTTATTTGAATTAGCAAAAAATAAAAAATCTGTAAACATTTTTATCTTATCAGTGAAAATAATCAGAAACGTATTTGATCAAAGATCATCTTACATAACAATAAATTGGCTAATCTTATCGCGAACCGTATGTAACTTTTCAAGTAACCTTTTTGCCAATCACTTTCGATCTTCCTACATTATTTATAAGAATCATTTTTTTGTCGCAAAATGTAATTTAACTTATAATGAGTCAGTTCCTAAACTTCACACTTTATCAAAAAATATGATTTTTACAGGCATTTTCGGCTATGACCAAAGATGAATTAATGAAATTCACTAACGATCCATTCTGGGTTAGACTCCGATGGATATTATTTATTTTTTTCTGGGGGTTATGGGTGGCTATGCTAGTTGGTGCTATTTTGATAATTATAGATGCTCCGAAATGCGCTGCACCTGAACCATTAGCTTGGTGGAAACAAGGACCATTTGCAAAAGTATCATGGAACGAACCACACGCAGAAAAATCAATTGCTGAATTGAAGTCGTATGGCGTCAATGGTGTCATTATCCCAGTACCACCACTAGATACATATTCGATCGATTCGAATGAGGATACACAAAAAAATATTAAACATCTTGTTGAGTCTTACAAGTAAGTCTTAATTTGTTTTGATTAGACTCAATTGATTGTGTTATACAATTGAAGCGTATCTATTGTTGTTAATTTATTTTAATCAAATTTAATTAACAGTAGTAATATTTTGTATGAATTTTCAGAGCAAAAGATATCAATGTTATATTGGATATCACACCAAATTATGTTCCACGCACAGATGAACTGTTCAAAAAAGCTTTAGCCGGAGGAGAAGAAGAACGGGCTGCCTTTGGAGGCTGGTCAGATCAAGTAAAAACAAATTGGAAACGGATCGATAATAGCGGTCCTGCTTGGGAAGCGGTTGGCTCAAATTCGTTTGTTTTAAGTCAATTTGGTGAAGGACTTTATGATTTGCAATTGAAAAATGATTTGGCCAAAACTCGATTAAAGAGTGTTCTAAGAAAATTAGGCAATCTTGGTGTTAAAGGTATTCGTTTAAATAACGCTAAGCATTTCATTATTGGAGAATTTGATAACGAACAAGTTTCAACTGTTGTTGGTCCCGCCTTCAATGACTATCATTCATACACGCATAAGCAAACAACTTATCAACTAGGGCTCGGTAAATTATTAAAAGAATTCCACGACACTGTTAAAAATGCAACAAACAATGAAGGGTTCTTATCGGTAGCCGGGGATTATGAACGGGCCGATTATCTACATCAAGTAAATTCAACCGAATTTAACGTTGATCTACCAAAATTCGGATTATTTGCAACTAGCGTTGCGCATAACAAAGCAGGCGAATCATTACTTATAGAATTAAATAACACTATCAATTCATTTAAGCCGAATCCAAACAGTCCAGTAGGATTGAACAGTAAAACATTATGGCCCCAATGGGAGCTCAATGAAGCCAGTGATTTACGTAACATCACTGCTTCAGAATATAATATGTTCATGATGTTTTTGCCTGGTGTACCAATACTACCAGCGCAAATTTATAGCTTTAGCAATCAATCTCAAAGTTTCTTTAAAACGGCAAATGCCATCAGAAATTCACCATCATTCATGCATGGCAGCTTTGATTTGTATTCAAATAAATCAACCATCGCTTATACTCGGTAAGTTTTATATTATATAATAGTATTATGTAAATCTTATTAATATTCTATTCGGTATCTGCTTTACTAATATTGTAAGGATTCGGTAAGATTTAAACAATTCATTCGGCCTTTTTTGATTAATGTCTATTTTTATTTCTATTTTCAGGCTAAAATCTGGAAGCCCTGGATATTTTGTTATTTACAATCCTACAGCAGAAGACAAATCGGTAAATTATAATTATGTTCGAGGCATGGCCGATCAAATCACGGTCCACGCCTTGAGCGAGCAGTACAACGGTACTTTGGAATTGAAAGGTAAAGTAAAATCTGATGATATTCCAATTTCGAAATTCTCAACAGTCGTACTTACTTACGTACCACCACAATAAATTGGAACAACCTAAATCTTGAACTTGATTTTTATTTGTACTACGCGTAAAATATTATATCCGTAAGGCTTTTCAAAAAAGTCACAAAAATTAAATAAATGCTTTGAAAAATTATTCAGTATGTTTTACTTGTTTGAAAGTTTAAAGAATTTTTATTTAAAATCGCAAAGTTGCAGCATTCAGCAACACAATACAAGCCGATAGAAATGATCTCGTAAAAACGATTTACAGGAGACCGAAAATAGCAGATAAACAATAATTACTAAAAAGTTCACGTTTTCAGTTTTCACGTTCAGCCAGATGATTGTTCCCATGCGATTATCTAAATTTACATAACGCAAACAATAGTTGCTTAACATTGGTAATGAAGTAGTCACACGCAGCATCCCCAATAATTGTATGAAAAAAAACTTGAGAAAAAAAATTTATTTTTAAGTTTTTTTTCATACAATTCTTTTCTGTAAGGCAAAAGTCATAAGGAATTCTATTGGGGATGCACTTTACCTGTGCAACAATGTGTAACAACTATAAACACATTAAACAATGATATAGGGCACACAAGTTAGGAACGTGATTGACCGCGCCCAAGTCAAATCTAACCAGACAACCTCTTCTCTTAATCGTGTCGTTTCATACGACGCGACAATTGTCGCGTCACTTCGCCTGTAAAACATTTTAGTCGACTGAGGTGACGTGAATAAATAATTCTAAACTACATTTTGTCCCCTCACCCATCCAAGCTTGTATCGACTAAAAAACGACTAACGGAATGCCATTGTTGTCAATCGATGATTGTCGCTTCAATCGACTAAGAGAATATGAAAAATGATTGTCGTAAGAAACGACAGGTGACACGACTAAGCAAATAACTCTTTACTGCTTGAACGGTTTAGAATAGACGAGTTTTCTTTTCAGCACAGGCTAAGATAACCAATCGGATGAAAGAAAAGTGCTCACGCTGTCTAAACGGACCCTGAGGAGACCCTTATAAAATTATCATAATTGGTTTCTCGAGTAAAACCAAAACAACTGTCGTTGCTTTGTTGTGCTCGCCTCTACGTAACAGTGTGAATTGTTTGGGAAGAAATGTTTCAACATCTCTAGAAGATACATACAATTTTGATGAGTTTCGCTAGACAGGAGGCTTCGAGTAACCTACTATCAACTCTTATTTACATTTAATTAATTTTATCTTTTATAGTTACGATAATGGTTTTTATAAACAAAATATGTGTATGCAAAGCATTAAAATATTAAAACGAAATTTGATAAGAATTTATAATAAAAATGTTTCCATGCTATCATTGCTAACGATATTCAAAAATGTTTATTATTTCATTTATTTTGTAGGGATTAATGCATATTAGTCACTTAATCTAACAAAGCAATTGTTTATATTTTTGTAGATGCAAATTGGGTCCTCTGTAGAGAACGCTGCACGTGGGACGTAGTTTTGATGAACAACGATCTCATGCTATCTCCCGGAGTCCCAGACACAATATATTTAGAATAAATTTTAGTTGTACACTGCGAAGATTTTATAATATTTTTTGAAAACTACTAGCGCTATCTATTATCTACCATTTAAACAATTTTACCACTCCTATTTTGATTAAAAAAATCAAATATTCGAGTCGAAAGAAATTCATGTAAAAATGGAGTTATGTCGCTTCTGTATATATTCCGTGCTCAGATAACTACCTTCTCGTAGATAATTTATACATGGCCGCCTGCATATTGTTAAATTCATATACATATTGAAAGTTTTGAACCCGTTTTTCATTTTTCTGGTTTTATAGGTAAAAGGGGAAAACACGAAGAATGAGACCCGACTCAAAAGTCTTAGTGTGAATTGGCTGATCAAGATCTTTCTGATCGCTCTGTAACAAAAACACGCAAATTATTTTAGTAAAACAAACCTAACAAATGTAAATTTTGTGGTTCTCTTCCATATTAAAGAAAATCTATTATAATTAAAACAACACAAACGGCGCGAAAATTTGCTGTCACTGAAGGAAGCTGATTGATTTCTGATTAGCATAAAGTTAAATTATATTATTACTATTGTAATTATAACATTCCATAGCTACAGCCCTTCCCTTGAGAAGCATCTGGAAGCAAAAATTGGAAAAGTAGAAAAGCAGGTCATATGGGTTCTCAAACCTGACCATAACAAACTAAAAAACAATAATAATAATAATAATATTATTACTATTGTAATAGGTATATAGCTACCTAGGTAAATTAAATAAATATCCAAAATAAAAATATATAGATACATACATAACTCGAAATACTTTTAGTAATCATGACTGGAATCTCTGCAACTGAACAACAACAAAATATTGAGAAAGCTGCACGATCTATAAATCCTCTCGAAAACTTTCCTGATTTTTTTAAGTACACTCGAAATGATTTAAATCTTTCCATCGCATGTAAACAAAAATCGAATGTGGAATCTAAACAAATAAAATGGGCATTCAAATTGGCTGAATCGAATGTGGGGAAATACTATCGGGACTGCAAAATGGGTTGGCAACCAAAGATCAAGCAGAATGATTTAAATAAAAATTGGGCACGATACCTAATCGCCACGGATACAGCAACAAAACAATCCGTGGGATATTCCATGTTTCGATTTGATTTGGATTATGGGGCAAGTGTTTTGTATTGTTATGAGATGCACGTAATTGATAAATACCAAAATAAGGGATTAGGGACGTTCATGATGAACGCACTAGAGAATATAGCCGTACACTGGAAAATGGAAAAAATAGTGTTAACTGTATTGAAAAACGACGAAGGGGCCATGCGATTTTATAAACGCCTCGGGTATTTAATAGATGAATCATCACCAGATAAATCTGAGGAAGCTGATTATGAAATACTAAGTAAATTTTTGTAATTTTAATTTGTTTTATTAACAAACATAAAAATGTATGTCTCCAAAAATATTATTTTATTTATTGATACTTTCAATGAAATTCGCTAGAATGATATCGCGTTCACTCAATCCCGGGGCATCATGCGTCGACAAAGTAATTTGTACTTTGTTATAAACATTGAACCATTCTGGATGATGATCCATTTTGTCCGCCTTCAAAGCAATCCGTGTCATAAAACCGAAAGCCTCATTAAAATCTTTAAATAAATATTCCTTATAAATTGCATCGCGACCTTCAACTGTACTCCATCCATTGTTTAATAGTGGCTGTAATTTTTCAGTACGTTCAGCCTCATTTAATTTTGCTGGTGGCTATAAAGATGAATCAATTGGAATTGGAAAAATCAATAATAATCCCTACATACCATTTTTGATTTTATTTTCTTTGATATCACTGATGAACAACACCGTTGACGTGGTTCTTTATGAATGAAAAGTATAAAAATGAGAAGAATAACAAGTCTTGTGGTGAGTGTAGTTTCTTAACACAATCTCTTTTAACGGTGAAGGATTTTAGTGCATTTATGGAATAAATTTAGATCATTCAACAAATAATAGCGTACTGTTCAAATGGTTTTGTTTAACACATAAAGTTACCAATTCTAAACACAAATCCACTCACTATGTACGAAGCTCTCCAATGCAAATTGCTTATCAAACAAAAAGAATTTTGTAGACGAAAGGTTATTTTTTATCAGCATAATTTTGTTCATTTTTATGTTTTATTACATAAATTTTAATTTAATTTGTTATTCTTATTTACGATTGTGATCTGACAAAATAATCTCTTTCTATCCCTCCTCGGCGATATGTCAAAATTACGTCGATAACCTAGCAAATTTCAGAGCCGATTACCGATGGTCTAGTGCATGCTTATGCTTAGTTCATGGAACGGGATTATTTTTGATCCAACTCTAGCCAATCAAATCTTTATATTCAACTAAGTCCCGCCCAATTTGATCTCGGTTTAGTTGAAATTTTTTCATCTTTTGAGGAAATAATCTAATTCGTACCAACATAGTAACAAAAATAACCGGAAGTATGAGCAATAATTTGCTCAAATAGATGAAATAAATATGCGAGAGCGAGATGCATTTAAGTGAAACATTTTGTAACAACTATTGGGCTATCAATTATTTGATAATTTATAAATTGTGATGTGTGTATAAAACCGAATATTGTATATTTGCAATCCCCAGACATACGTTTATTCGATTAAATTAAAATAAAGCCCCATCTAATCGTAAACAAAGCAGAACTTGTAAGCAAAAAATACAAAACAACAGAAAACATATCGCACATCCTCTTAAAAACTGTCAACACAAAAAAACAGTTTTGAGATAAATGCATTTTAATTTTTTTTTTAATTGCTAACGCTACTGTGATGATGCTGAGATTATTCATTATTAGCTTTATAAAATAATAATTATTAGCTTTATAAAATGCATTTATCACAAAACTGTTTTTGTGTTATGACATTTTTTTAAAGGATGTGCGATAGACAACCGTAGACAAAATTTTTTAGCAAAAGTTGGTAAAAAAAACCAGTGCTGACATGTTCTAAGGCTGCGGGCCAATAGTTGGGTAAATCGTTTACTATAGTAAAAATCGGATTTAGAACAGATTTTTCGATCAGTTTGCCATAAACTTTTTGAAAAATAAAAGAATTTACCGAAAAATTTACTTAAAATTGACTTTTACCCGACTATTGGCCCGCAGCCTAACTATCACTTTTTTCGCTTCGATGCATTTTCGATGGAATAACGGTATTTTAGAAGTAAATTTTTACAAAAAAAATATTTTTACTTCTAAAATACCGTTATTCCATCGAAAATCCATCGAAGCGAAAAAAGTGATAGTTAGAACATGTCGGCACAGCATTTTTTTATCTTATTTCGTGAACATACAGGCAATGTCATTTTGTCGCCGGTTCCCCGAAAATTTGCCGAAAAATCTCAATCTTATCAACGAAAATATATTCATCGAAAATCTTATTTCATCGAAAAATGAAAATTCACCTACAAAACGAAAATCGAACGATGAATGAGATCGAAAAAGTAAACATTGAAAGCAATAATTTCAATCAACAACCGTATTTAGAATTTGTTCGATCGAAATTAAAAACTACACAAATTCACAATTATTTTTATTCCAATATAGTACGGATTTATTTTTTATATTTTCGGTAAAAAACTGTACTTGTTGTATCCCAAAATAAAAAGTAATTATGAAAAGAAAAGCATGTAGAATATGTACGTAGTAATAAGAAAAATGCGACACTGTAATATAACATCTGTTTACAAAAAGAAAAAGTCCAAACAACAACAACCAAAATTTTTTAATTAATTTTTTCTGCTTTCTAAATTTAAATATGGATAATTTTGTTACAAATCACTAACCTTTTTACATAATTTTCATTTTATTATAAACACTTATAGATGGTAAGAATTGTTTTTTCGAATTTTTCGATGCGCATTTTAGCAACATTTCACAAGACACTTCATTTCAATGTTTATTAACAAACGATGCACTAATACACGATTCACTAACTGTTTTATAATATTTTATTTAATTTAATTAATAATATTACGATTTTTTTAAAACACAAAATTTAGCGCGCCACTTTTTACAAATACAAAGTTGTTTGAATGGCTTTTCTTTGACATACATTTGAGACCGCCATATGCATTTTTTATATAACCGTCCTGCTCTGACGTGAAACGTACAGAAGTGTTGTTCGGTGTGTAGGGCTATTTGGGATTAGTATAAAGGAATTTGTTTAAGGCGAAAATTACCATATACTGTACTAAATCGATTATTTTTTATCCGAATTATTCATTTTACGAAGGATTTCGTTAATATTTGGTAATGGAATGGTTTAAAAGTTCAATGGTTTAATTTTGAAATCCATTTCTTGGAAATTGGAACGTTTCTTAAAATATTTTCTACAGAAAAAACTAATCTAAAAAATGTAACATTAGACGATCATCCAAGTCTGATGAGCTCCACCAGTTTTACCACTAGCTTCGTAGTTTCTACATCATTTCGCTACTGCTCTCACCCGAGATCTGTGGGAAATTGGTTGGCAAACTGACCAAAGATAAAATGTTTATGCACCTGGTTGAAAAAAGGGCAATGCTAAACCAAAATTGTGAATTGGATTCAAATTTGCAGGTAATACGCGATTTTCCTTAGCTTAGTTGCTATATAGATAATTGAAAAGCAAATTATTTAACTTAAGTTGCTATTAATTTTATGTTTACAAATTTAAAAAACAAAAAATGAAATAATTTACATAATAACGAAAATGTACAATAAAATTATGTGCAATTTTATAAATTTACTCTTTAGGTTAAGAACAGCTTAGAACCGATTTTCTCTTTCAAATTATTTGTATTTTATAAATAAATCTTACATGCAAATTTAATTAATTATTATATAATACTAGACAATTTTTTTTTAAAAATGTACATATATGAAAAATAGAATAATCGTTTAATTGTTAACTAATCATAAAGCTTTAAATAAAAATTGGTTTTTGTACGTTAAAATAATAGTTAATAAAGGATATTTTTTAATTAAGTGATTTGTTAGCCATGCAATTCGGATTCAATTTTAACTTCAGCTTCACATTTATTATCTTTTACTATCTTTTTTAGCGGTATTTCATCATCTTCCTCAAACCCATCCATAATCATGTCGCTTGGGCGAAATGGCAGATTGAGTTCTTTGCATTTTGTTTGTACGAATTTTTCTAGGCGGATACCAGCTCTGGAATGGAAAAGAAAATTTTATTAAATTATATAGCCATAAATGAAGAAATGAGGCTTACTTATAAATATCTGAAGCACTGTTGTTATACAGGTCACAATTGATGAAGACCTGCTGAATATCGTTCATAATATCATAATCACTAGCATATTGACCAACGTTTAATCGTGATTTAATTTTAGCAAAATCCATTGGAATTTTTATTATTTCGTAATAATCGGGTACATCGACTTTGGAAACGGGTCTATTGAACGGCCACGAATCTTCATGCCTACTAATATCTTCTAAAAGAGCATGCAACACAACATGATGTAAAGGTAAATCATTTTGCCGAGAACGGCGGTTTGCACTTTGTTGGTGCCCATTTTCATATTCAAAATCATTACTACGATGAGATCGCTTTGCTCTCGGTTCATCCTCATCAGATTCTTCTTTAATCATTTTGCGCCTTCTTGTTTTTAGTTGCTTTACATGTAATTCAGGTTCATCGTCTATCATAGGGGACTTACGGCGGCGACTTCTTTTAGATGCGATAGCATCACCATTAATCGGACTTTCAACTTTTTTTTTCTTACTTTTCTTCTTCTTTTTCTTGGTTTCGTTTTCCTTCTTCTTATTTAATTTTTTATTACAACGCCAACATATCCAATGTCTTGGTTTGTGTTTTAACGGAGGGATGGCACACTCTATATGACATACCAAGGGACAATTTTCACACTCGACTAATTGAAATTCATCATCATCATCAAAATCGGTATTGCAAAGCTTGCATTGTTTTTTCTTGTCTTCCGTCGCTTCTTCGCTATCCTCTTCATCAGACGAATCCTCATTAGTGCTTTTATCTTCCGCCGTATCATCTTCATCGACACTGTCATTTTCAATGTGGAACGTCTCATCCTCCTCGTCGATCATTGTTGTATCGTTTATTGATTCGTCAAAATCTTCATCATCGACTTCTTCAGAAAATGTTGCCGTTTTCTTCTGTTTCTTTTCGGATATAGGTTTACATTTGACACAGAACCAATCACCAACCGGTATCGATTTTAGTTTTGGTTTTAAACAGTGCATATGATATCCGCCATTACAATCGTCGCACAACAACATTTTTTCAGGTTCATTTCGGCGACGACAAATACGACAATAAGCACGCTCAATTGACTTCGACCATTTAATGGCATCGTACATGACATTGTAGTATAGCATAATTTGTGAATAACTCCGACAGCATAACACTCCGGTTTGCCAATGCAAGTTAAGCCGATCGCAAATCGCTGAATCTTTGCCTCCAAATGGTGGTTTCAGGAATTTCTTGTCAATCCCTTTTTGTACTTGTAACAAAGCCAATCTTAATTTTTTTATGCCTTCGTCATTATTATTATTGTTTGTGTACTGGACCAATTTGTCACTATCAAGGGTGTCTACTAAATCATTAATATACTCTCCCGGATCGGTATATTGCCGGGTATTTAATGCTTCCAAATCCAATTTTTTAAAATCTAACTCACTATAATTACCGAGCATTATATTCTCGCCCCATTTTTCTTGATCCTTTATTTTGAGCTGGCCTAAGTGTCCAGTAACTACTTTATCAAACATATCAAATATATTTTCCCGTGTAGCTAATTCAAGAACTAAATTTGGATTGTCAGCCATACCATTAGTAGTATACCGTTTCATATTTTTAACCATTTTGTCGAGGATTGCATCTTTTTGGCTAAGATCGACAGATAATTTTTCGACAGGGCAATTAGCAATGTGATCCAATATAAGATCTTTTTGTAACTCTAAACACTCCTTAAGTGGACGCTCACGTAATCCAAGAGAGTTTAGTGACTTAATAAGATTAGTTAGTTCTTCTTCCGTATTAATATACGACCACTGTTTGTAAGTTGCATGATTGACAGTGTGCACTGGACAATCAGCTTCATTAGTTGTGCACATGAATAAACATGCCGTGTCGGATACACCCCCGTTGATATTCAATAGAGAATTGGTAGCAATATTCGCCATAGCTGCTTTATTTATATTTTCCTTGTTGAGCTCTTTATCATTAAAGAATTTTTCGGCCACATAATTTTTTATAAATTTATATCGCTGTTCAGGTGCACAATCTGCTAGCCCAGGTAAGATATCAGGTTTTGTTTCCAAACATTTGCCATTTGGTGGAAAATGTTCAATGAAAATTCCTGGCAGCGACTCAAACATCCAATAATTTCGATATGCCCGATCTGATCCAAGATGCATTTGAAAAGCAAATAGATCTTGTTTATACTTAGCAAACTCCTTTTCAAGATCTTTAAACGGTTTTTCAAATTTAAGCATACTTTTTTCAAGCTTTACTTCGAGATCTTGTCGAATGGTTTCTATGTCAGGAGGTGGTGGATCTTGGCCACGTAATTCTTCCAATCTCTTTAAATTCTCTGCCTGTAATTCGGTTTTATGAGCGGCCATATCCGCTTTCAAGCGCCGTCGCTTTGTATACAAATTTTTTAAATTTATTTTGGCCGAGGTCGATTGCTCAAGTCGCTCCTCAATCTCATTTCGAACCGATGAATAGGTTTGGATTTGATTGATGAGACATAAAATAATTTTCAATAGATCATCGAACGGTAATTCAAAAACTGTCGACTTTTCTAAAAATTTTACAATATGAGGATATTTTTTGCAAAACTCAAAGCCTGGATCATCGGTTGATTGATAGCCGCCACGATTTTGGAAACGCCATCGTGATGTTATGTTCGAAACACACGCTCCAGACGACAATAAATGCAAACGAATCAGCTCGTTAATTGTGAATGTGTCCATTGGCAGCTCAGCAAGTTTTGAACCGTAATACCTATTAGCATATTTCGCTGCCACTGCGGCAAAGTATGATGTCTTTTCGTTATCACTAACCGGTAGCATTTTGATATTTCTATCTGGAGCGAAATACTGTATATCACAATATTCCTCTTCCTCTAGCTGCAACCAAAATATTGAGCTTAATAGCACCTGAAGTATATCGTTTAACGGCCCGTTATATTCCCGCAGTAAAAGAGCCCGCTCTAGAATTTCCATGGTCATGCCTTCCTGAAATTTATCTTTCATTGTTAATAAATCCGAAAATGAATGCATAAACTCCAGTATTGCAACAAAATCGCCGAAATATTCTATCGGCAATAGGGTTGTGACCGGTTTAAATGACGGAATAGGTCGTACATCCCGTAATTTTAGATCTTCTTGGTTTGATTGATTTAATTCTCGTACAATTTTTGCTGTCATTGCAACAATATTTTTCTGACGTTCTTTTTCTTGCTCTATTTTCTTTTTTCGTTCTTCTTCCCGTATTCTCATTTTATCTAGCATCGAAGGGCCATCTTCTTTAGTTTTACTCGCCTCCAAACCCGTTTGCTTATTATCATTTGAAGTTTTAGTTAAATACTTAGAAATTGATGTCTGCTTCCCATTCTGATTACTAGTTTTAGTTTTTTTCGAAGAATTTGATTTTGTTTCTCCATTTTTCTTCTTTTCCTTCTCTACTTTAATCTTTTTGGTATTGATACGATCCTGTATCATTTCATACCGTTTCGATAATTCAAATACAGGTAATTTACACGGAATTTGTTTGCGCCATAACTTATTTGGGTCTTCATCAATGTATTTCTTAAATAGATCCTCTTTAAGTTGAAGCAAATTATCTTTTTGATAAATAAATTGCCGGAGAAACATTTTTAAACGGTCTCGATTGAAAGTGGCTACATATATGTTTGGACGATACAATTCACTTGCGACGACAATTTGTTCATGCGGTACACCGGGAGATACCGCTTCAATTTTATAACGATAGGCATCTGGGTCATCTTCATTACTAAAGGAACACAAAAACATAATTTATAAGTAATGAGAAAGGACCATTAAAATGAGCCAGCCCAATGGACCAAATTAATAAAATGCGCATGTCATGTACATAATTAATTCTACAATTAGCTGAAGTACTTACGGTTTATTATTAAAGACATCTATCACTTTATAGTGCGGAATATTTTTCTTTTTCTTCATTGAAAGAAGACATACCGTCTCGCCGATACAGAAACGTTGTTTCAGATAATTTGTAATTTCATCTAACAAATCTTTCCAGGATGTGCATTTCAACTGATTAGCCAGTAATAGTGTTGGAATTTTCAATGGATATAATTTGAGCAATTTTCTTGAACTTCTCTCCGACTGTAAAGCTTCATTGTACGTTAAATCCGTACGTCCGGTTAATTCACATGTCCACACCATGGAATTAATCAACATTATCCGTTTGAAATAATCCCTAAGAAAACGAGTACAAATTTATTACAAATTGGATTTGACAGTTTAGCCACCTCTTTGTGTGTACGGCTATTTGCTGTGTCGTTGTATCGCATTTTAGAAATGGCGTAGGACAACGATACACCTTAACGAAAATTGTATAATTTCTACTTACTCATAATTTCTAAATATCTCCTTAGTCGACTCGCAATAAAATATTTCCTCGTTATCCTTGAATGTTTCATCATTAGAATTTGATAATTCAATTTGACGTCTTAAAACAGGCATTTTTTCGAGTTGTATTTTGATTTCTTCCCAAACAAAAATTTGGAGGGAAATTTTTAATTTAATTCAATCACCATCAATTATTGTAAATAGAACAAAATAAAATCCTCAAAAACTCCTTGTTATAAATATTTTATGTAATTTAATAAAATAGTTTAGTAAACATTGTTGGTTTAATTTCCATAAAATAAATTTTTCCACTCAATTATTATTTTATTTTATATTTGACAAGCACACACAAAATAGTTCAACCAACTGACACTACGGACAAACTGAGAATGAGAAATTAATGTATAAAAATCGCGCAATCGTAGGAAAAAAATCGTTGACGTAGAGTGAGATATAGATAGATTTTTAAATTAGCTAGAAAAGGTAGGGAACCAATTTTGTCTAAAATCGCATTACCAACGTAAGAAAAAAGGTATTCATATAAAGTTCAGTGGTATAAAAACACAATAAGCCAAATTTACCGGTTGCTTGGCCTTATAATCAGAACCAACATGTTATAAGAGCCGAAATGATCTGGAAGTTTTTCGATGAGGTTATTGAATATGTTCATTTGTATTGTATATGTATCGTCTTATGTAATAAATATTGAAAGCTCAAAAGCTGAAAATTGAAAATTAAACAGATGCTTTTGCACGCATTTCTTTGCGAATTCGCCATTTTTGTACATAAGGCCCGTAGGAACAAGGAAAGATTTCTCTAAAAATCCGTCGTAAAAAAAATTCATAGATTTCTCCCTGAATAAATTGCACTACTATGGAGAACTCCAGAACCTTTCGAACCAAGCAAAGAGTTACACAGTTGTTTTGACGTAATCCCGGCTTCCTAAATATTTAAACAAGACGGTCCACATCCCGCATCTAATTGTAGAATCAGGTTCAATTACAAGAAAATCGGACGACCGCATTGTTCGGCTGCACAAAAAAACGACTTTCTGATTTGTAGAAGTTACCGCGAAGTCGCGCGGTAACTTCTACAAATCAGACTTGGCCTAAAGGATGATTACAGATGTTGCATTCGCCATTCTCGCAGCATAAGACGGCATTATAATTGCGGGAGTAGTGGCTCATATGTCATGGAATACCAGAGAAACTCGTATATCTGTGTACACTCGTAACATTACGATGTCTTTGTGGAAGTATATAATTAAAGGAACCGTCTGAGCAATTTTGAGATAACATCAGCTATTCGGCAGAAAAACTACAGCTCCGGCTTCTGCTGTTTAATAAAAAAAAACGGGTAAAAACTACGAGTTGCATAAATAAATCGTATCGGATCGCTATGCCAAACCTCGAGACGATTTGCTTTAAGACTAAATAAAAACAAAACGAAAACTCTAATAAAAACATCTAGAAATCCGGAATGAGCCTTCGAAAACAATCTCAATTGCTTCGCAGAATTTACGTATCTTGGGTACTACAAAACGGGCACACCAAATTGTTAATTTCGATTTTACTCGACTTTACCCGATGAAACCATCCGGAGCTACTTATGTAGCGTAAAATATCTCGCACTCCACAGTCCGTGAGCTCAGAAAGGCTGTCCATATCGTACACGCCCAAATACGTATGTCTTTTGTATGCCAGTGCCGGACACGAGCATAGGAAGTGATCTAAAGTCTCTTCCTCCTCTTCGTCCATACAACTTCTACAAAAGTCATTCGTTTGTAAACCTAACCTTCTCGCATGTTCCCCAAAAAGCAATGTCCTGTCAGTATCCCTACGACCAATCCTAACTCTCGTTTTCCCAGGGAAACTATTGCCTTGGAGCGCCGCAGATCCAGTTTTGGCCAAACCTGTTTTGCTACCCTGCACGTGAGAGTGTCGGTCCACTTCTCATCTGTCAAGGCGATCGCCTTTTAACTGAGCGCCGATTTCAGCGCTACTATAGGCCTCCAGAGACCTGCCCTTTCCGGCTGCATCTGGAGAGTCGTACCATACCTAGCCAGTTCGTCTGCCTTGCAGTTTCCCGTGACATCCGCGAGTGCCCAGGAACCCAGATTATCTGAATACTGAAAAACCGCCTCTAGTGACCTGAGTGCCGCTTGACTGTCCACATAAATCGCGATATCCCTCACGGATACCACGTTAGACTTCAACCTTGTCACGAATTCCCTTATCGCCACCACTTCAGATTGATACACGCTGCATAGTCAGGGAGACGAACAGAAATATTAACATTGAGCTTCTCACATAAGACTCATGCTCCTACTTTGCCTCTATAGCTTAGAGCCGTCCGTGAAAAATTGCAGTGCCTCGTTGTCTAGTATTGATCCATTCTTCCAGGATTCCCTCGAAGGACAGATGATCTGGAAACCTTTAACGAAGTACAACGTTGGTTTAATATAATCTAGATTCACCAGTTCTTCTCTTAGTGAACTAACTATCGTCGAGTGTACCGCCTGAAGACACACACAGCCGAAAGCCTCGTAGCCACCATGGCTGCCATCTGTTTACAAAAAAATTCGATTGGAATAATGCGGAACATAACCTCTAAAGTGCGGGTAGGTGTTGTCTTAAGCGCCCCGGTTATAAGCATACAGGCCGTTCTTTGCAGCTTCTCCAACACCCTTATGTAAGTTACCTTTTCCAGAGCCGGCCATCACACGCCCACCCCGTACATCAGCACAGGTCTTACCACTGCGGTATAGAGCCATAGTCTACCAGCTCTGGTTTCAAACCCCATCTCTTACCTATGGCGTTCCTATACGAGTAATAATGGCCTTATTCACCCTTTCTACAATGTTAGGCTTCCAGCTGAGTTTACTTTCAAAGATTATGCGCAAAAATTTAACTCTGTCAGCAAAAACTAGTCTAATGCCGTTCACCAGCATCTGATTTATCAACCTACTTATAGGGTAATCCACCTTCAAAAATTACAATCCTTCCATGATCGCCTCCGTTTTTACATTACTAAAAGCACCCTCAATGTCGAGAAATGCTACCATACAAAATTGACTTCTCATGCGTACTAGAACGTGCAGAGCTGTGTCCATCGACTTCCCTTCCCCTTACAGTACGCATGCTGCGATATTGCCCAATTCCTTGGCTCAACTTTTGTTCTAATAAATACATCTATCGACCTTTCCACGGTTTCCAACAGAAAGGATGATAGAGTTATAGGCCTCAGGTCCTTTGGATAAGCCTGTGAGCTCTCCCGATTTCGGGATAAAAACCACTCTGACCTCCGTCCATTTCCTGGGAATATAGACCAGTTGCAGACATCCTCTGATGATAACATCCAGCCAGGGGAGGATAACTGCAGAGTTCCTTTCTATCTCTACTGGTATGATCCGATCGGATCCGAAACCTGTTCAGCGCCCACAGGATTCGTTCCCTGTCCACGGTGCCATCTACATCTGTTAATGGTATTCCTCGAATGATTCCGCACTTGAAGCGTCCATAACCCGTTCGACCTAATTAAGTAACTAGGACTGGTTGGGTTAGTAGATAGAATTTACCTAAGGCGAGAAGTCTCAGAGACCTCCTCCATTCTACAACAGAAGAGTCTCCAAGACCCCCTTTGTGCCCTCCTCAACTCTTTTTTGTACTTTCTTAGGTCCTCCTTATAAGAGTCCCAATCCCGATTTCCCCTTGTGTTCTTAGCCTTAAGGCTGTCCTACACGCTCTCCGATAGGTTCTCAACTCCGTGGTCCACCATGTCGGTTTCTGCCTGCCCCTAGGTTTTATCAGGAGGCACGCAGCATTAAATGAAAGACTGCATGCCTTTGTGACAATATCAACCATACAATCTAATTCCTCTACTGTCGCCGGAAGTCCAGGAACCTCCAGCGGCAATAGTTCCTCCAACACCTCCCCATATTTGTTCCAGTTTGTTCTTCTGGGATTCCTGAAGGCTTTCCTGGAACCTCCTTCTCGTGATAGGCTGAGGCTAGCCATAGTTTTTTCACAGCCAACCTCAACGCTATAACATCCCCGCTACTAAATTGTGGAAGAAGAAAAGTATTAAAATTATTTTTCGCTAAAATACACGATCTGATCTTTTCAGACTTATACCCTTTCATTCTGAGCCCACAGATCCTGCTATTGTTAAAAGTTTCTTGGATTAACACCAAGTCCTCATCTGACTTAGTAAGTCTGAGCACGACAGAGCTGCCGAGGCAGCCTTCGTGTGATGTGGGTTTATTTTACAATGCTAACCATTGTAATCTACCTTACTCACCTCTCCCTGCATCAGGATAGTGTCATCTGGATCATTGATTTGGTCGCCAGTCCCCTCTCGTCTTGTGTTCGACGAGTTGTCCCCATCGGACTCTGCAGAGAGAAGGCTACCTTTCCTCACCAACCTCTCCTCGTCCGAAATATCGGAACGGTTACCCTGTCGCCCTCGGTCCGCTTGACCGTCTCCTGCTGGGTCCATTCACCGTCGCCCCCAGGCTGGTCTTCCGCGCCCTTATCGACCTCATCTTTCCTGTAAACTTTGAGAGTGATCGACCCGAAACCGAAGTTGATCACTCCCTTTGATCTAGCAAGGGAAGTCAGGGATTTCTTATTGATCAGCATGATTGCCAATCTAAAGCCCCCCTTAGCCTCCTCCGGCTTCACAATCTTCCATCCTTCCGTTGTAAGATCGGGATTAATGGCCTGGATGATCTCAATGACCCCCTCTGATTTATCCGGCTCGGTTGGTAACCAGACGCGTGCGCTCAGCCTGCTCGGGATTTCCCCCATGCTGACCACCTCAAGCCTTGCGCCCGGCCACACCTCGCCTACTTCAGCCACTGCCCTTTTATAGAGATCGACCGATCTCTGGTCCGAGCACGCAGTTAACTTAACGCGCCCTTGGTGCCATCCCGGTTCTCTGCAGGACGGGGGGATCCCGGATTTTCGCTCAGGATACTCAAGAATGTGGAGTTTAGTGCTTTGTACAATATCCTCCACTTCTGTGGCGTGATGCTCCCATCTTCCTGATTCTGTCAATAACGGCTAGCATTAACACGTCCTCCTTCAGGATTTCACTGAATAACTTCAGTTTATGCTCCCGACGTCGTGTCTGCTTTACTTTGGCCCGCTTCAAGCTCCTCCTGGGACCTCTGTCTTTTAACAATAACACAAGGACCCTCTCCAAGCTATCGCAGCCGCCAGTTTTCTTAGGCCATGCTACAGATTTCTTCTGCTCAACTGTAAGGTGCCCCTCAGGGGCCGCAGCCAGTTTCTCCAGAATTCTAAATACCGACCGTCTCTCCCTGTACCGTCGCTTCGCTGGGGGGATCTCTCTCAATCCCCATCCCCACTCTTGTTTTGCGGTTCCGCTTCCTCCTGCTTTCAATACCATGATGTCGCTTACCCCTGCCTCAGATGAGGGAGCCCCACCTTTCTGGTTAAAGTTACTCCTCTCATTCACACTTTCCGCTTTTTGGTGGGTACAGGTCCCCTTGTTTTTATTTCTAAAATCTTCCATGTTTTTCCCACCAGTATCGGAGAAATACAGGTAAGGCTAAATACAATTGGAGGTCACCAGGTATCCAGAGGGCTCCGTTCACGACTGGGCTTTGTTAAATGGGCTCCAGTCTAGCCGATCATCAGCACGGGTCGCATAACACCTTAATCCAGCCCATTACCTCCCCGAGCATCCCACCCCCGCACCTCCGTCCTCCTCCCACATTCACTCATCCATTCATATGGATATCCCAAACCAATAGGACCCATTTCATTCAAGGGACTCCCGTTTATAGGGTTCCCCACTCACTACCTGGAGACCCGGGAGCGCAGGGAGACTTCGAGTATAAAATTGTCGCTCCGAGTATAAAATTGTAAAAATTTACTTTTCAGGAATTCGAGTTTTGTTTTTAAAATTCGAATTTTCTTGAGGCACATTTCAAGTGTAATCGCGGCTTATTTTCGAGTCCGATTCACTTTCCTTCTAAAGTTACTAAACACAAAATTTTTAATTATACAATTATTAATTTATTGGTTATAATAATTTTAATTTCCATACGTATTTAATTATAAGACAAAAAAACAAAAAGAAAACTTAAAATTATATTTTACTGTATTAATCGCAATCGCAACACACATTTTAAAAATACAAAATTTTTGGAAGAGGGCATATTATTAATTCATAAAGGCATGGTCTATAATTCAAACCGTGCGATGTAGTGTACAGGAGTTAGTGAAAGATACAAATGTAACCTTCACAGCACGATTTGAATTAAAAAAACAGCCCCTAAATTTTCCGGTCATAAACCAATACAGCTGAAAAACATTCTTTTTTTTTAAATCTACTTAACTACGACAATTCATTTTGAAAGATATTTTAATAAAAATTGAAAATGTTTAACAAAATATTTAACACGTGGATATCATTCAAAAAACCGTTGAGACAAATACTCCAAAAATAATACAACATATCCATCCCTCATATATTTTGTATCACATACTTTAAAATATATTATTTTTTTATCACAATTGTATATATTGGAAATGATATTTAATGAATCCAATCACTATTCCGTTTATAATTTATTATTATTTTATGTATACCAATCAATGTATGAAATAAACTGAGAGAAGTTAAATTTTGTATTACATGTAAACAATTGATTCCAAAGTCATATACATGTAAACATACTTAAAAATTAATTAATGAATAATTATATTATATTATATTATATTTATATTGTAATTATAATTTAATATGTACAAACAAAAAATATATAGAAGTTTTGGAAAATTCCAAATACCGGAAGTAGTGCAATTATGAAATTTTCCAAATATCAGATATTCATGCAAACCGCAATTTCTAAACTAATCACTGTCGGTATCATAACCAAAATTATTTCGATAATTTCGTCTTACCCTTGAAACCTTTTGATTGAATAGCTTCATAGATAACGAATTTCCGTTCGTATTATTATGGTTATCTGTAGCGATGATCGTAGTAGATGATGAGGATGATGAACATCCAGGTACATTAATTGCAGAACTACTGCCCGCACTACTTTGGCTTGCATCAGTTTTATTTGTGCTTGAACTGCCCGTCGAGCTGCATGCCGTTGTAGCAATACCACTATCTGGCGTTTGATTGTACATTTCACGTTTCGTTTGAGGTGTTAAATAATTGGAATTCAATGTTAATTCAGGACTCTCATCAATCAGAATACCATTCTGGCTGTTTAATTTTTTTCGTCGTGTAAAATACTCATTCAAACTGTCGTTACTTGAGCAATCCTCTTGATAGCTGCTATTCGATAATCTTGAATTTGAATGGCTCGAATATATATCATTATTATTGCGTGAATTATTATGATTCGTACTATCATTTTGATTATTGATACTTGTACCATTACAATTATTACTGTTATTTGTAGGACTATTTTGTATTGACTGGTCATCGTCTGAGTCTGGTTCTTGCTGCGATAAACGGAATAGCATTCCTTTACTGTTTTCAGTAATTCCCGTACTTGTGCTTGGTATTGAGTTTAAATTATTACTATTTACACTATTATTTCTAATTTTATTAGGAACAATATCATCTTCATCGTTTTCGTCGTCATCGGATGAATCATCATCGCCGGAACTTGATAGAAGGGCTGCATTATATTTACGTTTATGGCCTGAATTTGTTGATGTTGTTGTTGTTGTTGGTACTAAATTAACATTATTTCCATTATTACTATTTATATTATTACTATTTGTATTATTATTGTTATTATTTGTATTATTAAGATGATTTAATTTAATTTTACGATGGCGATATGCACGATGGTGATGATACGATGAGGTATTTAAGTGTTGCTGGGTTACTCGGCGTTTTATTTGAATGACTTTTTTATTTGTAGGAACTTCTGAATCACTGTTTGGTTCGCGAGAACTGTGCCGTTTTGTTTTATTTTTCTAAAAATGATAAATATGAATTTTATTAAATATCGTAGGACTAGGATTTTATTTGTTACTCACCGATGAATAGCGACCATTCCGTTTATTTCCCAATTTTCGAATGCCGCGTAAGTTGAGTCTCTTTGTTTTGCGATTTCCGTATTTCGAAGATTTCATATGCCCTGATGTGCCGGCTCCCTTCATCGCCAACCGTTTTAAACTATTTCGTTTCGTTGCAATCAAATAGGCAATGCGATTTGGATATTTGGTCCGTTGTGGCTTGAAATCATTTGTAGATGTACCGTTACGATTAAATTCACGAACAAAATCATTAGGTGAGTCACTACTGCTGGTTTCAGATGATTGTCTGGACGTAGGCCCTGAGGTATTATCTGAGGTATGTTGGGTACTTTGATCAGAATCCGATGTGGCTGAACTATGCCAAGCTTCAATTTCTTGTTGAATTAAAGTATCAAAAAATGCCATCATTCGAGGATCTTCTCGGGTATTTTGATTTGCGTAATCGTGTGTCATGTTTTGTATGCTTATATTCATTAAGGATAGGTATTCTTCATGCGAATATACATTCCGTTGATTTTCGTAAGAAATTGTTTCTTCGCGTAAGCTACCGGCCCATCCGTTCAATTCGAACGGTGTCCATAGTTTAATTATTTTTTCAACACCCGATGATGCAATTAAACATTTTTGAGGATTATAACGAACTTGGTTGACGATTGAACGGTGCCCATAAAGAACCATTTGACTAGAATCAACCCATTGCTCAGTTTTTGTAATATCTGCATCAGTGATTCGCCAAGCATACAAATTAAAATCATCCGACCCGGACAGAATGTATTCATCGTTTTCACCAGCAAAACAACAACTTTTCATGGTGCACGAATTATAGTAATCGGAATGGTAAAATTGGCAAATTGGAGTTTCGGAAAAAGTTGAATACAAAATTGGCGGTAGCCGACGACGCAAAGCGACAATCGATGTACCTAGCGTATTAAAGCGAACGCACATACAATTTTGAGTTGCACTTTCACCACTGTATCGTATTAATGGACTGAAATTATATATAGAATATTAATAATTTAATTAGTACTAAAATGAGTTATACAAGTTACGTTTTTGGTCGTCGAATATCCCACAAGCCGGCCCCTTCTTTTGCATTTGCAGTAATTAAAAATCCACTATCCATTGGGTGAAACATAACTGCATGAAATGGTGCACGATATTTTGCGATACATACTTCATCCACACCAGCACGCAGGTCAAATATTAATACACGACCATCTTCACCGGCCGACGCAAATATACTATCGTTCAGAGGATCAATCGACAATCCATAGACGGATTTTTCATGTGAAAATACATCCACGGCATCTCCAGTTTTAATATCATGCACAATAACAGTGGTATCATTGCTGCCCGAAAAAATTTGCGTATTATTGCTATTGAATCGTAGACAAAATATATTGCTTTGATGGCGTTTATCCATTTCCCGTGGACTTTCTTTGTCAACCATTGCTTTCTCGACATGCCATAACAGGACACGACGATCATCGCCGCCTAAAAGTAAAAAACGATACATTAATAATGATTTTCTGTAAGGCACATTAATATGTAATTTTTGGTGGCCCGTGCGTGTTCCATTATAAATTATTTTAATTTATTTTCCATTATTTTGTTGTGCACTTTTATCACGAGATTTAATTTCCTAAAGTTCCAAAAAACGACACTCTTTTGTACCCTGTGAGAAGGTTAATTCGATAATTAAGAATTCCTATTTATTATGATTGTTGGGATAATACGTTAGAAAATGAAAAAAGAAGAAAATTATGAAATTGTTTGCTCACTTTCAGTGGCATGATGCCAAGTTTAAAAAAATATGCATGAGATGTATTAGTATGCCAAATTATTATTGACCCAAAACCGCACCATATCTTGGTGGTGGTTGCAATTTTTAAACGTTTTGTGTTATATTTCGTCAATGTATTTCAACTGTTTATTGCAATTTTTGTAAAAATTTGGACACAGACTTTAATTTGGGCGGTAATGTTTTGGCCCTTTTTAAGCGACCAATTCTGGGTAAAAATCCCATGTGGTTTGACTTGCCTTACTTGCTGCACACTACATGTGCAGAAGAAATCAAACCACCAACAAAATGCTTCCTTTACCCAGATATTTACTTTCAATTAGTTCAATTCAATTAGTCGTGGGTTTACAGGCCAATGACCGGTCAAGTGGTGCAGTGGTTAAAGCTTCGGCACTTGAACCAGGAGGTACTGGGTTCGAATCCCACCAGAGGCAGGATGCAAAGCGAATTTTCGTCAATCGATTACGATCGGTGATGTTAATAAACACAACTATGACCCTCTGTTGGGAGTGCAGAATTCGGCGCCGACCCACCGTCCATGTCAATGTGCTGGTTGACATGGAACTTACAGTAACTGTAATTGTGTGACTAGGTGGTGTTGTGCGTGAATGAAAAGGGGGAATTGACCATAAAAGGGCATTAAAACGTAAACCATGGATCACTTTTAATCCTTGATCTTGGACACTTGAACTAAAATTAAAGAAAACTGCAAACTCTAGCTTGAGAAATTTGTTAACAAAATAATTCGAAGGTGAAACCTAACCACGAACATGCGATACGAGAAATTAGTTAAAAAAGTAGAAGTTCTTTAGTTTGAGAAAAGAGCTTTTTTATACATGTACATTCTACATCATTGTGTAAGAAACACCCACTGATAAATTTTCCAATACACCACACCACCTTCAATCCCTTATAACAGATGGAGCACAGTTGAAGAAACAAGTTTAATTCGGAGAAGAAACCATCTAAAACAAAAAAGTTGAACTTATCAAATGGCGCTAATAAATGGAACAGACTGTTGTCTGCACTGATCTATATACATGGATACGACATCAATGTCAGAAACCATATAAAACAACAGCTAAAAATGGGAGCACTTTTTTGTATAGTCATATCGCTCGTTTATACACACCTCTTGCTTTAAAAAAATATTTCCGAAAGATAGGACCGTACCGAAGATAGATTTAATTTCGAAATTTTCTGAAATTGGTTTTTTATTATTGTAGTCATGTACAAATAATAATATTCAAATGGTTTAAGTTATAAATCACATTTTATTCATGTCGTACCGCTTTTGTATGCAAATTTCTTCTTGCGATTTCCCTTAATATTTCAAATGCTCTCCTGCAAATATTTCGAATAAAAAAAAAAGTTCTTGTCGTCAAAGCGTCAAACGTCAAAAACTCATAGGAACTTGTTTTCTGTTTACATTAATTTGATTTTCGAAAATTCGGAATTGAAGAAAAGACAGAAAATTTTTCTGTCTTTGTCACAAACGTAGAACTATTTTTGCACTACTATAAAGTTTTTGACATGTCGTATCCATGTAATACAGATCAGTGGTTGTCTGTCATCTAAAATATTCAAAGGCAACTTACTCATAACGGTAAAAACTTCACCACCAATAAATACAAAAGTTTGAAATTTCTGTAGAACGCTACGAATTTTTCTCTAATATAACAATACAAGTTACCATTTACGATCAACAAGAAAATGAGTAAATAAAGTTGTATTGTAATACAACTAAAATAATGGCACTAATGTATTCTGCTTCAGAAACACAAAATGATCTTAGGGTCGATATGTTAATTATAAAGAGTTGGAATTTATAAGGTAAAGCAAGCAAGTAATACACGCAAGTCTTAAGCCCCGTGGCCATCGATGGCAATAAACAATTTTCTTAGAATTTAATTTGAATTATTTATATAGATGGAAGATTTGCAAGAATCGCAACAATCAGTTTCGAACTTAATGAGATTATTGATTTGAAAAAATCAGTCATCTCATCAGGCCGCGGCGACTGACGTTGATATTTTACATAGGAATATTGCCTATATATAGACCAATACCATGTATATGTAGCACTAGCGAATTACTACCTAGTTTACGTAATTCGATTCTTTCATATCCTCCATCTATATTTCATTTTTTACCAATTAACTTTTCGTTGTGTACGAATTACTTTTATATTATAACGTACGGAACAATCACAACAAAAACCATTACAATAAAACAACAACAACGTTAAAAAATAAAAAAAAACAATTTTCATCTAAACGCCTCGAAGTTGATGATCGAAAAATGTTTGGCATCTTCTAATTTTTTGCAATTTGGGATCAGATCAATTTCTTAGAAACAATCTAACTAGCTTCATAAATATACTGTACCTTGTTCGAAATTGGGGCAAAGGGTAATTTACCTCTCTGTGTTTGTTCTTAAACGAAGATCATCAACTCCTGCAAATAAGCATCTGATATCTGTTTCGCGTCCTGCAATAAGGGAGGCCAAAAAATAGCATGTATTTATTTTAATCGTGTTAACTAAGATGGTCTGTAGTACCGTGGGAAAAATACCTCTTCATAATCACCTCTAACTTCGAGGTGACATTTCTTTATAAAGGTGTACTCTAACTACTTGAAAGAAAATCGGTAGCTGTGGCTGAACTTCTAAAGAACAAAAACTTGGCAATATTGCTGTATTCATACTCCTTACAAGGTAAGATGCCAAGGGGATATTTTTCAGCGATTTTGAATATTTTGGGGGTATCGAATTGATCTTCAAGTAATCTTAAAGTAAAGGAGGCGTTCTTTTTGAGTGGTGGTATTAAGACCTTAGGCCAGTCACCATGAACTTCCACGATTAGTGGCCCGGCACTAAACTTGTCTGCCATTAGATATAGAGGAGGCGAATACAATGCAGTCCGTGATTATTATCGGCAGGTTATGTAAGCCATTTAACATTTTCATCTTGATTTAAGCATAAAACTGTCACTTCTTATTGAAAGAATATTATTGAATATTATCGTTTTGAAGGTATATTTGGCGGTAGGAACTAAGATTAAATAGTACAGTTTATGAGTTTTATATATTGTTTGACGCTTGACGTGATTCAGTTCAGGGACGGTATGTTGTACCGTCACTTCGAATCGAAAAAAGTCGAATTCGAAAAAAGTCGAATCGAAAAAGTAAAAGCTGTATCATTTTTGCTTTCCAAAAATAATACAACATACCGCCATTCGACTTTTTTCGAATTTCGAGTCGAAGTGATGGTACAACATACCGCCCCAGATTATGCTGTTGACTAATAAAAATTGAAATAGATCACAAATCTAGTTAGAAAGGGATGCGGACGACTGCGGTAAAAGTCTATACGCCCTCATCCATAGTAAAAAAAAATAAATAGTTCAGTTGTTTGTTGATCGAATTTAGTTTTTAATCTTAATCTGGAAATAAACGTATTCAGAACGGGTATCTGTATGAGTAAATACGGCAATTTATCGGAATTGAGAAATTTCTTAACTGATTGTGATACAATTAAATTATCTTACACTCGCTCCATCGACACCACCTTCAAAAAAGTGATTATTTTTTCAAGTATACAATCTCTTAGAAATTCCCAAATAACTTAGCTTTACTGAACATGGAGCCTAGGTAGCATATCGAATATAAAATTGATTAGTAGTATAAGCTAAAACGAAATGAAAATGATTAAAAATTTGTGATGCATACATTTCATATTTAGCTGCATCATACGCAAATTAGTCATGTAATCGGCACCCTAACCCATTCGTCTCTTACATGTTCTTTTGTTAAATACATATTTAAAAACACACTACATACAAGAAATCAAAAATTATATTTGACATATACATATATTTGTATGTGTATATATTTAAAAAAAACCCGAAATATGTACATAAAACATATGGTTTTGGACAACAGTTACAATTCTGATTAGCAGAACTGATAACCGTAAACGTGTTAATAGTTTTATTAAATGAAAATTGGGAGCTAGCTATCATCGATAAAAATACTTTGTCCATAAATAAATTAATGACGTCATATTAAGATTGGTCGGCTTAAAGAAGTAGTTTTCATTTCATTAATCGGTTACTTTCTTATTTAATACATTTAACCTTTAAAGTATTTAAAACTATGTATAACGCACTCATAACGAAACAAATACTTAATAATCTTGTTTTTTCTAGTTTTTTTTATTGTTTTGTTGCATTCATAAATCTGAAATTGTCAATCTTGAACTATCCTTTAAATCTGAGCATCCAAATTACGTAACAAGTTTGAATTAGAATTTTCAATTTATTGCTGGCTTTTAAATGGGACTTCGTTCGCGGTGCTGGTAAGCACTACTTAGTTTATTACTTGCCGTGTCTCACAATAATAACATCAACCTTAATAACGCAATTACTTAAAGAACCTTGCAAAACAACTTTATCTTTAATAATTCTTTTAAATTTTAAATTAAAGAGCAACTCTTTGGTTTAAAATGGAGGTAGCGAAGCGACCTTTTACAATCTCGTGGGTGTACCTAGGCTGTCAGTCAATAAAATTTTATACAAATCCACAGTTTCAAAAATAAATAATCTTCAAATAATTTCAAACACCTTAGATAACGAGGAGAAATCATTAAAATTCTGAAATCACGGACTCGTACTTATAGGATTCGGGGATAGGGGTGGCTGCAAATTTTCCAAGAAATGCGATTTTGTAATAACGTTGATAAAAATCTAAAGCAACCGACCAAATGGCACAGTGGTTAAAGCTTTGGCATTCGGATCGGGAGGTACCGGGTTCGAATCCCGATAGAGGCAGGGATGCAAAAGTTAAATTTCATCACATATTACGATCTGTGATGAAATGTAACACATCTATGACCTCCTGTCGGAGTGCAAAACTCATGGGCCGACCCATCTTCCATACCAGTATATAGGCTGGCATGGAGCTTGCAATTGTGCATGGTCTTAAAATCGGTCCTATAGAGCCGTACATCCTCGGATGGCTGACTGGCGTAAAAAAGTATGGATGGAAATAAGGAAACCGCGAAAGATAAAAATCTAAAGCAAGAGCAGGGAGAGTCTTGAACAGACCCCAGAACAGATTGCAGGGAGAAATACAAAAAAATAATCTAAAGCAAGTAAGTACTGGGGAAATAAATAATTCATATTTTGACCAATTAGAGCGTAAATATAGAGTAATATAAATAAAACAAACCTTACCCCCTATAAAAACCGTCAAATAATTGACAAGAATCTAAGATTTCAAAAAGATTCAATCAAAAGGATCGAGAGCTCTCCGAAATTAATTCCCCAATCTGTTGATCGGCTGTGTAGCTAGGCCGAATACGACCAAACTCCATAAATTTTCCCAATAAACTCTTTATGGTAAATTAAATTTTAGTTAACAAAGAGTTCATTCTTGTCGTTATTCTTCACTTAAATAATTTTGTTCCACAAGCATTAATCGTTTAACTTTACTCCGGACTAAGCGGATTCCGTCTCGCGTAGTCATAGAAACTGGCTGCTCTATGCGATCGGAGGTCCCGGGTTCGATTCCCGGTGGTGACAAGGAAAAAATTTCACGGCTGGTTTAGGATCAATGAATTAATCACTTGAGAATGACTCACCGAAATGAGAATATGATTATGAAACCTCATTTATGGCGGCCAAATCATTTGTGGCGGCCAACCTGCACAATGCCAAGCTCCGTACATTGGACATGGGCGGTGGCTCCATGCCAACCTGTACAAAATACGGACGGTGGGTCGGCGCTGAATTCTGCACTCCATCAGAGGGTTTTTCTTAGTTGTGTTTATTTAACATCACCGATTGAAATCGATGGTGAAAATTCGATTTGCATCTAGCCTCTGACGGAATTCGAACCCAGTACCTCCCCCCAGCCCAAGTACCGAAGCTTTAACCACTGCACCACTTGTCTGGTTAATAATTGCTACAAACTGGTTACGAGTTTTGGTTACGACAAATTTTTCCCATTCCGAGTGTAACGCATTTTAAATACGTGGATGAATTCCGGGTTAAGCTTGCTTCCTCGAGATCACAACCGATTAGGTCAGACTCTTAGCGTAGTTAGGCCCACTAACGACCATAAACTGTTTTATTATTAATTTCAGGATGGACACATGGATTAAGATAATACTAAATCATGAACAAGGTTGTGAACCTCATATACCTAATATTTGTAATACATTCCATGTCCAACGATACGAAACGGACAAATGTTGCCACCACATCACAGCACGTGGAAATTCAACTACCTACGTATTTTAAATGCGTTACAATTGGAATGGGATGAATTTCTTGAGATAAAAATCTGCAACCAATTTGCAGCAATTTGTAAAAGATAAATAATTTACCGGCTTATCATAAGTTTTGATGATATACCAGGACCAAAATTTCGCAAATTAATTTTTGCCCACTTCGGTAGTTTTATAATAAAAATAATGTTAGTCAATTCAAAAATAATTAAATTTATTTTACATTTAAACCCTAAAAATCCACAGTATACAATTCACAACTAAATGTCAGAAGAACATGACCACCACTGTAAAATCCATAATTGAAAATGACATAAAATTTTTATAAAATATATTTCAAATAATTGAATAAAGAATTTCCATACTTAATTAGACTGGAAAATACTCATATTTATTATCATATAACTTACAAACGAGATTAAAACTTACCTGAAACCAAGTATTCACCTTCTCGCGAAAATTCAATTGCATTAACACACCCATAATGTGCAATTAAATCTTTTTCGTATAAGTTCCGGGCAATTTTCAGCCGTTCTCGATATAAATGGGTCCTTATATCATAATTTAAGCTACCCTGTTGCCGTTTAATTACATGGGCCAGCGGATTTGGACCCAATGGCTTTATCGACATGTTGGATTTCCTCTTCTTATTTTACAACTAAAACTATTTTTTCCTTTGTACGTGTATTGAACAGCTATGTAAAAAATTGTGTAGTTCAATTTTATTCAATCACTTGGTATAATATTAAATTTTTTATAATTTCACTTTTAATTTAGCAAAAAAAAAATCAAAATTAAATTGGTAATTATTGTTCGACTAAATTAAATTAACAAAAAAATAAATAAATAAAATTCGAACTATTGATGTATTTTTGGAAGAAATGCACACACACTTTCATAAAATCCTACATTATTGTACTCATACAAATTTGTTGTCCGATTTTCCACTTATTTTCTTTTATAACAAACTATTTGATTTGTTTTTTAATATTATTGTTTATAATTTAGTTAAATTATCATTTTATTATTGATATTTTTATTCATTTTAATAACAAAATTATTTTACACCATATGTATTTTATTTTGATCATCCATTGCATACGAAGTTAAAATAAAAACTGAAATAAAAAAAAATAAAAAGAATGGAAAATCTACTTTATTTACATATCTGCGTACGAATCAGCTGTTTTTGAATACAAATTTTGTAGTATGTGTTTACAATATTTTTTAAACTGACAATTTATTTGCGATGTTAAAACTGTTCGAATTGAATTTAAATACCCAATAATCGAACGCAATATAAAATACCCACTGTCGTGGGCAAAAATAATACATAGTACATATATGGATATTAAAATTTTGTGGACAATATTCTTGATTTTAGAATTAGTTCTTTATTAAAAAGTTTATCAAGTTTTACACTATATTACAAAAATGTTTGTACTTACACTAGAAACTTGCTTAGTTTGAATAAATTATTAAATAAAATAAAAACCAATTTAATATTATACTGCGATACTTTTTTGTTGACAAATAGTACAGTAACGATGCCATAACTTGGCATATCAAAACTGTTATACTATGCACAGGGTGGTGGACAACAAACATTTGTTTGTATGGCAAACTCGTTAGTTATTCGTAGTTAAAAAAAACTGATAAAAATTAAAATTTTGACAGAAAAATTCAATTTTCTGGTCAATTTATATACTTCCTCGCCAACAAATAAAAACTAATAAAATTTTTATGTTAAAATGTTAATTTTTAACAATTTTTTAAATGATTCACAAACGGCCTCATAAAAACAATAGAATCCACTTTTTTAACAAAAAGTAAATCGATTTTTTAAGTTACATTAATTTTAATGATAATGTTATATTATCTGTTATAAGTATTTGAGATTTAAATAAATAATTTGTTTGTTATCTTTGCAATTTGTAATGAGGTCGAAACACTTCCAACGCCCTTCTTGTGAAATACCTTTAACGTCGTTTCTTACGCGATTGACCATTGTACGTATACCATTTGCGTATTATATCCCTTTTGTGATTTACTAATTGTGCGAGTACTGCAAAAGTACCATGTCAAAAATTTATTTTTGTGTGTTTTGAACCAACTTACACATTTGCGCATTCCTTTCAAACTTATATCGCCCGAAAAAAACACTATAACTATACATACAATTGTGTTGGTTGTACTTCAAATCAAGCGAAATTTTTTATCAAAAACGCCATTACAAACTATGATTTTTTACTCACACATTTGTGTGGTTTGGACTTTAATTTAGCCATTTTTTTTGGTTGAAAAAGGGATATAGTTCTATACCAGCCCATACTACCTACTGACCAAATGAGTCGGCCCAAGAGTTCTGCATTCCTACTGAGGGTCAGAGTTGTGTTCATTTGCATAGTCGCTCATAACCAAATCATGAAAAGTATATCTAAATAAATATTATTTTATTACTGAAAAAATATTTTCAAATCAAAGCCAAGAATTTTCATTCGGCTAAGTTTAATCGGTAAACATGCCTATGAAGTATATATAGGCCCTTTCAAATAGCCTTTTATTTTTTGACTGTAATGGCCATTTGCCACTTATACTTTACTTAACGGATTACTTAATATTGTCGGGTTATACGAATTTAGTCAAATGTTCAGTATTAGAGTGCGTCTAATCCGTCCCATAATATTTAGAAAATTTTTAAATATTTTTGTCTCAGAAGATTTGTGTTTTATTTGACCACCATAGATCAACAATTTGTTGCCGATTTCGCTATTAAAGGATGAAACACGCTTCGCTACACAATGCTCAAAAAACCTCGCTGTTTTGTGTGCCCGGTTAAGGACGAAACACACCAAGCAAAAACTACATAGAGCAAATTTAAATATTACATAGATGTTTGAACATAAATATAAACGTTTTATTTTATAATTTAATAGAAATATTTGTTTTAAACAAATTGTTTTTATGGATGTTGAACAAGTCGCGTTTTAAAGATGAGGACACATCAATAGCAGAGCAGGGTGTTCTAAGCGATCCACCCACACTATCGGCTTTGTATGAGCGTGCACACCAAGCAGCGCAGCAGTTTCTTTTGTTTTAGTAATAAAATCGAATTGTGTCAATTTTATCGAGGTTATGAGTAGCAGCAAAGAACAGTAAATAGAAGATGCAACCTCATTCAATATATTTCTTTAATTTAAAATTGTTCTATTAAGATTACAAAATATTTGATTTCTTTATAAACCATTCCTATATTTTTTTCAAATTTTGAATTTGACACAATCGAATAAGCTAATATTTAAATTTGCTGTCTGCTGCTGTTGCTGCTTGGTGCTGCTGCTACTAGACGGCCTTATTAAACCTTCTAAGTTCTACAAATAGGGAGCTTTGATATACATAATCATATCGGTAGCTTTGGCGTTGCTTTTATTTTAACTTGTCGTGAAAACACTTTTACTCTGAACTGGTGATCAACTAATTAAAAAATTTATATTTACCAAAAAAATGATGAATAATTATGGTAGATTTATACAATTTATGTATACCCCATTTACATGCGACCAACATTTTTCTTCTGCAAAATGAAAGAGATATAACATTGACTTTTTGAGAGACAAGAAAAGAAATATATGTAGAAGATTTTTGAGCGACTACACCACAAATGCCACTATAAAATGTTGCCATAAAATATATTCGATCCGAGTATTTTTATGGCAACAATTTTAAAATTAAAAATAAATTATTTTGTATTTATAAAAGTTGAGCATTCATAACAAAAACAGACGTCATAGATAAAAATGTAAAAATAAATTGATAATGATCCAATAAAAGAAATTATGGCATTACTGCCATCACAATTGTGTGGGTGACAAAAGATAATCATGTCAAAAATTAATTTTTGTATGCATTTTGGACCTACATACACATTTGTACATTCCACTTAAATGTTTTCGTCCGAAAAATAACACTATACATATGTAACTACATAAAATAATAATAAAATAATTAATATGTTATATAATTTATGTTATCAATTTATAATGTTTTTTTCAAAAAGAATTTCGACTTGACGGAAGAAGATCCGCTAAAATCCGGAAAACATTACAACCTGTCATTTTTTACATTTGTGCATGGTGGACTTATATAATAGCAAAAAAAAATTCTGCCCGGAAAAGAGATATAGCGGATGCTTCTATTTACCTGCAAAAAATTGTAAAAAATATTTTTCTACATATACATAAATGAGTTACATAGCTAAAAAATTTGGTGGACTGACTTAAATAGCGACCCATTTTAGTCCCGTTTACATCGAAAAAATTATACGTCACATTTGGGTTACATACGATATTTATGTGCACCATCTATTGAATAATACTAAAAGTATTGCTTATGTTCTCATCGCAATCCATAATTTTCTCATAAATAATTCCTGTAACATTTTCGAAATTAAATTCATTCATTTAATTTTTTTTGAATTTGACTCATTTAATATGTAACTGTAATATTAAATTTTATGCTGATATGTTTAGTTAACATCATAAAGCAAAATATATATAAGAGGACTCATGTAGACTTTTCGAGGTTAATCTATCTTACTTTTGGCAACCTGTATAAGCCTAACAAGAACAATAAACTATAAAATAACTATGCCGATATGTTTTTACGATACGTATATATAGATTAAATATAGAAAAAATTTAAATTTGTGTATATAATTATATTAAAACTATAAAATAAGATTAACCTCGGAAAAACCTGCCTATAAAATTTGCACTACTTGATTTCTCTTATATATGTATTGCTCGATGTTAACATCGATGCCGCTACTGACATCTATTTCATGTAACGAAAACCTTTTAGGTCGGTATCGTTTACATCACATTTCTGATCGATCTAATTTGGGTCCGTCCACACAAAAAAGTTACCCAACCTAATTTGGGTAACTGGCGTTTACATCATGTGTTTAGGTCAGATATAGTGTATAGTGCTGGACTAAATATGTCGATGTAAACTTACTCAATGCCACCATACGCTGTGGAATGGAAATTGTGATCTGAATCAGGTATAGAAGACTAAAACGTTTAATCTGCACGATCATATTTGGTCATATTTTGGTCTAAATTAATCTGAAATAAAGAAAATGTAGAGACTTCGGAAAACTAAAATATTTGTATCGCTGAATTTTATTTTAAAATCGTATTATTTAATATTATTAGGGCATAGAATTGTCAACTTACTTCAAAGTTTGATTCGTCTGACCACACGATATTTGACCAATCTTCTTCGGTGAAACTTTGGTATTTTAAGACCCATTTATACCGAGCTTTCTTGTTTTTTTCGGAGAGTCAGGGTTTCTTCCTGGCTTTACAGCCTTTCAAACCAGCTTCCTGAACCCATCAGCGAGGTTTGAAGAAGTTTTTTTCCTATTTTTTAAAACTTTCGGTCGGTTTTGTACGTATTACGGTGTGATCCACTAGCGGTGAATCGCTCAATAGTATATTGCACAGATCGGCGTGAACATTTCACAGTTTTAGAAATCTCTACTTGTGATTTCCCTTGCTCATGTAGAAGCCGTATCTGCACACGTTGTTCTAAACTTAACTCTTTTGGTTTCGGCATACTGCAATATATTACTAAATTTAACAAATCAAAACACCAAAAGCGGACTAGATATGTACACAATGAGCGAAAGTAGCGAGCTGACGAATAAATACAAAATGTAAAAATAACAAATTTTATTGCGCCAGATGGTTTATTGCCCCACCTGCGGTGTGTGTCACTGTTTTTAGTCCTTTTAAGATGCCGGAAAAATAATAAACCAACAAAAGGGGTTATTTTCTGTTATGCTTACCGTGTACGCCCCAAATTAATAGGGTGCTCAATACTTTTGGCCAAGGCTGTACATATTTATATTGTTTTGGGGCCACGAGTTCTGCAGGCACCTCTATGTCAATTGGTCGGTAATCGATGATCTTAAGTTACCTTAAGAATAGAACTGTGTGAACTTTGGAATACCTAGAGTACACTTTTTGTATTGTCCAACCGTTGCTGTATTAATTAAATTTTTAAAGTTAAATTAATCACGCTACAAGTAAAAAACAATAATGTTTTTATCAGATAGAGACAATTAAAGTTTGTGTCTTACGATAAGAATATCTATTTTTATTACATGCTTCTTGAAAGTGATTTCGAATGTGTATATGTGTATGAATTATAAAATAAAACAATACCAATACAAAACAGGCCATTTCTTATTAAAATCTTGTTTGTATATGTAAATCCAAAAAGAAATGAGAATTCCATACAAAACGAAAAAAAATTACATGGCTACAAAAAGACAATTTCATTATTTGCAATAAATAATTTGTATCGCTCAAGTTAAATTGAATAATACATTGCAAGAAATAAATAAGGATATTTTGTTATTGAATCATTTAAAAAAAAATTGTATTGAGAAAACTTTTCATTCAGTAATATTCCAATTAAACCAGCAACTTAATTTTACACCGTAACAACAAATAAAATAAAAACAAAAATACACGAGATTGTGTACTGCCGCTCTTGCATGCTTTTTTACTTTTTTAGTAAACCAAAATATGTTGAAGGGGATGGGTGTACGTCTTTGCGTATGACAACAATAAATTTTGTTTTTTATTTTTGTTCAAATAAAACTTGATTTTTCATTAATACGGTGTAATAAACAAAAACACATTTTAATCAATCAATACTAATGATGAGTCCAAAAGCGAAATTTAGTTGGTTGTACATAATAACTAAAAAAAAAAAATCCAATTTTATCGACAATTGGATTTTTTTTTGTGGGCTTATGTAAAAGTTACAGTAAAGAATAAAAATTACGATACAGTTTATCGACGATATTGAAACTTAGGAAGGCAAAATATCACACATAATAATTTTGTATATTATGTGTATAGTAAAATATTCCTATGTGACTGACGACGAAATTTACATTGAATTTGTCGATTAATTAGATTTTTCGATTAATTGTTTAAATAAATCTGCAATAAACGTAATTTTTTAAAGCAACTTTTTTTAATTTTGATAATTACCCAAGTATTTTTACTTTCAATTTTCCTGGCGATATTCGTACTTAAGTACTAAACTTAGTCTAGTATTTTTCTAAGTTTGAGTTGCAATTTATTAAAATAAAACGTATGAAACGTGTCGCGATTATACGAAACTGAACGAAACTCAATAAAGAAGAATTGTATACATGTATGTGTGAACAGAAAAGACAAAAAACAAAATGGCGGGAGCGAGGTTGTGCATGAATGTAAAATGCTATATTTGAAAATGTTAGAAGAAAAAGATGGCGGCATCCAAATGTGAGAGCAAAATAAAAATTTAGGTTTAAAATGAATATTTTTATTATTTTTATTTTATTAAATTTGCGGTATAAAAATATACATACATATATACATATTATATACGAATCTAAATTATATTTTAGTTAATTTTTTAATTATTTTTTATTATTACACAATTTGAAATTATTCTTTGATTGTAATATTAAAAGTTTAAATAATTTTCCAAATAGGTACTATGATTATTGCACATCAAGTTTATTATTTTCGCATTTGTTTTCTACCTAAAAACTTAAAACTGAACTAGAAATTAATTAATTTATGAAAACAATATTTGAATAGATATAAAATATATTTTGATGTAATTTTATTTAAATTAACGCACATCTTTAAATTTTTTTAACAAAATTTTATAAAATTACCAAACTCATGTCGTGAACATGAAAAATAAAAACAAACCATGTACATTACACGCTATACACATTCCTACGAAAGAAAAATTGCGGTAACACAGTATACAGTAGTAACAACACAGTATACATATACGCTACAAACGCTTTGGTTAGCCAAATAATATACGAAACACAAACGAATACAAATATAATTTGTATTGTAACATACAAAATATTATACCCTTTAATCTAAAATTCATTACACAAATAAAATGTGTGAAATTAAGTTCATTATTTTTCTTCGGTACTGTATGTTCGTGAAACAAAACCAAAACAAATAACTTGTATTATACGTTGGCGAGAGCCAAGAGAAATTAAAAATCTTATACGCGCACGTGTCATTGAAAAATTGTGTTGTTGCTTTTATCAGTAAGTTGCTAAATGAAAAGTTACTCAATAGGGAAATATTTTTATTGGAAATGTTTCTCAAAATATCAATATTTATCGTGATCCTTCAGATAAATTAGGTTTGTAGATAATAAAGCAGATTTATTGGGACAAATGAAGATTTTTTTTTGTCCCATGTAATTTTTTACCTACTCGTATGGCACCCGCGTTTTTGTTTGGATTTACCTATACAAGCTCATGGAATTTTTTTATATAGAAAAAAGGCCTATTATGTAGTGGTATTGAATAAAATATTTATCCAGCCTCTCAATCAGTGCTGCCGAATTGAGAACGATCGGTCCATTTGTACTCCTCTCTTCTCATCTGTACTCCCGTACTCCCCTAATTCATTTTGTACTCCCCTGTGCGACTATTCTAAAATTTATATTTTATTTATAATTTATTTATTTAATACATAACATACATATTTTTGTTTATACGATTTACACAAAAACAATTACCATAATATACCGCAAATTGCTGATTTCGTATCATGTTTTTTGGTATTATGGGTTTTTTGGGAATTAATAAATACATATGTATATTGAAATGAAACACGACACTCTGCGCGGCATCGAAGCTAACCAACGCCACATTTCGCTTCCAGTAACTAGTATTATTACTAAAAATTGTTTCTATTTTGTTAACTACTGCAATTCAAAGTCAAATTTCTCCTTTATGTGACTTATTTAACTTCTTAATCAATATTTGTAAGCGTACTCCCTTTTGACTCAAAATACTCCCCTGTAAATGTGAATAGATTGAGAGCAGTGCTGCCGTTTTGAAATTTCTCCTCTGAGAAATTTCAAAACGGCAGCACTGCTCTCAATCCACCATTCATTCATGTCCGCTTATCAGGTACGATTTTACAATATAAAGCAATCATATCGCCTCAACTTAGAGTCATTCTAAGTATAATTATCAAACGTAAAGCTTAGTGTGAAGTGAACTCGTGATTTTCATAATGAAATCTTTGTTTATATTCGGCTGTTTAGTGTTTGCCTTAATTGGTTTATCTAATCAGGTAGAAAACCTGCCATTTTTAGTGACTCAAAATTGAAATTATTGCAATACATATTATTAGTCGTATGTTAAGTGCGAATTGCAAAGTTCAATTTTGTAACGGTTGTTTATTAATTTTAACTCTAATCATGCTTTTAGATTTCAACGCCAGACTCAACTTATTACACAGCTGCTGTGGTTGAATATGAAAGTAAAGTTGACACTGGCCCAGTTGACGAACACATAACAGCTTACGTTAATTTAATAAACTCAGTGAAAGATAAAGATATTGACATTTTGGTATTTCCGGAGAAAACGCTGTCCGAGCTTGGTGTGTTCATTCCAGAGCCAGAAGATGGTATTATACCTTGTGAAGATGAACGGTATGCTTTTGTTGCGCCAATTTCATGTGCTGCTATTGAAGCAAAAATGTACGTTATAGTGAATATAGATGAAATTGCGAATTGTACAGAAGAATCACAAGCTAAATTAAATGATACCCGCTCGTGTGCAACGAATGGATTAAATCGTTACAACACAAATATTGTGTTTGATCGGAAAGGTGCAATTATATCACGGTACCGCAAATTTAATTTATTCGGGGAATTTGGAACAAATACAACCCTAGTACCGGATGTCAGTGTATTTACAACGGATTTTGGTGTTACATTCGGACATTTCATATGCTTTGATCTAATGTTTGATCGTCCGGCGCTCGATCTCATAAAATTGGGAGTACAAAATATTGCGTTCCCGACTATGTGGTATTCAGAGGCACCATTTCTTACAGCCGTACAAGCTCAACAAAATTGGGCGTATATCAATAATGTAAACTTTTTAGGAGCAGGAGCAAGCCGTCCATCAGTAGGGAGCACAGGAAGTGGAATTTATAGTGGACGACTAGGTGGATTGGTTTCGGTTATGACCGATGTTGCTGAAAGTAAAATATATACAGCAAAAGTTCCGAAGATTCCAGGAAGTAAAGTGTTTGAACCAGTATGTGATTGTAACGAAGTATCAGAGGTGAATGAAAATGATTTACCCGATTTAGAATTACTTCGTGATGTTTTAGAGGTTTATGAATCGGTAGTGATCGAGTCACGAACCCAAACTATTTCGACAGAAATTTGTAATCAAGGTTTATGCTGCGATTTTAATATCGACATGACCGCTTCAAGTATATTACCAAATCAAAAAAGCTATCAATATCGCATGGCTACATTCAACGGAATTAGAAATTTTGGCGGATTTGCATCTGGTGGTGTAGCTGTTTGTGCGATCATTGCATGTGTCAATGGCACTATAGAAGGATGTGGTTTACCATTTACCAATACAATTAATTTGGTGGAACAAGTGACATTTGAATCGATTTTAATTCGTGGAAAATTTGAAGGTGGCGAGGGACACCTTTTCATGCCAAATGGGGTTAAACGAAATATTCTTCCGTTAGAACCACTTGAGTTTAATTTCATTCAGGATATGGATTATGAAGATAATGGGCACATGTATCGTGATGTATATTATCAATTGGAAAAGCCTCAATCGAGATTATTAAGTTTCGGAATATACTCTCGTATTTTTGGAAGAGATGGCGGAGATCCAGACCGAAAGAAAGGAAATTCGGCAGATTGTTTAAATTCAGGAAATATTTTAAAAATTGTTTTCTTTACTCTGATTTCATTTTTAGCTTAATACAATAGTGTTTACGTATTATCATTTTTAAAATCGTGTTTGTTGAAATGAGAGTTTAATTTTAGAGTTTTTAAATATAACGACATTGTACTACTAACTCAATTTTTATATGTTCAGTGGCACTATTCTGGTAATTCCCGGGAAATAGGACATTTTTCCGGCCTACTGAGGAGAGAAGTTTGATGTAAATATAATATGTGCATACATATGCATAGCGACTATATAACTGTGGATAGTTAACCTCGAGAACCCAGTTTATAGACATACCACAGAAACTTGTTTTCTGTGTAAACTAGCTATTTTAAATGAAAACAGACACGTTTTTTGTTCAAGGTGGTATGTAGCAATTCACGCAAGTCAGAAATTTGTATTAATTCATTTCGATTTATTACATAATCTTGTCTTTATTTGTATAAAGTAAACTCCAAAATTGTCAGGCGCCATTAGGATGAGAAATAAGTATTGTTAACTGATGTAAGTCGTATAGAAAATATGGGAAATTTGCTTTTCATTTTAAGTTGCTATATCAACCAGAACGTAATAATTTGCTTAGCGAAGCCTGATCTCGACTGAGCTAGATGTGTAATGTGAATTTTGTGAAAATTTTGTTGGACGAATGCAAAATTGATTGGTTGGGTTGAAAGTGAGAGTTGTCGCTGTTTTGCGCAATATTTTGATTTTATGATACGGTCCACATTCCAATACAAAATAAAAAAGAATGTTTGTTTTAATTCAAAGACGAAAATTCTTCTGAGGTGGGTCTATGTAGGTGTTATGCGTAATCGGAAATATTACAGTAAAAGCTTACAACATGTTTGGCCCTAAATCTTAGTCTTTTAGAAGAAGTGTGATAATTTTTCGTGTTGGGCAGCTAATCAGAACAGATTCTCTCTCAAATCTATACCATTTCTGAATTTATGCTATTTTCTGGTAGATTTTAATAGCAATGCGAAAATATATGAATCTGTGAAAGGTTTCTGCACTACACAAATACGATACCGCGGCCAAGATTCATATTCATATACAAACGTCTAATATGTATAAAACAATCAGGCAACAAAGGAATAATCGAGGCAGATCAGAGAATCACGAACCACAAGGTTTCAGCTATTTCATTTCGTAATTCGTCATCGTAACTTACCGCCAAAATATCGGAATCCCCCCAACAAAATTCTTATTGTAAATTAGAAACAAGTTGTTTGTGATATAACTATAATACGTTTTGCTACTCAAAAATTAACTTTCAGATCTTTACAGGCCAGTTGTGGTTATGTCCCCGACAGACTTGAGTATACGATTATCAACCCTACGTTCTGAGGCCATAAAGATCCGGTTGTAATTTATCAAATAATCTCCTCTTATTCCAAAATTTATTTTCAATTTAGCCAGTCTCAGATCAATTTGAATACTATGGAGCTTCTTGAAACTCTTACTTCAACAACCGTAGCTGAATACTCGATAGAGGGGTTATTAAACGGTAATTGTTATAACCATTATGTTTGTGTAGGAGTCACTTGCACATTGTGAGTCCTTCAGAGGAGCGTTTGCCCTCACTGAAGGTTCCTTTCTTTTTTTAGTTTGCCTTCTTCTTTCGATCCGTTTTATAGACTCATAGTTTTAGCAACTTCTGTCGATGCAAGTGGACCTAGGGATTCTTTGTTGATGAACGTAAAGGCGAAACTTGAGATCCCTTAGTCTTTACAAGTTGAACAATTTTATAATTATGGGTCGATAGTTCGTATGTGGTTTGAATAATCGTAAGGATGCCATCCAGTCATACCTGTTCAGTTAAAAGTTAGGCTTTATAATGCTTTGCCACACATTAACAATCTCAGATATAGTATTATAAAGATCCACTAAACTATGGTCAGAGCACACAGGCAACTTAATGTACCAGTTTATATATACTACGCAGCATCCTTGTACGGTGGAGGAGCTCCCAGATTTTCTCACAAAATCTTGAAGAAGATTGAAAGATGGTGTTCACTGCATTGTAGCATCAAAACTTGTTCTTTTAAGACATCTTTGAATAGTATCTGCTCATTGGGTGCCTTTAGGGTCGCCGAAGTAAAGATTTCAGCTGCAAGATGGTTCACTTATTGTTTACACCTGCTAACTCATTCTGAGATCTTTGTTTCTTCGATACGGAATCCATATCTTGGCTATTGGTGCTGCCAACAGATTTCCAGGCTTATGAAACGAACCATTTTTGTGCCTAGGTTCTGCCCCTCAGCAGTAGCACGGTTGAGCGCCGAAATATACTGTTGCTGACGGTGACGTCGCATGGCTTTACAAGTTTGTTTTATTAAGTAGCTTTAGTGTTCATATTATACTTACGAGTATCAGAAAAAAGGGTTCCGCTTGTACAGATATCTCTAAGCCCAGGTAAGGCTATCTAGCATTGCCAGATAATAATCGGGTCGGGTCGCTTTAGACTTTGATCCCATTTGATATAATTTAGCACGACTTATCTCGTAACTAAATTACACCAGCAAGGTGAGACGTAGGAGGAGAAAAACCACCAAGATTAAATGGCAGCTAGCTGTTCAGAGGTTCACATAACTTTCAAAATGGTTTCTAAGTGCCAGTGATACACCAATAAAACATTAGACTGAAGACTCGGCATACTTTGAACAACAGGTACGCTAGTAAATACTGAGCGCGATTTGCAGGACGAGAAGGCCTAAATGGCCAACCAAAACTGGTAATTTTGTAAACAAATTTCCCCTCCGAAATAAATTAGTAGTACTCTGCTGAAAATTTTGAAGCGGAAAAAATATCTAAACCCGCAATGACAACAGACCAGAAATTTGCTTAACGTAAATGATATAAAATAGATTATCTTTATAAGTGTATAACAGAAATCCTGAAACTACCCACTGTTATTCTTGAAATACTTATTTATAAGTAACACTTTGTTATTTATTTATCGTTACAAATTTCACGTCGGGGTCTCCAGATTTATATATATTTTGGAGAAAAGCAGACAAGTATGGTTTAAAAACGCCCAGTCGTTACTTTTTTGTCACCAACAGGAATCGAACCCGGGACCCCCGAATTGCATAGCAAGCGCTCTACTTACTATGCTATCGAGGGCGACAAAAGATGTACAACAGAGCGACAACAGATTACTTAGTTATTTATTTATCGTTACAAATTTTATTATTAAATTTTTACTTCAAATTACATCACACATTTCGCACTTCGTAATGGCGGTGTCGTGTCAGCATCGTGGTGTGCGGCGGTGATGGCGAGCGGCGTCTTTCTGTAATGATGATGGTTGGACACGAACTGTTTTTATTTTATTTTTCGTTTTTTTCGTTGAACATCAATATGAATTTGACTAGTTGTTAGTTGTGAGGTTGGTATGCGTGTTCGCTACGGTTACACGCTCGATTGAATTCGCGTTGAATTAACCGATACATACTCCTTATAGGATGGCTGGTTCGAGAGGGAGCAAATTTAAAATAACCATTCACCGACCAAATGGCACAGTGGTTAAAGCTTTGGCATTTGGATCGGGAGGTACCGGGTTCGAATCCCGATAGGGGTAGGATGCAAAAGTGAAATTTCATAACCGATTACGATCGGGGATGAAATGTAACACATCTATGACCCCCTGTCGGAGTGCAAAACTCATGAGCCGACCCATCTTCCATGTCAGTATAGGCTAGCATGGAGCTTGCAATGTGCAGATGGTTTTAAATCGACCCTATAGCCGTACGTCTTCGATTTGGCAGGTAATGCATAAAGTAAGACGGAAAAATAAAAACCGCGAAAGAGCAGGGAGTGCTTCGACCCCAAAACAGATGGCATGGATAAAAAAAAAAAAAAACATTCACATCAAATTATAGACTAGAGCAAATCAGTATCCTGGCAAATGTAATCTTGCCCCCCCCCCTCCAAGCAGGAGATTTATTTGATGGCAAAAATTATTGACAATTGAGAAATTTGATTGATTAAGAGATCCGAAAGGAAGCAACAGTACTTCACAAAGAACTAGGCAAATACCCAACTGTCTTTGAATCAGAATATTTTGCAAAGGAGGTGCATAGTAATGATGAGGACACAATAATTCTGAAATAAATCAAAAGTAGCGACAAATACAGAAAAATAACGATATTTTTATTTAACTTTACCAACCATATTTTATTTAGCATTACGTAAGAATAAATTTCATTTAGAATCATAATTTTCAAGTAAAGTTACGCAATAATCATGTTCATGAGATGTTCGCCTCACACGTTCCCATTTATCTTTTCGGAACACCCGTGAATATATTCCAAAACTTAACAGTTTTGTCTGTGGAGTGTAAAGCTGATAATAAACATCGTTAAATGCGCTATCCTTATATTCCAAAATATTTATAAAATTAAAATTAATTGGTTCCAATGGCATCATATTTCTCTGAAGTGAATTTGGCATGATTAATGTGTGGTTTGTATTTTCAAATTTGCCTTTTATAACAATTGATACGAAAGTTATTTGATCGACCACAGTTTCAGCATTTTCAAATCGGTTGCCACAAGATTGGACAGTTTCGTTTGTGCATGCGACAATTCCGCATACCGATACCCCGCTATTAACAACACCACCAAACATACGAACTCCATTGAAAACAGCCAAACGATATTTGTAGCTATTTGCACCCGGAATTGGCGGTTTGGATGTTATGTCGACAGTAAAATCACAACATAAACTATTATGGCACATTTCATAATGGCTTTGTTGAGTCTTAGAATCTAGCAATTTGGTTTCATAAGGTACAAAGCTCTCTTGTATTAAATGTAAATCTGGCAAATCGTTTAAATCTGGAAACGTTTTATTTTGACAATCGCATGTTGGTTCAAATACCTTATTTCCCGGTATTTTCGGTATTCTTGCCCTATAAATTTGTATCTCACCATTATTTTTCATAACCGACACTAAATTACCACGACGACCGTTATAAATTCCACTACCCGTGTTTCCGATAGTCGGACGGCTCGCTCCCGATGCAATAAAATTAACATTGTTTAAATAAGCCCAATTTTGTTGAGTTTGAACAGCGGTTAGAAACGGTACTTCTGAAAACCACATAGTTGAATACACGATATTGGTTACTCCTTGGCGAATGAGATCACCGGCAGGATGATCAAATAATAGATCAAAGCATATGAATTGGCCAAATGTAACGCCAAAATCAGTTGTAAATGTGCTAATATCAGGAACCAGCGTTGTATTCGTATTAAATTCACCGAATAAATTAAATTTCCGATAACGGGCGATGATTTGACCTTGCCGATTGAACACTATGTTCATTGTTCGTATTATAGCGGTTTAAGCCATTCGCAGCACATGGCCTGGTGTCATTTAATTGTGCCTGAGATTCTGGTGTACAGTCTGAAATTTCCGCGATATTTATAACTACGTAGGTATTTGCATCTTTTGCTGCACATGATATGTTCTTAAGAATTGCGTAACGGTCATCATTGGAATCGCATGGGCTAATGGCGTTACTAGGATCTGGTATGTAAATACCCACTTCGTAAAGTGTTGCCTCTGGAAAAACCAAGATATCCAAACCTTCAGCTTCAGTCGATTTTATTAGCCTAGCATACTCTTTGAGATTCACATCACTCGTATGCTTCGTAGTTTTTAACGGCTCATATTCCACAACTCCCGCTGTATAATATAATGAGGAAGGTGTTGAGATCTTAAAAGCAAAATTCGAAGAATTTATTATTTATAAATATTAATAAAATTTGTTTTTTCCCGAGCATAATCTTTCGAGGTCAGTAAAAAATCCCCCTTATAAAATTATTAGGTAATGAAAAGTAAACAACTTACCGACACCGTAAATGTGAGGCGGATAAAAATTGTAAGTAAAAATTCAACCCAAATTATAATTTTCATACTTTGAGAAGAGTCTGCTTCGTTTAATAATTAAATTAAGTCTGATAAGTTTCTTGAATTTGTGCATTTTATATTGTTTTTGCATGCAATAAAAAAAATAAAAACTAACTAGGGTACAGTAAAGCCTCACTCAGTACATACAATTTAAAACAATTTTTTTGATTTATTTTTTATTTAAATATATGTAAATTGTCACAGCTATCGCTGACCTCCAGTTTGAGTACACAACTTTTCCATGACCTCATGGTTATAAGTCGAATGAAGCATGAGTCCAAGTACCCCAGCTCTCGATGCCATCGCGGTCTTAACTTGTCGCTCCTGTTCGATGAGTTCGTCCATTTTTAACCATTGTCTCACACGCTCCAAATCAATTTCCGCTCGCCGAACCTTTTCCCAAACGTAATGCTTATAACAAGATTTTTTTGGAGCCCGACAAAATTCCCCATTCAGTTGGAATACATTATTAACTAATGGACTGCCGCATACATCAGTATCCGAAACTTTAGGATCTTTGCAATGTTCGGGACAAAGGACACGTAATCGCTTACAATAGGTTTTACTTGCCGGGTTATAAAAGTCACAAAACATTGAATTCCCCTCGATTCGTGTTTTGAATACACTTCCAAACGAGGCTTGACTTTCGTATTTATTAAAACATTTTTCCATATGTCGTATAGCAGTCTTTGAATGAATTTCGTGACCACACGTAATACAATACATAGACATTTCGTCTTCTGGATCATTATTTTCAGAAGATTTTGGATCTAGAGTACACCGCTTAGCTCGTTCAACTAATAAATCCAATTCTCCGTGGCGCTTATCCAATTCGGCTAATGTTGCTCGGACAATTGCTTGCTTAGCTCGAATATTGTCAAGCATTTTTTTGTTTTGTTCTTCGGCTAAACACGGACTTAAGTTCCATTCTTGTATCCGTTGTGGAAGAACTTGATAAATTCGACTAGTGGCTAATTTCATACCACATTCATCCGAACAATACTTAGATTGTGGCCTTGCCGTCATTTTACACCCGGGCCCGTGACATTGCCGTGTTCCTTCTAAAATTGGATTAATAATTAAGTCGGGAGAAAGTGACCGTTTACGATGCTTTGGCCTTGCGATATTTTTGGGTGGTTTCTGTTCAGCACAAACTCTTTTTTCACATCTTTGTTTCCGTCCTAAATTTCGTGATAAGCATGGTTTGCATTTACCACACTTAGGTGCACGGCATCCATCACAATCACCACATCGATAGTTACTGCCGCCTAGTTTTTTCTCTTTCTTCTTGAGCTTTAGTTCCGAGGCTAGTTGCTTGCGTAAGTATTTTTCCTCAGATGTGTAAGATGATTGATTATTTGAACCGGGTTTTTCAGAATTTGTATTTGACTCTTTGATTTCTTTCGAGGGGTTAGCAGTACTTGGATTCGGTGCTGGTCCAGATATTGGCACCGGGCGAAAAATCGTTTGCAGAGTTGGATCTTCTTCTTTGCACTTTTGGCAATAATAGTGTTTTATATGTTTTGATTCTTTTTCAGATATATTTATACAATCGCCGTGGTACCATTCTTCGCAACCATCACATCCACTGAAAAAAATTCCATTACATATTACTATTTAAAACGTTAGTACACAGGAAATGTTTATTTACATCATAAACCTAGAGCAATCAGACGAACGACAAATACAATAGGCTTGGCCATCCTGTTTCATGATTGTTGCAATTTTACTCTTACGTTCTGGTAAATCAAACTCCTTGGCAATCTCCTCCTTCTGAAAATTAAAATCTCTAAGTTTTTCTATTGAATATTTTTAATGAGTGGCGGTGGGTACACACCGAACGTTTATATTTTTTCTTTTCCGACATTTCTATAACGGTAGAAATGGTTGTGTGAAACGGTGAATATGGTTATAGATTTTAATATTTTAGTTTACATTCGAAGAGTACTTATGTATCATAAAATTTCAAAAATATCAACTAGAAATCAGACAAACACAAAACATTAAAATTTACTGCATATAATTTTTGACAACTTTGTTTTTTATTTGTGCGAAGTTAGCTGCAACTGCAACTAGTTACAGTAGAAGCCGCTTTGTTAAAATCTGCCAGTGCCTGTGCATGTATACGGCTGTATGAGCCATTCCACACTCTGTTTCTATGGCCGTGATTCTTTCCTCGTTTCCTTCCTCTTCACAAACAAACTGTTGTTGGTTTGTCGGGGAAGGGGAAGGAAACGAGGAAAGAATCACGACGAAAGAATCAAAGTGTGGAATGGCGGTATCACAATTTATGGGCTTTGGATGTGTGCAGTTATGACAAAGTTAAATAAACAAAGTTCACGCTCAGGAGAATGAAAATAAGGTGAAGTTCTTTAGGGAAAAAATATTTGATGTAAATCAAGAATATTTGATTGAAATCAATTTTTTACGTTCTATGCGACACAAAAATGACAGATAGATTTGATTTAAACCAAATTGTAATTTTTGAAGGATTTGATATTTTTTCCACTACCGCCTCCAAACATTATTAGTGCGCAATTTTTATTGTTATTTAAGTATTTTTTTTGCTGTGTCCAAATGTGTTTTGTGTAAATTAATATATTAAACAAATTAATAACCATATACATATTTAACATTAATTACTATATATAAACTTGTTTATGCCATATTTTTTTTCAAGAAACACTGTCTGTGTTGCACAAGTGCGTTTAAACAAAATATGCATATTAAAACAAACAACAAAAGACGGTCGCTTACGCGCTATTACCTACACACTGCAACAAAAACAACAACAACAACAAAAAATTACGTTCTTTGACAACTAGCAAAATTTGATTTGTTTTTTGGTACTATAGAACTTCACATAAATTTTTCTGCCACATTTTCAAGATATCCCTTTTCCGCCAGAAACTTCTTTTTTGCTTCAATTTAAGTCCACCATACTCAAATGTGTATGTAAATAATCATAGTTTGTAACGGCATTTTGTTTTTTTCATGATTCTCTATCGTACACGATTTTTACGTAACAATTCTGATCGCGGGCTGGAAAAGGGATATATGTATATAAATGTAAAGATTAAACCGATTTTCCATAGCATTTTTCACACAAACCGTGTATATCCCTTTTCCGGCCTGCAATCACAATTGTGTTGGTGACGAAAGAGAATCATGTCAAAAATTTATTTTTGTATGTATTTTGGACCAACACACACATTGTGTATATCACTTAAATCGTTTTCGTCTGAAAATTAACAAATGTTGCCATAAAAAGTATTGAGTTTCATACTTTTTATGGCAACATTTTCCCCGCTTACTGCCAGTAAATTTTACTGAATTGTTTTTGTTACCTTTTGGTACGTGGCGAAATTATATTTTTATCTCGCCCCTTTTTTACTGAAAAAATATGTTTCATTGTGGAGTAAAGGGTTACTGCCAGTAAATTTTACTGAATTTTTTTTTGTTACCTTTTGGTACGTGGCGAAATTATATTTTTATCTCGCCCCTTTTTTACTGAAAAAATATGTTTCATTGTGGAATAAAGGCTTAATGAAACGCAAATTTATTATAATATGCAGAAGTAAAACATAATTTTTGATTATGTAGTAATGAGTAGTTTGCAGTAAATGGTACTTTGCTAATGCCAATGGAACCCGGATATCGTAAACGAGCACGTAAGGAATCGAAAATCATAAATCCATATCGAAATTGCCCCCAGAATATTATTCAAAACGCAATCAATTAACGCTACTAAATTGTATTTTATTATGTTAAAGTGTTTCAAATTTATATAACAATTGTGCTAGATAGGTATACAATATATTTCTCAAAATAAATAAATATATATGGTATATTATATATACATATATGTTTTTAGAAATAAATACATGCACTACTTAAATTATTGAAGGTACTAGAACGGCTTCGTCTGGTTTCTTGAAAAACATCTGAAACATATTACAGCTGCTTTGCACGATTTGTACTGTACGCGGGAAATTTGTTACAATTTCCCGTTTCCCTATCCTTGAAAATATCTCGTCATCAGTTGTTCGATCCTTCAACACAATTTCCAATGTATACAGACAACCAGGTTGAAGGCGCAAGAATCCTCCAAGGCTGACAATGGTGTCGTTCATATAAGCGTCACTGTTGTAACTAAATATTTTTGTAACACTGGATACTGAACACGTAGGAGAATTTTGTATTTTTATAGTTAATTCCATATTTCGTGTGTCTTTTGCATTTCCATACCACAGTCCAGTTAGAACCAAGGCTTCTTTAACTCGGAATTTAGTGGCGGCTTCTGTGAATTTTTTATATTCGGCATTCCAGTTAAACGTTTTACGCATTTTTCCGTTCCATATTTTGTCTTTGCCCTTGGAACTCTCAGCCATTTGTTTAACTATGGCTTCAAAATCGGTGTCGGTTAATATAGCCGGATGATTTTTGGCACAATCACTAAACTCTTCCTGGGTCATTGTCGGAAATCTGATCAACTTTATCAAACTATCAAATCGATTTCTTAGGTCAATCACTTCAATTTGATTTTGCTGGCAATAATAGTTCATCCATTTCACCAAATTGTCAAAAATTTTCGTTTCCTTGATGATTTGTCCAGTAAGCCCTACTTCATCAAATTTTAAAATTTCTTCGATGATTTTCGGTTGAATCTGAAGAAAATGGTCCGAATCCAAAACAGCTGCTAATTTTGACGCAACGAAATCACGGGACCAATTAAGAAGCAAACCATAATTTTCTGATACACAAAAATCCAAAATTTTTAGTTTCAACTTAATTGATTGTGTACAGTTAGTCACAAAACCAATCACATCGTTTTCTAATTTTACCACCTTGTAATCAAGTGCTAGACGCAAAATATCCATAGCATTAGCATCGGTGATAACGCATTCATCAGTGTAAATAAAACGAATGAGTTGATAAAAATCCTCATACTTATAATTTACTATCGGAATTGCTTTTCGTACGCCGAGTGTTGGTAATAGTTGCCGTTCAAATTCAACGCTGCGCTTCATCAGCTCGAAGCTATGAGCATAGATTACTTTGTCATCGATGTGGAACTCTAAATCGGATAGATGTTGGTTGTTGAACAGTTGATTCGTAATTTCTGTCATCGACAAGGTTTTCGATTTGTTTAGGGGCTCCGATTTAACCATTTTGTTTATGAAAATTAGTTTGATTTTGTAAAACTTTTCACGTTAATATAACTGAGTTGACTAATTACACAATTTAAGTTAACGCCAATTTGTTATCTTATCTATAAAAATTATTATATAAATATATAATTTATCTCTACGTTGTACAAATAAAGTATAACAGTACCTACTGCCTACTGCCTAGCACATTGCACAACGACCGCAATTGTGACAGATAACAAGAACAACAACTACTTGCTTGCACAAGAAATGTCAATTTGAATACAGGAGAGGAACAGTAATAATGTCATAAGACAAGGCAAACTAAACTTGTCTTTGAGATGAGATCGAGACTCGTTATCAATACGTTTTACAGCGTAAACTCAAGTAACGCGCATCCCCAATAGAATTCCTTTAACTTTTTTGAATTTTTTTTATTTTCTCAAGTTCTTTTTTCGAAATTCTATTGGGGATGCGCGTAAGTTTGTGTTTTCTAGAATAATATAACGATTTAAAACGACCATGAAATTCTACTACTATGCCTCAACAGTGCGATAACAAGAGAGATATGAAATCAATCAAGTAGAATAACCCTTTTCCGACCAGAAAAACATATATAGTTTTTCAATTTAAGTCCACGATTTACGGTGTGTATGTAACAAAAGACAAATGGTAATGTCTTTCGGATTAAATCGGAATTCTTTTTGAAAAAAGAACAGTAATTTGTTAACATATATTTTATATAACATATTAATTATTTGTTTTTGTTAACATATTAATTATTTTAGTATAATTATAGTTATATACTGGGTTTACACCAGAGCTACTTTAATAGTATAATACTTTTTTGCTAATAAAGTATAATACCCGGCCAGTTTACATCGCAAGCGGTGTAAACCGATACTATAATACTATATTACTTTTTTTGTTGACAAATATAATTTTTTTTTGTTAATATCACAAATGGAAATGTAACAAATGGAAATGTTATATCGAAATAAAAAATGTCTTTACCGGCCACTTGAAAAAAATAATAAACCAAATTAAGTATTATAACATTAAAGTAGAGTTTAAACCACGCCTATAATACCAATATTTTTTTGATAGCTATTATACTTTAATAGCAAAATAGTACGTGATAAAGTATTAAAGTATTTTAGTTTGAGTTTACACCAACATACTTTTTTGCTACATACTTTTATTCTACTGGTGTAAACGGGGTGTAGTATTATTTTTCGAACGACAACGATTTAACTGGTATGCAGGTCCAACATACATACAAAAATAAATTTTTGGTATGTTTTTCTTTCGTACATGATTTTTTTCATCTCAATATTAACCTACACAATTGTGCCGCTTGAACTATTTCAGTTGTAGTACTTTTTTTTCGTAATAAAAAAAGTTTGAAAGGTATGCACAAATGTGCAGGTTGTTCCAAAAATACAAAAATCAATTTGTGACACATATAATTCTCTTCGTACACGAATTTTAAATACACAATTGTGTAAATGGGCCGGAAAAGGGATAAAATGTATAGAGCATGGTTTGTGTGTATGCATGAAGAGTAATTATTTTTTTCGTATTTCTTATCTACATATATCACAGAATAGATTTTATCCAGAGGCGCCATTGAGTAGACCTAGAGAAAATTACCTATCGATCATTTTCCTACCCTTTTTTACGATCTGAACTGTAATTAACGAATTTTTCCTTCTATTGGATACCGTGTAAACGATTTTTCCTACCTTTTCGCGAAGCAAGGTAAAAAAACTGAGTCGATATTTATGCATACAAAAAAAGCGTTATGACGTTTCTGTCTATTCTGTGTCTATATGTCATCTACTCTTCATGCATGCACATAAACTTTGCTCTTGACGATAGTCAAACTAAAGACATCAAAGCGGAAAATGATTTAATTCTGAATGAAAACTATATTTCTGACTGAAAATAAAGTCAAAAAAAATTTTAACAAAAAATAATTTCCATAGCATTTGTACTTAAGTTTCGTTCGTGTTAGAATTTAAAGAAAACTGTTTGTTTATATCTCTGAAACCATACACCTTTCGATAAATTTTGAATCAACCAAAATTTTTATGTAATTAGTTTTAACTGCTTAATCAAAAAGTGAATTCAAAAGTATAGGTTTTAATTAAAAAAGTAACTTTCGTTAGTATCTCCAATATTAATGAGTTTCAAGGTAATTAAAGATCTCCACTAAACGCCTTCCTCGACACTGCACACTTTTCATTATAAGTAATTTTCTTCTAAGTTGCACCGTTTCCGAGATAAAAGCCTGTCATTTATTAGAAAACTCATCTATCTAGTAGGGAATTTAAATATATGCGGTATGAATTTATTGCAATGATTCTTTATTCGCAACGTGATTTCAAAATGGATTGTCCAAATCATTACAATCTAATGAACCACCCAGAAGGTAGTATCTTAAAAAATATTAATTCTAGTCCTAACAAGCTATAATGGTTGGATCATACGACTATGCTTAGGTAGGTAGGCAAAGGTATGCTTATGCATGTGTTACACTTCCTTTCTCATAAAATTATCTGCAATTTTTAACACTTCTTTCTTAAATATTTGCTAAATATACTCAAATTGTTTTAAGAAAGACTCTAGAAGAAAATCATGAAAATTGAATATGTTGTATCACGATAAAAGTATGGTCCAAAATAAAGATTTCCGTAAAAGATTTCAAAAAGAGAGAAAATAAAGTTTGAAGAATTGGAGGAAAAAGCAGAACGTTCATATTTTTCAATCAAAAACTATATCTTTTGTGTATCTTATATTCTCCATTTTATTGTTATATTTTCTTTTTATTGTTAGCAATTTTTCTTATATTTTAGTAGTTGTTTGCCTATACATATTTTGGTATACATGTTTTGTAATGTTTGTTTTGCTTTATTATAACAATACTAAATACTTTTATGAAACGTAAACTATGTATAAAATAAGTTTTATATAAGTTTTATTTACTTAGATGATAATGGCGTCATTAAATAAATAATGCTATATGACGTCAATTTATATCGACGATGAAAAAAGCAGCAAATTCTACATTAGGTTAGGTAGGTTTCAGTGGTTGAGACTTAGGCCAATTTTGTTCCATTATGTTACCACGCATTCATGCCACTTCATTAACCCATTCGCCTATACACCTACTCACCTACATTACAGTATACCACCTGCACATTGCAAGCTCCATGTCAACATGACTTCAATATGCTAGCTATATTATAAACAACTACTACGAACCCAAATTACCATGGAAATTATAAAAACTAGACAAATTAAATAAACTGTTTACGTCTGGCGCCATCTTGATTGATAATTTCTACTTAATTTTTTATAGACTATTCGACCAAGGGAATACTGGTTCCTCAAAGACAACCACAAATAAAGTTGAAAAGTTCGGCTCTCTAACAAATCCGGAAAATTGTGCTGAAGGATGTTTGGGCTTTAGACCCGGTTTCCAAGACGCAGAGATAAAATAAGATACGTACAGGAATAATGCATGTTTCTCAAAAACAACTACTATACGGAGAATAATAAGACTAAACCTGGTTCCTTGCGTTTCACTACCCAACGAAGAAGAGAGCCTGGAGAGCTCTAATCAAGCTCAACAACAAAATTCCGGAAAGAACAATCAATGCTAATAAAACGATTTGATGGGTTAGATTACAGAACCGACGGAGGGTAGTTGGTCTGATAGCTCTCTGTCCAAGAGGCAGAGATGACAACATGCGTGTCTATTGCTGGGAAAATACTAAATTGCACGATAACTGGAACAATTTTGAAAAGGTAAACTGAAAATTGTTTCTAACCCTTCAGGCTGTAGAAAGCCTAGATGAGGTTTTGCACTATGGAGTATGTTATCTATAGACTCAGAGCACAGACTTGGATCCGAGAGGAACGTGGTGGTCCAAAGAGGTTCTGGAAATGTTACATTAAGACAATCCGAACCTTCCAACTTACAACTGGAAGATTGCGGAGTTGGAATAACCAAAGGCTAACTATAGGTCGGCCACTATTATGGCTGGTATGATACTATGGTTTCTGTGCAGTAAAGCTTAAGATTTATAAGAACGACGGACGTGACAAGTCCAGAGCTCCGTTGATGTAGGTCTCTCCTTTGTTTGATTTATTTTATTTATTCACTGACGTAACAATTTTGGTAAAGAAAAAGCACATATGGAAGCATTATAAATTAACCACAACAACAACAAGAAAATACTTCCATTAGGCGAAAAAACCTCAGAATTTTTTCAAAAAACAAATCCACTTCATGCCAATACCCTCCTTATTGAGCTTAAACTAATTTGTTACAGAGGATACTGCAAGAAGTGTATACTTACATACAAATGAATAAAAAAATATTTTTACAAAAATAGTACTACATGTATTGTCATTCAGGCGCGCCACGCTAAATAACAAGCTTTAAAAGATTTAAGCGACGGTGATCTCTTAATATCTATTGCAATAGAATTCCAAAGAGAAATACCCCTACCAGAAAATGATTTATTTAAAGATCTGCACAGGTTTATAGGGAGAAATAAATGTAAATTTGAAGAATGGGACCTACTGAACAATAGCTGATTAAGTAAACAGGGAGGTTGCTTAGTTCTGGCAAGCTTAAAATAAAAAGACAAACACGAAGTTTATACAAGTCAACTAAACTACAGCCAAGAATCAAATTCAGAAAGGGAGAAATGTGATCATATTTCCTAATAATAAAAATAAAACGAGTACAGGCATTGAAACATCTTTGTAAAAGATTCATATTATCCTGAAGTATTCCAAACAAAACATCGTCACCATATAGAGAATGTAGAAGAAGGTGCGAGAGGAATATACCTTTTTTAAAACTACTATAAGTGAACCCTACAACTTTATAAAAACAACTAAGCATTCCGAAAACCGTTTTGCTAACCTTAATCGAATGGTCACACCAAGTAAGAGTTTTATTAAAAATTAACCCTAAATTTTTAGCTGTATTAGAGAATGGAATTAAATAATCGCCGAGAAAAATTCCAGGAAAGGAGGAAGTATCGATTTCTTATAGATTTATTATAAATTAAAATGGGCTGGGATTTACAAGCATTAAGAGCGAGTCGGTTAGATAATGACCAATTATAAATTCTTACCAAATCATAGTTAATATGATATCTCTTATATATTTGGACATCATCAGCAAATATATGAAAAGAAGAATGGAAATGCAAAAGGAACATGTAATGTCTTTAATGTACATTGAGAATAGATAAGACTGCCTGAAAGCGACCCGAAATATAGTCTAAAATCAATTGAGCAACAGAGAGAGAACAATTAAAGTTCGACATAAGCTTATTAAACAAAATTTGGTGATTAAGTGAATCGATTAAGAAATCCAATAGAGTAAGGCAAGCCATTTCTCTTTTACTCATACTACGACGCATATCATCACAAACATTCAGTAAAGCAGTGGTAGTACCGTGGAACCTATTAAAACCCGATTGAAAAAGACTAAGCTATCGAGACAAAGCTATCGATATGTGATTGAATTTGGGTTTTTACTACCAATTCAAACGCTTTGGACAGTGAATTTAAAATGATAATACGGCGGAAATGGGAAATCTCAGAAGGATTGCTAATTATAGGAATAGGAATAATTTTAATCATTTTCCACTGAGCGGGATATAAAGAGGTCGTTAAAATAAAATTGAAAATATGTATCAAGTACCTTGATGAACCTTCAAAAAAATCCAGATTAACATTGTCCTACTCTAGGAACCTTGGGATAGTCAAAACGGATATAGTATATACTTTTTCATGAAAAAACAGGTAAAATTCCTTCTTGTATGCTATTTGCTAAAAATAACTTAAATATTTTTCTGTTACAAAATTTCAGTAACGCTGATGGAGCAATGGCAAGCATTGGGGAAAGTTTCCATCTGGTAATATAGGAAGCATATAAACCAAAGGAGAAAAGTTGCAGTTTTCCTGGGGAGCGATGCGAATTCATATTATTATACAATCTACGGTAGTATGGACACGAACGACAGAGGTGAGTTACTTTTTTATTTCATTCTTAGTACAATGCTATGTTTAAGCAGCAAAAGCCAACGTTTACAACTAGTAATAGGCCAGAAGTTTTAGATAAAACATTTGTATTTGTAGTCAACGTGTTTGTCGTCTAAAGAAGTCATTGTACATGCTCAAGCAGTCGAGTCGTGTCTTGAATCAGCGTTTAGACATTGAAGTGAACAATTTTGCCATGAAGTGCTCAAATTATGACGCGTAAGATTATGTTTGTGGCAGTTATACGTTGAAAACTTGCTCATTTTTTTTCCAACGAAAATACTTTGAAATCTAATTTGAAATCGGGTCTACAGAAACAGTTTTAAATAAAGGCCATTGGCGAGGCCGAATGTGTGTTGGGAATGTAGATTACGCGAGACCTCAAGTCGGGAAAGATTTCGACCAATCAAAGCCAGTATATCGAGAATTACTTGACTGTATTCAAATGGTCGATTGCCATAGTGTGAAATGTTCAACCATCACACACTGCGACAACAAAGCAGCATTCCATCGTCATCATTTTCTGCACGAAAAGCCTAATGACATGCTAGCGGATAGTCTTATCTGTCACGACAGAGAAGCACAAATTTTGTTCGATGAATCTTGTGAAGAATTGAGTTCTGGAAAGTAAGGCTCTAGTGAGAGTATTAAATTTTCAAAGCGAGATAGCCTGAATTTAACTGTTATCATTGGCCGATTTTTTAGTAAATTGCTTGTACGAGTATGAAGACGCTATCTCAAGTCTCATATTTGGAATATAAATAAGCTAATTTTATTTTATTATTTAATTTTAGTTTATTGTGCCACTATATTTAGCCACAATATACTCGTACACCAAATTATTAATCCTAAATCATTTACTTTTGAAGTCTACGTTTTAATATAAAATAAACTCATCTGCAGCAAGTTTGAACTCTTCATAGATACGTCCTCATTTAAATTTAAAGGTCCAAAAATATCTTTGAATTATAATTTTCTGTTGTTATTTAAATGCAATGACATTATTTATGGACGATCTTACCAAATACTTTACAACTAAATTTTTTTAATTAAATTTATGAATAAATAAACAAAATGTGCTGTAAGCGTGAGTAACAAAGTCCACATTCAAATAATACACAATTGCAGAAAATTTCCAACACCTTATTGTCGGTGATATATGTAAAAAAAATATCCAATCCAGAAATATAAGAAGGGGGATATGATACACCCAAGGAAGATTTTGAAATTGATATGGAACCAAAGATGTAACACCAAATTGATAATCAAAAAGTAATTTTATTCTTGGGTATGATACACTACTACACGGAGTCAATAAGGTATTAAAGGGAGGATATGGATGGGATAGAAAGATTTCATATTCTTTTCTTATTATTATATTTTATTACGTTCGCAGATATGAGAGGGTCGGATAAATTATTACATGTAATGAAATTAAATTTACAATTTTGGGGGTACTTAAAGCTATATACTCGAATTCGTTTATTACATACTCGTGTTTACAACAATTCTACTAAAAACAATAACTAATACACATATAGTGTCCATTAACACTTATAATACCTTTGAAAGTCCACCATTACTGATAATGGTACCAACAAATAAATTTTAGTACGATTACCATCGGGTTATACAATATACAAATAGATAATATTCATTACAAAAAAAAACTAATGAACTACATAGTACATAACTTTTAATGTAAAGCACTTAATTCACGTCAAAATACTGTAAATATACGTATAAACCCACATCTGAAACCTCATATAACAATAAAACTATTAGTAACCCTCTAAAATGAAATCATCACATTTTTGGACAATCAAAAAGTTTCTTTCCTTGTACAGCTTAATCTGTCATCTTACTTTTATTTGGTACAATTACACCGTACTCGTACATGCACTGCCATGTCTTAAGAAAATTGAAAATATAATTTTGAAATAATAAAATAAAACGTAACTCTTGGATGTAAGGAAGGAGGAAAATTCTTGTGAAGCTGTGAACTTTTTTTATTTTTGTAGCTATTGTTCATTTTTATTTTTCACCACAAGAATGAAAAGTGAAAAATGATGATGATGATAATATTGTTGATGTCGGTGATTATAATTTGGAAGATAGATTAGCTCATTTTGTTAGAATGGTAAAATTAATAGGCTAGCATTTGGGGGGTAACATTATGTATCGCAATTATACAACGTTTTAAATGAGTTTGAAAAGAACTAAAAAATAATGTGTATTGTATATATACCGTACATAGAGAATAGACCACCAAAATTATCGGCGATAACGAAACCGTTATCTATAGTAATTAAATATTTATAAATATAAAACGCATTGCATTATTTGCAAATTAATAATCATTTTAATTTATAATTTTACGTATATTATAATTCATTTCAAGGACTAACTTATTTATTAATTCCTATTTTAATTTTCCACCCCAAAAATAAAGGATAACAAAAAATCGAAAAACATTTTCCTATTTATTTAAATTTTTAGATTTTTTTTTTAAATTATTGAAAGTTTTATTCATTTAGTGGTTGGAAATAAAATTTAGTTTTCCAGTATCTATTTATATATGTATATGTAACGTACAATATACGTACACTAGGTATGGTGTTACATGTATACGTACAATAGATGTAAAGAGTGTTCCATTTAAACCGAAACACCCTGAATGGCATTCAAAATATTTAAATTAGCGAAAATGGCCAGTTACCCCAACTGATTATTCCTGAACCTTTCGATTATGCCGAACCTCAACTTTCCACTTGGATAAATGGGAAGTATTTTGTACAGGCGGAGTGGTTAACGCAGTTTCAAATTTGATTTGATTTGATTTCTTCGTGCTTATTTTCAATTACTTCATAATATTCCTCGATGCTGTGTCAAATAGCATTAGAAGGCTTTTTCAAACTTTTACTTCTTGAGACAGCTGCCAAATCTTTTATGTTTAATGCAGGGGTTTAAGACACAGTTGTAAAAGTTAAATTATGTGATTTTGTTGCTATGTGGTTGTTTTAATTACCAATTTTATTTCTAATTTATTCAAAATGTATGATCCGGGGAAATTTATCCGACGCTGCCGTTGACCGATAAAGAATTATCCATTACATATAAAAAATAGTTTTTATTATTTTATATGTTACGGTTAAAGTCCGAAATCAGTATAAATGTTCGAAATTTTAATTTTTAAACTCGTTTACACGATTAAAAACCGGCTGCTCAGTGGTCCGATGGATACAAAATGTTTGTTGGCCTTCCGCCCCAGAGGGCTAAGCGTCATGAGGGGCACACTTAGCTCCCGAGAGCCCGTGAGAATTAGTAAAGCCGTTAGTGTGTACTAGTCGAAATTCCAATTTTTACTAATACCATAAAAAATACTCCGTGGGTGAACGGTGAACCATTTCGAGAATATAGAACTCATTTCATAGTTTTCGAAGCAATAAAACAATTTCTTCTAATTTTATTTTTACATTTACTGATCTCGGACTTTTACCATAACGTTTTATCATTAATATAACGAAAAAGACCTTAAATGGAAATGCGGGAAAATCCTACAGAGACTATAAAGTGAATGGCAAGAGACCTTCAAAACTGGATTCGTGCTAAAGGAAGAAAATAAAATTATATTGGAGTTGCACTGGTGAGCGGTGGTGACTGCAAGGCAAAGAATACTTATTGGGGATGGAGGCTATCCACAACAAGAAAGGAATTACTGAATGCTATTATATAAAACAACTGTTTATTTCGTTTCACTGGAAAACCAACGTACTGGCCTATTGACCGAAAAATACCCGATCTAATCGATTTTTTTGTAATTAAAAATATTTGAAACAATTTTATGAAAGTCGACGAGAACCCGAACTTGTGTTCAGATAATTCTCCAATAATCCTAGCGATCAGTAAATATATCATTCAAAAATGAAATGATCCAGTACTAATTAACAAACGCACTGATTGGGAAAGGTTCAAAATATACATTGTAGAAAACTAAACCTGGCAGTACTATATTGTTAAATAATTTTAAACGGGACATGGAAGTAGGAACTGTCACATAAAACCAGCTTGGGAAAGACCTTGGAAATTACAAAGAGGCTGAAATGGGACTTGGGTAAGATAACATAGAAAAAGCTGAACTATTTCCTGAGTACCTTGGATATATATAATATATTTCAACACATTAGCATCATCCCGAATAAATGTTTGATGAAAATGTAATATAAAGGAGTTTGAAGATATTACACTTACATCCCCAACTGTAATAGTAAACGAAATCAAGAACAATATAAATTCGAATAAACATCCAGGTTTCGATTTACTAACAGATTAAAGCCTAAAAATATAGAGCAAGTCTCTTTATAGGCTTTATTCGGCTATTAAATCGTAATTTGATGCATTATTAGATTTGAAATTGTTCTTGATTTTGGTGATTTATCATAAATGGGATATTCAGGTTGAATTATGTACCAAAAATATGGAAATTGGTTGAAGTAATTCTGATTCCCAAACCAGAAAGAAATCCTCACATAGTAACATCATGTAGACCTATTTCCTTGTTATCAATATTGTCTAAACTATTTGGAAAGTTATTATTAGAAGACTCTAAGCTCTAACCGATATTAGATAGAAACAACCTTGCTATGAATCATCAATTTGGTTTCCGAAATAGGTACTCAACTACTACACTTGAGCAAGAATAAGCAACGTGATTGGAAAGGAATTAAAAGAGGAAAGGGTCTGCTCCTTATTATTGTTACCGCAACCAGTGCATAAAAACAATGAAGAAATACCGCACGTTAACACTGCCAAATATTTTGGCATGTCTGGAAATAATCTAACGATTTCAAAATAAAGTACTGAGAAACATTGTCAACGCTCGAGCCTATTCAACTCATGGACAACACGCGATTTTACTGCATACCCCGACCTACACAGTGTACCATAATATGAGGCACTCTGATGATCTGCATAGACATGTGGAGTATTTTTCGAAATTGAACAGTTCTCATCTATTGCAGTAAGTAGGTAAATATTTAAGTAGGATATGGTAAATTTCCTATTATTTTCCCTCCGAGAAATGAGGGGAAAGAGATGAAGATAAAACGATAATAAACTAAAGTCAATATCATCATAGAAAAAAGTTTATGCCTTATCCAACAGCCCTGGAAGTCTGGCTAGGATTCAATGATCCAATCATTCGTTAAACCGAAAGTACATTCGCCTCACTACTCATCGTGGAGGAACTTGATGTTAGCAGGTCGTCATCTTCCCAGCTTGCTAGAAACAAAAAATTCAGCGATTAAAACAGTAGAAAATAGTAGAAAGGAGAGAGAGAATAGTAAAGTAAAGTATACCTCGAGAATTTTAAAGGGTTACCTTTCGCTGTATCACAGAAGTGAAAAAAAAGTGGTTTTAACAAATCTCTGAGTGTGTGTGCTTGTGTGTGCGCAGACTAAATGTCCGTGTCTTATCTAAAGCCCAGGCGTTTTGTCTGATTGTGATGAATAATTCGGTCCTTGTACAGCTCAAATGGATTGACGAAACTTCCTACTTAAGCTTTTTCCATAAATTGGGAGATCCCAGTAATTTTTGTTCGCCATCGATCCACCGGAAGTGACGACTTCCATAGGAACTTTTTCGGGTTTTGTCAACATTTTTAAAAGTATATAAATTATGATAAAAACTGGTATGAACTAGAAGATTCTAAACTAAATTTGCAATCTATATCACTGTTCCAAAATTTTTTGTCAAAAATCGTCAATACCACTTATTATTGACGATTTTTGACAAAAGCCTGTTTTCAGTGACAAATCGGTTTCTGTACGTCCGAGGACGATTGATTGATGGGGATGAAACTTCATACTTAAGTTTTTCCATAAATCGGGAGATCCCAGTGATTTTTGGTCGATATGGGTCTACCGGAAGTGGCAGCTTCAATAGAAGCTTCTCCATTTTATGAAAATATTTTATTAAGTGAAATTACTTTCTCCGCATTTATGAAAAAAAAAAATGTAAATTAAGCTTCAAACAAAATTTGTCCAGATCATTTTTTATGATAAATAAATAAATATAAATAAATAAATTAAAAATTATAAATAAATTTAAAGATTAAATTTTCAGCCAACAAGGGTTGACCTTGTTGGTTTTCTGGCGTTGGCCACTACACCCCACCACTTTTTTTTTATTAGAACAAGAAAGACGTTCAACAAACTTTTTCCGGAACTATATTATTTTTTTGGCGTTCATTCTCTTTCAGTGATTACTCGTACATGGATGTATATTAAATCGAGGTATTAATATTATGTGTCTATGTACGTATAAGGCCATATCATAATATATGGACTTTGTATGTATGGAGGCCAATAAATGTAAACACTAAAAAAATTCTAATATAAATCCTATTCATTTGTTTATACCTCGTAAACGTAACGCTACGCAATGATTTGTCATGATGGCAATCTGTACGACAAAAAAATAATACGAACGCCTACGAAAAAAATAATACGAATATTGGATCCATTAACAAGATTTAGTACAGAAAGTCATCCCAGAAAAAACACTAAAGTTATATATTTATACCAGCCCAGGGGCGGTATGTTGTACCATCACTTCGAATCGAAAAAAGTCGAATTCGAAAAAAGTCGAATCGAAAAAACAGGATTTCATTAAAATTAGTATTAGTTCAGCCCAAGAAATATTAAAACCTCGTAATAAAACATATTGCATGGAAAGAAAAAAATATATTCAGAGCCCAGACATATTTGACCGAAAAATTTTCAAATAATTATATTACAATACATGTGAGATTATAGTGTTAGTCACAACGGTAGGATTGCTTGAAATTTGTATGGTTGGTAACAGACATAATGACAAATGGTTATAACCAGATTTGATAATGACGAGTATACTGACGAGTCGTTACTATTAGGTTTGGTTTCCGGAACCCTTTGCTTCCTAGAGTTATTGAACCAAGTCCCTGTCAAATATATTGGCCCATTCAAATATGAGCCTGTAGCACCAATCACAACGGTAGGATTAACTTGAAATTTTAATGGTGAATATAACGTACATGATTTTAAGTGGTTACTACTAGGTTTGATTTCCGGAACTAGCGGTTTCTGGGAATCATTGAGTAAAATATTTTATATATTGGGCCCAACACGTGTGCACCTGTAGCGCCATTCAGTACGGTACGATTTTCTTGAAATTTGTATGGTACGTAGGATGTATAATGACAAGTCGTTACTATTAGGTTTGATTTCCGGAACTCTTTGTTTTCAGGAGCTATTGAAGCAAATCCCTGTTAAATGTATTGGCCCATTCAAGTATGAGCCTGTGGCGCCAATCACAACGGTAGGATTTTATAAACATTTTCATTGTTTACCTTTACATATTTTAGTTATTGAGCTCGCATTAACATGCTGATGAAATTTGATGTATGTGCAATTGAAATAATTTAATTCAATCCTATCATGAACACATTATAGACATTCGCCTGACTAATGACTGGATGACTGGGAGTGTTCCAGCGACCCCTAACCCGAAGAACAGATTTTGAATGTTATATTGAGTCAATGAGAAGCCGTACATATAATTACAATGACTCAGAATTGTATATAGAATTTTTTTGGTAGTCTCTACGCTACATTGCTTCATTTGGAATTACCCAGGGAGCACCGCGAGGAGGTATGAATCTCGGATTTCGCCTTCCGTACCACTTTTGTGGATTTATATTAAATTTATTTAAATGTGTATGGACCAAAATTTTTGTAACTGCGTGTTGCTTAATGGAATGTATGTTTGTACAGTAACGAACTGTATTGCGATTTTTAGACCTGTTTAACGTAGACGAGAAAATGCATTTTGACTTTATGATTTTTTTGGGATTTTAATTTTGAGTGAACTCTCCAATAAGTCGTCGTATTTCTCCCATTGGTTTCTTCGATAACAATAACTGACATAATGTTGGGAAGTAGGCACATAACTTACGAAACTGTTCAATTTAAAAGAATCTGATTTTAATTTTATCATTAATGGCAAATTGGTTAATGTTATTTGTCTACTGCGATCGACTAATGACTCTACACATAAGAATATTGCATTATTAAAAATTAAATTTTGATGAAGCATAATTTCATAACAATTTCGATGGTAAAATTCAAATAGTTTCAGGCATTCTTGGAAATTTTCCACTCCTAAAATGTCAAGCTATTTCAAATTTAGTGGAATAAATTTTGTAACATTTTTCAACCATTTTTCACCTCAATACTAAAAATATTGTCATTTCTTGTCATTGACAAACAGTTCACTTTTACTCCGTATAATGTGGTCAAGATATTAAAGCGCTTTTCGTATGCCTTTCCCATATTACCCACTTTGAGAGAATTAACCAGTTCAAAGTATTCACTTATTATTGAGAAACCCGTATTTTCCAAATTAGCAAAACATTGAACTAGTGAATCAAAAGCGCACATGTGAGTGTAATTAATCCGTTGCGCAAACACGATAAATGATCTTTATTTGATATTTCGTTTAACTTAGTTCGTTTTGTATTTTTCGAACATTTAGCAGTGTCATAAGGGTTATTGCTTCTGCTCGTAGTCAAACATTTGATTATGAATGATTTTTTATCTTCTTCATTAATATTATTAAGACGCTTCAGTGTTGCTAAATTAAAATTCGAACGTGCACACGTGTTGGGCCCAATATATAAAATATTTTACTCAATGATAACCAGAAACCGCTAGTTCGGGAAACCAAACCTAGTAGTAACCACTTATAATCATGTCCGTTACTCATCGTTAAAATTTCAAGATAATCCTACCGTTGTGATTGGTGCTACAGGCTCATATTTGAATGGGCCAATACATTTGACAGGGATTTGCTTCAATAACTTCTGGAAACAAAGAGTTCCGGAAATCAAACCTAATAGTAACGACTCTTCAGTATACTCGTCATTATCAAATCTGGTTATAACCACTTGTCAATGCCTGTTACCAACCATACATATTTCAAGCAATACTACCGTTGTGATTATGTCTGGGCTCTGAATATATTTTTTTCTTTCCATGCAATATTTTTTATTACGAGGTTTTAATATTTTTTGGGCTGAACTAATATTAATTTAAATAATTTTAATGAAATCCTGGGCTGGTATAAATATATAACTTTAGTGTTGCCTGATGCAAAAATTTGTTTTTCTGGGATGACTTTCTAGGACATACATGTCACTTTTGAATTCAATTAAAAGCATTTTTGTTGTAATTTGGCACACAAAAAGCACTGATCGATTTCTGTAATAAAGTATCAAAAAGTGTGATTTTAGAATATCCCAGCACTGACTAGCCCGTTAAATATATACGGTCCTGCTTCAACAAATCGAACAAAACTCAAAGCAACTTAGAAAATAAAGCATTAATGTAAAAAGAGACTTTTATAGAGTTATATCAATAGAGGAAAGAATTCCGCTTCCATACCAAATACATACCTACTGAAATTTAAATCTTTTAGGGAGATTGATTGTTTAAAACTTTGAAGGAATTTAACGCGTTTTACAAACGATGTGTCGTTTCAACCTGCTCTTGTTTAATCTGTTCCAATCGAAATATTTTTTAAATTGTTCAGTAATCACTTAAGACTAAACTAATCAAAATTGTAAACCATTTTTTTTATTTTCACACGTTGTGTAATTGATAAAGTAATAAAGCTTTTATGCATGATTGCGGAAATTAGTTTTGTTGTATAGCGTCCTCATTTTCTATTACTTCGTTAAATAACCCACATGGAAAATATTTATAGTTTACATAGTTGGGGATACATTAAAATATTGGGATTTTCAACTATTTCAATAAGAATTAAATTAGTTTTGCTATTGAAAATGGACCGAAATTTTCTATTTATACATAAATTAATGGTTTCAAAATCAAGTTATAATCCGAAAACATAAAACTGCATACATTTTATAAACCAAAATAAACAAAAACAATTTTACAAAAATATAAGCTTTTTTCGGAAAATCTATTTTATTTTTCCCATAAATAAACAATTCATCATCACTATCACTATATATTTGTATCTAAATGTATGACTAAAAACTTTTATCTACATTTTTACTATTTATACCTACGTATAGTTTTATTTTTTTTATTTGAATAAAATTTTTAGTTTTTAATTTAAAGCCAAAATCCAGAAAAAAACATTCTACATGCGAATATCGAATTGATACACAAGAAAATATTTGGAAAAAATTCATTTATCATTTATTCTCGATTTTTGGGCTTCTCGTATTATTTATATACCTACCCATGGTTGTTGTTATTATCAATGTTGGTTTTCGAATTTTTGAGGGAAATTTTTATTTATATAAAAATAAAATAAAATTGGTAAAAACTAAATACCATTTTAATAATATTTGCATTTGGAAAATTAAATGAGAAAATTTTGTATTAAAATAGAATAAACGATATACAGTATTTTGCCTTGATGCGGGTGAAATAGGGGGGGGGATTTTTAGATTTAGAAATTTTTCGATATAACATAATATGCTGTGGGAGCTTAACAACTTGAAACTTCAAAAACCTCTGCCGTCATAACTTTTGAGTTTTTGACGTTTAAGACGCACCCCTAACTTAAAATAATTAGCATGTATTGATAAACCAACCGTATTATTACTGTTACATATGTATCACTGCACACCTATTATTGCATGTACGTACATATTCTATTGAGAAAATTGCTGGGAAACGCGATTTCTCCCAATTTATTCCTATTCAGCTTACCTACATATATAATTTAATATTTTTTGTTTTCGTTTATTTTAAATGGATTGTGAAATAAAGGTAAATTGAAAATATACATATATGTACAGGGAAAATCCAAACTAAGAAAACTGTTTTTTTATAGTGGTGTGATGGTTTTGGAATTTCTTGTATTACAATAATCCCAACTACATATATAAAACAAACACACATTGTGTTGAACAAAATGTTTTTCTTTTTTTCCGTTTTTCCAGCAACACAGTATAATTTCTGTACTGCATATAAACAACGGAAAAACGGAATAGTAAATGAATTTTTAATATCAATTGTCTCTGAGTAAAATAAAAAAACAAAACGAATACCTTAAATGGGACTGTTCAAAAAAAATTTTTTTTGGGGGTACAGGGATGGGTACTACATTATACGCTCTTCGATGGTGGTGGGTGTTAGAAAAACTATAATAATAACTTTAAATGTAGAAACGAAAACAAAAAATGAGAAAAGTGAATATCAATGCTTTGCGTTTTCCACTCACACAAACAAATAATGAAAATCTTAAATTCAATTTTATTGCAGCCCTGAAACTAAATTATTGCAGTGTTATTTTTTTATTGCAGTTTTCAATCATTTGTAATGTTTCTTTGTATGTTGGCTCTTGTTTTTTTCAATTACAGTCTGGTACGCTTAGTTCGACGGACCACTACCAAGTCTTGTAATTGGACTTTAAAATTTATGTGTTAAATTAAATGGAACTTAACGTTTGTAATTTACGAATTTATGTATATGCTTGAACAGTTCATAACTGAGCATCGCTTACCGTACAGACTATATACAAATCGGATATCTTGAAGCCAAACAATACAATATAAAATAAAATTTATTCTTTAGATTCTTGTACAAACATTAAAATAAAATTTATACACACCGAAAATCTTCGTTCGAGAAGCCAACATCTTCGCATGTATCTATGTACGAGTACATAATCGGTCGTACGTTTTCTTTTGTGTTAAATAAAAATTGTTAAGAAGAGATATAAATTTACGGAATGATTTTACCATAGCAAAAAGCAGTATTAAATAAAATTTGCGCGCGACTCGTGGAAAAACGCCAAAATATTCAATTGTGATAAAAGTTTTGAAATGATTGTGATATATAAAATATGCAATCTTATCGTACTCTTGTATGATTCAACCTGATAAAATATACGAGTTTGTATATCTTTAACATATCGTACTAACGTTTGTATGGAATTAATGCAAATTTTATATCTTTTAAAATTATTGTTATTTTGTATAAATTTATTAGAATTATTTTAATGGCTACCTACCTATGTAGTTTCTTTTCGATTGTTATAACTGTAGTGAATAGGCAGATACTGCAGTAAATCTTAGTACATCTTAGTGTCAAACCAATGATCCTATATCAAAAATTGTAATATTCCAAATAAAGCTGTTTAGCCTATTTATTTATTAGCATATACTTGATCTACACTTTATAAATAAAGTTGTCGGTGTGTTTCTGAGTTTTCTGGATCTCGAATCTTAAAAACCACTGCATCGATTTTAGTGTTGCTTAAATAGATTTGAGGCCGTCAATCACGAGAGCAATCTCCACTTTGTTTTATCGCAATATCTTACTCTGTTTTAAAGTTATAAGGTAAAACATAAATATTACATCGCCTGAGAAGTTCCCCGTCTAACACATACTTAGATAGTACCACAAATTTAAAACCCATATGATTTTTAAATTTTACCAATCTTCAAATTCTACCTGTTAAAATGTCATGACAAACCGACTACAGTTGTTTTATTGACGCTCCTCTTGTTAATTTCAAAACACTGGAAAAAAAGAATTCCATGTATTGATTAAACTCTGTTTTTTGATGGGGAAAAACCGTTTAAGTAAAGCAGTGGCTTGATAAGTGTTATCCAGAGTCTGTACCAAAAAATCAACCATCATTGACTGGTATGCTGAATTTAAGCGTGGTCAGACAACCACCGATGATGTACCGTGCTCTGGACGCCCAAATGATGCTGTTACTCTAGAAAACATAAGAAAACTCCTCGATATTGATTTGAAAGTCCATAAAGTGTAGTTGCGTGAGATAGCTGACATTGTAAAGATATATAAATGGAACGTGTTGGTCATATTTTGTACGAACATTTGTCCATGAGAAAGCTGTGTTCGAAGTGAGTACCGTGTTTCACGTGATCACGTGCGCTGTTTGAAGCTGTTTAAGCGCAATAAAAATAGGATTTTTGTATGCGGTATTCGGTAGATTTGGCCCCAGAGATTATTACTTGTTTACGGACCTCAAAAAAAGCTCCAGGGAAACAGATTTGGCTCCAATGAAGAAGTGATTGCTGAACTAAAGCTTATTTTGAAGGCAAATATAAATCGACAAAAGCTTTAATTCTACAAAAAAGGAATGTAAATTTTAGAGAGGCGTTGGACTTATTGTATCGCTCTAGAAGGAAATTATGTTGAAGAATGAAATATATTTTTTACAAAAAAATTGTGTTTTCTTTGTTAGACCGAGCACTTTTCAGGCGATGTGTTAGGTCTATTCCTATTTGTTTTCCATGAAAAACAAAATAACAATTGCTAGCAAAGTTTACCGAGATTTGTGTAGCAATAAACGGTTGATATTTTTTTCTGTTTTTTCTCGGTTTTCACATTATTTTAAATTCTAAATATTAATTGCCAGTGAAAGGATTTTCTCTATAAAACTAAACGCACAACATAAGACTCCCTTGGCTGACTTAAGATTAAATACCATAGATGAAAAATCAGAGCATCATAGGAAACGAGCTACATTGTATACCAATGGGCTATTCTACACATTATCAAATATGGGTATACATAGCACGAAAAAGCTGCACCATAATATTCATTCCAAGGAATGTGAGCAAACAGAGCCACCTTATCACGTGTCATGTTGCTTATATCACCACTCCGAATAGCCGTTACCGTTCCTGTATTAGATAGACATATTTTTTTTACACATATATTTATTTTTATTAAAATTGTTCAGATTACTCCAACCTGCATATCTCATTATGAATGAGCAATTATTGCTCAAAACGAGCTGTGTTAGATTTCGGGTGGGATAAAGTTAAACATTTTTTCATGATGATAATGTTTTTCATAATGATTCAACTGAAGGACATCAACTGTTCATTACAGAAATTGAGTTACTCTTCATTTAATTGAGCTAATGAAGCGAAGATTTTCGTTTGATACTCATAAATGTCAAAATAACTAGTTGTCAATTTTATATGTTTATGTATTTTCTAAAGAATTTAGATACAATTTTGGCTAATTGATGGCTAATTGAAAATCATCAAATTAAAATGTCAAAATAAAACAAAAAGCTATTTGAAGTATCTACACGAGCAAACTCTCTTCAGTAAATTCAGTTGCTCAATTTATTGAAGTGATGAGCTGTTAATTGAACATTCTCTTCATTTCAATTAGTTCAGATGTAGCTACTATACTTCAGTTAATTCAGTCAAATTGCTGTTATGTTATTTTATTTCCCCGCTTCCTATTGGAATTTGTATTGAAAAAACAAAAATAACATAACATAACATACAATTTTAGATCCCGGGATCAACCCCAATAATTGAACAAATAAATAAATAAAATCCAATTGGAATTTTAACCGCCTCTAATTTTGTGAGTTAATCGAATTAAATTTTATTTTGTAGTTTTCTACGTTGCAGTAATGTTGTGTGATGTTTGTTTGGAGATACATATTTGTTTGGAATGACTAGATTAACGGATTTGACGACGATATTTTCCACGTTTGTTTTTAGAAGAAGCAAAGTGATTCAATATCGACCGTTGTGTAAAACTTAAACTAATTTAAATAACTTATTAAACGAAATTGTGATATGTTAACATAGCTATTCAGGTTTAAATGCTGAAGAGATGATTTTAAACGAGATTATTATGATTTATTTATTGGTAAATTCTGTTTGAACAAAATAATACATATTTGTATTGAGCCAGGAGGCAAATTCCGGGATTCATCTCTTCTCGCGGTGCGCTCTGGGCCACTCCAATTAAATCTGGTTTCGTAGTGGAGTATGCAGAGGCAATTCTGAATATAGTCAATGAAATTATATGTTAAACTAATACCAAATCAGTAAGCGGCAACTGAAACGGGCTCTATATTGACGTATTCAATGATGGACTGGGGAATCTTAAGGTTCTTCATTACCATACGCGTAAAAAAGCTATGTTATGAACTCTACATAAAGGTCTCGCCGTTACCTTACCATATCGGATGACCAAACAATGGAGTGTACTGAACCTACCAAACCTTTTGAACTAGGCAAAAACCTATAGGTGCTATACCTTGCAAGAGCTTCGACAGACTGTAAAATTTAAGTTCTCTAAGTACGTTATAAAAATGCAGTAATAAGCCTAAAAGTAAAAATCTCAGAGATTGGCTCATGTAGTGATTATATACGTTCGGTTATATGAGAATGAGAAAAATTGTAACTGCTTCGTCACACCATTACTTTTGACTATAAAGTACTTCAGCTAAATTTACTGCATTCTATTGTCATAATAATAAATATTTTCAATGTGTCAAAATATCGTTGGTCTATACATACTCGTGTGGGAATAATGTAAAGTAATATTGTAGTATTTATTGGTTTTGGATTGATTCCCTACGACAAGTGCTCGACAAGTGCTCCCTTCAAGTGAAGAATGGCGACAACATTTATTACATTTTTGAAATCAGGTCATTTTGTATCACTTTCGTTAGGACATCAATAACTTGGTCTTACATATCGAAGTTAATAATATAAATTGTGTTTAATAAAGCGAGAAACCCATTTATTGCAATATTGAAGTGGTGTAGGTATTAAAGGAATAGAATTGGGTTACAAGACATAGTCAGAGCTCCGCGTGTGTTTTGATTGTGGTTGGAGTTTTAAGTTTAGTATTTGAGTTCGGTGAAGTTATAGCATTGTATAGCAGCAACCATTGTTGTCGGCGATTGAACGTCGTAGAGGAAAGACGTTTTTTTTTGTCTCTCGCTCTAAATAAATAAATAATTTATAATTTAAATATGTTTAATTAACTAATATATATGTGTCCATAAATAAATAATAATATTAATAATATTTTGTGGAATTTAATAAGTAAAGTGAAAAGTTGTACATATTGTACAGTTATATTAATTTGTGTATGGTGCGCTTGGAATGGTGTAGCATTTGTACATAATAATTTTCGTTTATATGTACTTATTTTGATACCGTTGCTTGAATGCATCATATGCATTGTATGTAATTCTTCAATATGTAGGACTTTTTTGATTCCAAAGATGCACAAGATAAGTGTTTTTTCATTATTTTTTTCATTATTTTAACACATATTTTAATACAATAATACAAATTTTTACAAATAAATTTAAAGTACATATACATATAATCATAATAACTGTATTTAATAACTCATAAAGGTGCAGAGTACTAGTATTCGCATCTAGTAGGTTATTCGAGTATAGTTTGCGCAAGAAAGGGTATTTCAATTCTGTTGTTTTGTTTTGTCACACTAGCTAACAATTTTTGTTGTTGTTTTTCGTATTTTTCGTTTTTTTGTTCTTTTGGTAATTTTGTTTCAATCCTATGTTTTGTTTTATATTCGAATTTACAGTTCAGTAAAGGGTTTTCCAATAAGAGTGATATGATTTCTTTAAAAAAAACACACTAATTGTTAAGGAAATTGAAATGTTTTTTATTTAATGTGAAGTACAATTGATACAATTAAGTTCTGAATAAAACTTCATTCAAATGGCCTCCACGACTTCTACTGCAGGAACGAATTCGATGAACCCAATTTTCGAGCACATTTTCCACTAAATCAAGTCGTATGTCAAGTCGACTTGTAAAGCTTGAAGAGAGTTTAGTTTATTGCTAAAGACCAATGACTTCAAATAACCCCACAAAAAATAGTCTAAAGGTGTTAAATCACAACTTCTTGGAGGCCATTCAATATCACAATTTCTTGAAATAATCGAATCTCCAAACTTTTCTCACAATAAGTCAATTGTTGCAGCTTCATTTCGAAAAAATACGGACCGATGACTCCACCAGATCAAAAACCACACCAAACTGTCAATTTAGGTGAATGTAATGGCTTTTCATGAACAATTTGTGGATTTTATTCGCACCATAATCGACAGTTTTGTTTATTTTTACCGCACCACTTAGATGAAAGTGAGCCTTATCGGAGAAGATTATTTTCTTAAATAAATCGTTATCGTTTTCAAGTTGTTCCAAGGCAAAATCAGCAAATTCACGACTTTTACGGTGGTCCAATGGCTTCAGTTCTTGAGTGAGAACAATTTTATATGGATGCAAACCTAAATCATTTCTCAAAATCCACCACGTTGTGGTTTCAGACAGTCCCAATTCTTGAGAACGTCTTGGAATCGACAAATTGCGGTCTTCAGCAACACTTGCCTGAACGGCAGCAATATATATATTTGCATTACTTCGAGCGTTTCTTTGTCTTATTGGTATTTGAATAATATGTAAAGAAAATGTACACTCAAAATTTTCAACAATTCGACGAATAGCGAGCACACTTGGACGATTATTACGACTATAAAATGGCAAAAGCGCACGAAAAGTTGCAATTGGAGAACGATTATTTTGATAATAAAACTGAATAAATTGTAAACGTTGTTCTTGCGTATATCTCACCATGATGAAATTGTAAACATTACTGAATACAAAATGACAGATCATGACATATTACAAATGACCGAAACGTCTCTTAAAAATCATATCATTCTTATTGGAAAACCCTATACATACATGTATTATATTTTACACGGAGATTACCATTGGAGGTGTACAATCATTCCTTCCACACTTTGATTCTTTCGTCTTGGTTCTTTCGACGTGGTTCTTTCCTCGTTTCTTTCCCCTTTAAAAACAAACTAAAAACAGCTTGTTGGTGGGGGAGGAGGGAGGCGGGGATTCTTCTAGCTGCTGTACTATGTATGAGTATTGATAGGCATACGAAGAAACAATGTACGAGATCAGGAACGCTACAAAGTCGAACTAAGTCACAAGGAAAACATTGAAAGTGGTTTAACTTCTGTTACAATAAGATTGCTTCTATCATGACGAACCGTATATATGATGCTTTCTTTCGGAAAACTAAGTGAGTGAAGTTTTCCCAGTATTCCAGAAAAACTAGTGAAAACATTTGAAATGACACCAAATATGATAGTACTTGATTTAAATTATTTATTCTTCATATATTTGTGATACAATAATAAGAAAGGAAGCCGTATCTTGAGATTGGTGCAAAGACTCATATCTTTATGGCCTACTCAATTAATGCATGAATTATTGATTTAAATTAGTGATCCTCGTGAACCACGATTGTCGTAACGATTACTTCTGATTTCAACACGACATCATGTCCGCTATCTAAAATTAAATTCACAGCATCCTGGGATGGCCCATTTTAAATAAAATATACATTTTAGATTTAAACGTATGACTCCCTAGAATCTAAAGTGTGGTAACTGATTTCATTTGATACCGATTGAACATAATGTGTGCGACATACGAATGAAATTCCAAGACCATTCATATGTTAGGATGTGCGCTATGAGGTCATATGTATAAATGGCCAAATCATTTTTAAGAACACAATTCGGATTTAAATTAATGGTTCCCAGGAATCTAAAATGTCGTCATCGATCTTTTGACACAACATGTTTTGACCACTATATTATGTCCATTCGATATCAAACGTTTAAATTAAAATATTTATTTTATTTGAAATGGGTCACCCAGAATGCTTTAGCGCCACCTCAACATAAGGATCATCGTGTGAATTTTATTTTGGATAGCGGACATGATGCCGTGTTGAAATCAAATGAGAACGTTTAAGCCGCTCGTGGTTCTCGGGACCTATTAATTTTAATAAATAGTTTATACATATACGAAATAGGCCATAAAGATCATTGCGCCAAATATTTGAAGAATAAACACTTTAGATCAAAGTAATATCATATTTTGTGTCATTTCAAAATTTTCCGGGATGAATTTAAAAATTCTGGGATGGGATATAACTAGTATAGCCTGAAGAACATATTTTATTTTTCTGGAATGAAATACTGAGATAACTTCACTCACTTCACAAAAACTTCCAATGTTATATCTAAAACAACATATTTACAAATATTAGCATGATGAGGCGAGAAGCCCACCTTACCTTCTAGTTATTGATAAATAACGGTGTAATTATTGAAGATTGGCATGGCACTGTTCATCTTATTACCGTAACTGTGAGCTATCCTGAAATAAATTGTGTAATATAAATTATAAACAGATTTGTTTTAATTTCTCCAAGGGAACTTTATCTCTAGGGTCAATAGTCACATTTTAACCTGGATATATGGAATTCCGAACAATCAAAATGCTTATACTCTGAAGTTTTGATAAATTTTCGCTATCGAATTTTTCTGTTCATCTCTTACTTAATTTAGTTGTTGGATTTTTTTTTATCTCGCCATCAATTTGGTTGAAATGATAAAATTGATTTTAATATTTTATTAAGTTTATTTTTATTTTATTTTTTTTTTCGGTAAGACGAAAGATAATTTGACTTAGATTTGATTAGATGAGATATCAAAACAATATTATATTGTTTTATATATAAAATAAACACCACATGGATAAAATTTTTTGTTTTTGGTTGGTTGGTTTCCGTAATGAAAATTGGCAGTTTATCCTTTTCATGCTTAAGCGTCAAGTATGATGATGACATATCGGTGTGGATATTTTTACTTTGCTTTTAAACAAAGATATAATGGACATTTATGGACACTAACCTGAAATTCTATTTTACTTGCGGGTATGCAATATTTTGCTACTGTGACCTTAACAGGTGGCTAATACATCCCCCCAAATAAACATTCGTTTATCAGATATAATTTCATTAAATACACAAAAAAAAAATAAATAAATCTATATTAAGTTGTCTTTAAATCAATAAATCCGTCCCTTATTCTCATCCAAATAAAATCCTCATTGTTATCTCGTTAAATTGATCTTCGAGATAAAAGTCGAAGTGAAATTGAAAATCCAGGATAATTCACCCAATTCAACAACAAAAAAATATATGATATGGTTTTAAAGTCTATTAACGAGTTCATCGTTTGAATAAATTAGTCAGTCGAACAAATTCAGGGGTAAGTCTACTTACACATACTCAATATATTTGGAGGGAACGATTAGATTGTTGTTGATAATGATGAGGATGATCACTTAAAATTACTTAAAAATTAGAGATTTTGAATTAGAAGTGAATAATCATGAAGTTGAAGGGTAGGTATACTAAAAAAATCTAAATTGATTTTATGTTTGAATGTCAAAATATTCTAGAATACGGTTGAATACAGTTAGGGGTTGAAAAATGTTAATGAATAAACACCTGTCGTATTATACATGTTATTAAGCCCGAACTGTATATAATTTCTTAGACAAAACTTATAATTCAAACAAAAAGGGGGTAAAGTTGATCCGCATATAATTTACTCTCCGTATAACTAACTAACCAAACAACCCCTCGAAATATGCTGATATCAAAAATTATATCAAAGGCAAAACAACACATACAAATGTATTAATGTGTTTTTGTGTGTATGGGGTCGGAAGCAGTGAACACACAAAAAAAGAAGCTTCGAATTAGGAACAACAAAAGGAAAAACAACAATCTGTTAATCTTTTTTTTTTGTTTAGGTGCTGTTCATTTAGAAATGGATTGTTGTTGGATTTAAGTGGCAGGTTTTTAATGTGTTTTTATTATCTTGGCCCCTTATATCAGATTTTTTATAATTTTTTTTTTAAAGATTTATACTGAGGGTTGTCTAATATTTTTATAGATTTCACGCGACATGGACATGGTATTTTTAATTTTTGTTTTCCGTTAATAGTATCGAGGAGGAAAATAATTGTCACTAGGTAATTTAAAATTAATTTATCGACGGGGTGTATTTTTTTAACCCAATCTTGTTTTTAGAGTCTTGTATCAGAACATTTAAAACGATCAATTGAGTGAAATGAAGTTCGATTTTTGGCTATACAGAAATAAAAAGGCATCGTGCAAAAAATTAAAGTGACATGTCTTATATATAAATATACAAAGTCCATAAGATAATGGTCACAGTAGGATCTGTATGTATCTGCAAAGTAATAACAATGTTAATATAGAACAAAATAAAAAAATTAAACGGAAGACGGGAAGAAAATATAAAATGAAAAACGAAAACAATATAAGCGAATGAAAAGTTGAAGGTAAGAAAAATAAACAGACAGACATTTTATACATATAAAAATGGTTTTTATTTGATTCGTGAAGAAAAGTCTTGCGTGAATAATTGAAAAAGAAGATTTTTTTTTATTTACCAGAAACATTAAATTATAGTCGGTTTCATTATGACAAAACATAAAATAGGTATTTTTGTGACTGCTACCTAGTGCGAAAAATGTATGATTTCTTCATAGTGCTCGAAATAACGTTTACACGATTTCTTATCAAGGATTGGTATAGAGTTTTATAGACGGTTGACCTTAAATGTTAAATTATCGAAATTTGTGTGCCCCATAAATCTCTTTGGCAAAGTCACACTTTATGTGAGTCCCATTTGAATTATACTCTACATACTTTACAACTTTATTCAGTTTTATGTTTGTTATTTTTTCCTTTTTCTTATCTAGTTTTTTATTCATTTGAATCGGCCCACTGACAGTTAGGTGAGAATCTGAAGATTTTTCAAAACAAAACAATAAGAAAAAAAAATAAAAATAAAAATAAAATAAAATGAAACGTAATTTTCGTTTTTATATTTTTAAAAGGAAAAACAATAAAATCACCAATGGAAAATATAATAAAAATTGCAAATAGAAAAACAATAGCGAGGATACGGAGAAACGAGGATACACAAACGTGAAAAACTTAAATAGCGAATTGAAACATTTTAATCAGGACTTTTTTGTCTTGTATATATATATTTGTTAGAATTTTTCGCAAAATAAAAAAAAGAAAATTCGGAAGTACTATAAAAAATAACGAATAAAAAGAAAAGAAACAAATTATTTATTTATAAATGAAAAAGAAATCATTTTAACTTCTTAGATTTGTTGTTGTGTATCTCTGTATAATGTTCGTCATTCTATTTATTTCGTTCATTTGTGTTTGCCATCAAAACTGACGACACGACGACAAATGGAACAAAAGTATATAAGTGGCTGTATGTCGTATATAGCAGCATCGCAGAAAAGCAAAAATGGTTTTGAAAAGTTTAATTATAATTAATTTGAAATGATAACATTAATTGATGCGATAAGAGAATCAAAATCTAAACGTCGTTTTTAGGTGGCAAAATAGAGGTTTTGATATTTTATTTGTCAACTATACCTAGATTCGAAATGTGAAAAATTTGTTTGACTTATTTAGAATATGTCTTCTCTGATATGGAGCAAAATGTATTTTATTTAAAGAAGAATATTAAGGCAGTTTTGTGAGCAAGGACTGTAAGAGTTCTGAAGGGATCAGGTGGAACATTAGAGGAACTTTTAATTTGTCCCGTTTTCAAAGTTAAACCAAACAAACAATAAAAGTTGTTGTTAATCATGTTAGTCCACGGGCGTGTAGGTTTTAAAAGTTCATAACGTAAACTAATTAATTAATTTCCCGGTCGAAAATAGAATTTCAAAATTGATGTACGCAATTTTTTTATTCAACATTTTGTTGACCGGTTTTTATCAAGTTACGGTACTTTGGGGAGATAAATGTGATATGACATGTTTAAATTTTGTGTGTCTAGCTCTATTCTTTTCGACAGAATTTTGAACACTCATTTTTTTTTTTTTATTAATTTACTACGCAATCTGTTTTGGGGCTCGGGGCTTACCCTGCTCTTTCGCGGTTATGCTTTTAACGTCCTCACTTTACGCCTACTCAGCGAACTCGAGAACGTACGGCTAAAAGACCGATTTAAAGACCATCTGCACATTGTAAACTCAATGCCAGCCTATACAGGCATGGAAGATAGGTCGGCCCATGGATTTTGCACACCGACAGGAGGTTTCCCGATCCAAACGCCAAAGCTTTAACCACTGTGCCATTTGGTCGGTAAAAAAAACTAACTATGTAACTCATTATCATTTTAAGAATCAGATTGAAAGTGTTGGGATGTGTGTAAGTGTGTTGGGATGTTTGAGGAAAAAAATAAAATTATGAAATAAAAGTTTTTAGATTTTGATTAAAATTATTATCTCATTAAAAAATCGTAAGAAAATTTTAAGCATTTAAGGAAATGTAAGCGAAATTAAGCTTGCCTGACAAAAATCCCAAACAAACGAATTTTTTTAATTCGTCAATGCTTTGTATGTAAGTTCAAGGTATTTTCAATGAATTTATCAGATTTTTTTTTTTTGATTTAAAGAACTCAATGTTTCATTAGGTTGAAACCAAGCTACCAACGTTTTAGTAACCTCGTCAAAAAAAATTCCAGACATTGAGTCCATGGTAAAATGATATGTTCCAAAGACGTCTTTCTTTGCAATATGAATAAATTTGGGAAAATATTATTGTTTTCTAAAAGATTTTTCTCGTAGAAAAACTTCAAAACCAAAAACATTTTAAATCGTTTTATGATTTTCGTTTTGTTTAACAAAATTTGAACTGAACTTTCGTTTCTTGGTTTTCTGCTCTTTGAATCGCAGTTCCTGATGAATAAGTTCGGCTAATCTTAACCATACATTCTTAAATGGATTGTTCCAGAACTGCCTTAAAAAGCATTTTGTACAGTACATTGTATCGAGCTATTCAAGATACTAGATCTGCTTGAAATTTTAGATGAATAATTAGACGAATAAATGTATTCCAATTTGTTGGCAATTTCAAAGCCATCTAGAACTAAATTAGATATTAAAGAATGTTGCTTGTCGATTGCAAGACGATACATTGAAATAAATAAGATTTTGCAATTTTTTATGGCCTCTTCTTCTAGACAAAGCTAGTTTCATTTGCATTAAACAGTTTATTAGTATCGTAGCGTCTTTGAATACTCTCTGTCTACGCCTTCTCGGAGACTACTTCAGGTTTGATCTAGAAATACATACCTCTCTAGGAATGGTATAACGAGCCAATGCTTGGAGCGAATTTAATTTTTCTTTCATTATCTTGTTATCCAGACGTCTCTGTTCTAATATTTTAATTTGTTTAGGGCTTTATTTTATACTAACCATCTGCTATGGCCATATGCTGGAAGTTCCTATTCAATAGGTAATTGGGAAAAGAATTTACATATAATTAAAAATAATTTTTTTCCAAAATGGTAAACTAAGGTAGTTGGTGGTAATTCTTATAAAAACAAAATAATATTGAGAATAATTTTCTCGGCCAATTTCGCTATTGAAAAATTAGTCCCAATTTGCAAATATTTACATCAAACTTTTTTATCAGTAGGCCAGCATCACTGAGTGGCCAGCTCAGTAAAAACTTATTTATAACAAAAGCTGTGTAAAATAAAGCAGATTTATTACCGAACTTTTATCATTTCCTCGTGTTTTTATTGTTTTGATGTTCGTTTAATCGAAATTAAAAGATTTTCCAACTATAATGATCAACCCTTGCAAGACGATCTTATATTTTTATGAGGATTTATATCGATATCCTTTTCGGTATATTTTCTTTATGTTCAGATAATCTGTCGTGAGGTTTAAGGTTGAAATAAATGTCGAATGCCAAATGATGTCGAATATATCGGCTCACAGGAAATTTAGCTGTATTTTTCAGATTACACGGAATATATTTCAATCACCGGACAATTATATAAAGTCTATTTCAAAGCAAACCTCCCGTTTTTATTCATTGGCCATGGCCTGATGGGATGATTGTATTTTGTTATATGATCTTATCAGATCGAAACGAAAAACGTATAATATCCAATCTCTGTCACAAAACTTCATCGAAATATTAGCTTTATAAAGGGTTTTCCAATAAGAGTGATATGATTTCTTTAAAAAAAACACACTAATTGTTAAGGAAATTGAAATGTTTTTTATTTAATGTGAAGTACAATTGATACAATTAAGTTCTGAATAAAACGTCATTCAAATGGCCTCCACAACTTCTTCTGCGGGTACGAATTCGATGAACCCAATTTTCGAGCACTTTTCCACTAAATCAAGTCGTATGTCATGAATAGCACGTTCAGTATTGACTTGTAAAGCTTGAAGAGAGTTTGGTTTACTGCTAAAGACCAATGACTTCAAATAACCCCACAAGAAATAGTCTAATGGTGTTAAATACCAACTTTTTGGAGGCCATTCAATATCACAATTTCTTGAAATAATCGAATCTCCAAACTTTTCTCGCAATAACTCAATTGTTGCACTTGCTGTGTGGCACGTAGCCCCGTCTTGTTGGAACCAAATGTTGTCAAGATCAACTTCTTCCAATTTCGGCTATAAAAAGTTTGTTATCATCGATCTATACCGATCTCCATTGACAGTAACCGTGTTACCAGCTTCATTTCGAAAAAAATACGGACCGATGATTCCACCAGACCAAAAACCACATCAAACCGTCAATTTAGGTGAATGTAATGGTTTTTCATGAATAATTTGTGGATTTTCTTCGCACCAGAATCGACAGTTTTGTTTATTTACCGCACCACTCAGACGAAAGTGAGCCTCATCGGAGAAGTTGATTTTCTTAAAAAAGTCGTTATCGTTTTCAAGTTGTTCCAAGGCAAAATCAGCAAATTCACGACGTTTACGGTGGTCCAATGGCTTCAATTCTTGAGTGAGAACAATTTTAAACGGATACAAACCCAAATCCTTTCTCAAAATCCGCCAGGTTGTGGTTTCAGACAGTCCCAATTCTTGAGAACGTCTTGGAATCGACAAATTGCGGTCTTCAGTAACACTTGCCTGAACGGCAGCAATATTTGCATTACTTCTAGCGTTTCTTTGTCTTATTGGCACTTGAACATTATGTAAAGAAAATGTACGCTCAAAATTTTCAAAAATTCGACGAATAGCGAGCACACTTGGACGATTATTACGACTATAAAATGGCGATTATTACTTTGATAATAAAGCTGAATACTTTGTAAACGTTGTTCTTGCGTATATCCCACCATGAAGAAATTGTAAATATTACTAAATACAATGAAACAAAAAATGACAGACCATGATATATTACAAATGACCGAAACGTCACTTAAAAATCATATCATTCCTATTGGAAAACCCTTTATAACCAAAAAATATATAATATGAATCAAAAAATACATAATATGAATTCAGGCAACAACACAACAATCGACATAACTAAATTGATGAACACGTATTTCAATAATCATCAAAGAAATTTAAATGATTTTTTGTGTCATAAAAAACAGATTTTGATACCTTGGCCGGTGGTGCGATGATGTGGTGCGTAGTAATCACGAAAACTGTTGACCTCGAGATTTTTGCAGATTTACCATTCGCTAAATAGCCTAAGTCAAAAAAGTGGTTCTCTAAAAGGTCTCTGTGTGACTGTGTGTGTAAGTGTGATTTCGTGCGACTAAATGTTTGTAGCTTCTTTACAGCCCAGATGTTTACACATTACAATTTATCTTGGGTTTTAGAGAATTAGGGCACAGATGGATTGATTGACCGAAATTCAGAAAGTAATTCCATTTTTAAGCTTATTGGTATCATTCTATCGAAAGCCTGTGATACATCTAAAAATACGGCAGGGCAATATTTCTTCTCTTCAAGTGCTTGATGAACTTGATCCATTGTGAAATGTTTATTCCTGAATCCAAACCGGAAGTTCATGATGATCATCGGTTTTAGTCGTTTCAATAACAACTTCTCAAACAACTTTGAAATAGTAGGTAACAAAGAGATCGGCCTGTATGATCCCATTTGCTCGGCTGGTTTGTCTGGTTTTTTTATCGTGATTATTTGTGCAACATTGAAACACTCAGACACATATGTAGGCCGAAAGCAAGCATTATATATATATATATATATATATATATATATATATATATATATATATATATATATATATATATATATATATATATATATATATATATATATATATATATATATATATATATATATATATATATATATATATATATATATATATATATATATATATATATATATATATATATATATATATATATATATATATATATATATATATATATATATATGTTAACATAGTAACTTCTCTCTTTCATAACTCCTTAAACAGACTTTTTGGGATTCAAATTCATATCTGTTTCTTGTGCAATTTCTAGTGGGGTGACACTTCTGATATTTGATGGAGATACTGAAATACTGATGACAGATACAGTCGCACCCATTCTCCATTTATGTTTCTTATAGGTGGCAGTTGGATTATTGACCTCTTGTATCTTTTAGTAGCTTTCCAAAGAGAATAATTTTTGTCAGCTTCAAGACCCAATCCTTTCAAATAATTTTCGGTACAACCTTCTTTATATTCTTTAATTAATCGGTTAACTTTATTACTTACCCGATTAAATTCTCTTTTGTCAATAATGTTTCCGGTTCTATGTCATATGCGTCTTTTCCTACTTCTTTTTTTTATCAGTTCCCGAATCGGCTAATACGGGTGTAGGATCTTTAGCTGCTCCACGCATGCAGTTAATAAAATTTTTAGTTTGTCAATTCAAGTTCTTGTTTAGTTTTAAGACTAACTTTTAACTCAATTAGGTTGTCCAGTTTCTCTCTAAATAATACCCAATCAGTAAATTTATTAGTAAGATTAAGTTTTTTTTATGACTAATGCACTCAGAGTCATTAAGACCGGTGTGTGATCGGAAGTAAGGTCGTTAATGCCCCCGACTTCAATGTTATTTGAGGCTATTCCATTCGAGATATAAAAGTCAATCAAATCAGGAAATTTCTTGATGTCTGTAGGCCAATAGGTAGGTTTACGCGATGAGTGATAGTCACAATCTGACATTTCTATTGCACGTACTAGTTCTCTTTTTCCCTGATGTTATGAGTCGAGATCCCCACGCAGTATGTTTGTCGTTGTAGTCACCTCATATAATAAACCTTGGTCCAAGTTTATTAAAAATGTTGACATATTGATTTCTTACGATATTATGTCTTGGTGGGCAGTAGATCGCTTCTTAACTTAGTTCCGCACCACCTTGGTTAATCGTTATTACAGTAATCGTTATTAGGCTTTATATCCTGTAATTTTGATAAAGTTTTTCTCCGTAGAGTGCGTCTCTGATATTAAAGCTACGTCTATGTTATTGGTTCTTAGAAATACTTCTAGTTCTTGAGCTCTTGCATTAAGTCTGTTAGCATTCCAGTGGCACTATTCTGGTAATTCCCTGGGAATAGGGAATTGGGGAAAGATTTTATATGTAATTTCAGTTCAAATATTTTTTTCCGGCCTATATAATATTTATAAATTGGGAATAAGTTTTCCATAACTAAATTGGCAGGGAAAATTATTCCCAATTTTATTTTGTTTTCAAAAAAATTACCACTATATTTTTACCTCAGTATGCCAGAAAAAAAATTTAAAATAGAAATTACATATAAAATCTTTCCCCAATTCCCTATTCCCAGGGAATTACCAAAATAGTGCCACAGGCAATTATACGTAGGAACGTTACAGTCATTTCCTTTTTGTATTTTAGCGGTTTGTTTGGGGGCTGGGAATTATCTTCCAGTTTATGCAGAATGTTAGTAACCTGGCTGAAATTTTGTCTCATTTCTGTCTGAAATTCGGCGAGCATTTTTATTATATTAAAATGGTTTGTTCGTTGGGCACATGTTTCTGCCTGCTTTCTTGATTTAGATGTTTATTTGAGGTTTTGGTCACCTGGGCGTAGGAAATTCTCTCTCTAATAGTATCATAATGTTGGTTTGGTTTTTGCTGTAGGCGCTCTGCTACTGTTATTTTTCTCGGTAGTTGAGCATTTAGTTTTTTCTGATACACCAGGCATCCTTTGTAACTAGCCGGATGACCTTTTTCTCCGCACAGTGCACAAGTTGGTATAACATTTCGCGGCTTTTGACATTGTTTTGTTTGATGACTCTGCGCATATGACATATTTGGCTTGCCTATTGCCAAAGTTCTTCGTGTGTCCTAAATGTGGTTCAATAGACACCTTGCAATATAGCAAGCTCTTAATTTCGTATACTTATGTCCTTATTGTTTTCTTCCTGCAAGAAGTCTGCATAAAACAATGTGAAGTGTCTAATAATTTTCTCATTATTAGTTGTCGACTTTTAATGAATGTTAATAATGTTGGTTACTTTATGACCATGGTCCTCAGTTGCCGCTTTGATCTCTTCGCGATCGGTAGATGACGGTAAACCTCGTATTACGACTCTATACCATCTTTCACTTTTGAGCTGACAAGTATGGTATTTCATCTTATATAGTGTTTTATATCGCTAAGTAGTTTTTAATTTTACGGTAGTCATTTTCAGCCCGCATTGTTATTTTGATATCGTTATTTATATTGCTTTAAACTGGAGAAGTTTCTTTGTCACTGCCAAGACTTGAGCTCTGAGTACATTAAAATTTCCAACATTGCTAACATTGATTGGGGGTGGTAAGGGTTCCTTTTGGGGTGCATGTGGTGGTTTTGTCGGCATTTCATTAGCTTACGGTATCTCTACCCTTGGTGATGGCATTTTGGAGAGTCTCCTCTTTTTATTTACATTTACTTTATTTTGTCTAAGTTGGGTTTCTTTCTCAAGTTCCTCTTCATATGTACTTATTCAAATAAGTCACTTCGCGAGGTTACTTATTTGAATAAGTATGTCTACACAGAAATGTCTCCAAAAATGTGTCTTGACTAAATGTAATATATGCAGTTTTTTTTAAACTAGTAGCAACGACCAATATGTCAAGAAAATTTTTTCTTCCATATAATAGAAATTGCGTTTTGTTCTTTTGTTATTACGTCACAAATAAGTCGGTAAAATGAATTGGAACAAATTGACTGACTTATTTAAGATGGCGTCAAATAAGTCTGAAATAAGTCGGTAATTGGAAAAGGGCCTTAGTTCATTATTCTGGCGCTCAAGCGAGGCTAATTTTGATGTCATTTCATTGCCGGCTTGAAGCATATACGGTGTCTTTTCGTTAATGTTGGAGAATGTAAGAGTTCTAATGGAGATAGGGGGCTTATATTTCTATCTGCTGCAGTAGCTAAGCTTGTCACTACTAAAGCATTGCGATAATGATTTAAAGATTAAATTTCCAACAAGACAGTTTTATCAAACGCTCTGTAAGTTTATTTCTTTAGAAATCAAGTATGGTATATTCGGGACCTATGTATATATTCGCGGTAAAAAAAAGTCGGGTGTTGGCCACAACCTATTCATCCCTCAATGTGTTTTTATGTGGAGGTATAATGTAACTTCTTCTTTATTTGAAGAAAAAGTGGTTGTGCTATTCGGCTTGTTTTACTCGCAGTGTTCGCATTTGCTATAGTCGGACAAAGTATCACTTTAATCCTTATTTTAGTTTAAACATTTTGATGATAGGGTAATTATTGGAGTCTACAATTATCTAACAACCTGTACTTTGCTGGAAACTGATGGTTTTTGGAATTATTAAATAGTTTGAAACTGAATTTTTATTCCCTGTTTCGTTAATCGTTAGCTATCGTGCTAATTATGTGTCCAATGTCAAAATTATTATTATCCCTTCAGAAAGTGGATTTTTGGGACACATTTGAGATACATAATAAACCACCCACACAAAACACATACATACATACATTCTAACTTATGTATGTTATATATCTATACAGTAGTTGAAATAGATAAGAAATCGATCTTATCGTTTTGTTTTTTATTTATTTTTTATTTTTTGCTTTAAGAAAGATTTATTATCAAAATCGTATCTGCAATTTTGAGCATTTCAAAAAAGTTGGGTAACTTCGTATCTTCTTGTTTTGAAGTGCTATATGTGGAAATGGATAAATATGTATATTTGGGGGAAAACAAATGAAAATGTATGGATTTACGTTTGATTCTGAATTGAAAAAAATTATTTTAATTTACTTTCTGGAATTTTGGGAAAATTGGAGAATCACGTTGTGTGTGTAACATATACCTATAGAGTACCTACTTACTAGTGAGTAAAAGAATATGTCGAGATATGTGCTAAAATTAAGTATGGGAAGAAAGCCAATTTACATTTTAATTTTCTGTTTTTCGTTAACAGTTTGTCTGGCTGTGTTAATTGAGTCAATTTATTTTTATTTAACGAAAGATAGAAGCTGAGGTACAATAGAGGGGCAGGCGATAATTAGATATTTTTTACGATACACTCATTAAGCTTTCGGCTATTGTTCTTTAATCTTCTTTCGAAAGCACATACATATATAAACCATAAAAGCTTTATTTGGAAGCTCAAGTATACCATCCTCGATAGTTTTAATACCATAAAAATAATAAAATATATCATAAAAAATAATAAGAAAACCAACAAAACTGTATACATACGAGTAGGTAGTGTACTACATGTATACGTCGAGAAAAGCTGAGAAAACCATTATTTGAATTCAGCAGGACAATAATAATATAACAGCAACAATAATAACAGTAAGCAATTGTAATTTGAAAGTGTATAGTTGTATACGGAGTAGTGTTGGTTGGGTATATACATAATAATAACCCAGGATATAACAGCGGAGCAATCAGTAAAAGAAAATTATCACAAAACAGAAACAAACAAACAAAAAAATGGAAAATGTAAGAAAATTTGTATTGCAAACAAAACAAAGTCGTATAATTTTTTTTTCATGTTTTATTCAAATAAAATGGCAAAATGCTTTTTTACAAATTATTTTGTTATTCTTATTGTTACCCATTTTTACTGCTATACAAAAGCTTATGCGCTATATATAAGTTCTTATTCTAGACAATGTTATGTGTTCTTCTAAGGATATCTAAAATAAACTTTGTATTGTACTGTTCATGATTTCAAATAACTTGCGCCAAAATTTCGGCGAACTGCAAAATTTTTATAGGCTAGCTAGAACATCACCGGTAACAAAATGTATGTATCTAAGTCGATTAACTTGACTGTAATTTAAATAATTAGTCTTTGTTGAATACGCTTTTGTAATATACAGTATATAACTTATATGAAAGCGGGCGGTATATAATTCACCCCTAATTAACAAAACCAACAACAACAAAAAACACCCGGAAAATTATTTAACTGTAATTGCGGGAAATAAATATGATAATAATTTCACATTATGTTGTTGCACTGCCGTTACGATGTGTGTATGCGGTGTTTCCTAAAAGGAGTAAAAAAAGGACATAAATGTTATGATATATCTGAACAAATCATGACATATGTGTATTTTTATCCTTTTTAATATCCTTTTTTTTATATTAATCAAAACAGAAAATGAATTGGATGGATAGATCTATAGCATAGATGGATAAATACTTGGAACGTTCATATAATATATGTAACATGTAATGGAATATGAGATACAAAAACGTATATACGATTTGTAAAAGCAAAAAAAAAAAAATAAAAAAAAAACATTAACACTTTGCAACCAACTTTATATACGTATATAATGTTATGGAACGGAAAGGGTTTGAAGTCTATCAAAGCACCACGGTATGTACAATACGAATGTATGGAAAGGTTACTCATGTAGTATACCAGAGAGGAGGTAAAAATGTAATTTAAAGTAAATTAGTTAAAGGAATAGTTTTGGGAATAGTGTAGCGATTTCAAATGTAATTTGGAAAATTAGAATTTTTTTCATTTTTTGAATGCTGTTGTGTCGAAAAGAAAATCCATTTTTTATTTTTGCTGAAATGAAAGAAAGCGATAGGGATATTTATATTTTTGTTTAGGGGCATCGGACTCGATCAATCGCATTTCGAAATTTGATCAATAAGTGGTTCATTATAACATTTAAAATAATTAATCATTATACAAATTTTCAGAAGAGAAAAAAAATCATAAAATATGCATAACTGAAAGGGATTTATTTAGCTGTACTTTTAGAAATTTTTACTTAGAAAGTTGTTAATTTTTAGAAAATCACTATGTTCGACAACAACAATTTTTAGTTTTTTTAAGTTTGATCCTTCAAATGAAAAGAGAAATAACAAAATCGTTCTCTGTCATGAACGAAAAAATACGAATAATTTAAATGTTTCAAGCTCTACAAACTATGGGATATCCCATTTCTAAATTTGTTACTTTTAAGGGTTTGGGTTTGTTATTGTTAGGTGTTCATCCAATCGGATTCAAGCTTTTCACTTTTTAAATTATTAATTATTGCAAGTTTGTTTTTGGATGATCAAAGTAGTCTTTACATATACACAAGTGAAGCTCAGCAAACGGTAATAAAGGAATAATTTTTTAGGTGCATTAACCTGAAGGCATTAGGAAAACATTTCTTTTTTATTTGATACTTGCCAAAAAAGTCAGCAGAATGAAATGGGACTCCCTGTAGCATCATTTGGAATTGCATTAATTTTACAATATGGAGGGCGAACAGCATATCCAACTCTCAAACTAATATTGAATTTGATTCAAGCAGATTATTTTGCTTTTTTTCTTTGCTTATTATTTGGGATGGATACTTAAAACGTACTTAAAACGCTTGATCATGCTCTGCGCGGTTTGCGAAAAAATAATTGACTAAATGGCAGGAACTCTTATACTGCTAGCAGGTGATGTTTGTCAAACTTTACCAGTCATTCCACAATCAACATCCGCTGACGAACTTTGGTCTAAATTATCTTAAACCATTGGACGTTTGAAATAATTTTCGAATAAGACGCGATATTCTGTTGTATATTTTTTAGCTGGCGATTAGGTTAATTTAAGAATTTTTGGTAGCGTTTTGGACCTGTTTGAAATAAACTTTTGCCGATGTTGCATTACTCCGACTTTTTGTTTGTCCAAGAGATTCTCTGTTGTCAAGATATCGGAAAATAAAGAATTTCTGCTGGTTCTTGATCACCAACGGAAATTTTAAGTATTATCCTTAAATTTATTATGCTTGCTCTGTTGTTCTGGGGTCCCGGGTTCGATTCCTAGTGGTAACCAGTAAAAAAAAATGTGACTTGGTGTTTTTAACGTGTCATATGTTATTTACAGGTTCGTTCATTCCAAATTTTTAGCCATAGTAGTTACGGCCTTTGTCCCTAATATTTTATGTTTCAACTTGGATAAATTAGGATGTTTCAGCGATAAATTGAAATTTTCAACAATATAGTTGTCCTTTTTGTTTTTCTGAAGCTTAAACGTGAATGACGATTTTTAATGAATGACGACTGTTTTTGCCAAAATTATCCTAAGTTTTATTTGCTTGCTGTAGGGTTGGATCGATATTCTGGAATGGGAACTGGTATATCTGCATTAGTTGCTTTCTATAGCAGCTATAACATTATATGTGGCGAATTAAACGACAATTCTATCCAAAATTTCCCAAGTATAGAATCAATATGATCAACAATTTTTATTAATTTTATCCAGAATGGTCAAGCTGCAAAAAGATAATAAATACAAAAGCTATTAGAGAAATATATAAACAACTTAAAGAAAAATTTAACAAATAAATAAAATTAAAGCAATTTTTAACTAAACATATTTAGTATTTTATCAATCTGGGAAAATAACAAGCCACTTCCAAAGATTAGGGCAAGATACCACTATACAGGTCGGATTGGTTTATCTATAGAGAAAATTTTCCGGTAATAGGTTTTTCCGAGCGGAGAAAATGTAAAATTGTTAATAGCTATTTTTCGCCGTTAATTTTGAATATTTTATCAATCTGGGTCAAAAACAAGCCACTTTCATAGGCAGATGCTATTAACAAATGCTATTAACAAGGCTACATTTTCTCCACTAGGAAACACCTTATACCGGAAAATGTTCTCTATAGATAGGCCGATGACTTCTATATAGTGGAATCTTGCCCTAATCTCTGAAAATGGCTTGTTATTGGCCCAGATTGATAAAATACTAAATATTTTTAGTGAAAAATTGCTTTAATTTTATTTATTTGTTAACTTTTTCTTTAAGTTGTTTATATATTTCTCTAATAGCTTTTGTATTTATTATCTTTTTTAAATTTTGTTAAGTAAACAATGATTTCATTTAATATAATAATAATTTTTAATAAAATTTTCACTAATTTGCATTTGTAAAATATTAACAGTGTAAATCGCCAATACTAAAACAATTCAATATGGCATCTGGTGGAATCTAGTTGAATCCAATAAGAATTCCGTTCCCGCCATGTTTTCCAATTGGAACCGTATACATGTAAATATTGTAGTATCATTAATTGAAGTTTTAAATATGGTGGCTACCATTATTGTGAACTACTAATAATTTTGCCGGAATCGACATTGTAAGCTGGTACATTGAGGATTTGAGCACCAACTTTACATATCGTCCTAGGACGACTACATTAATACTATTCGCATTACCGAACACCAGTCTGTTTGTTGACTTCGAATGTCATTCGAGTAACTTACAACTTAAAAATTTAGTGACTGCTAAAATCAATTATAAATACTATCCCAGAGAGTGGACATTTTATGAGACCAGATATCGATTAATGGCGAATTTCTCGCGGTTCAATGTAATTTTACATTCTTTTTCTCAATTAAATCGTGACTAACAAAGTTAAATCATCGTATGTAAATGAAGCATAACCCTTGGTTCGTGTCTTTTTTCTGTTACGAAGAGGAGTAGAAGTATTGATCTTAAACTTTCCTTTCGTGTTTGTAATTAATACAACAAAAGATACTAAGTGTTTGATATGGTGACTGATGAGCAAACAAGAAGAACATCCGGGTTTCCTTTATTCTTTAACACGTACGTGTGATAGCGTTAAGTGTTTGAGCACAAATCATTACGAGTCTAATGCTGACGTGTTATTGTTGAAAGACAATTTAGTTTTTCTACGAACAATTAAATTTGCTTCTAACACATTTTTTATAATTTGTTGATTTACCTCAGCCATGATCTAAACCCATGCAACATTCCACCAATGTTGCGTGCAACAACTCTATGTATCCTATATATTGAATATTGTTATCCTTATACTCAATACAAATTAAAAAAAAAAAAACAAAATATTTTTTTTTTTATGTGTTTCCGGCTTAGCATGGAATTCAAATATACCGCTGTCTATGCCAACGAAAAAAAGCCGACAATTAGAAAAAAACACTACTATGAAAAAGGATAATAAAGCCATATTATGGTGTCCCTTTTTCTGTTTTGTTTTTCACATTTGTATCCTCAGTTTTTCCGGTGAGAGTAGAAAATTCATTTCTATATAAATTCTCAACCAATCAAATAGAAAAGGATCATAAATAAAAAATCATGCGTATTTGATATCCTTTTACCAAAAATAAAATAAAATAAAATAAATAAATAAACTAAAACGGAAAGGAAACGGATAGATATAGAAAATGTGATACGCCCATTTTCGATGTTTTTCCTTTTTTTCGTTTTTATGTGTTGCGTCTTATCATTTTCCGAACAATATTTTGATTTTTTTTTTTTGTATTTTGAGTGGGGTAAAGTTACCGTATTGTGCAAAAAAGCTCTTTTACAGTGTGTTTCGAGTGGATACGCCCACTATTTTATGTATACAATATTTACTACTACTGTGTTTGTCTATTTTATGAGAATTTCCCTTTTGTTTTGTTTCCCTTTTTATATTTTTTATTTTATTTGTGTGTGAATCCTTGGGATTAAGTTTTTCCTTTTATGTTGTCGATTTTCTTTTTTTTTTCTCAATTTTTTTCAGCATCATATCGAATAGTTGCAATATTTGTGCGATCGTGTTTAGACCTTTTTGATCTGCTGTTTTATATATTTGACAGTTTAGTTTTGTTTTTAATTTTATGTTTTTATACAAATATTTTGGTTTAACATTTTTTGTATAAATATTCAGTTGTTGTATAAGTTTTGGGGGAAAACAAAATACAATCTTTAAACAAATGAAAAGAATAGCGTAATTTGGAAGTAAAATTTATAATAAAACAAAAATAATTTAGTGAATTTGTGAAACGGAATTCTTATACATATATGTACATATATAGCTATATTGTGAAAAATTTGTAAAATGTGCAAAATTATTTAAATATTGTGAATTATGTGTGCTTATTGTGTATAATTAATTATAAAAATAATTATAAAATAAAGTTTGAAATTTTTTTGAACAAAATGGTGAACTAAGTTTACTGGACAAAAGTAACGCGTTAAAATGTATCCCGACGTTAAGGTACACAAAAAATTTCTTTCAACTTAATAGTTAAGCGACGGGATGGAATTAGATACAATTTCTTATCAAATTACACTCAGTACATAAATCTCACTATACATATATACATATATAATACAATTAGGGAAAATTTCTATATTATAAAATTTGCGTGTCGATTGAATCGTACAACTATAACATATTATAATAATAATAACAAAATAAAGGAAAGTAGTTATAATAATATAATGTATATCCATATAGTACAAAAAAAATGTCAATTCCGTGATAATGTTCACATGAGGACATTTTTGTTTAATAATATATACACGCCACTGTGTCAATGATATTATTATTTCGTCGATATACGATAAAATTTCAATACTGAGATTTAATAGTCATACACTACTGTCATAATCGATTGTTATCACTAAATACTAGCACTAGTAATACAAAAAAAAAATAGTTTTGATTTTGTAATTGCAAATAGTTTAAAATTATGAATTTATAACGTATTGGTATATGCAAATTACAATTATAACATTAAACAATGGATATTAATCAATTATAGTAAAAATGTTGTACGAGTATATTTTGATATTAGTAAATGTTAAAAAAAACATTTTTTTGTTTATTTTAGTTATACGCATTCATAACATTAACACACATTATGGTGTAAATGTAAATGACATTAATAAATTATTTATAACAATTATAATTATTAATTTTTAATTGAAGTAAAAATTTAATTGAATTTTTTGTTTTTAATTTGATTATACGTATATGATTGTTTCATTCATAATATGTCAAATTGTTTATAATTATTATTTTCTTTTATTAAATTGTATACGTTTGAGTACATCAATTTTTTAAATGGATTATTTTGATAATATGGAAGTGTAAGATGTAATTTGTTTTGTCTGAAATAAAGTTAACCCGTGGCTTCAATTCAAATATATATGTGCTAGTGGAAATGGATACATCAAGGAAACATTAAGTCTTTTATATTCCCCGGTTTAGTAATATCATTGCTAATTAGGCTCCCAAAATATAATAAATTTTAAATTTTGTTACCGACGCCATACAAAAACCTTCTAAATTATATTATGTGAAGGTTCTCCATAGTTATGTTTTGGACATTTTAAACAAATACAATTTTAAAGAATCAAGCACATCTTTTTTAAATAAAAAGTTCATCAAAAATATGAAGGTTTACTTAGATTGAAATGTCAAAATTAACAAATACGTTTAGATAAAACTGTTTTTATATAATTAGTTTTAAAAATAGGTGAACAATTTGTCAATAAATTGAGAGAAATTCAATTACACCACAGAATTCTTTTCATTCATGATTTCTAAGTTTCGTTTCGAAAATAAACCATGGAGCTTAAATCCAACAACCTATATGGACATTCAATTAAAATGGCCGAGCGATATCAATCGCGTTTCTAACTTCCTTTCATGTTTCTTAATCAAACAACTACATTAAATACTTTTTCTGTAATTCAACATATAAATTGGTTTACATTAGAACCATCCATCATACGAGATGTCACAAAAAAAAATGTCACCGTGATCTCAGAAAAAATAAGCAAATATTAAAGTAGTAGGTCTCATACATTTTTATTATTTTATATATTCAGTCCACTAGCCAAAATCTACTCCATTTTCGAGTTTGACTGCTTTTTGTATCAAAATATTCTAGTTTTGCTTAATCGCATAAAAATGTCTACATTTTTTTTAGAATTATGTCAAATTTTCTAGAGCGAGCTATTAACATTTGTTTCTTATAATATTTAAATATTTTGATAGAAGTCACAGCCCTGGTACAAAATTTGATCAAGGTGGAGAGATTTTTTTTTTATTTAAATTATTACAACTGAATACAATTCATCTAGTAATTTTTCTTTCTTAATTTAGTCACTTGTGAATGAGAGAGGCCCATTGGCCAGTTCCATTTATAGGTTATTTACTGAAGTAGTTGTTCCTATGGTGTCCTTAATCCATTAAATCAATTCCTTCTTTACATGTTGATAAATACGTTGTTCATGAATTACTGCAAGTTTTTTTTATTTCTTCTTGAACCATCGGGATATTTAGGTCCCTCTGAAGGTCATCATTCCTAATGTACCACGGAGCGTTAACTATACACCACGCGTAGCACTTTGTTTTGAAAAGTTTGTATTATTTTTGTGTTGGTTTTCTTTGTACAGCCCCAGAGCTATTTCGTAAGTCCATACAAGCTTTAGCTTCCGTTTATATAATAGCAATTTATTTTCGGGCTAATTCCGAATTTTTCCCGGGTAGCATGCATTTTTCGATATTTGTTATTAAGTTCATCTTTTTTCTTTTTAACGTGCTCTTTCCATCTGAGTCTGGTTTCTAAGATGACCCCTAGATATCTAGCCTTATTTGCATACGGAATCTGCTGATCGTTAATGGTTACAGGTTTGTAACTGACTTTTAGACTAATAAAATTCACATGTGTGGATTTCGATTCATTGAGCCTGATACACCACCTTTTTGGTCCATTTTATGATTTTGTCACATGCTTCTTGAAATTTCGTTGTCGATTCCTCGATAGTGTCTCCTACTGAGAGAACTGCAGTGTCATCAGCAAATGTTGCAACGGTATAACATCGTTTAATTGAGGTAAACCTCTGGTGTAGAGCAGGTATAGAATAGGTCCCAAAACTCTACCCTGCGGGACTCCTGCCGAAATCTTTTTTACCTCGGAATATTCATCTTCACATTTGGGTTTCGGAATCATTATTACTTCTGCTACTTTCCTCGGTATTGGCACATGTTTTTTCCTGAGGATCTCATTCATTATGTGCAGTAATTTACGGGTGCCTTTTTCAGGCATCTCCTTTATTATTAGCTCTGTTATTAGATCGTAACCAGGAGCTTTCTTTACTTTTATGTTCTTAATTTCAGTTTTTAGTTCTTTCAATGTTACAGGCCTGATATCTTCGAAATCCGATATATTTGGCGTATCAGCAGTGTTTTCGTAACTAGTCTGCCAACTTAAAGGTTGAAATTTTTCTTCAAGATGTTCAGCAAAGAGGTCAGCTTTATCTTTCGCACTTCTAGCCCATTGCCCATCGTTTTGATTGGGGATCTGTGTTTTGGTCGTTTTAATCCTTTTGTGCTTTCCAGAGGGAATAGGCGGTATCTTTAGTTGCAGCTAGAGAACAAAGGTATTTGCCAATTGTTTCATTTTTCACAGCTTTTATGAGTGCCTTAAGTTTGATGCGGGCTGCCATTTTTTTCGAGCTTTTCGTTTTTTACTGCACTAGTTCTCATACTTCTCTATTAGGTAAACAATGGAGTTTTCTTTCAAGGATGATAATTTGGAGGTGCATTCCTAAGCCGACCATTGTATGACATAAAAGAGCCTGTCTAGTTCCCCTTCTATTTCATTTTCCCTTTTGTTTGGCACTTGAAGTTTTATTTTTTCCTCTACAGAAATGCAGAGAAATGAATTTTATTTCGCTCAGGAATATTATTTTTGGAGAGTTTGATATCTCACGTTTTTCAATAATCGTTCCCTAAATTGAATTATGTTGGTCTCCAAAACGTAATAACTATTGAAATAACAGTATTTTTTAAACACCAAATTATTTCAAACTTAATAACCAAAACCTCAGAAAATGTGGAGTCAATTAGTTGAGCATTTCAGGCATTGGTAAACATGATTTCATTTTCGGCTAATAGATTTAAATTTTATTTTGCTCCATGATTTTTAGAGGGAAACTGAATTTGATGTAAATTTTGAGTTTTTAAACATCGTTAAATCGTATAAATTTATATTTTGAATTAAATTAGCTTATAATAAAGTCACAATAGGCGTTGACATTCAAGGTAACTGATTTTCCGCTAAAACACTATTCCCGGTCTACCTAAATTATTTTCGGAATGGAAAAAAAATAATTAGGTATTGCCTAAATTTGTAACTAACGCAAAATATATTCCCAATTCCCTGGAAAAACCAGAATAGGATCGCGATTTACAGTTTTAGGTCAAGTGCAATCGGTATCTTAAATTCATTGAAATCTTACCTTATATCATTCAGGTTGTGACTCATATATTTAATCATGATTCCTTCGACTTCAAAAGCAGCTAAAGTAATTCCAATTGCAAAAAACATAAAGTAGAGATAATTAGAGAACTTAGACCAATTATTCTTCTTTCATTTCTTTCGCAAGCCTCTGAGAAACTGTAAATAAATTTCTTGGTAGTCTGGTTTCCGCAAATCTCATTCAATTAGATGAGCAAATTACTTGATTACTGATTTTGCCTTTACTCCAATGTCTTCAAATAAGGGTTTTAAAATTTTTAAGTATAATTAAAATATTTTTGTTTTAAGAAAAATTTCACTTGGTTGCTAACCTGATCAGTTTGTTTATTTGTTTTGTTTGTTTATTAACTTTGCAATCTGTTCTGAGGCTGAAGCACTACCAACTCTTTCGCGGTTCGATTATAATGACCTACCTCACTTAGTAGTCAAAACGAGGATGTACGGCTACAGTACATGCAAGATATGTCGAAATCTGAAAGAAAACAAGGTGGTAGTTCCCAATATTGTATTGAAAATATTCTTTATAATACAGTTCTTGTTAGCACAAGATGGCGGAAATAAAGTCCTTAATAAAATTTGTTCTACTCTATTCTACAGAACTAAATAGTGGATTATCTGTTCCATCACAAAGCCATATTCTTATTTGTAGTGGAATCATACATGATACTTCTGGATCTTTTCATGGCTAGAGTTGCGTTTACTTTATCCACTGGCGATGACCGAGTCATATTACATAACTTGTAATAATATTATTTATGTCGTGTATTTTGTTGTTAATGAAAGTTTGAATGTCAATGTAGGCGCGTTCCAATCGTCGCAACTCTTTCAAGTCAACATCTCTTGGCCTACGTTTTATTCAGATGGCTGTTGCCACGTACAGAAATTTTTTTCTGTATATTCTTGTATTGTTAGACTTTGGTCGTTTCCAAAGATATCGAAATGTATATCCTGTTAGATATTTGTTGTATACCTCTAAAATTGGCGTGGGGCTCCATAGTGAACGATGGTACATTTTCCGCTTTGATGGTACTCGGATAAACTGTTGTCGGTGGGCGAGGCATCAAATTAGATATTATATAACCAATCATGATAAGACATGCTGGTGCTACACCTGTAAGGCGTATCCCAAGATCTCTTTGACCTAATTACATAACGAATTCTAGCATCATCACTTCCTTTTCAGCTTCAGTTACTTTTCGTACAGGTGCCGTGCAGGCTAAATGTCTGTTGGTTTTCTACAACCCAGGCAGATTGGAATGAATCTTCATACTTAAGCTTTTAAGATCACTTGAGAGATCCCAACATTATGGCCAAAATTGGTCCACTGGAAGTGCCAGCTTTCATAAGAGCTTTATCGGTTTTTTTTAAATATTTTCAAAAGTATATCATTTACGAGAAAAACGGCTTAAAACTTAAACATTTTAAAATAAATTTACAACAAGACCGGTTTAGAGCAGTTTCCCAAAATTTAAGCGGAAATGATGATTTTTGACAGAAAACTGCTTTTTAACAAAAATTTGGCCCTTGTTCAGCTCATACGGATTGGTTGGTCAGGATGAAACTTAGGCACTTTTCATAAATTGGGAGACCTAGGTAATTCGACATCGGTCCTCCGATAACGACAGCTTCCATAGGAGCTTTTTCGTTTATTGCAAATATATTTTGAAAAGTATATAGCATTTACGAAAAAATGAATAAAAACAAAAAGATTGTAAATTAAGATTGTAAAAAAATCTCATCAAAATTCGATATCCCTATACGGTCCAGGTGGATTGACTTTTCGGAATAAAACTCATACTTAAATTTTTCCATTAACCCTATGAAATTTTTGCAATGATGTGCAAAAGCGGTCGGTTAATTTCTAAGGTTCATAGTTAGTTTCTATATTCAGATTAATGATTGATTATACATTGAATCCTGCATACTTTCATTCCTGTTTGCATTCCCACGCGGTCAGCCAAATTGGTACTAACAATGGTTGCTTGATGCGGTAATGATGTTGTTCTCGTCTTTTCTCTCTGTGCTATTCCCCACCCCGTGATAGATTATGCGGAAGCACAACAACTTGGCTGGCGGTTCATGTATAAATTGTCTAAGTTATTTAAGAATTACTTAATCTTGAAGACCTTGGTGAAATTCATCATAAGTGTCTCGTTTTCACTACATTGCAGGCTTGTAGCCCATATCTTGAAATGGCTTGTTTTCGAATCGTAGGCCTGCCAGTACTATTTTTCTATTTTATTTTCGTTTTTTTCTCGGTAGCGATAAAACCATAATGAATTTTCTATTATGAATCTGACGACAAATTGTAGAAGCATTGGTTATACTATTGAAGAGGATATTCTGGGATACACGGACGCAAGTTCAAAATCATCATAATTAGATCCCGTTCACACATCGATCTTCATAGTTATGTATGGCTCAGTTAACATCATAACTAATTGACCCACGTCCATTTCACGTTTGGGACTATCCTAAAATACATCCAAGAACCTGTGCTCATCTCTAGGATAAGCAATAGCAAATTTTGAATTTAATTAAAACAAAATACCAAGGAAGGGATTTTGTTGATTACCGAGTACAGACCCGCAATCGCCGTCCAAATAAAATCCTTAAACGATTAATATCCGCTGGGCACGTAAAAATCAAATAGGACCATAATCGAGCTAATTGTTCATATAGCTGAAACCTCGTGAACATCTCTAAGCTCGGCGATATATTCAAAATTTGTTTAGAAATCTTATCGTTACCCCTCGTCAACACTACGGGCTACATTAGAAATATTCTCAGTTGTTCTTGAGCGACGCACACGGTTTCGATTCTTCACATCACTAACTTGTCCCAACAGTTCAAATTTTTCCACCAGTTTCACTATTGCCGGCCGAGAAGATGCTTCACGACAATCCAAAAGTGCTTAAGTTTTGCGAACTGTGACTGCAAAATTTTCTCCATTTTTGTAGTGAATTTTAACAATTTCAATGCGTTGTTGAAGCGTGTATCGTACCAGCTGCCCAAATAGCAGGCTATTCAAAATGAAACCTCTTATTGGAAAACCCTTTAGTTATAGTTTTAGGATTGATTTATTCTTAGTAAAATATATTTATTATATTTTAATAGGACCTGGATCTCTGGACCTGCTGCTAGTAGCCGATCTAGTTGAAGAAATTTTGGTTTCTGTAGAAATTTCAATGTTCAAGCAAAAATAAGAAGTAAAATATTCTATATCGTTCATTGTTTACTATTACATGAAGCTGAATGCCCATAGGCCCGTATCCATGATGCGGTACTATAAATGGGTTCAATAGAAATACTCTCCTTATACTACACAATTTCGATCGACGTGAATGAACTGTAAAGCACATTAAATGTTGAAATTGTATTCCAGTCCTCCATTACTATAAAGCTTCGGATCTCGCTTGGATTAAAATAATATGTTGGTGTTCTTATAATATCTAAACATAAAATCTTGTCAAAAATCTATCCGTTTTTACTTAAGACAACAAGCATAAATCAAAACTTTGATTTTCACTTTACGTACATCGTACATGTAAACAAATTTCATTCATTTCATACACACACACATAGAACACATTATATACAAAATATACATACATTTACCCCAAGCAGATCAATATTTTGTAATAAAAATCATATATCTCACATAAAAAGCTTCAAAAAAAAGCAAGGATAAAAAAAATGTAAAAAGCTTTTTATTTAAAATTATATTTTATGGATTTTTGTTTTGTATTTTATTTTCGTATGGTATTTTCGTGTATTCGAAAAATAAAATTATGAACATAAAAAATATGTCTGAACATTTTCTAGACGCCATATTTTTTAATATTTTTCCTGTGTGTGATGTGATGAATATGTACGCGCTTTTCTGTATGTGTACCGAGAGCTTTTTTGTGTACCACATTATAATACAACATAACATACTTTGTTTTGAAACTTTTGAACATAAAATAAATAAAAAAAATGTAAACAAACTTTTTTTTGTTATGCTATGTTACGTTATGTTTGCGCTGCTGAATAATGTGGTTGACTTTTTTGTTGTGTATATTAACAAATACAGCAGAACATTTTTTTTGGTGATTTTCCAAACTTTTTTTTTGTTTAATATGTAAAAGTGAGGTTTGTTGTTGTTTGGGTTTGTTCCTTCACGTTTTTTTTGTTGATGTGCTTAAAGTTCATCGTATTTATTAGCATTATTGTCATTATATATTTCATATACAGAGATTTTAATGGTTAATATTTAATTTTTGGAAAATGTGTGTGAGAATTTAGTTTTTATCCGGTTGTTTCGGGTTCAAATACTGAATAAATGACAGGATTTTTTTTAAAAATGCTCAACAAGCATGGACGTCTTTCAGCAAGTTAAGTTTTATTTATATAAGCTAGGGATATGCTAGGGAACAAAAACGTTCAGCGTATTTCTTAGTAGTTTTCCTGTAATTAGGAAATCCTGTAAGTATTGAAATTAATCGTAGGGAAATTCGAGTTTTTGTCGGCTCTGAATGTTTTAAGCTGATATGAACATTTTTAGACAATTTTTAGGTTGGGGTATATTTGTCCATCTGTTTTCTCTTTTTGGTTTATTTCAACATTAGCTGTCTTTACTTGATAAAAATTGAATTGGGATTTATTTATTTTATTTATTTTATTCCCAAGGAATCAGCAAAAATAATTTTTAGATTTAATTTTGTTTATTGGGCTGGTAGCAGACAGTAGTATTACACTGTTTGTTGATGCGAATATGAAATGTCACTTTACCAGGTGACAACATTTTAGAATAAAATATAAAAAATATCAACTACGTCGATATCTTTCGGCAAGTACGAAAATTAAAAATTGGAATTGGATTTAAATAATTCTAAAAAAAATTGGATGTAACTAATTCCATTTACGAATTGTTCAGTACAATTGTTGTTATAAATGTCTCAAGTAAATACAGCTATTAAGTGGTATATGTATCTCAGTAACTTTAAGGTAAATCTATTTCAATGAAATTTTATGGTTAAGTACTAGACTAAATTTAGATCTTCGCTCTGGTTTAGAAATGTTAAATATTTAACACAAGATATTTTGGTTAGTTTTATTTAAATTATTTCAAATCACGCATTTTCGAGCTAATTGATTATGTAATAAGGTTTCCAAAATTTCATTAAAAGCTAACAAGGAATTAAGGAGTCAAGTTAGAATTGCGATTCACAAGTTACGTCGCTTCCAAAATATATAAAATTTAGTATTTCTAAGCAAATAAATTAGTGGGGCTTCGAAGCAGTGCTATATGCTTCGGTGAAGCGACGATTGTTTGAATTGATGATTATTGTTTGAAATAATTAATTTCGTAATTACAGGAAAATCCGATGTTGAGTTTTTGATGGATCTAGGCATTTGAGCCCCATCTAAAAATTTTACGACAAAACTTAAAATTTGTAATTTCTCATTGAACTTTATCTTATCTTGTATAAATTTACATGAGAGGGAGCACCTTATCTGAGAGATGTTCAGTCAAATGATAATCAGTCAGAAATAAAAACCGATCAAAGCTATTGTGATCTGAACATCTATCACAGTCGTGCAAGCTCGCATTTTATAAATATCTCATAAGATCTGTAGAATGTTATCTACATTTGAAAAGTATAGGTGAATCGTTCCATCTTTGGTTCAATTAAAAATTGCAACTTCTTGTACACAGTACATACATAAAATACATAAATATGAAAATACATATAAATAGTTCTGTAATTGGATATTCCATTGTCAATAGAATATTAGTGACGGCTTGCATTTAAATTTGAAGAAGATAAACATAAAGCGCTGTTAATGCCTGCCCTTCTTTAAAAATGCAAAGTTAGATATGATAATGGAATATCTTGAGGTCATGCGACGATCAATTTATACTTTGTAGAGTCGAAGGTCTTGATATCACTATATAGCCAGCTTTAAGCGTTTTGGGGTCCAAAGGATCACGAGGATCACCTTTTGCATTAAACTAATTGAGAACTGTCTTAAAAATAATTACTCATAAATTTGATTTTGTGTTAGACGATGATTTCTCAAGGTTGGATTGTCCGATTGAGGGATATTGCAATAGACAACGTCACACATTGTATTGTAGTGCTGCTCGGGCCAGATTTACAATTTTGCCGCCTGTAGGCTTCAACATTCTGCCGCTTGATGACTATAAATGACTCGTTAAATGACTATCCACTTTCGACGAAAAGTGTGAGACATGTCATACACATTTCTTCTTTTATGATAAATTCTCAATTGAAACATACATTGTTTGTAAATGGTTTATTGGGAAAATAACAAAATTTATTTATTTTTTATGTTTGACAAAAAAGTTCTGCCATGGCCGGAAAACGATTATAATATTTTTTAAGGAGGAGGCTGGTTTATCAAAAATAAATTTTTCATTTAAATCAAATATTTTTATTACATATGTATGTTCCACATAAATTTGTCTCAGACATACCATATACCATTTACTTGAGATATTATATCGTAAATAATTTATCCCTGACATGACAGACACGATTCGTCTATGATTCCTCGTATATGACTCATCTCCGACATTTCGTCATAAACGATTCATCTCAGACTTGTCACAAATAGAAATTAGTCTTTTTTTCAGTGATGAATAATTGGTGTGCCGTCAATGACTTTCCCGCTGATTATGTTACCATTGATTACATAGCCATCTTTGTTTTTCGACATTTAAGCCTCAGCCTTGCACGCTGTTTGTATCATTACGGTTAGTACTAAGGCCACCACAATTCTATAGGCTTCTCGTCACAAATAAATAACTGACTTCCAAAATTTTGGTGATCGTTCTGCTCCCCTAAGTGATCCAAACGGAGCACAACTCTCAATTATTCGTTGGTCGAGACTTTAGCCTGTTTCATCTCTATAAAGTTGACGATATATACGTTGAGTGGCAAGTACTGACTGGTCGTTTCCAAGAATATAATAGAACCATTTTCGTTCGCCCTGCAATAATGTCTTTTCTATATTGTACTCTCCCGTGTTTAATGTCTGAAACAAAAAATAAAATCAAATAAAATGTTCACTGATAAAAAAGTTATTAGTTTTTTATTTGGAAAACGACGTTTTACCCACACTGTAGTATATGTCTTTGATTATAAAGAGATTGACATTAAAATTTAATTAAATATGTAAATATTATAAAATTTAAAAGATTGCTTGGTTTGGGGGATCAAACGTAAGACCTCAATAATCAACGGGTTTTAAATTTTCGGCAAATCACAAAACTTGTACACACCTTAACATGTGGGACGGGTAGGTACTTGCAGTTTGCAAACAAATTAATTAACTATAAATTTTAATAATTTGCTGCTTGTGCTACCTTATGTATAATTAAAGCCACATAAATTATGAATCAAACTTGCAAGAAATAATAAATTCCAATGAAATAAATATTGGTTATAACGGCAAATGGCTATGTTATTAGCTTAGGATGGTTGAGTTTTCCATAATGTCTATTAGTAATTTATTGTAGTAAGTGGCTTATGTTAGTAATTAGAAGCTTATTATTCCAGCTTCCGGTTTTTACAATTTTTGATGTAAGATTTTTGCCCAAAAGGTATCCCCTTTAACAACCCCTTTAACTTCAACCCCTTTAACAAGTACAGTACAAACCTACTGCAGTGGTTAAGCGATGAAATTTCATGACTAGGTTCAAAACTTATAACCCCGTCTTATAAATATTACAAACTAGAGGAGATATGTTCACCAGTGACACACCCTAAACAGCGACAAAATCAAAATATTTCCTTCTACGTTACTGTTTTTCGGAAATTATTTGTTCGTTCTCTTTATTCTATTTCAGACTTCAGTTTGAATTTAAATGTGATCGAAAAAAGACATGTTTGAGACATGTTTGCTACTTTTTTAACTAAATAAATTTTGAGATTAATCTAATTTTTAACACGTTCACAACCGAGCTGCTATTCTAGTCTGGAGTGGCCACAAATCAGTTGATAAATTTGCACGAAATGAGCTAATTGCAGCCTAATGGTAGAATAAATGTTTTATTTGCGTTTTTTGTGAGGTTTGTGACGTTATTAATATTATGACGCATTCACGAGTCGCCGGATCTTTAGAACAAAATTTCGTTGTATAAACCGCATGACGCCCATATGCGTCGTTTGGTCGTGAACGTGTTAAATAAATTAATAAAGAAATCACTAATTCTGTTAAAAAATAACAATTGTTCATACTGCATATCTTAAACAGTCACACACAGCTAATTGTTGAACAGTAACACAGTGTGTCATTGTTTAACTTATGTGTGTCAGTATTTAACGTATATTAACTTAATTTAAATTCTTAAAGTAACACTTATATTTTCACAAATTAGTTTAGAAAACATGACTGAGCGCTTTCCATAAGGGAAATTTTCCGAACGTGTTATGCAGGAAGCAATTTAATTGGTTCAAAATAAAACGAGCATTCGGAAAGCAGCTCTGGAAAAAGGGCTGGCTTTCAGAACATTGTCGCGGTATGTAAAAAAATACACAGATGATGGGCAAACAAGATTAGTACCCAATTATTCAGTAAATAAAATATTCAATGCTGAGAAAGAAAAAACTTTGGTCGACTATAGCGTGAATTCCTCAAAAATGTTTTATGGTTTATCTTTTATGGTTGGCAGAAGACTAGCTTACAAAACTACGGTTATAAATAACGAAAAAATACCAAGAAATTGGATTGAAAATAAATTAGCTGGAGTTTAGTGGACTCGCCATTTTAGAAAACGGCATCCATTGTTATCACTTCGAACTCAAGAAGGGTGTAGCCTAAGCCGTGCAACATCCTTAAATAGACATAACTTGTTTTTGTTTTTCAAGAATTTGTCAAGCGGTGTAAACAGATCGGATACGGATTTCATGATTTCATGAATGGTAGCCGAATCTATAGCTTGAACGAAACAAGTACGATGATAGTCCAGAATTCTCAAAATGTATTGGCAGAAAAAGGTGCGAAACAAGTTAATAAAGTAACCAGTGCAGAGAGGAGCCATTTAGTAACAACATGTTGCATAATAAATGCAACAGGTCAATATTTACCTCCAGTTATGGTTTTTCCTAGAACTCACTTTAAAGAACATATGCTGTCTCATGCTTTTGCTGGTGCTTTAGGGTTAGCCGCTCCTTCAGGATGGATGAATGGCCAACTTCTTGTTAAAGCAATTGAACATTTTGTGAAGTATACGTCAAGTTCTACAGACAATATCAGACAATTCCATCGCAAATTTAAAAAACTCGGATCATTTATTTGACTTTAATGCCATACCAAAGATTAAAATCGTCGACATAAAATGACGTCATATATCAAAATTTTTAAAGCAATGAGGCCATTAGTATCTAGGTGCACTGACTCTACCCCTGATTAATGATTTCTTTATTATAATATAATTTGTAATTTCTACTTAAATTTTGTTGTAGAAAATTTACCAGTATGGGTGGATGCAATTCGCAATGGTAACGATAGGAAATGTTAATTACCTACCGTTAAATGTGAATTCACCGAAACACGAACGATTTTGTGTTAGTAAAATTTAAAGTTTTCGGGCAACAAAAAATATATTTTACGTTGGGAGAATTTTAAGTACTGATGATAAAGAGGCTGCAGTAAGAGTTTCCCGATTATCTGGAACACGATTCGTTGAACCTGATGTAGAGGATATAGCAAATATACATGTTACTGATATAAACATGGTTTTACAAGATCCATATTGTTCATGGTCATATAAGTCGGCAAAAAGCATCGTTTTAAGGTGCGTTAATTGCTAACCCAACATTTATTTAGATGTGTCGTTGACACTTGAAATGACTATACAAGTTAACCGTTTTGGGGACGACATGCCGAATGAAATAGGGTAGGGGAGTGGAATTATTATAATGAATTTTAATGTGATTTTAATTTTTAAGCTGTGAAAATGTGTAATTTTTATTTTATTTTAATTTTTTATTTTTTATGTTTTAAAAACTGATGAACTCATTTTATGTATCGTTTTGCCATAAAACAGAAATATATATATTTTTTTTATAAATTGGTAATTTTGTTTATTATTACTACATATATGATACCGTGTCACTCTAGAACGCAGTGCAAAAGAGTGACAAATTAGGAGGGAGCTTAGGAAACCTCTTGGAGCACCAGTGAGGGTTTATTTTAAAAACTTCTTAATTTACAGATATATTTGTGATACTTTACTGTGTGTCACTGTCAGACATGTTCCCCTAATAATAAAATAAATTGTCAAAACTCAAAATTGCCAAATGAAACAATTGATTTGTATGACATTTTTTCGGTAGACCAAATAGATTTAGCGACTTATTGAACACTTCTCGTACATTTACATTGTATAAGAAACTTGTATGCGACAAATAGTTTATAGCCGCCAAGTTTATTTCGAAAAATGGTCAGGGAATTTAGTAATGGTTCCTCAAAATTTTTCAACTACCTTTGTTAAGATGGACGAAACACGCAACTACGAATTTAGAATTGTCAAAACAGCAGAAACAGTTGAAATAATTTAAAGCAGCATTTATCGATGAGATAATGATCGATAAATGTGCGATATAAATGATTTAAACAGGCCCTGCTATTTTTATGTAAGTTTATCTGTATTAATTACTGACAGGCAGCATAGTATACTGACAGGCAACATAGTATACAATCAAACAAAAAACTTTTTTACCCTCATATATGTGTCTCTGTGTGTTAGCTGTAGAGCATAACGTACGTAATTTCAAATATGGATAATAATTATTTTTTTTTTAAAATTCCCTACATTTTCCACAAAATAAAAACTTTTATGTTTTAAATGTGTAGTTTTAAGTAAAAAATTATTTAATTTAGTACCATGTATGTCTTAACACGAAAAAAATCGCAAAAGACAATCGTCAAATCCAAAATGACAGCACAATGACAATACAGTTACTCTACCAAAAAACCCAGTGTACCAAAAATTACTCGATGTAATAAAATTTAGCTGTCAGTACAATTTTTTTTGATCAATCGAACATTTTTGGGATAAAAAGGGTACCCTTTTTACACTTAGTGCAAATTATTATGATCAATCGAAAACTACATAAGTAAGAAAAACTGGTCTACCATATGCTATACCATTTAAAGTATATAAACGGTTCCACATAGTGTAAATACAATCAAAACCCATTTCATTTAAGTTAAACTAATTATTTTAAATTCAATACAACAGTAATTATATAGATGTAATAAATTTGTACAGTTTTTTTTTTGAAATTTAAATGGTATTGGATTGTCATTTAATTATTTATGCAATACAAAAAATACTCGCACGCCAAAATGAATGAATGAAAACAAAGGTATTATGTATAATAATGAAAAACTGAAAAATTATAAATTTAATTTTTATAATAATCGTGACTTTAATTAATTTACATGTTGCATAATTATTTTTGATTTATTTATTCTAAAATCACAGACCATAGTCGTGTTTTGTATAAAGCTGCAAATTTGGTTTTAAATTCGGTCTTTGGTAGCAAATTAGCGTTATAGTGATATTAATAGTTTTATCATTTATTGATAATATCATTTTTTGCTTAATACAATTTTTCTATTTACTTTGCAAACTTTAAACGATATAAATAAACTATAAAACTTCTATTAAAAAACTACCGTTTTACCCCGAAAATAACGCTTGAGCGTTGTAAACGGGATAGGTAGATATTTAGGTATTTTTGAAAAGTGCTTAAATAATTCGAATAGAACGCTTTCTCATTTAGAATGCTTAGCGTTTTAATCGAAAATAAAATTTAAATGAAACACAAAAAATTTTAAGCGTATACAATATTCTTTATTGTCATTCATAAAAAATAATAAAATAAACTAAACGTTTTTTAATTCTGTATTTAATTCAGGTACATTTGTAATTCACTTTTTAATTAAATTTAATTTTTTACAAAATTTAAAGCTTAAGTCCGTAATATTCATTTAATTTCAATAAACAGACTTTTGTTGCTGCTGTATCGTTATATATAGTTTCACCAATGAATTCACATTTATCGTACAGCTCAACAACCAGTATTTGTATGTCTTCTAGTTTTGATACAGCCAATATTTCCATACCGCTGGCAGTGGAATGCAGAGCAGATTTATCAGCATCATCTAACATATCATTCATACCATTATTGCCAACGAAATCAACAATATCTTTAATATATTGTGTTATCCAAAGTTGCAGGTCTTCATTACAGTACTTTTATTTGTGGATGCATTGAAATAACGAAGTAGAATGTTTCTCAGGCCAATACCAATTGCTGTCTTTAATGGTTTCAAAATAGTTGTCTTGCTCATTAACCAAATCAAAAAAATTTGTTAGCCATTGCTGCATATCTACATTCTCAAATAGTTGTCTTAAAGGAGTATGGAGCTTGTCGATAACAAAGTTGCTTTTCGGTACAATCCCACAAACAATAAATGCGTTTGATAGTGTATGAGCATCCAACGATTCCGTCCATTTGGATAACCAGCCTCAAACTATTTCGTAACTGGGTACTTTTGGATTTCCTGCTTTGGTTTGCAAATTTTTATTTTTTAAAGCTTCGGTTATGTATGAATCGTATGAATCACCATACGCAGCCTGAAACGACTTATTAATGCATACATCTAAGGGCTGCAAAATGGATGTCATATTTGGAGGGACTAATTCTATAAAAATGTGAAATTTCTCAAAATTATTTGCTTTAGCTAGATTGATGTGAGAACCATAGGAATCAATAAGTAATAATACATGTTCCCTCAATAAACTTGTTTGATGACGTTTTAAAATTACATCTCTGATATATTTATCTAATATGTCTGCATTCCACATTCCCGTCATATTCACGTCCACTAAACATTTCCCATTAATTTTTGGGATATTTTTAAGTTTTGAGAACAGCAAATGGGGTTTTAAAATTGCACCGTCAGCAGTAATAGCGAATGTAATAGTGAAGCGTTTGTAGGATGTGTTTGCTTTCCGAATTAATATATTCCGAGACCCTTTTACTGATATTGTGCTTTTAACATCAGACTCAAAATGTCTGGAAACCTGATCTAAATTGATTATGTTACACATTTTTATATTTTTTTCTATGATCGTCTTATGGATTTGTCTTAAGAACCGATTTGCTATGTCATCAGCGTTATATGGTAATGAGCGAGATGTTGTTTGTTGACGTGATACTAAATTCGAACGTTTTTTAAATCGTTCGTACCATCCAGAAGAAGCTTTGAAAGATGCGTAGTTTTTCTCTGGATATTTAACTAACAACTCTTGAGAAATAACTATTGCCTTTTGCTGGATATATTTATCCTTTACTCGTAGTACGTTTAAATTACGTTTTTTTATCCATTCAAGCAGAATAATCTCCATTTCTTGAAATTCTTCCTTACAACCTCCGCCATCCAATCTTGTTTGTCGCTTAAGCATTTATCTAAAATATCCCTTTTTGTGTACCAGCCCCGAACCGTAGAATTTGATAAATTATGTTTTTTTGCAATCGCGTCAAAACCAAAACCGGCGACATTTGGTTTATATTCGTTTGTTACATCTAATTTGAATTTAGGGGTATATGATTTTCGTGTTTCGGCCATGCTACCTACCTAGAATGTTTTTAATTGTATTAAAAACAGAATAATAATTAGATAATTTTACCTGTTAAAACATTATATGCACTAATATTTTCTCGAACTCACTCACAAACAACAAAATGTCAAAATATTTGTAGGTTAATATAAGGAGCATTCACAATGCAAACAAATTTTGCTTTTATCCAACATAAGACACAAAAACATTTTTTTTCTCATAATAAAATCCATACAAACCTGTTAGTAAAAGAAAAACTTTTTGCATTGTGAACGCGCCGGTACAAATGCTAATAAGAAAAAAGATTTAAAATTAATCAGAAAGATGTCGCTTGAATCTGTTTAATTAAAATTTTAAATAATTTTTTAGTAGCGGTTGTGTACTTTCAATAAATAATACAATAATACTCCCATCTATGATTATTGATTTTACATTTTTAATAATTTTACATTCAAATAGAACGCGTAGGCGTTTTATTCGAATAAAACGCAGGGTGTGCGTTCTAATTGTTTACAACGCTCAAGCGTTATTTTCGGGGTAAAACGGTAGGTTTGCGCTTTAGTTTAAGGTTTTGGTTGCACACCAACAAAACACTATACGAGTATACATAGATAATAAAATAAATGAAAGCACAAAGTATTTTCTGTACTCTATACACAGCTTAGCTATTATAAATTGAAGGAAAAGTTTTCCATGGTAGTCGAACCGTCAGATGACCAGTTGAAAAGTTTTTTTTTCTATATTTATTTTATTTTCCTTTTTAACCAAAATGAAAAATAACAATTTTAACTTTTCTTTAGAGAGAATTTAACACAAATGAAAATGGAAAATTGAAAATAGAATTTTGTTTTTATTTTATTTAAAAGGAAATGCTTTCCGTGAATTGAATTTTGTTAAAACAAAATCAAAGCGCAAAAAAAATCAAAATAGAGAATTTAAATTAATTAAATTTAAAGCAAAACCATTTTGTGTGCGGTTAGAAAATTATATATGACGCCATTTTGTTCGTGGAAGATAAAAGACTTTGAAATAATAATAATTTCCATAATAAAAATATAATTGGAAATTGAATTTTGTATCTAAAATTTTTTTTATTCGAATTCCCGCTTAATTCAACGAGAGCTATTAGTTTGACTTATAAACTATTGATATTGATAAAATAATAAATTTAACTATTTTATTTAATATGAATAATTTATTATAAAGATTTTATTGTATAGTCGGACAAGGAAAAATTAATTGATTTTCATTTTACCAAGTAATGTGGTACATATGGACCACAAAAGTTTTAAATTGTGGTAAATTTAGCACAAACAATATTTATCGATATCAGTTTCCTTTAAATTAATCAAATTAATATTAATTTATGGCTATTGGTTTAAATCATTACATTTTTCAGTAAATTTGATCGGTTTTACATCTTGGTATTTATACTCAAATTTCTATTCGTCTGGATGCCTGTACCGACGAAAATGGCTTGTGCGATTTGATTTATTTCGACAATCTTCTTCTATTTTTCGGAGAATTAAAAGCTTTCGGGAGGTACTTGGTTCGAATAAATGACTCTCAGCTCATGTCAATGTATAGGTTGACATGGAGCTTGCAACGTGCAGGTGATATCTGCAATTGTGTGAGTAGGTGGCTGAGTGGTGTGTGCGTGAATTTAAAGGTGAGTATTAATTGTCATTAAAAAGATATTAAATCCATTGGATAATTAATATTTTCTTTAAAAAAAAGAAGTCGGGTTGGTACCGTATGGAACAAATTCAAAAACCACCCAACTCAACCAATTAATTTGTTAAGGAATACTATCGCATATCATTAAAAAGGTCATAAAAACTAAAAAATTTATTTTCATAAATCGTTTTACCCCAACCCTGAAAAAGCCTCTTCGAAAATTGAGCTTCATCAAAAATATGTTGCAAATTGGATTAGAATATTTTTCTCTTCTTTGGAAAAAAGTAACTGATCTGCTTTTAATGGTAGCAAATTTAAACAAATTCGCAATTTCTTAAAAATGAAGATAAGCATTTTTCTTTAATCATTTTGCTCCAAATTTTTTGAGTAGAAACTAGCGATGTTTTCGCAGTTTCCGTGGTTTTCCTGATTGTCAATTTTCCGATGCAAGTTGTGGCGCCCCAACTTTTACAAGAAATTCTGATGCATATGTACTTTGTGAAAAGCTAAACTAACAAATGGGTGTGTAACGAAATCCCGGTTTTCAAAATCCTGGTTTGCCAAAATCCCGTTTTTTTTATAAATCCTGGTTTTGAATAAAAAAATCCCGATTTTTGGGAAATCCCGGTTTGATTTTTTAAAATTTAGCTCATAAACGATTTTTTGAGAAAATTCAAAAATGAGTTCGCGATAGAGTTCTAGAAAATTGCTAATAGGGTGGAATTTGGTCATTTCTTAACAGATTTGGTTGAAATTCGATGTGCGATGGAAATGCGATTCTAAAATGATTTTTCTATAAAGTTCTGAAATATAGCTATCACTATGGCGCTATAGGCCAGTTTTTAAGCGATTTAGTTGAAATTTGACATTGGGTCCTAAATGGGATTCACAAAATGCGTTTTTGATAAAGTTCTGGAATAAGGCGGATAGGGATGAAACCTGGCCATTTCTTAACCGATTATCTGGAAAATCGACATGTAGGATCTAAATGGGATTTTAAAATGATATTTGATAAAGTTATGGAATATTGCCATTAGGAATGGAACTAGGCCATTTCTTAATCGATTATGTTGAAATTCGTCACGTGCGATGGAAATGGGGTTCTTAAATGCTTTTTTGATAAAGCTGTGGAATATGGTCAATAGAGATGGAATTTGACCATTTGTTATTCGATTATGTTTAAATTTGATACGATATAAATGGGATTATTAAATGATTTTTTTATATAGCTCTGCGTGTCTGGACGAAAAGGACGATATTTCAGAACTTAGTCAAAAAATCATTTTATAGCATTTTATTTCCTATTTCTTGACAGATGGCTATTTCTTGACAGATTATGATAAAATTCGATATGTGTGATACATATCGAATTTTATCATAATCTATCAAGAAATAGCTAAGTTCCGTCGCTAATGGCCATATTCTATAGATTTAGCAAGAAATCATTTTAAATTCCCATTTAGACCTGACTTGTAGAGTTTTAAGATAATCAGTAAAGTATTCTAGAACTGTATCAAAACATCAGTTTTGAATTTGAATCATTCACTTAGAATAAAACTAATAAAACTGCTCCTTTATTCCCGACATGTTTTTGAACCCCGCTCTCCTAGAATTTTTTCTAAAGGCCCTCGGAGGGGTAACCGGAGGGGGAGCAGCGATGCGAATTCCCGCGTGCCCGCGAGAGTTATTGAAGCCTCTACAATTCGGTATGATATCAAACAGCTGAATGTCGATGGACCGAATGTCGAAGGGCAATATTACAAGGGGCCGAATGTGCCGGAGAGCCGAGTGACTCAAAGAGCCGCATGCGTCGAAGGACCAAATGTGTCAAAGGGGTTACTTCTAGTTTTTGGAAATATAATTTTTTTAATTTGTTTTAAAAAATATTTCGTAATTTTTTTTTATCAAATATTAATAAATTTGCTTGTTAAAATTTTCCTTCAGCAAAATGTATCACTGACTGGATATGTAGAATTTTGATATTCGGCCTATAATCAATTAAATTCGTGAAAGTGAAAAAGAAATAAACATTATTAAATGTTAAACAATACATATTTCAAAAATCACTATCGGATTTTAAATTCCTATTGTAATTTGACAAAAACAAAAATGGGAGTTCTGTTTTCCCCGACTCCGATAAAATAGCACCGACTCCACGAAACCGCCTGTGGTCTCTGACTTCGCAGCTTTGGTTTTTTCTAGTAAATTTTTGGGCAAGATATCTTATTTTTGTGTTAAAATATTTTTAGTCTGGCCGGCCCGAATTAATAAAAAATATTTTTTTCAAAATCAAGACTTTAAAACTAAAGAAAAGAAAACCTGGATTTTGAAAACCGGTAATTTGAAAATCGGGATTTTGAATACTGGGATTTTGAAACTGGAATTTTGAAAACCGGGATTTCGTAGTACACCCCTAAAAAATGTATATTATTATGCCTAAACACTCTACACATCATCACAATAATTCTGACAATAGCGATTCAGTTTAACATAAATTTGCTACACTAGATTTTACTCAATTGTTTCACCCCTTCAAATAATAATTTTAAAAACAATTCTAAATGTTCGAAGCAAATTAAATGAGGGGTTCAAAGCATACTACAGAATCGATGAAGAACAGAATTTGGTCAAAGGGGCCAAAATTTTGTTGGGTTTTCTTGTAAAAAAGTTGGGTGTGTGAATATGACTCTGCCCTTTGCCAATAGGTGTCGTTACTAATACTCTAAATTGGCAATACTGGTATTCTGTAGTACTTGATGTCAACTCTCAAACGCAGTATGCGACGTTTGGTTGAAGTGTAAACAACTAGTATTTTTAACTCCTTCAAAATGTCGAATTTTATTCCAAATAAAAATAATTGTGGAAATTTTTGAGAGCATTTTCCATCGAATACGACGAGCATGGAAAACTACTATATAATTTGAAGATTCTGAATTGGAAACGTTACTGGCTAAAGATTCTTCTCAAACACAATCAGAATTGGCGTTAGCATTAAATCTTGATCTCAACTGTTGCAAGTTTATACAAACAATCGGAAAGGTTCGAAGAGCAACTGGGTTCCACATGAATTAAAAGAAACAGTCCTCGAACGTCGAAAAACCATTTGTGAAATACTGAAAAGACAACAAAGAAACGGGTTTTTGTACCTACATATACGTACATAAATGTCCTCTTATGTATAAGACCGGGACAAATCAATACATGGAGCGTTAATAAAAAAATTGATTTTCTTGTTTCGAAAATCTTAGTTCCTTATACTTAAAATTGATCAACAAATGGGAAAAATTTTTAGCAGCACTCTGTATACTGTGTTATACATTTTACGTATGTATAGTATACGGTTTCATATTTGTTTTTGTAATAAATTAAATTTTCAAAATATTCCCTCATCACTCAAATGGAACAACACATTTTCACATGAAAAACTTTCATGATTTTTCGTGTGCTTTTTTACTTCTCTTCCCTGTATTTAATATTCAAGCATAAGATATAAATAATTTATTTGGCGGAGTCAATGGGAAATCGGTGAGATTGTGGACTACGATTATTTATGTACTATACGAGTTTTTCTTTAAAGATATTTGAAAGAATTGAGTTATGAGAACTCTAATGTAAATGGTATGAAATCTGGTGGTCCGGATTTTTATTATTTTATATTATAGTTTTGACCACATAACCGATTTAAATTAAATAAAAACATTAATTTTAAAATTTTACTTATTTTCGTTTTTAGAATTAACCGCAACAAAAGGAATACACCAAATGTGACTGTACATTGCAATTTAGTGAGTGATTGAAAATCAAATCAATGTATGGTGCAAAATGTTAAAAATTTTATTTAAACATCTTGACAGTTAATTATTAACATCATAAATATTTTATAAACAAAAACTATATTTAAAAACTAAAAACCGTAATAATAAAAATAAAAGTTTTATTTATTTTTTAGTTTTTCTTTTTATATAAAATTAGTGAGTAAAAGTGATTTAAAAAATTTTCCAAAATTTATTCCCCAACGCCGTTTGACGCCGCTAAGGCGTTAAAATTAGAAGAGGATTTTACCGGGGGTTGCATGACAATGTCAATGTATCCATCCCCCGATAAAATGAAAATGGGAACGCCAAGCTGTTTTCCAGGACGTTACAGTCCATCATACCGTGGTCCAGATCAAATGCGAAGATGTATGACAAACCCGTCGGTAAGTTATTTATATTTTGTTTTTGTTACATAGTTCTGTACAACCATTAATAATTCAGCAAATTAAGTGCCTAAAATTTGTTTTATCTTATATAAGAATAAAATTTACATATCAAAGGTCGATTTATATACACGACACAATATTCGCACTGATCCAAATAAAATTTACATAAAATAAACTCGTCTTGTATTAATATTTTTGAATACACGAGTAAACGACAAAATGAGGAAAATTTATGGAAAAATAATTCCTTTTTTATAAAAGTAGAAATTTTATATAAATCAGATGTAAAGGATTATAAGTTGTATCATTTATTACCGTTTTGAATAAGTTTTCGTTCATTATCCTATGATGGAGAAAATCGAGTAACTCGCACTTTAAAAATTAACAACCCTTTCAATTTTAATCACTATATATATAAATTAATATTACACCGGACGTTGGGCACCCATTCCACTTGAAAATTGAAAAAAATTACAAATCGACTGACCTCAAAGATCATAATCATATACTAATGATTATTACCCATTTAATTAATTTAAAATATATTTACTCAATTCGATTAAAATAATAATAAATTTTATTTTAGGCAAGCGTAACCAACCAACCGACGGATGGCCCAATCTACCACCTTCTTTGCATACCCCTTTTAGAAAAAAAAAAATATTTTGTAATTGATAAATTGTATTGCAATTGAATTTTTCCTCATTTCTTAGGTAATAATGGTTTGACGCGGCGAACGACAACCCATTAACGATATATCATTTGATGAAAAATTAATTTTCTTGATGACTCGGTGAAAATTTTATCACTTTCCGTTTGTATGTTGTTTTATGTGTACGGTCTCGTTTTGTGAATTGAAATAATTAATTTTATTAAATTTATTTTTATTAGATATAATAAAATATAAGAAAATTAATTAAAAGTTTCATTTCGGTCTGTGTTATAAAACGTCTCGGGAGAAAGTGACATGTCCAAACGCGAAAGTGTGGTTTAGGAGTACGGTTGATAAATGATTGATATTTGGGATTGGACGCAACATGCATGGGAGTGGAACCACTTGGTAGAATTTTTTCTCCTTGTTTCTACGATGTTAGCCGATTATTGAGATATGAGGCTACAACCGCTCAAAAAAATCTCACACTCCCAAATAATTGTGTGGTCGATTTATATTACAATTGTTGGTTAGAAAATGTAGCTTCTAAATAAAGTCAAAAATAAAACGTTATCGTCTTTAAGACGGAATTTAAAATTTTGTTTCGTTTTCCGGTCGAGGAATAAGACCAACATTTTGGCTCTGTGTGATTTATATTTTACTCGATTTTTAATGTTCAGATTCCACTGGCACACTCTTTGATTAACCAGCCCAATGTTCAATGCTGCGACGATAATTTCTTTCAGATATTATTATCGAACTGGATTTTGTGGTCGACACAAGCGGGAAATTTACCACACTCCCTATTTTCACAGTTTCTACATTTAGAACCGGAATATATATGTGTTGCATTCCTTTTATGTGGAGTCGCTAGGATCTTTGATTTTTGTTAAAAAACAAACCGTCGGTTTTTATTTGACGTGAAAATAAGCAGGAAATTCTTGGCAGTCTACTAAGTAAAATTCAATTTAACAAAATTAACATATCTACCTCTTTTATCTGGCCCTATAAGAGTAAATGCATGTTATGCCGAGGAGAAACCGCCGCTTCATTTGTATTATCAGAAAAATAAGCCTTAGTGAATATAAAAATCTATAGGACAGTTCATTAGCCATAGAATTTTTTGTCCTTCTTGCAAATAATCTCATTTCAATCCTTTAATTTGATCACTATAATCGGATATAGACGGTTATAGCATAGTGCCATGTAGCCTAAGTTCTGGAATGGTCCCATTCGGCCTACCGAATTTCATCATAATCGGTTAAGAATTGATCGAGATATGTGCTGGGTAACCAAATTTCAGAACCTGGTCTAAAATGCATTTTTAAATCCCAAAACTTAACGAAATAAATTTAAATTTGTTGTTGTTCCTTCTTTTCAAATTAAGATAATCACAATTGATCACAATTGGTTATAAAATCGTGAAGCGAGAAAAATTTCTGAAGACGAATTTTTGACTTTTAGGCAATAAATCCGATACAAATCCAATACCGTTTTCTTTTAATTTATTCCACTAGAGCACATCGGATCAATTGTGAAATTTTTGTCGTGTGCGTCTTTTGGTTTTCCCTAAAGTTCAAATGAAAATTTTGCTAACGGTGACGCTTTCCTCTCACTGAAACGAGATTAAGGATTGGTTTATAAACGAAAAGGAAACCCAAATTCTAGTCAACACATTTTTTATAAAATTGCAAACGGAAGTTTAAACGTTAGAAATGGATATTGCTTACTTCTATCTTTTCCTGTGATTGCTTCACAGTGTCTGAGAAGTGGTTGGTTCTATTTATTTATCTCATCACGGGGATTGTATTCCAATCCTAAACAATTTTGAAAAGCGAAACTTTCGGTGTAACCTTTCTCTTATCGTAATAACATTGATGGGATGAAGTAGAATTGGTGGAAGTAGTTTTCTTGCTTCCTGATTTCATTAAACCTTCGGATAAGGTGTACTGACCCTAGATTTGCAGATTGTCTTGATTGATCGTGGTGTGGATTTTAAATACTCACGATTGATACTATCATTTGTTTGGCTAAAAGAGTTTTTTTTTTTACTATCCCTGCAATCTGTTTAGGGGTTTGTTCAAGGCTCTCCCTGCTTTTTTGTGGTTTCCTTATTTCCATCCTTACTTTTACGCCAGTCACCCAATTCGAGGACGTACGGCTATATGACCGATTTTTAGACCATCTACACATTGCAAGCTCAATGACAGCCTATACTGACATGGAAGATGGGTCGTTTTACACTCCGACAGGGGGTCATAGATGTGTTACATTTCATCACAATCCAAAAGAGTTGTAAACCTGATGTTTTGTAACATTTTTGCAAAATCATTCTCATTATGCAACGTTGATCAGTGGTTGATGATTTAAGCCGAAAGCCCACCATTTAAAAAGAATTTTTAGAGCTTGTTTAGTTGGCTATGCTACGGTAGTTTAGATAAATTCATTTGTCCTTTTTGTGCAAATTAATGGTTCCCGCAGAAACTGATCTTGAATACTATAGTTTATACAGATAGGATTCTACATGCGGATTCCACTAAGAAGGAGTCATTGAATATGGTGCCTATCTTCTATTGCGTGTTGTGGAGGGAATATTTCTTCCTCTGGCGGGGCAATAGCTATATGATAGGAGTTTCTTTGCTTGTAGATTTTCCGAAAAACCATTACATCGGAAAACGAGAAAGTTCCTCGAACCTTTCGATGGAAGTAGACCAACTATAAGGGACGCTTTGGAAATATTTGAGAAAATCTTAATTCATTTATTGTGTACTGAAAAACGGTCGCAGTCTAGATCTTCCCTCATTTTGTGTTAAAATCGTTTAAAACTGTTAGTTTGTTTGCTAAGTCCATATGCATCAAACAGATTATGCCATGTGTTTTACCTGTAAGTACCTGTTTCACAACTTATTAGACTCAAGTTGTTGTTGTCGGATTAACGGTAAAAGCGTCAATTCCACGTAACTTTTAGAAAAATTAAGTGAACTATAATTTTGTTTCAAATTGAATTTAGAATTCTTTTGTTTTTAATCAATTTTTTCGTAAATGCTTGTCTTTTCAAAATATAAACAGATTAAATACGAAGTTTAATCCTGATCAGTCAACCTGTTTGGGGTATATAGAGGTAAAAAAAAACAGTTTTTGGCAATAATCGCCACTTCCGTTTAAATTTTGGTAAATTATTATTGCAATTTTAAATAAGAGTCTTTTCGTCTTTAATCGATTTTATCGTAAATGAAAAAGTATAGATAAAGCATGGATTGAAAAAGTTCCTATATATATGGCGGCTCCCTGAATTAAGAAAGGCTCACTTAAAAATGGCGTTTTTTCTGACTTAAAACCAGCGTTTTTATTTCATTTTAAAATTGACTTAAAATCTGTAATGATCAATGTAAATGGGATGGCTGGGAGCATTATCAGCAATAATCAAAGCTTTAAAATTTTACAAATAATACAATTTTATTTCATGAATAGCACATTCACAAACCCAGTCTTTAAACATTGCAGACGTCATCGAAGCTTTCTTGTTTGATCGCCAATGTACGGGAAGGCTTTTTTTATTTACGCCTTTCATTACTCTAGAATTTTCTGAGTAATAAATAAGAAACGGTTTAAATTTGAAATCTTCCGCGTTTCCACCTAAAAGAAGAGTGAGTCTATTTTTGCTCGTCTTACGTCCTGAAACTGGTTTTTCTGCTTTAGAAATATATGTTCTGCAAAACAATCCCGTCTCGTCAACGTTAAAAACTTGCTTAGGGATTAGTCCTTTGCTATGAATAATGGCTTTTAAAGTATCGTATTTTAAAGTATTTAATTTCACAGCTACTTTAAATCTCTCGAATCTGCCTTGGCTCGAAACGCTTCAAAATATTTTTTAGTTTAATTTAATTTAATTTCCAGTGGTATTGCCTTTCTCGATTTCTCTTTTCCACTCATGATTATTATCCTTCCGACTAAAAAAATAATGATATCAATAATGAAGCTACAAAAAATGATTACAACTTATACGAAATCAGATTCCAAAATAAAAAAAATTCCAAATAAATTTTATTTTTCAGTACGTATCTACGAAAAAATTTAAAAAAACACACTTTTCGTTTCAAGAACTTTTGTCAGACTGAAAACAAATGTAAATTTCTTACGCAACAAAAATCAAAATAAACAGGCTGGGATTCCCCTTTTTATATATGTAATTTTCTTGTTAGACATTAACGGCGAGTTTACACTGCATATTTCAATCATATTGTTTTTACGATGCAATGTGAAACGACGCAAACTGAAACGTCGCAAAGCGAGGTATTGTGTATATGGTTTTTCAGTAGGAACCATTGGAATTGGAACTTTATAAATATATTCAATGGGAACTTTCTTAACCATTACAAAATGTGCACACAATTTCAGGCTGAATCATTTTGGCGCTTGTACAATGTACAATGGACATATGTAAAACCTTTTAGGGTAGTCTCGCATTACATAATGCGGGAATTATAATGCTGGGTTATTCGGACCCAGTGTATTCTATATGCATATATGAAATGAATCATCAAAACTTTTGCCCGATAGACAAGGTGCATTCTAGGTCAGTGAGTACTAGCGAGAATTTCAGTCGGAACCAATAAGGTCACAAGAGGAATATTCGTCTAAAAGTGGCCATATTAAATTCTAAATTATTAATCGACCGAATTTCGGCCGATAACTAGTGCACAAAGTTTCACAATGCATCGGCTGGTATTGTTTCGGCTAAAAAATTAGATAGTGCGCAATAAAGCCCAATAGTAAAACGTTTTTCGTAAATTTCTATAGAAAATCATCAAATTTTTGTTAAACTTTGGAAAAATGGTGTGGATCAATTTTGTTACTAATTGAATTTTGAACGTTTATGGGTTAGTTATTTTTCGTATATGGTGTAGTTTATGTAACATTTGGAAAAACGGAAAATGTAGTACTTCTTTTATGGAAATAGGTTCAATATGAAGTTTCATTCGGATCAGTCGATCCGTGTGGAATCTAGAGTTGTAGTCTTCTGTCAAAGATCGTAATTTCCGTTTGATGGAATTTTCAAAAATGTAACGACATAAGTTTTTAAATATTTGCATACGACGAAAAATATGTAAACGCTGCTATAGAAGTTGTTACTTTCGATGGACCGATTTCCGAAAAAATTCACTAGGGCCTCAGTTTATAGTGGAAAGTATAAAGTTGTTTCCAAATCATACAGGATACAACCGTCTGGATTGTAAAAAGGCCTTAATAGTAAGAAACCACACATTAAAAAATATTTTTTTTAGTAGTAGCGATATGCTAAAGCTGCAAAAATTACAAAATTTTGTATGATTGTATTAAAAAGTGTTATTATAAAATTTACCTAAAGGTACGGCCCTAAAATTTGGTAGATAACTGAACTCTTTACATTTATTCGCACTGCTTACTATTTAAAATTCCCATATGCATATAATCTTTGCTATATCGGTAGTATCGGAAGCCAGAAAATTGTTTTGGAGTGGGACTTATATAAATTCATATCCATCATCCAATAAATATAAAAGCACGATACCCATTCAAACGAGTCTATATTTCTACCTCGAATACACATTTTTCTATCGCTTTTCTTTATTTTACATTTATATTGCCATTGATTGGTTCAGGCATGCTATTTGTTGCTGGAATTGAAGTTTACTTTTTAATGTTTTGGATTGTTTTTGTGATATCACAATATCTATACATATATATCGAGGGTAGGTATGTGTGACTACATCTATCTATGTATTTGTATATGGATGAATGGATATTTATGTGTTGTATATCCATCACGATAAAAATCGCATTTTCTATTCATATCTACACATATTTTATGTATTTTCCAAATCCAACAAAACAAAGAAAAACTCAGTGAAGTGAAAATTATAAATTTTTCATGTTTTCACGTATTTGGTGTTTTGTTTGATGTTTCCAACTATTTTTGAGCGTACCAAGTTCCTTTCAGAATAATCAACATATTACAGTATATTGATATACATAATATGTATAGTACTCCTGTACCATCAATTTGTTGGTTCGTTGTTTTTATTTTTGGGAGGATGACACTTCTTGAATACAAATTGATTCATATATTTTATGTGAGGCTTTTGTTTTATTCCAATCATGATCATTGTTCTTTTTTCTGTTGTATATTATTGCTGTCACCAAAGTGGCCATGAGACGTGTTTTGAATGCTGATATCCATATCGAACAATTCCACACCCTCTCAATATTATATAAGTATCGTATATACCATACATTATGACCATTAAACGGTTTCAAAAACTATTCCAACCGAATATCCTTAAATTTTTTGCATGCTCCAAAGCAATAAACTTTTTCATTTTATTCCTTTATTTTCCATACAAATTTCTCTGTGTATTTATGGAGTCCTCTCTCTGAGTGTTGTGACGATAAATATAAAATTCTAAATTTAAAATATTTTTTTCATCCCCATTAGATGGTCTCATCATGGGAAACTGGCCACCCTTGGATATATGCATATATATGTATAAAAAAAAAACTCGCCTCATGTCAACCAACATCCTTTTTTTATATTCCTGTGTATCGATGATAATAATATATCCATTTAGAGTTTCCTTCTATTATACCTACCTATATTTTATTATTACCTATTCGTACATGCAGTTCTATTCCAGTGGAAAATATATAAGCAAAAGGCTGTTTCAGGATGTATCGAAGTGACAGCAAAAAATGAACGAACGGTTGAATGTAATTTTTATGTACTCGTATATATTTTCATCATAATGCGCTTGCAACTAACTCGTCGTATATACGTATAGCTAACTATTCACGTTTACAGTATCAAGCCATGTGATCCTATATGTTTAGTAAAAAAGGATATAAAATAATATCGTATCGATTGTATATTCCTTAGGGGATTTATGTTTGAATTTAACAATTTTTTTTCGTTAAATTTAATAAAACACAAAAAATATGTGTTTGGATTTCATGGTGAAAGGAGTGGGATAAATTGTTGTTTATGTAATAGTAAATCAAAAAATGGCAGTGGAAGCCTTATTCTAATAATTTAAGTGACTGGTTTGGTTATGGTAATATTATATAGGATTTATATTGGATATGGTGAGCGAGCCGCGTCTAGAAATTCAGTTAGAACCCAACAACCACAGACATCTTCATAATTTGTCTAGTTGGCCAGTTCAGAAGAAACAGGGCTCCCGCACAATTACGTCCGTTAACCATTTAATATTTTGCCTTCATTTAGATGTACTAATGGTTCGCGGTGCTTAAATTTTTAATTTGTCAATCTCAAAACTTGTGTCATTATGTAGGCAAGACTGTAGATCTCGGTTTGACTTGGATTGTAAAATGCAAAATTAAAAATAAATAAAACGAATAAATAAATCTTTTTAATGGAATGCTTGCATAATGAAGTAACTTGTATTCTTAAAATTGAACGGCCAGACCTTAATTGGTAATGACTTTAAACTTAAAAAAAAAAAAAAAAAAAAAAAAAAAAGATCGGTTTCAGTACAGAAGGGTGGTTAAAAGTAAAGTAACTATACAGAAATATTATCTGCAAAATACCCCTGAGCAAAAAATAGGGACGCATGGAAAACATTGGTGATTATTTTGAATCACTTTTGAGCTGGTAGACTTCTAAGCGCATATAAGAAAGACAAACTAAAGTTTTTTTTATCCACAAATGGAAGCATTATTAAGAAAGTCTTAAGCGACTTCACTGTCTCCACTGTCTCCACAAATGGAAGCATTATTAAGAAAGTCTTAAGCGACTTCACTGTTCGCAAGTAAGAACCAACCCAACAAATAATTTAATAATTCAGCCTGAGCCAACATAATATTGAAGTGCAAATAGTAAAAATCGAAATAACGAATTACCCCAAAGCTAAAGATATAAGTTAGGTCCAATGATGTACAGCTGATAGTGTGGTAAACAAATGAAGAGGAGCTAATAAGTTTTAAACCAATTGGTGGCCTTATCGCTTAAAATCATAGTCATGCGAGAGGGGTCCTATATATAATCAAAAAGTTCGTCAGCGCAGTATTTCTCAAGCTTTTATTAGAGCATATCCTTTATTTAATTTTTGTCTTGTGACATATAATTTGAAAGATATGTTAATGCTACGTGCAACAGGATATGGTCCTCGAAGATGGACCAAGTTACTGAGTTATAAAAGAGAAAAAATTTCTAACCTAAAATTTTGAAAATAACTTTTAATAGTTTGAACTGACCAGAATTTCGTCTTCCGTACAGTAAAACGTACATTATTCGAAGTCTCGGCAAACTCTACCCAACTGTTTCCTTCATAACTAGCCGGAGCGTGCGATGAACTCAGATAATTGGAGGATCGCCGTAGAGGCAGCAAAATCTATTCATGCGGGATGTTAAAGCACTCTTTCTCTCTGACTCCAAAGAGAGCCTCTGGCCTCTGAGAATCAAATTATTAGTTTATTTTAGAATATTGAATTGGTTGTTAGGGTAATGAAGAAAAATATTCTAAGAAGTACCTGGGAAAACTCATAGAACTACGAAAATCGCAGATGATAAAATCTAAATTTTCAAAGTCAATTGTTTTATAATCACCGCCATATCTTAGTTACTTTTCATTTTTTAAGGGGAATTCTGAATTTTCATGTAGTTCACGTATATTTTCGAGGGTCTTGACACTTGTAGGTGATATGTTAATCTTTGTACAACGTTTGTACATCAAGGAGCTGACAATGATGATATTTATCTTTTTAAATTAAATTCTGGGCTGGGATGTCGTTGTATGATTTTTATTTTATGTTTCTGTGATGAAATTCTTGAAGGACTATATACATTTTTTTTCTTCACGTCGTGAAACGTACTTAAATATGAAAATTTTACTGCTTACCTATCGGAATATTCCGATGTTTCTGGTAGGCATAGTTAAAATCTGTCCACGGTCAACACATCAAATGTAAAACGATTTATGGAGAGCGAAAGTTAGCTAAGAGTAGATGCTTAATCATTGCGGACGAAATAGCTCGTTCACGTAGCGCATTGGGTGAAATTTTGGGGTTATATGTTCTGATATCTAAAAAATACAAAAGAAAAAATATTTCGTCAAAAACACAAAAAAAAAAATTCCTAGAACCCGATTGCAGTGCCACCTACCGGGTCCAATTGTAGATCTAAACTATCCAGGGACCCACTCAAATACACACACAAAACTTCATTAAAATCGGTCCAGCCGTTTAGGAGGAACATTTTGGGGTGGTGGGGGTAGTGAAATTTTGGGGTTATAACATTCCTAGAAATCGATTGCAGTGCTACCTACCCGGTCCAATTTTAAATCTAAACCATCCAGGGACCCACTCAAACACAAACCCAAAATTTCATTAAAATCGGTCCAGCCGTGTAGGAGTAGTTCAGTCACATACACGCGTACAGAAGAATATATAAAGATTAAAGAACTATTAAACCAATCTTATCTCGACGATACAGTGAAGTATTAACTAGATCTATTATCATCGAATCTGTATAGTGAGATCGATGAACAGCTGTCAAAATCTGGAAAGAGTAACAGTTTTAACATCAAGTAATGAGAAAATTTTAAATTATACTTTCAAGTTCTGCAGTGCAGCGCCCACTATCCAGCTTGAACTTTTACATGTAAAGAAAATAACGGTTAAGATACCGCCCTAACCACCACTTAGTAAAAGATTATGTTTTCTTTTAAATTACTTATGTTTAACTGTAAATAATCCCTTATTTTTCATTTAAACATTACAAATTATGATTTCAATTATAATCTTAAAGTACAAAAAAAAAAAAAATGAATTTTGTATATAACAAAAAAACACAAGAAAACTTTTAAGGACCGAGAGTATGAGAAATGAAAATCCATTTTTATTCGTCCCATTTTCCGATTTATATATTTTTCCATCTCTTGTATACCGAAGGATACATATTTCCCTTTTTAAAATCTTCTATTTTTTGCTTATATAATTTACTGTTGACTTAGTGAAGATAAATTTAATTATAATTACAATATTATTATTACAGTATTATAATAATTTTTACAGTTATTTTCTTTAAGTGAAGATGAAATAAAAACATTAAGTATAGAGGGGTTTTTTAACCTTTTCTGGAAATTTATTTTGTCGTCAAAAGCTTTAATTCACCTCCCGTATTTATATGTTAAACTACGATACATATAAAAGTATTTCTTCTAAATAGCTTCACCTTAAAACTTAAATCATTTTATGCCTCAAATAACTTTAAAATATTAGAAGACGAAAAAAACAAGTTTTTCTATTTTCCATCATAAATTTTCCATTTTCCAAAAAAAAAATGTTAAAATACAAGTAAAGAGTTGGTTGTGGTTTTAAATTATAAATTAACTGTAAATAAAAATCTTTAAAGCTCATAAAATTTTGTACTATGTATGTATATGTATATATGTAAGTAGAAGGTACTACACACGGATGTACATACTTATGCCAGTCATAATAATTCATATAAAAGCTCTATAAAAAGTTTCAACGTAATAATGTGCTGTGTCGTTTAGAAAAAGTAAAAGTATGATTTTTTATGGCATCGCCTAATTTATTGATTGGTGGGGTTGGGTAATTCGGTTTGATTTCCGTTGCATGAAAATGATTTTCATAAAAATATACACACGGTTAAGTCCGTAAAAATGATATTTGTAAATTAAATTAAACTTCACTGTGTATATGGTTTTAAGAGATATTCGGAAAAACTTTAATTATAAAACTTTCTAATTAGGTTTTTCAATTTTTTTCGATAGATTTGGAAACCAGGTTTCGAATCAATCAAAAATGATAAAATTGTATATCAATAAAGTTTAATTAAAAGTTTTGCTGATTTCATTAATTTATTTTCTCGTGTGTGCGGTTGCCACCCTCACCATTTTGCGTTGTCGTTCTATAACAAGAGAATTTTCTTTATGTGAATTAGATTTTTCGGAAAATTCTTTCTCAACTATTTGCGGTGGTTAGCTGTAAAAGTAGAAGAAGAATGAATATTTTATGTGCTTTCGCATATTTTATTATAGCTGCACTTGACATAATTTCTGAACTCTTGTATAGAATTTCCATTTTCCTGTTTTCTCATTCGACCGAAATTTATGATTCCAAATCTAGTTATTTATATGGAAGGGTTGTAAAAAGCTAAATAAAATTAGAAAGTTTTTCTTTTGTTTATTTTACACCAGGAAATTCTAATTAGTTTAGGTACATTTAGAAGGGAAACTGTATCCAATATAAGAATTTAGATTTTCTTGTAGGTATAGATTATTTTTAAATTAAACTTATTGCCAAGGAAAAACTGCCTCCTTGCACTGTCTTGCTTCTTGTAAATTTTTGAATTTATATCCTAATTTGTATATAGCAAGCCTACATTAACTCGAGCGTAGTTGAAAACCTAGTGACCAGTCAGAGATCGATATTGTAGAAATGATGCTTATGCTTATCAGACGGTCATATCGTAGGCTAGTGATTCTTAACAAGGGGCCGCCAAAGTTTGCAAAATTTCCTCCAGAATATAATAAAAAGAAAATTGATGTATAACCGAATATCGTATTGAAAAGTGCGGAGCCGAATGGGAAATGTCTTCTGAAACTGCAGCTATTATTCACTGGTGTCGCTATACCTCAAATATGAGTCGTTATCACCTGAAATATACTAATTGACATTTATTTTGGCATAACGTTATAAACAAGAATTCATCTTGCTGCATTTTAAATTTCCATTGTAAGATTAAGTTTCTAATGGTTTCAGGGGTTTACAAAATAAAGGCCTTTTCAAATTTTCCATTGAAATGGCACTCCCGACCGCAGCCCTACCGATAAATAGGTATAGAGCTATTCAAAAATAGGGCGCCAAATATAAGTTTTGATATAGAAAATTGGGTGCTCCAGATAAATCTATCGGGCGGTAATAAAAAAACACGGTTAAAGCTTTCCTATTTAGTTTTTTTATTTATTTCTTATTTCTTCCTAGTCATACATACTACTTTGTTAGTACAGAAATAATAAATGCAAATATGCTACTTACATCGCAGAAAGCTTAAGTAATTCTAACTATTAATGCTTGCAATTTTAATAATAATTAGATTTTTTTTTTTAATAAAATACAACTGAACATTTGTTGATTATAAAGTTGTTAACAAAATTTAGTTTACATATATACACTCGCGAGCAACTAAATCGACTCAAATCGCCAGAGCTCACAGAAAGACATTTTTAAAGTCTGCTTAGCCTTTTTACTTTAAAATGACATTATTTTCATGAACACTTTTGCAGTACTTTTTTATGGTGAATTTTGAATGAAAACGCAACCATAATTGATGATTATGAAAAAAATTATTGGGGATATTTAAATTTAAATTACAACAAAAAATTCAAAGAAAACAAAAACAATTAGTAATGCCCCCCATTGCGTCAACAACTCAGGATTTCTGGTTTGGACCCTCCGTTTTAGTTGGTCCCATAAATGCTCAATTGGATTCATGTATGGCCTTCATCGTCTCGAGTCCAACTTCATCCATGATTGCAAAGTATTTCGGACTGTGTGACACCGTGCATTTTCATACATCAATATGAAATCTTCCCCTATATATATGCCATTGAACAGCTAAGACCGTTGAATAAACGATTTTATGGCATAAAGTGTCCTAGAAACCAATGAACTTAGTACTTCTGATTACATATTCCTATCAGTGGCACTATTCTGGCTTTCTGTGGCAATAGGGAATTGGGAAAAATATTTTAATATCATTTTTATCGAAATAGTATTTTTTTGGCCTACTGAAGGAATAAGTTTAGTGCAAAAATTTTCTAAACCAAGTGAATTGGGAAACTTTTCTTCCACAAAATTTTTCTAGAGAAAAATATTTCCCATTTAACTTTGTTTCGAAAATATTTATACCAAACTTATTCCATCAGTAGGCCAGAAAAATATAATTTAGTCAAAAATACTATGAGAATATTTTTCCCAATTCCCTACTCCCAGGGAAAGCCAGAATAGTGTGACATTTGTGCTATTCCAGAATTGGCACACATCCAAAGAACACTTTATATCTGTAATTCGTTCATTCAACTGTCTCTGTTGTCCAATGGAGTTGGGCGTATTCTGGATTAGCAAATACTTGACCATTATTTTTTTCGGATGGCAATGAGCAGATTTGATACGAATATGCAACACTGAGTGCCAAGTTCATTGATTCCTAGAACCCTTTATGTCTGAAATGGTTCATTCAACGGTCTTTATTGGCCAATTTAATTAGGCCAATTCTGGGTTAGCAAAAATTCAGCCACTATATTTTTCGGATGAAAATGAATATATATATAAATGCAAAAGTGCCGAAATTATTAGTTTCGGGAATATTTCATTGTGTCAGGAAACCGTTCATTCAACGGTCTTTGTTGTTCAATGGAAACAGGTCACTCAGTCATTATATTTTTCGGATAACAGTAACATATCTAATCAAAAATGCAACCAGAAGTTCCAAGTGATCGCTAGAACATTTTTAGGTCAACAATTCGTTCATTTAGCGGTATTTGTTGTTTAACGGATAATTGGGTCAATTCTGGATTAGCTCAAATACAGCGACTATATTTTTCGGATGGAAACCTTACGCATCTGACGACAATGTACGATTAGATATGGCAAGTTCATTGGTTTCTAAAACATATATTTTCTAATACTTAATTTGTTTTTCAACACAGCAAGCTTTTCTAATTCGAGCTTTAAGTGGCCATAACGTCATGTTGTTCTATTGTTAGAAATTGATGGATTGGTATAACCCAAAATGCGATGTAGATGGTACACATTCGACCTGCAAACTTGTTGGTCATTTCAAATTTATTTGGGGAGCTAAAGCTTTTAGAGCTTCATACAAATATAAAAACAGCTTTTACTTTGATTTAAGGGTTTGGAAGAGTGCAAAAGGCTTAAAAAGTTATATTTTGTTTTTCTGATAATGCTTTATATTCCATATGTAGTGAATTATACCTATTGTTGTTCTGACATTCTTTTTTCTACGATAACGAAAGTAAAATTCAGCGCCCTTTTCAATGAACTTATAGTGGTAGATCCATTCTAAATAAAAACACAACATATTATAAGAAATAGCACAAGGCTAGTTGATCCTATTCCAATTAAAATTCAAACATATCAAATTACTTTATATAAAATCGATACTAATAAAATCAGTAAACAGCTGTAAATCACTCTTTAACGTGGATAACCGGCTTAAATATGGAACGTTGTACGGAAAGACCTATATATACAAGTACTTACATAAATTCTTGGTCCCTGAAATAAAATCCGATTATCATTCCAATTAATCTCCGCATTCGCAACGAGCGTAAAGTGAAAAGTAGAAAATCTACTTTTCTTGTATAAAATAAAAACCAAACAAGATTTTTTTTAACTTTCATTTTTCAAGTTTATTTAACTGGCCATATCAAAATATGTAATCGCTTAATTTTATCAAAAACCCACTCAATGTATTCTCAATGTGTGTTGTCTTGTATACGAGTACATAAGAGGAAACGTAAAAAGATCGTAAAATTTTGTTTTTCCTGTATTATACATGTTTTTCTCGTTAAGATGTTTATAAAGAAACAACAACTTTTATATGTGTGTTTCATGGAAAATCTTCTAAAGTAGATTTTAATATTACGACATTACAATAATCACATCAAAAGAATATGAAAAGTTGTTCTTATTATCATTGTCAACTGGTGAGGGGACGCTCTAAGAAGATTCACAAATGGTGTATACGAGTAGACAGGTTGTTCATAAAGTAAAACAGCACTAAATTTTTTCCCTATATCTAACCACCCCGCGCCAAATTTTTTATAGTATATAAAAAATTCGGCTCACCCCTTTTTGCATTTTTCTAAAATTTCGGAAGTGTATACGGACAAAAAAATATTGTATACATCATGTTATCGATATCATAAAACATAACCCGATGTTTTTTGTTTTGTTTTTGTGAAAATTCCCATGAGACAGCATTGAAACAGAATATATGTTCAGATGAAAATTTGTATGTTATGTACAAAATAGGGTGAAGGATTTTCTCGATCAAATTTAAATCGTATAGTCGATAACAAAATATTGTTCCGTATACATATGTAAGATATGTGTAGAAGAGGAAGTATTGCGATCTGCATGATCTTAAGAGTTTGTCAAATAATCTCTTGGAAAATGCATACTTGAGCTATTTTAAGTGTTTAGAAATTAGATAATTTTATTTTATTGTAAAATTATGTCATCACAACAGTAGACGATAAGATTTTAATCCCTTTTATTGTCACAGCGCATTTGTTATAAATAGAAAGGGTTTATGTACGAGGAATAGGTTGATCCTTTTTTTATTTGTGTGTGTTTTGTCATTTGTATTTAGATTTGTACGTTCTAATTGAATTTATTTGTACACAATTAAAGTGGGTTAACTTCAAGTGCTATGCGTATGAATGGGGGTGACAAATTAATTTACGCAATCTTACAATAAAATCCACTTGGCTGGGAAAATTGGTGCTAATTCAATGTAAATTTTATAATTTTCTTTGATTCTGTTCTGCTATTTTTCCTATGGCAAGTCAAATGTATTTTTATAAATTATATTCATAGATTAAAAGCAGCAAGAAGAAAAGCCATCATTGAAGACTGTTTTTGCATATCCTCTGTTTTCCTTTTCTTCTATTATTTGTAAGGCAATTCGATATTCATTTTAAAAATTATCAGTAAACAGAAGGCTAAAATGAAATGCTGTATAAGATAGCGGAAAATAAGAGATTACGCTACTCGCCGCAAGTGGCAGCACTATCACTAAAGTGAAATTATTTTGTAATGTAATTACCAGCGGAAAGTTTTTATTCGTTTTGTATGTCTTTTTCCACTAAATAAAACATCCCGGCGAAATAAAATATTAAAAGTAATCCTTAAAATGACAAACTGATAGAAGAGTAGAATGTGCAGATACCATTTTTCATAAATATTGGTTATGCAATGGCCAAGTTTAGTCCAGCACGAATAGATCCTAGAATTTTGCCCAAAACTTACTTTAAAATCCGTGATCTATACTGCCATCCAAATTTCATCGAAATTTATTAAGAAATGGCGGAAATACGGAATATTGTTAAATTTCAAGATGTCATTTACCGAGTTACTTTACTTTGTCATTTTAAGGATCACTTTTAATATTTTATTTCGGTGGGATGTTTTATTTAGTGAAAAAAGACATACAAAATGAATAAAAAATATTCGCTGGTAATTACATTACAAAATAAATTCACTTACGTGATAGTGCTGCCATTTGCGGCGAATAGCGTAATCTCTTATTTTCCACTGTCAAATTTCCGCTATCTTATACAGCATTAGAATGACCATCGAATTCCATAACATTATTCAATGGATAATTCATTAACTTTTTATTACATTCAGTTATCGAATTCGATTAAAATCAGTTAAGGCGGTTTGGACAAGTTTCAGACTAGTTTTACAGTGTGATCGATTAGCAAAAAATGTTATAGGTAATAGAATGTTATAGGTAATAGAAAGGAACTATGAGCAGGTCATGACTGAGTTGGAAGATATGTTGAACGGACTAACAGTGGACATGTTTATTAGTGCTGTCCACGAGAATCATTTAAAACTTGAAAATAGAATCACACAGAGCGTTGCAGTAGTCTTGTGCAGAGCCGGGTAGAATAATCGTTTTGCGAGGGTACCCGATGCTGGAAAAATCGAACGTGGAAACTAAAGGGTTGAAGAACAAAGAAGACCATAGGCAAATGCTTAGTCCAAACCCGTAAAGTGAAAGAGTTGGCTTAAGAGTGGAAAAAAGATCATTGGTTGAGGCTCAGCGATACAGAAGGCGGCGACCGAAAGACATGCCAATGTGGCACTCATTAAAGTAGAGATGAAGTGTTGGAATAAAGCAACGCGTAGGAAGGAGCAAGATCAGGATGAGCCAATAGCAGAAAAAGTCCAGAAAGAAGAGTCAAAAAGATGAACAGCGCGAAAAGTAAAAGTGAACAATAATAGTGAAATAGTGAACAGTGATTAATAGTCAAATAGTGTACTGTTCAAGAAGTTATAGGTGTTCATGTTTTATTTGCAAAATCTATACTAATCCGAATTAAACGCCTGAAATTTGTAACAATATATTTAAAAAGTTAACTAAATTAATTAAAATAGATTTTTTATGCATAATTTATATTGATATCTAGAATAAACTTAGGAACGAATACTATAATAACCGATTTCACACATGGATTGGATGGATGACATTATTGCAATTGTTATAATTTTATCTAAACTGTTTATAATTTTCCACGAATTTGCATCTACCATATGTAGAGTAGATAATGAATGTATTTTACACATGTAATACTCAATGCTATCATAAATTATACAAACAATTTAGAAAATAGTGCCGTGATATCAATGATCCAAGCGCGAAATTGGCACAGGCTTCGTAAGATGCATAATTTGAGGTCTATCTGTACATGTAGAGTAATCGTGGCGTTAAACCTAAAACACAAATTTAAATAAATCAATAAACACAATTAATAATTACCATATTTAGTAATAATGGCCATTAAAATTAGCATAAACCAAAATATACCGAACCAATTTAGGTTATAAACGAATATGTATATGTACGAGTACATATTTCATTTTTGGTAACCGTAAAATGAATGTGTACCATTTTACAATAAAACATATATAAAACTCATCCTCCCCCCAAAAATAGCCAAATAATAATCATCAATGTGGTTACAAGTTTTGAAAATGTTGAGGTTAGGTATGCATGTTACCGAAAATAAAAATAAAACAACATATAAACCGGTTGCAGTTTTATTGGTTTTGCATTTGTTTTTTTTTTTTTTAATTTTATTTTATTAAAAATCCATTTAAAATGCTTTTAATTGCAATATTATTGAAAATGCAATTTAATTTAAATTATTACCAATTTTTTTTTTGTTGTATATGTGTGCGGATGGTGTATTTATTTATTATCGTAAAATAATTGAATTTAATAGTTCGCTATAAATAGGTTGATAAATGTGCGAAATGTGGCAAAAACGACGCCATATTGTTTAACATTTTTAATATTATCTCACCGCATATTCGTTAAAATTTGTTTCGTGTGCGTTTCACTGTAATTTAATAAAAATAAAAAGAAATATTATTTCCAATTGATATCAGTAATTATTTATAATTATAGTTATATATCAATTGGTTAGTTACATAAAAAAATCGACAGTATATACAAAAAAAAAACAAATCTATAATTTACATTATAATTATAATGAAATTGTTTTTGTTTTATTGGTTTAATCCTGAAACAAAAAAATAAAATAAAATAAATAAAAAATCTCACCCCCACCCGCATTATGCTAATAGCACACAGGTCAGTTCGACATCACCTGTGTACACTGCACCAAAAATTATATTGATTTGGTTGGATACTTCTGACGTGTAGTTAGATAAAATACCACACACACACTTTATATATTTTTAGAATATGCGGCTGATGTGTATTTTGCATCGGACAGAATTCCTCATTTTATTTTTTTTTATTTTAAATTATTTAATATTGTGAGAATCTAGACAAATGGCCCTAGAAAATAATAATAATAAAATACCAAAAGCAATTTTAGTATAATACCGAGTCGTACACAACTTTTTTAATTTCCCAATTGATTGAAACAAAATACTAGAATTTTTATTTTTTTGAAATTAAAATAAAATTATGTGAATGTAACACATAATATTGTTTAAATATTAATTTAAAAAAAAAAAAATATAACATTTTTGTAGGCGTACAAAGACGCCTATGTACACAATATACATTATATGTTTGAAGTGTTCGCTTAAATTATAAATTTATATTAAATTTGCTATATTGATAATTTCTATATTATACAGTGTATTTGGCAGTTTGGCACGTGATGGCATTTTGAAATAGTATCTCCTTGTGGCTATAGTTAGAAATATTTTGAATAACATCATGTAATTGCGCTTCATGTACAAATGATTTAGCCTCGTGGCGAATTTTGGTATTATGATTTTTTTTTTCTATCGAATAATTCGAAATCGCCGAATTCGCTAAATTATTATGAAACAAAAAAAAATATGAATCGGATTAAACGAAAATATGACGTCAAAACCCGACTGGGTTTTAGGTGGCGAATGCGATATTGCGCCAATTTTGTTTTAAAATAATAATGTATCGTGTAAATAAATTCGGTTATTATTTTTAAATATCAATAGATATTTACCAAGATGTAAGTTGTAAAATAATTTACTAGAATAATAACGTATGTATTTTAATAATATTTAAAATTGATTTGACAGGTCCACAACAAATAGACGATTCGCTTTGTTTCATAATATGTAGCAATATTCGAAGTGTATATCGAATTTTTAGATAACGAATTTTTCGAAAGCGAATAATGTTTCATAATAGACCCCCTGGTTGCACTTACGGTAAATTAAAATTTGGTATTGTGTAAAAGCTGTAATTACCTACATTGAATGAGTAGAGGGAGGAATTTTTTAGTTTCGACGTAAAATGAAAAAAAAATCGCAATAGAATCCATTCGATACAGTGGAATGATAATTTAGTTGTCTCCTTTGTATCAAATTTCGAATTTTAGAATTCTGTAAGTCATGTTAACCCTTTAATGCACGCTATGTCATTTTACTGAACAAGAATTATTTTGATGTGTATTTTTAATCATTGTTAACGAGAAACACCTTTAAGAATGGGGGAGAATTTAATTTTTCATAGAATTCACGGTTTTTCATATATATCACATATCATTCACGCATTTCACGCAGTAAGGACAGAAAAAATATTCATGTCGCAGTAATAAATAAAAATAGCTAACACTAAATAGATAAATTTATTTCAAAAGAATTCAATAAAACTTAAAATATAAATAAATAAAATAATATAAGTTACATATAATAAAATAAATATTTGAATTATTTAAAAAAGTAAATAATTTATAATTAAAAATCATAAAATTTCAAAACTTTGCAGCCTTAAGGTTATCGTGTTTTATTTATAGGCACAGCGAGATGTTGCATTTGGAAATGATAATCTACTACCATTCCAAGTGGGCAGGTCGACACCCCCACAAATTAATTATATTCCTTCACTATTGACGAACACTAAACATTGATATCGCCAGAATTTTTCTCCCATCTCGTCGACAAATACAGTGGAATTGTACCAACAAATGTAGACATTGGAGTGGTAATCTTTGTGTTTTTCCACTGAACTACAATTATTTGGTTTCCCTCGATGTTAGACACCATCTCAAACGAAGAGCGTTTTTGTTGCGTTGTCCAATATGAATCATCTGGCACTTAAGAATTCGATATACGATTTTTCGAACTGTTCCTAAGCTATATATTTTCCGTTTTAGCAATTCTGTTAATAATGAAATAGACGAAAAATGGTTATCAAAAATTAACTTATAATTTATGTTTGAAGGAATTATTCGTGCAAGACGAATTAGAACATTGGAAGCCGCTCCCAAATTTAACTCGTCCTTGGTCGTTTTTCGTAATTATTTTCTTTACCAGTATATAATTCTAAATTATACGCAAAACCGGAAATTCCACATGAAACGAAAATTTTAAATCCTCATTTATGAGGTTTAGCAGGCATATACAGCTTCAAGAATGATCGAGTTTTGAATCACAAAGCTATCATACCGCGTACTCTTATCCTCTCTACAGTAAATTATTTGCTACTTACAGCAGTATACAATTATGTATTCGACAATATTATAATATGTTGATATAATTTTAATTAAATGTGTTCAATTAGCAAACGATCGTATAGCACAGTCTGTAATTTGCAGAAGATTAATATAATGTTTGATTGTACCATTATCTATTTACCTATACTTAATTTGATTGTCTTGGAGAGAAAAATTTATAATATGTATCTGTATGTAGTATGTACTTATATAAAATTTGAGTCCGATTGTAATTCCGCGAGGAGAGATGGCTTAAGCTTCGTGATATTTGAATAATACAGAGAAGGTGAGAGGGGAAAATATAGAACTTAATCATGTAGGGGAGATGATGAGAGATGTTGAGGTTGATACATGAGTTGACAAAAATTAGTTTGGGTTTCGCGTTAAACCATGATCGATCGAGTAAGGCAAATTAAGCCATACAAGAAAAAAAACTTCAATATGAAAATCTAATTAATATTGAGTTCAATATGAAAATCTAATTAATATTGAGTATTAATAATTATATTTAAAAGTGTAATAATAATAATAATAAAAAACTAATAGACTCTAGTCAAAAACAATTAAAAATAAAAATCGAATATCGTGAATGTAAAGTGTGATATGTGCACGAATAGTGTTGGGCCAGTGTCTAAAATCTTTTCTTGGTGTACAACAAGATAAAGATAAATAAAAAAAAAAACGATAAACATTCGCATTCAGTAACTTCATAATCCACTTATATGTGCTGTCAAAATCATTTTATTTTTGTGAATAATTAATTCTGGAAACCTAAATTAACATGAGTTGGTATTAATTTATTAGTATAGGATGAGAAATTGGCGCAGTGGATCTGGGGCATCTCCAAATTTGTAGAAAATTTTAATAATTTTTGCTTTTATCTGAAGTAGAATTATACTGTCTGCACACTTACGGGTATGTATAACGTGTAGGTATACATATTTTTTTGTACTATGGATGTCCAGCATGTGGTGTAATAGAACCCTCCACCCGACTCGTGCTACCCATCAAAAAGTGTGCCACTACGTGCTGACAACGTGTTAAACCATACGTTACACATATCATATATGATATACTGTGCAATAACGGGTTAATTACAGGCAATAAAATCTAGTAGAGTAAATCTTTTTCAAAGATTTCTTTTTTCCAAAAAATCGTGGTGGGTATTTCGTATCCACAAAACATATGCCTTTATTAGATTTTCGGAGATGTAATACTACGTCTCTGTTGATAATAGCAACTGCAAAAGCACGGTCCAAGGGTTCAACGGCACAGTTTCATTTTTCTCATAATCCTGACTGGCAGTTTTCAAACGAGAAATTATTAAGTTATTTAAACGTTTATTAAATATCAGAGTTGCTCAATACATTGTACTTCACAAATGTTCAAAATTATTTTAGAAAATATGTTAAAATCATTTTAAAAACTGTAAAGTAATTTTAAAAAAGTGTTTTACGCTGGGTTTCCCATTGCATGTTAATGGGCTCGATTCTCGTGGCATAAAATTGCTTTTTTGTTATTTTATTTCCCCGCTTCTTATTCGAATTTGTATTGAAAAAACATAAATAACATAACATACAGTAGGTTGAATAAGAGCGTGTAAGACACAACTGAACTTAAAACTCTAGGAACAAATATGGGCGGGACTTACAGTGGTTTTGTATTGATTCCAAAAGTTTTGAACACAATGAGTTGGTTGCAAATACTTACAGTGCGATCCATAACTATATAAACACTAGATTTTCTGGATTGTTTTTTAATAAAATAGTAATAATAATTATAATGCAAAATGAAGGACAGCCTCGAAATTCATTAAAATAATAATAAAATCATTCACTTCGATTTGACCTCGTACAAAAATTTCATATATTAAAAATATATTATATGCCATAACTATATATATAAGCACTTTTTATTAGACGTTCAAACTTCAATAAAATAATTAAAAATTAACAAAATTAATATGATTAGTAATGGTTAGTTTAAATTTTTTCAATTATCTTTGACCAGTACTGTCTCATATTTGTCTTAACAAATTCAAGGCGTCCAGTTTTGTGCAGTGGCAATAATTTTCGTACTTGTTTCATTTTACTCAAAAACACCTTTTAAAGCCCGACAGATCGTGCTTGGTGACACATTTAACTCTAAAACGCCTTTTTTAGCGCTGATTTACGTGGAATTACTGGCGGCTTTAACCAGCCCTCGTATTTGTCTATAAGACATCTTTTTTTGGGTCCTCCGGTTTTTCTTGTCCCGTAAGTAGTAGAATTTTTTAAATAATTTGCAACCGTTACATAATGGCAGCCTAATCTTCTGCCTAATTCAATAAGTATTTTCTACGTGGCATTACTTTTATACAACACTTGGATATTTGAGAGACCGAATAAAACTAAAATATTTATTCATTTATTAGGCTTAGCGAGAAAAATATAATCAAAGGCTACTGTGGTTATATATACATAGTTATGAAACTAAACAATTTTCAAAAAAACAGTTTTTTCACAAAATAATTGAATTTTGAAAAGGGTTTTGCAATGACGAATCACATACATACTTTCGTTTATTTTTTTGGCATTAATTCCTTGAAATTTTTTAAATCGGTTATTTAAAAAAAACGGAAAAACGAGTGGTTATGGATCGCACTGTATTACATACAGGGTGTCCCAGAATAAATGGATAAGCCTGAAACGCCTTATAGTAGAGCTATTGGGCGCTCAAAATAAAATCAAAATAAAATACGGAAAACAAGATATCCCAAGTAGTACCTAAGATTAATCATTTTTTAAAAAAAAGTCCATTTTTTTAAATTACTTTACGTTTCCGATCACCACGGCTACGAGTACAAATAAATTAAATCCATCGGTTTTTTGGTGTTATAATATTCTTAATTTACTATATGCGACGCAAATGCAGCTGCAGCCCTTTATAGGAAAAGATAACCAAACGCGCGTCATCCGGATTTTCGCGTATTCATCAGAGTCCACGGTTGTTACTCGGAAGAGAGATTACCTGGCAGCGATGTTGGTGGTACTATCACTGGAAGAGTCGCTAATATTGACACTGAAGAAACGGTGTTTGAGGAAATTGAACGAGATCCGTTTACCTCTACAAGAGCAATAGCACGACGCACTGGAATCGCAAAATCGAACGTACACCATGTATTGAAAAAAAATAAGTTCCACCCCTACCATATTAGATGCGTGCAGACTCTGGAACCAAGAGACTACTATGCAAGATTGTGTTTTTGCCGGCAGGTGCTTGAGAAAATAGAACAAGATCCGCAATTTTTTAATAATATTCTATGAAGCAATGATTCAATACTGAATGGAGATGGATCTTTTAACATGCACAATATTCACTGCTGGCAACTTTCGAATCCTCATCTAATGCGAGAAAACAGATCCCAGTACAAATTCAAAATAAATTATTGGACCGGCATATTGAACGGAAATCTAATTGGCCCATTTGAACTGCCCGAGAACTTATCTGGCCAAAGCTATTTTTACTTTCTTCAAAATGATCTGCCAAATTTATTGGAAGAGGTGTCCGAGGGGGTGAGAGAATCCTATTGGCTTCAGAATGATGGGTGACCTGCGCACTATGAAACGTTCGGGCGTATTTGAATTCCGCATATCCTGATAGATGGATTGGCCGTCTGGGGCCCATTTTGTGGCCGCCACGTTCCCCGAACCTAAATCCGCTGGATTTTTTTTACTGGGGCTGCCTAAAAGAAGAGGTCTACTCTAAACTGATCAGGAGTTTAGAAGAGTTAGGTAGTCGTGTCCAGGAAGCCGCTTCAAAAATTACTCAACGGCGTTATGCGCGACTTCTCAAAAGAGCTTTTATTCGGAAATGTCCGGCGTGTATCAGAGTTGGTGGCAGACAGTTTGAGCATTTACTGTAAATGTACATAAGTTAAATAAAGTATTATCAATGTCAACGTAGTACCTTTTATGAAGCCTTTATCATCAGGTACAGTTTAAGAGAAGAAATAATCCAACTTTTAAAATGTTGTTCTTTAATCGAATTTACTCCTTCTGCATATTAATAGCAATAACCTCGTATTTACATTTTAGATAAAAGAATGTATATCATACCATTTTAGAATCTGTATTAAACACTCATATTTTTAAAATTGTTGGCCACTAAGGTTCTCATACATTTTTTTTCACCAAAGACGATCAAACTTTTATAAAAAAATATTTACCACATTTCATGCTGAAAATTGAAGTTTAGATTTTTTTTTGTTCAAAAAAAGTTCAACAACTACTCATACTATTTACTGCATATCTATTAGAATAATTCATCAAGAATATTATAACACCGATGGATTTAATTTATTTGTAGCCGTGGCGATCGGAAACGTAAAGTAATTTAAAAAAATGGACTTTTTTTAAACAATGAAATATCTTAGGTACTACTTGGGATATATTGTTTTCCGTATTTTATTTTGAGCGCCCAATAGATCTACTATAAGGTGTTTCAGGCTTATCCATTCATTCTGGGACACCCTGGATATAATGATTTAGGGTGAAATTTTTATCGTTTGGCTTAAAATTTTCAAAAAAACACAATAAAATTGCAAAAATGTATGAAATTTTTATTTGAATCGATAAACCATCCTTCACCAGGGCTACGTTTTAAGTGGTCCATGCGGGATATCCAATTTTTCATCACTGCTTCGAGCATTTCGGCTAATATCTCGCTCATGCCGCGTTTAACGTTGTCTTCCAATTCTGCAATTGTTGTTGTTTTATTGGTATAGACGAGAGACTTTTCGTAGCCCTATAAAAAATAGTTAAGAGGCGTTATGTCGCACGATCTAAACGTGAGATAAATTGCTCATCGAACTCATTTCTCAATAAGCCCATGGTTTGGCATACTGTGTGGCATGTGGTGCCGTCTTTCTTAAACCACATATCGATCAAATCCAGTTCACGCATTTTGGTCAAAAAACGTACCCATTTAACCAAAAATGAGCTTCGTTGCTGAACACAATTTTTCGATAAAAAAACACAGATTCTCCTTAAGATGTTCTAAGTATCCCATTCACCAAAACTTGGACGCTGTGGCAAGTCGTTCGGCTTCAGTTGTTACACGAGTATTTTATATGCCACCAGACCAACATCTCGTAAAACCTTTCATGTAGTCGGATAACACAATCCCATGACATTTTGTTGTCTCCATCAACACCAGCTGCTACAGCAGCAATATTTTCCTCTGTAAGCCCTCTACGTATACGATTTGGTGGATTGATGTCAAATAAAGTGAATTTGGTGCGAAATTTTGTCACAATAGGCGCTTTCAGGTCCTGTATCATGACTAGTGAAATCATCGCTAATTTAATTTGAAAATTTCATAGTGCTAAACATTTTCATAACGTTAGCTTCGATTTTACGTGCTGATATTTAATTTCTAAACCTGGTTCGTGTGTAACCCTTTCCATGATGAAATGGTAATGCTAACTGAGAACACTTGATTTTGACAGATGTCGCTTATCACACGTGATGTTTCGAAGGCAACGCATTCTATATCTTTTGTATTGATACCAAATATTATAAAACGTCAAAATAATTGGATATTCAAACGGGCAGACGTTAATATTAATTCATAGACTCGACACATCACGCTGTTTCATGATTAAACCAATTTTCAACCCGAAGGCGTTCAATAACCCAATATTTAATAAGATATTTACTACAAACCTCTTCGGTTTTATAAGCAATATACATAGTAAAACAAAATTTTTCTCTATAATGATAAGTAAATACAGGTACATACATTTTATTTTCCCATCCATAAAAAAGAAATACAACTTTTAAACGAACCCTATAATTTTTATCATCAAACCGCTTTGCCGCATGCACGTTTAATACTCCTATAAAGTATAAACTAAAACCCTATTATCGAACGATATAATTTTGTAAAGAAAATTTTCTATAATTTTGCTGATATTATCACGCGATCTCTATCGCATAATATATACATACACAATAGAAAAAATAAAGCTCAGAATGAAAAGGAACCACCTCCCAAAACCACCTAGATATAAATATAATACAACTCACAAAGCACACAGTTTTTATAGTTTTAAAGTTTCTAACTGACAATCAATTGATGAATTATAAATGAACTTTAGACTTTTTCTTTAAAATGAAAATAAAAAACGGAAATTACAATTAATTTTTCCTTTTGTTTTATTTTCCAAAGAAAATTTTTCATTTTTATTTTTTTTATTTTATTTTTATTAAAGAAGAAAGAACAACAACCCAAGTAAAAGTATAGAAGAAGTAAAAAGTTTTAATTATAGAGTGGAAATTTATTTTCTTTTTATTTTGTCGTGACCGGGAAAAGCCATAATTTAGCTGATGATGTAAAAATATGGAACATCAATCATGAAGGATAATTGAAATGATTGAATTGCGTGCCCTATTAATAGTTAATTGTATAGAATAATTTTAAAATTGGTGACAAAATTAGGGAGCTATTTAAGTAGATGTGCGGTTGTCGTCGCGATTTTCGTAGACAAAAAATAACCTTTGATACATACAAACAACATGTCTTTCTATATTTTGAAACAACAATAAATTGTTTAAATATTTTCAACACACATATTTCCCCTTGTTTAAGATTTTCTTTATTTTCTTTTCGTCTGCATCTATTCTGCCTCTTCTGCCTTTATGTACATATCGGTCCTCTCTATATTTCATGTTTTTCTCCGCCCTACAACCAATCATACAACGACACGAATATTGATCTATTTTTCTAGTTTTTCCAACATACATATATGGTCGCCATTTTTCCATAATATTTATGTATTTTCGTTTTTGTATACTATTTATGTAGATATTTTCACATTTTCCACTCTTTTACGCGAGAGCAAAACAATTCAGACAAAAATAAAATTGTTTGGGATTCGTTTTACAAAAATAATATGAACATAATCTAATTTTGTTTCTAGTCACGTGGTTTACATGGAAAATTATGAAAAATGTGAAAATGTTTGTAAACATGTGTTTTGACCCTCATCCCATTTTCACCCACGTTGCCGTGTGTACATTTTATATTTTTGAATGGATATATAAAAGTGTATATATGTACTAGTACCAGGAAACACATATGTGTGTGTGTGTTGTCGCGATGCGATTTTTTCGGTGGCGTTTGGAAACTTTGGATTGTTTATCAGTGTTACCTTTTTTAAATTTAAAGGTGATATGCTCATTTAGAGATGAGCATAATATACATGCATGATCCTAAGCACATACGTATATTGTAAGATTTAAGATTAAGTTAAAAGCTTCTTATTTGTTTTATTTTTCGGGATTTATATAAATCACCTGTACTTGTGGTGACGTGCAAATAAGCGAGGGATTTGAGGGAACCGTTTGTAATTGAACCTGGTTTTGTTTTAGAGTACATATCTTGTTCAAAAACTGATTGGGCTCCGTTTCGTGGTTAGCATAACCACCAACACAATGGAAAATAGGTATTTTAAGGAGTTTGGTACATCCAAAATACCACTGATCCTCTTTAAGTCATTTTGTCAAATTTTTCAAAACACCCTAAAATCTTTAGCCGTAATAAATAAAATAATACAGGATCTAGAATTTTGTCACGAATGTTGATTTTTAACCAAATATCTCGTTATAACGTTTTTTTATATAATTCGTAATATGTTCCATCATCATTCTCGATTTAAACATTTTATTATACACTTAGGTATTTATCGATTCTTTCTTGCTTTTTTAAATTTGCAGTTCAATAAATTTATTATTTGTCAAAATTCCTTCCGTTTTTCTGTAGAAAGTTCCCTAATTTCTGCAGTATAAAATATATTTTGACGTAGTTATCTTGAACTTTGGTTTGCACTAACACTACCGCCTGGTTGAATATTGTTGATAATTGGTTTTAATTCGTGCAGGATGTCTTTGTTCTGAAGATGATTGCTAAAATAACAGGTGTGCGTACCTTTGATGATAAAGAAGTATGTGAGGTCGAGTAGTTTGTTTTTATTCGTAGGGCAATACCCCCGATATCCCTCTTGGTTAGCTAGTCGACTGTTAATAGGTTCACCACATAGCAATTATTAGCGGTTCAGCGTACTGTGTAATGTTTTTGTGGTCCTTATAACAGTTACCGTGCTGAATCGTCTTTTAAAATCAACACGGACCCTCTAGAAGTTTCCGCATTTTTTGGTCTCACATAAGGACATTTTGTAAACGTTTTTGAACTTCTTTGTATCTGATAGATCTACAAAACTTACTTAAAGACATAATTAGTTTTCACACCGTTCTAGCGCTGTTAACGAGTTATTCGTGTATTATAAACGTCTCACATGTTATTGAAAACTTTTAGAAAAAAGTCACAAATTGATTTTAGCTCCTTAATACTCAAAACTTAAGATATAATTTTCAATGTCGTTCTATATTATCGTGACTCATAATTTTGTTTGAGGTATATAAGCTTACAAATCCTTTGTTTGGATCTTATGTTTAAAGTGGGTTTTTTAGTGTAGAATATATTGGTTGCTGACTAGAATTTGTCTAGGGCATTTTCACAGTGAAATTTGTTTACAGATGAAGAAAAATATTCTAAGGCTGTTTCCCAAACACCGACTCATTTGTGGACCCGGACTTATTCAAATAAGCCACCTCGCGAGGAGACTTACTTAAATAAGTATGTCTACACAGAAATGTCCCCAAAATGTGTCTTGGGTAAATGTAATAAATGCAGTTTTATTTTAAAATCTAGTGGTAACGACCAACATGCCAAGATTATTTTTCTTCCATATAATAGAAATTGCGTTTTGTTTTTAGTTATGACGTCACAAACAAGTCGGTACAATGAATTGGAACGTCTTGACCGACTTATTCAAGATGGCGTGAAATAAGTCAATAAGTCTGTAATAAGTCGGTGTTTGGGAAAGGGCCTAAGGACCTTTTCAATTACCGATTTATTTGTGGACACCGACTTATTCAGATGAGTCACCTCGCGAGGAGACTTATTTGAATAAGTATGTCTACACAGAAATGTCTCCAAAAATGTAATACATGCAGTTTTTTCAAATCTAGTAGCAACGACCAATATGTCAAGAAAATTTTTTCTTCCATATGATAGAAATTGCGTTTTGTTTTTTTGTTATTACATCACAAATAAGTCGGTACAATGAATTGGAACAAATTGACTGACTTATTCAAGATGACGTCAAATAAGTCAATAAGTCTGAAATAAGTCGGTAATTGGAAAAGGGCCTAAGAATGATTTTCTTTATTTATATAACATTTCGAAAAAATCCGTGGCAATGTGAAAAATCGCCTATAACCCATAAATAAATTTTCGAAAATTTTAGTTCTGTGTCCCGTTTATTAATAAAAGTTAACACCGCCGAATGATTCGGAGCCGGTCGATTGACATCAAAATTGCCGTGGAAATGTCAGAAATAAACCATGTGTCACTGGCTAGACAATTGCAACGCCGGAATAGCGACTTTTGTATCCGGCAAAAAAAACAAAATAAACACCACCTGATATCCCTTTTGCGACCAGAAAAAAAAATGCTTTGCTTCAATTTAAGACCAACGTACATAAATGTGCATATAAAAATACATAGTTTGTAATGGCGTTTTGTTTTTTTCATGATTCTTATCGTTCACGATTTTTACTAACACAATTATGATCGCGGGCCCGAAAAGGGATATCAAAGCGCAAAATCTTCGAGGCGCACTGGAACCGTGGACAATATAACACTTCGGCAATGAAAATTAAGCAAGATCGAGGAAATCGTTTGGTCTCTATGGAATCCTCGTTGCGGCCAATTTTGCATTAGGATATCCCTGGAAGGTACTTGGAATGTATTACATATTAAGTAATTTTAAATAGTAAAATTTTCTTTTAAAATGTAAGATGCGCTGGCTGGCGATGCTCATAAATATTTTATATTTTAGTTTACCATTAAAAGTTCTCGGTTTAACAAAGAAAACACATTTGTTTTGGGAAAATACATTTTATTCCTCCTAGAGCTATACAATCAGTTCAACGCCCCTTTAACATTTTGATGCCTTTTTTGTAGAACGATTTATCTTTGTCTTCAAAATAAGCTTCAGTTTCGGCAATCACTTCTTCATTGGAGTCAAATCTCTTTCCCTGGAGCTTTTCTTTCACATTGCGCTTAACAGCACACGGAATCATCGACGCGTTGCCTTTTTTGATCTATTGTGAGCACAGCGCCCTCATAGACACCTGTTCGTGCAAAATATGACCAACACGCTCCATTGATATCTTTACAATGTCAGCTATCTTACGCAAATCCCTTTTATCGTTTTCAAAACCATTTTTGGTTGATTTTCCTGGTACAGGGTCTGGATAACACTTATCAAGCCATTGTATTTTCCCCATCAAAAACAGTGTTAATCAACATACGAAATTCTTTTTTTTCAATTTAATTAACAAAAGTAGCATCACTGAAACAACTGTAAGGCCAGAATTACACTATAAAAGATCTTTGACAAAGGTGTTTTATAAAACATTTTTATCAATTTTCTTTGATAGTGTAATATGCATGTTTTATAAAACTATAACTTTTATAAAATATTTTATCAAATTTAGCCTCATGCAGGGAAATTTGATCAATTATTTTTGACATATTACTTATTCAAAATGGCGTCCAAATACGGACGGCAAAAACCACAAAAATATTAATTCAAGAATACGAGGCGAATGAATTTTGCTAGAAAATGAAGTGTGGCCATTAGTCTGTCCTCCATACTTATTGAATTTCGTAAGTGTGTTTCCTGTTGTTTAATTAACGGTGAAACTTTGTGAACAATAAAATTAAATGAATTGCTATCCGTTTTTAAATATTTTATGTGGTAATGTCCTCGAGTCTGCAGCAAACCTTTTAAATCCCATCTCGATACTCAGATTTTCACCCAGATTCTTTTTTTATGTTTCTTAATGATATAGTAATAAAATCGCTTAATGTTGCTGCACACGCTGTTCGGTATTGTTCCATTTTTACAGAAGTTTGAGGAAAATATTGATAAAATCTTTTAAGTAGTGTAATTTTCAAGAATTATTTGATCAAAATTGTTTAAAAAAAATTGATTCAAATATTTTATAAAACACCTTTGACAAAGATCTTTTATAGTGTAATTCCGGCCTAACTTGTAAATTAATAGTCGGATTGTCATGAAATTTTAACAGGTATCATTTGAAGGTTGGTAGAATTTAAAAACTATATGGGTTTTACATTTGTGGCACCATCTATATGTCAGACAGGGAACTTTTCAGGCGATGTAATATATACTGCAGAAACTATCCTTACCAAATATTTACCTATTTACATTTTTATATGATGGCCTCGTGTCTGTAGCTTTTATTTCCTATAGCTTAAAATTCCTATAAATTTTTAATATGATCAAAGTTTAAGTATAAAATTTTAGAAGGTTTTAGAATTATACCATATATCATTACCAATTCAATGGCTCTTTGACTTTAAAATGTATCATTCATATAGCAAAGGTGATCAAACAAATCGAAATATGTACTTCGTTCTTCCCCTATGAGTCGACACACAAGGAGCAGCTTTTTTCAAATCAATGATCCATCCCATCAGATTGAAACTAAAAGAAGATCCCATCAGAATGAAACTTACATTAAATTTCAAAATCTAGTGCTGCCGCCTGTGGGAGATGCTAATTAACATAATACACATCGAAATTTCTCACGGATCTCACAGTTTCAATGTTTTTTTTCAATTTAACAGAAACGTGAGAAAAATTCTTTCGGTTTTTTATATTAAAAAATACTAAAAATAAATGCTTTAATGCTGAATTAAATTTTAATGTTTATGTTAGAGTTTAAACATATCAATTTCTCGAGATAAAGGATCTATAAATTATCCCAAAATTGGTGTTCAAAAAATTCCACCCTGAGTTCTGTGTGAACACGGATGCCAGCACATCCATTACAACTATTTCGATCTTTTGTTGTATATTTGCAAAAATGCTTTGTTGTCTTAATACTCGTGCGTTGAGCGCAAGACAGCATTTTTGTAAGTTCAGGTGTGCATTTCTTTTTACTTTGAACTTCAAGATACTCATAATTTACGTCATTTGTAAAGAATACCTATCATCATTTTCAAAAAAAATCAACGAAATACTTTAAGCCAAATTTTATTTAAGGGGACAATAAGGTGAAACAAGAAAAGCAAAGCGGAAAATAAATAACAATGAAAAATAAATTCCCAGATATTTTATTTGTTTGTTTATTTAATTTTCAATTTTCTTATCAATTAAATTGTTCTCGTTAACGAAATGTAAATATTTAATTAGTACAGACATAATATGAACGTCTTAGAAGCGTCTGTGTGTATTATAAATTGAAGAGCTGCACACAACATTCAAAATATTTTGCTAAGATTTTAAATAATTTTTTTTTTTTTTTTTAATTTCAGAGCCGATTTTTAGAAGATGCTTCATTGATGTGTAATTCATGGTCCTCTAGGCATAATGTAAGTTGCATGTATATTTTTATTTTTTGCAGACAAATAAATACCCTATACGTGTCCCTTATAAAAGCTAAAATTTATATCACAAAATCATATCGAAATGATTCACCTGTTTTTATTATTAACCGCACACCGTCACACACAGTAATCCAATTGTGGAACATCATAAAATTCTAACACTTTTGTCCGTAAAATTATTTCGTTTCCCGTGTATAGTAATAACAATAAAAGTAGAGTAATAATAACGGTTACATAGAAAACTCCCCCAACATTTTCATTGTTTTCATTGCATTCAAATCGACCCTCCCTAGTTGAAAAATGCAATATAAAATTGATTCATAAAACTCAAATAAACATAAATACGAGTATATTATTTTTATTATATGGAATAGTTTCAAGTGGTTCCTTATCATGGGATAAACACACAAACATGTATACACTTCAAAATAATGTTCTGCAGGATACGAATAATATGTATGAAATAAAAAAATGTAAACACGTGACCGGAAGTAGTTAGTGGTTAAGAATTTTGATTATTTCTTTTATCGTAAATACTAATTTCCTATTTTAATTTTTCCGAACGTAGTTTTATTTTTTTTATTACTGTAATCTGAACTCAGTGTACCCACTCAGAATTATTAAAAATAGTGGTTGAGAGGTCATCCCATTCCAATATTTTTCTGGGAGTAATTTAGAATCATTAGATGTAGATTAATGGATAGAGAAGATAATTCCAGAAAAATTTTCTTAAAAATTAACTTTTATCTGACAATTGGTACGCGGCCCTTTAGAGTTAATTATGGCAAGTCATTTAAAAAACCAGCTACGTAAATTTTTCCCATATATTGCAAAGGTTATTTGGCCTAATCGAAACCATATTTGATATTATTCATAACAAAGGAATGGGTACAAAGAGCTGAATTTCAAAGGGCCGAATGTCGAAGGGCCGAATGTCTAAAGACCGAATGTGTCGAAGGGCCGAATGTGTCGAAGGGCCGAATGTCGAAGGCCCAAATATGTCGAAGGGCCGAATATATCAAAGGGCCGAATGTCGAATTTTTTGTTTTTGTTTTTAGAAATATATAGTGTTTTAAATTTGTTGTTTTATCGAATATTTTGTAAATTTTTTTTATTAAACATAAATGAATTACTTATGAATTTATGCATTTTACTATTGTTTATCTTTGAATATTCATGAAATTCCACGTACCCAGTCAGCGATTAATTTTGGTGAAGGAAAATTTTGGTGTTGGGGTCGTTTGCCCGACTTTCAAAATCTTGAAATCAAAATTCCGATTTTCAAAGTTCCAATTTTCAAAAGCCCGATTTTCAAAATCCCGATTTTCAAAATTCCCATTTTAAAAAGCCTGATTTTCAAATACAATAATTGTAGGAGCTAACGGCTAACGGCTTCCTTAACTCTCACGGCCACGCGCTCCTCCCGCTTAGCCCATCCTAGGCCTTAGATTTGAACGTCTGAGGACATAGGAGCCGGGATCAGCAAACATGTCGCACTACGTGCCGTACGTAGGAGCGTATTATATAGAATCTATTAATGACACCTACTCTAGTAGGCAGGTATAAAATTTTTTAAATTGTATTAAATTTTGTTTTTATCTATAAAAAAACAAAATTTAATATTTAATATTTTTAAAAAAATCCCTAACGGTTTCAGTAAAATCGGGTTTTCGAAAATCGGGATTATGAAAGTCGGGATTTTGAATGTCGGGATTTTGAATGTCGGGATTTTAAAAGTCGGATTTAGAAAGTCGGATTTGTTTTTGTCGGGATTTTGATAATTCGTTCTTTTGTAATTCGGGATATTGAACCGACCCCAAAATTTTATCATGCGTCACCTGAGACATTTGGTCCTATGTCAGACTCATTCGGCCCTTCGACATATTCGGCCCTTCGACATTCGGCCCTTCGACATTCGGCCCTACAACACATTCAACTCTTCGACGCATTCGGCCCTTCGACATTCGACCCTTTGACAAATTCAGCCGATTGACATTCGGCCCTTCGACATTGCCCTTTGATATCATACCGTAATAAATTCAACAAACGGACCACTTTTAAATATTTTTTCGACTGAGTAGTCCTGTTAAGATATCTATTAATACTCCAATTTTTAATAATTGTTTTTGACCACCCATTCCGATTGAAACACATAATCTATAAACACTTGTTCAAAGGTAGTTTATAAAATGTTTCGACGCACTCCTGGCCTAGCCCCTCCGTGGAAGCTACTTTTTCAAAACTTGGTGCACGTGAATGCATATACACTGTGATTTTGTACCCGTATTTCTTATCCGAAATATTTTTTAAATCAATAGTTTTCAAAAACTTTCCTGCAATATAAGCGATTAACTCCTCCGTTTGTTGAAGCCGCCATGCGTGTGAAGTTAGACCTAACTAGAGTAGAACTAATATTAGGAATAATTTAGCACAAACTTCACACGCTTGTACACGCTTTTGAAGTTAAAACTAAATTGATCCTAAACTATCAACAACAAGAAATGAAATACATTCGTATTTCTAAAAGTAAAATAAAAATGGCATTTAGGCGAATTTTAAAAATATTTGTATCAATTTTTATGTTTGATAAAACATATAGGGGACTAGTTTCGGGTTCATGTTACACTGTGCGTTAAATACTGTTATATTAAGTGTTGCGTTAAATTGTTGCGTGAAAATGTTGAGAAACGTGAAAAACGAACTAATTGGGGTCCGTTAAATCTGATTGTCCGTTAAATCCAAATGTTTTTAATTTTAATCGATTCGATCGAATTTAATCTGGGACGGAACTCAGACATTTCTTTGCCGATTATGTTGAGATTGGGTATGTTGGATGGAAATGGGATTCTTAAATGATTTTTGAAAGAAATTCTGGAATATGGCCACCTGAAACGGAACTCGATTAATTCTTAACCACTCCCAAAATGCACGAACTCCGCCACGAACTGCAGTGCTTCGATAATCATAACAATTCTCGAGATATTCAAATTCTTAAGAAGATCCTAAATTCTTACTATAGCGCAGGATATTAAAGTATTTATTTGACCACGTGAATCCCATTAGCTTTTTAACATGTTTAGAGGTTTGGAAGTTCTAATTTTGACCCTTCAGAAAATTATACAGAACTAGATGATAATCATATTAATTCACGAGATATTCAATTTCTTAAGAAAATCTTATTTTCTTTGGATGAAAAGGATTATTTATTTTAACTACGCCAATTCGATTTTTTATTTTTAAGTAATAATTTCAATTGGAAAACTATTCAAATATTTCATTATTTCGCCTAAATGTCATTTCTATTAAATTTTTACCAATACAAACACACTTTCGTTTGTTTTTATTGGTTTAGGACTAGTTTAAGTCTAACTTCAAAAGCGTGCATTTAACCCTTTCGGGTTTGCATCCTTTATGATTATTATCAATAAAATTCCATTCTGAACCAACAGACTTTTCTGATATTCTCATTACATAAAAAATCTCCTGCAGAAGGAAAAGTTTGCTAATTCGAGTGTGAGTTTAACCGATGTGTACCAACGCATTATGGAATTTCAAAATATTTCAATCTTATGGGCGACTTCGTTTCTAATTTAGCATGCATTTCTAAGTGAATCTGATTTGGTATCGCCTTTTGAATCAAATGTTTGCCTTTTACAACCAAATGGGCATTTGGAAGTGAAATTAAGAGAACGTATTGATATTATTTAAAATGTGGTTTCATAACTCACAAAATTTTACCGTTTAAACAAGTAACACAGTCCAGACACAAATAGTTTCCTTAAACTTTAGGTTAGGTTTTCCTCCTTAACAATATTTAGCAACAATGTCACAATGTGCACACAAATAAAATTTACATTATTGTTTTCCGCTAGTCGTAGCAAGTCTGCCGGTGTGTCCGCATCGTTTGTCCTTCTTTTATCTTATTCGTTTTTCATTAATGCTATAATTTGCAAAAATATTTGCAACAAACGAAGAATAGTGGCTAAATGTTCGGAAATAAGGATAGAAAATTGATAAAAACCAATTTTTTTTGAGTTTGCAGAAAAAATGTCAAAAAGTTTCAACTATGGAAAATACTTATGTTCTTTAGATTCTTGGGATCGGATTAGTCTAGAAAGTTAATTGTTAATGTGATAGGAATTCCTGCAACAGGTAATATAAAAATGTATTCCGAAAAATTTAAAATATTTCTATGGACAGTGGTTTCTGTATTCTATTTCTCTTCCAATGCAGAAAGTGCAAAGTTGACGGTCCGAAGAGTCGATCATTTAAGTAACAGGCAAAATTTTGAACGATTGTGGCACAACAGTTCAGAGCAAGATATTTTTTCTATAACAATCAAATTATATTAACTACAGTTTCTGGAAAGGTCGTGTACTATAAAAAAGGGCCAAATTGCCGACCCTAATGCTCGGCCTATTTATATGACCAACTCCTGCGATCCATCACTTAACACTTGCATTATAAATTAAATACTGTGAACATAATAAAGCTCAATGATTGATTAAAATTTCTTAAGAGTAAATCAAGTTCTTTTAAACAGGCTAGTTACTCATTTTAGTGTCTTCCCTTTGAAATATTTAAGATAATCGAGAACTTCACCAAATCTTTCACCAATTTTTGAATCTCAATTTCATGATAGCGAAAAATTGATTTATTGGCTGTAAAAAAACTGGCTGAATGTAATTAAGCGATTTTTCATACAACAAATCACGCCAAAATGTATGCTATTTTTTGAGAACATTTCAAATTTAATACTATAGGTTGTATCGAGTATACACTATACAGTATACTATTACCACGTGACATTTGAATATCAGCAGCAACATTGGGATGGCTAAATAAATGTGTGAGTGTTATATTATAACCGATACTTACATAGTGATAGAGCTTTAATCTAAGGTACGTTGGCCGTAGAAATTGTATTGAGTCGCTCTCTATAAAACATTCATAATACATAGACAAATAGGCTAGACTGCAAATATTTTATGTGTAACTAGTTTATTACACCGTACCAAAATCCAATAAAAACTGTTCCAAATTACATTATATCGATTTTTTTTTCATTTTATGTTCCTTTGCTGACGAGATTCCTATCAACCTGCCGTAAATCAAAATTTTACTTTGAACACGGGCGTCGTGATAATAAAGCAAACAGAAACTGACATATCAAATATATATTCGTTTGAAGCTTCGGTGAAAAAATTCGAAAATAACAAATATTTACCCCATTAACCACAATTTTTGAGTTCTTTTTTGTCGGAAAAGCAAATGAAAATCGAAAATTGAACATATGGTAAGAATCGAACAGCACATAACATGAACTTGTGTTCCTTTCCAACTTTCCTTCACATGTACGTTTGTGGTGTACATGTGATATATTTTCTTGGTTCCCGAAATAAAAACATAACAAAAAAAAAATAACTAATTTATGGTCATTTAATTAATTATAGAGTGGAATTATATTATACATACGAGTACATAGGAGAAACAAGTGGATTTGGTATTGTTATTGTTACAGTTAACTTATTGTTTGTCTTGTCTATCATTAGTTTTAATGAAAAAACTACTCTAGATACTTATTTCGGAATCGAAGGGTCGATTTGTTTATTATCTTTCGATATACGAAAAAAAAGCACACGAAAATCAATTCGATATATTTTTGATATCAGATAATATCGGTCAATGACATTTTAATCACACATCCTGCGTATATTATTTATTTATATTTTGATTTTTTGTGCAATTTTGCAGGGTGATATATTCTCAGGATTAAATGATGGGCTGTTAAGTCGAGCCGAGGCGTTAGCAGCAGTGGATATACAAAAACATCAAAGTAGTCATGCTCATTCCCAAATGTCGACACAATTAAAACATGATGTTATGTACCATCACGGGATGAGCGGCCCACCACAAAGACCTTTACAGGTATGTGTTTATTTAGCCAATCTTTTATTATATTGCGCATTATTATCTGAATTTAGGCAGCCGTCCGAATTTATGGTTTCATATCCAAATAACAATTAATTTCAATCAAAATCAATTTTGAAAACCCGATAAATGTATTTCGTAAAATTCACCATATACAGCACTAAAACAAACGTTCAATGTATTATATAATACAAGAGTATTAGTTTGTATTTATAAAATTAGAAATAAATTAGATGTCCCCAAAGTGATCATATATCTTCCATTAAATTGACTTGCATCTTAAGGGCAACCAAAGCCGGCGAGCACAAAAATACAAAACCGAATCGAAAAATTTATATTCCTTTAGTTTTATTAGAAATCCACGAGGGAGAAATTTTGCTGTGTTAATGTAATAAAAACAGTAATTTTTTGCTACTCTTGTATCCTTTTTTTTGTATCCCTTCCATATTCATTGACTGTACGTACACATAGCACATATACATACGAGTACACACAACACAAGACAGTCTCATGGAATTTTCAAAAAATAAATTATTGCAACCAAAAAGAAAAAAATTTACTATTTTCGATTACAAATTGATTAAAATTCATGAGATCGTTATAAAAAACATAACAAAAATACTTAAAATGTGTAAGAGGGGAACTACCCCTTTATGTACTGTACATACATACATATATACGAACTAGTCGTAAATATTTTCATACAAGACGAATTAACAACTTAATGACAATCAAACAAACAATCGAGTATGAAACCCTTTCCAATTTATATATATACGTCCAGAAATTTTATGGCATGGAAAATTGATCGGTTTTCAAGGGGGGTGGTAAATCGAAAAGTTTTGTGTTTCACCTCAGATAGATATATATGTATATATAAAACATATGTGACAAGTGGTATGAGAATTAATTGAATTATAATAAAAAAGGGTTGAGTTTTTAATAGTTTTGTGCAAATTGATTTTATATAGATACAATACATACACAACGTAATATTACAAAACTGTCATTTTTAGTCACGTGTACGATGATTGCGCAAGATACAAAAATTATATGTAACAATTAAGAAAATTGATACATTTCCCAACCAAACAATAAATATTTTCATATAAAGCTGATTTGTTTAATGATTTTTCTATACTTAGACATAGGCAACAAACTCAAAATTCTCATGAGATCTAGTGTTGACACGTGAACACAAAGTCACGTGTCTCTAGTAAAAAATTTCCGTTATTCCGATTAAGTAAAGTAGTTCTGAGTGTGCTCATCGGTAATTTAATTTGTTTTTTTTATTTTTCGAGTACGTCTAAATATTTAGATGTATATACCTGTGACATTTAAGGGTGCGTGTTAGATGACGGTTGATTACGCATATTTCAAGTGTTTTTTAGATTAAAATCTATAAAAACTACTCGGTCGTCAAAAATAATTTTGTTTCGATGTGTAATCACGTGCTTTTGATACTAATTGTCATTTGATTAGATTTTTTTCTTATATTTACCAGCTCACAAATGGATGCAACCAAGTTAATGAATGCTTTCAACAATCACTAAAATTTAATGTAAGTTTAAAAAAAAATCTAACCTTTCATCCATTATATTATTGGTGAATTGTATAATTTTACAAAAGTTGCATGATAAATATTTCAAAGCGACTGTTATTTCAAATATTTTCGTGTTGTACAGTACATCTAAAATCTTGTTAATATAAATACATTTTCAAAAATATTTCCCAACAAATAGTTCTTTCTAAATTAAATTTCAATTTTTGCTGCCTTCAACAGTGTTTAAATCTAGATATTATAACAACATACACTCCGTTTCAATCAATTCTGACCACCTATTGCATTGATTTAAAATGTCAATAACTTCAATATTTATGAAACGAGAATTATTTATTATTTCAAACCGGCCCCAAACATATCCAAAAAAACACTACACAACAAGAATATATTGTAATAGTATATTGGTGATGGTAAACAGTCAGGCGAATTTATATGTGGTAACATCAAACGAATATGCATTAAATATATTTGATAAATTTGTTTACGATTCTTGCGACATCTATTACGCATTGTGAATACTGTAAACCTGTACGAATTTTGGATTGGAAACGAAATGAGAAACTGTATGGAAAACAGTTATGTTTAATAAATTAAGGAATAAAATGGAAATTTATAATTTCATTTAGACTGTAGAAACGATAAATTCAAAGATATTCGTTTGACTCGATTTTAAATTTTTAATAGATACGAAAACTGTATATGCCACATTAATGGCTGGACTAAGAGGATCCATTTAAATTTGAATAGAATTTATTTTCAGATAGAAAGATAACATATAAAGCAAATCTGATAGGTCAAATGATATAATACCACCATTGCTAAAAATCTGCAAAAATATTAAAATTAAACAAATATAATTTTTCTGCCATCTTATCCCAATATTTTGACATAATCTAATAAGCGCGGGCTACCTGATATACTCACATTAAAAGTGAAATAGCCTGCTAGAAGTAATTTTAGTTTTATCGACAACCGTAACCTTTTTGTCAATTTGGCGTTTCTTTAATAAACTTTTGAGTTCGATAAGTTAATTCTTTATCGAAGTTTTTATAGAAAATAAAAATCGCTATAAAGTTCATAAATCGCATTGCTTTAAATTTTTCTTTATTTTTAATAGCGTAACAAGATAATTTTTTTTTAAATAATCTCTGTTCTTTAATATGAACACATAAAAATATGATTTTTTGATAAAAAAAATGTATCAAAAATGGAGATGCCGGGCACTAACATTTTACCAAGAAAATCTAGTTTCCTTTGATTTTTCTATTTTTTATTGAGATATTAATGTGGAATTCTATATACTTTTCCAAATCAATGTGAAATTTGTGGTTCAAATAGAATAAAAAATCAAAATTGATGTGGTTTTATGTATGTATTGGAAATATTAAATAGGATTTTGAAGTTTAGAAATGTCACATCAAAACGACATCAATTGTGCACTCCACTATACGAAATTTTATGTATACCTTCCGAACGAATAATCATCACATATTTATTAATGAACGATTAAAATATATTTCAATTAAATTTAAAACACATGCTTTAATTTATTAGGAATTTAACACACCAATTGACGTTTCTACAAAAATTGACGTTTCATTTTGTATTAGTATTTCTCCAACAAAAAAAAAATTCACGAAACAATTTAAATTTTTTAAAATTGATGTACATCAAAAAAAATTGATTTTTTCTGGCAAATAGAACAAAATTTTAGTTGGCGGGAACAATTTTTTTCTGTTCTGTCAATACAAAAGTAATTTCTGATAATTTTTAGTCAATTAATTGTCAATCTTGACGTTTTTATCTAGGCCTACTCAATTACTATTTAAACCCAAATGAGAAGACAAAAGAAATTATAGTGTGTCTTGTGTTCTCATCTAGGAAATCATGAACCCCGAAATCATGGTTACGAAACTGGTAATGTGTCTGTAGTATGAGGTCCATTAAAACTCATATGTTTTAATTTTATCGAACATTCTGTCAAACTAATTAGAAAATCATTTAACTGCCTATAACAACAATCCTTCGGATTTAACAAGTCTAGTAATCAATGAATTTAAGCTTCTACTTGCCAATACTGAATGAATGAATTGAAATTATTGGAAAATTTTAATATTTCATACTTGTAGAAATTTTACAATATAAATTCCCTGAATAATTTAATTTTACCAAACTGTGTTTTACAATAAGTTGTTATTTTGTTTTTTTGATAAGTTTGAATACTTTTCATTAGCACTTGGTGTCCATGAACAATACTAACCCCCCGATTCTAACGTACAGTCACAGATGTATTTTCAGTTTTAGCGAAAACTTTTGTCTTAACTAAGACTAGATACTTTCAATTCGTATTCTGCACTTAGTCTTATCTGTCAGTAGTCTTAAAAACTGGTCTTCGTTAATATCAGCGAAATAGATGGTCTTAGGCTGCGGTCCAATTCGTGACTTATTTTGTGGAGACTGACTTATTTGAAAGTCTACAATAACCCTCCAGTCGACTAGACTTATTGTAAACTTGTTTTAGTTTTATGCGAGGCTTGCGCCCAAACTGGTAACTCGTCAAAATAATTCCAACAAGTTTCTAATAAGTCTATTCGACAGGAGACTTATTGTAGACTTTCAAATAAGTCAGTCTCCACAAAATAAGTCACAAATTGGACCGCAGTCTTAGGAATCATAATTTTGACATTTAAACAAAAACAATAATTATATGTATTTAACTATAAAAACCGGAAAAATTATTCAAAATATAATATTATGTACTCTTTCAGCATATATTTAACATAAATTTGAGTTTTTTTTAATAATTTCGAATTGAACTGTCGCTTTTTGTTCATAAATTTGAAACAATATGGTAAAAATTTGGTTTCGACAGCTCTACAAAAGTCTTTGGAGAGTTTCTAATATATGATTTAAGACTACTGTCTTCAGAATTTCAATGAAGACTTTAGTCTTAAAAAATAAAGTCTTTACAAGAAAGTCTTAGCTAAGATAGTCTTAGGCTGCGGTCCAATTCGTGGCTTATTTTGTGGAGGCTGACTTATTTGAAAGTCTACAATAAGTCTCCTGTCGAATAGACTTATTGGAAACTTGTTAGAATTATTTTGATGAGTTACCAGTTTTGGCGCAAGCCTCGCATAAAAGTCAAACAAGTCTACAATAAGTCTAGCCTACTGGAGGTTTGTTGTAGACTTTCAAATAAGTTAGTGTCCACAAAATAAGTCACGAATTGGACCGCAACCTTAGTAGTCTTATCGTCAGAATCGGGGGTAAGCCTTGAATTTTGAAAAAACACAATAAAAGAAGGAATGGGACCGAGTGGTCTTTTCTAAGTCGATCAAGTTACCCCAAGCCCGAATTTTTTGGTGCATTTGTTGGATAAGTGTAGCCATCCCGTAAAAGTGTAAATACATTAAGAAATGTAGCACCATCCCGAAAAACCATTTTCACATGAGAAAAACAAAAAACATTGAAAAATATTATTCCTGTAAAAAAATTTAATAGTAGACATTTTTTTTTAAATTTATTTAAACCGAATAGCGATAATTTGTGTAGTTACTATGAGTCCACATTAAATTCTATACCGCAATACCTGGAGATGAAGCCACAAAGCGGCATATATGGCCAGGCATGCCATGATACTAGCTAAGATGTAGAAGCTTCCCCAAGTCCATATCGGGTTAAATAAATAAATTTAAGAAATGGTAATTTCCACCTAATATGGACTTGGAGAAGCTTCTACATCTTAGCTAGTATCGTGGCCTGTCTGGCCATATATACCGTTTGGTGGCTTCATCTCCAGGTATTGTGGTATAGAATTTAATGTGGACTGATAGTAACTACACAAATTATCGCTATTCGGTTTAAATAAATTTAAAAAAAAATGTCTACTATTAAATTTTTTTACAGGAATAATATTTTTCAATGTTTTTTGTTTTTCTCATGTGAAAATGGTTTTTCGGGATGGTGCTACATTTCTTAATGTATTTACACTTTTACGGGATGGCTACACTTATCCAAGAAATGCACCAACAAATTCGAAAATAAATTTAATTTATATGGTCATGATGCTCTTCATCAGTTTTATTTCCATGTTTAAGCAGTTTAAATCTTAAAATAAGTCCTAGTATTAGTGATCATAATATTATGGGGTTATTGGGGTTACAAAATTCTCTTCACAAAAGGATAAATAAGATAAAAACCACCCAAAGCCATACGTTTAGTTGCCAAATTTCAATATTTCCGTTTTGGAAACCACGATAGACTCTTGGCCATAAACCTGTCTGAGTATAATTTAAGATCATGCTCAGTCGATTCAAGATACATACACAGTTTGAAGAAATTCTCTTGGTAAAAACAGGCCTAAATAATACAAAAACCATTCCAGGCCATACTTTAAACGGCAAAATTTCAATATTTCAGTTCCAGGATCACCTATTTACTCTTGGCCATAGATGAAAATAATATTTTTAGATCATGCTGTTCAAAGTATGACCTGGAATGGTTTTTATCGGATTTGACTCACAAATCCATCGGTTTGATGCTAGTGGTAAATTATTTGTTTTTCATAGAAGTATCATTGTAAATTAGTTCTGAAATACCGTAAAATTATTCCGCGCACTTCCTTCATCCCAATATTTCCCTTTATTCCAAAACCACAAGACTAGAATCCAAAGACCACGTGGTGAAAGCAAAAAGTTAGTTGGGTATTCCCATTTTTGCTCAAAGGTGATGTTATTTCGGGTTTCATTTCAGCAGCTTAAAATTATTGTGGATGTTATTGTGCCTTTTCCGACATTACGTAAATGCTATCTCTGCAAAAGACACTATAACATCCACAATCCGCAATCCGAAATAATATCACTTTTGAACAAAAATGGAATTAATTAATTAAACCAAGACAAAAAAATTAATACAAGGCAGTATATTTTCCTTGTTATGTTTGACTAATTTTCTGAGTGGAAACTCTCGATGTGTCCGCATTTTCCGCGTTTTTTTTTTATTTTATTTTATTATTTTATTATCTCTGCAATCTGTTCTGGGGACAAGGCTATCCCAACTCTTTCGCGATTTGCTTTTTCCATCCTTACTTTTACGCCGTTTCCAAGTCCGATTTTATCACCATCCGCACTTTGCATAGCTCCATCCAAGCCTATACTGGCATGGAAGATGGGTCGGCCCATGAGTTTTCATCAGCTCATATTCATCACTAAGACTGAGAGAGTGATACTTACGTGACCAACACTAACGCCATCGAAACTTTCGCTGTAGACATCTTTACACAAATCGCCGATAATCTATGAATTGCCAGTTGCAAATTTTGTTTAAGTATTAAACAATAACCTTGACGACAACTAGCAACCATACTTTTTACAACCTAATTGTGAACTTTCGGATACACCCACATTACCGACATTTCTCGGAAGCTCAATTCGCCTAAATTCGCCTAAATATAGATCAGGAGTGAGAACATGAAATCTGAGCGGAAAAATCTATGATTCTAAAATATTTCAATGAACAGACGGAAAAATGATCAAAGTTGACCTAGATATCTTGTATGAAAACAAAAATAAATAAAAATTTAACGGCAACGAACAAAATTGATCAAAAATCGTCTAGCAAATTAGTCTTTGCTCTTAAAATATTACAGAAGTCGAGCCGGCACTGAGTATGTGTTTTGGGTTCCAGTTAACATTTATATTTTTCTATTTGTAAAAGCATGATAGAGATCTAGAATTTTAACTTTATCATATGTGTAAAAACCGAGTTTTACAACTTCGTAAAATTTCTTAAAAATTAAACCTAAAGTTTAATATCTTTGGTGCCCAAGAACCTCGCTCACTTATAGAAGATTAATATTGATTCATCACGTGCAGAATAGTTCTCTCTGGCAAACAGACCATAGAATTCAGAGTAGGCCCGAGGAAACTGCACTCCCCCAATTATGAATCCCTTTCACAAAATGCGTAATTGAGTTACTTACTATTTCGATTAAAATGGAAATTATCACTTGTTGCAAGTATTATAAAATAAACTACCTGCCACCTACAAAAAAAAACGGGATCTCATAAATTCATCTTACTTATATACGAAACAAAAATAAAGCAAGAAACAGAAACATTAATTATGTCTCATATTTAATTCATCCACCTTATGAATCTCATAATAATTATCTTGTTCATTTAAATTTTAAATTATCCTTTTTTCTTCTGTTGTTGTATATGTTGTTTTCGTTTCTGTGTGTGTGTGTGTGTGTACAGCTCCATTTAATTGTCAGGATTTTTAACAGGTTAAATTTTTTGTGAAATTAAATTCCAAAAAAGGGTTGAATGCTATTTGCTTATATCGTTACATGAAATCCTTTATAAGAAACCACCCCTTATTCGTGGTATGTGAATACATATTATAGATAACTTAGACTTTACTAGAGATTCTAACAATATAATAATAATCATAAAAATAATCATAAATCATAATCATAATCCCCTATAATTTTAATGTTACGTAATATACAACACATACATTTATAATTTGAAAACTATATATGGCATAGTTAGATAGACTACAGCAGGGGTCCCTATATTCGGCAAGTGAATTCATATCACATATAATATGAATAAAACGCCCTTGAAATTACTATTTTATTACTTCGATTTATGAGAAAATTCGATTTGTATTTCTTATCAGAATAGAGGGCGAGTTTCGATGCAACACGATGCAACATTCAACTTTATTATGATTAATCGAATTTGCAATGTTTATGGGATACATTTTACTATATTTACCTAAACTAATTTTAGAGTGTACAATAAAACTTATTATGTTACAACCCAACATATATACACCTAATACCTACATAACCTCAAAAAGTATTATAATAATATTTTTGTATATTGCATGGAAAGCAAAGTATTCCCTAGCATGTATTAAAAAAGGGTTTTCATAATCTTTTCCAGAATATAAAAATTTTCTGGTTGATTATGAATACCATCTGTTTAGTTTTATGTAAACAATATAGTTAATTAAGCTTAAATCATATCAAAATATGGCAAACAAAACAAGTCACAATGCATCACAAAATATCCCTTAAACATTTCGTTTTTTTTCATTGGGACTATCTGTTGTTAAAAATTAGAGATCAATTTATTTCTGTAAGTAATGTAATTAGATTAGATAAAGCATTTTTGTTATGGCATATGGGTCAATCGTCTATTAATAGTATTTTGATTACATTATAAGGCTGGCACGTTTTCGTAATTCCATGATAAATTCGAAATGTATACCAGATAAAATTTGTGTTGCAGTCAAACGCTCTTTTCTAATTTTGGGCTTCAACTTCGGATTTACGAGTGCGCCAGAGGCTATTACATTCGTTTAGAGAGTTTCCATGTTCGTTTATAATTTAAACATCAAGTTGCTAGCCGAGACAAATAAAGCTTATATACCGCGCCGAACATACAAACTCATATTTTTAGCAATCACATTGTGGTTCATATCGAGAGTGATTACTCTTTACTGCTGTAAATAGCTTGCATAATGGATTTATACAAATTTTCTCAAACGTTTCTAACATATAGGCGAGGGTCCACATTAGTCATCTTCATTGGTAGAATCCTTTTATCTGATATATCTACAGAAATGATTGACAGCTAGCTCATTAGCGTTCAACGTTGATATTGTTATAAGTCGTATTAGAAAAATGCCGATTTTACGTTTAACCATACTTAATCTTAGCTCAACTTATCGAGCATAAATCTCCTCCTTCGAAGTTTCACTATTTTGGGCAAGAATGCTTTTCTTTATTTTATTTTTTTTTGTGTATGAATCCCGAATTAAAATAGGCCGACTTAAAAATGGTATTTTTCTGACTTAAAACCAGTGTTTGTATTTCATTCTAAAATTTTCTTAAAATCTGTATTTTGTATGACCTCCATCATTTTGTATTACATCGAAAACTCGATTTGGCATTGAACCTACTAGTTTTTCAGAGTTTCTAACTATATCAATTTTCGCACAACAATCACGAATTGCACTTTTCAAGTCATCAACATTATCAAATTGCCGATCATTTACATGGACTTTGCCAGCTAGGATACCCTAAAGGTTCTCGATAGGATTGCAGTCAGGACTGCAAGCCGGCCATTCTAGGAGAGGGTTGTTTTTCTCGCGAAACCACTGTTTGGATTCATTTGACATATGGATAGACGCATTATCCTGCTGGAATATGCAATTTTCGTGATCAATACCATCAAAATAACCAAGAAAAACATCTTCCAAAAGATCCATGTACATACGGGAGTTCGTCTGAGTCGTTGTGGCGCAGATAGAAAGCTTTGCGTAGCAAGAAAAGACTCCCCATATCATTACGTTCCCTCCACCAAAGGTTCGTTTCGACCTGATGACGCCATGTTCTTTCAAATTATGCCAGTAGCAACTGTAGCAGTCAGGACCATCGAGGTTAAATTTTTTCTCAACAGAAAAAATCACCTTCTGCCAATCTGTTGTTTACAACATGTATTTACGAGCAAATTTGAGGCGGCTTTCCTTATGCACGGCAGTTAAACGCGGTTTACTTCTCAATTTAGTCCATTTAATGTTTGGTGAACTTCTCAAAACACGGACAATGTGTCGAGTCGTCACATGAAGGTCCAATAAATTGCTCCTTTATCTCTTTGCACGACAGCCGATTTCGAGTAGCCTCATGTCGAATTTAACCAGTTTGACGTGCCTTTTGTTGGGGTTTTACACCATAATTTGGATTTTATTTAAAAAACTTGCGGATGACTTTTTCAGATCGCACAATTTATGTTGCAGTTTTCCAGTTGGAATACCCTTCCTCCTTATATATTTTTATCGATAACTGCTCCTCCTTAATTAAACGATTACCTTTAGCATTGCTAAAAAACAGTTTTTAAAATGATTTTTTTTAACAAAATACCAAATTGCATGTAATTACCTTTAAATATGTATGAGGAAATTAGAAATAAATTAAAACTTAAATAAAAAATCTCTTTTCACGTTCTGCGTTTAAACGAATGTCTAAGCAAATACTGACTACTAGAAGGTTTTTTGTTTTATTTTGTATATTTCGCCGTACTGTTATTTTGTTTTTAGTGGAGGCGCAAGTTCTCGTTAGACAAACAATAAACTACAATAAAAAAAAATTGATCGAGAAAGAACAGCGAAGAAATAAATGGTTAAAATGGAAAAAAATAGTGCTTTTATGTGAATTTCTATCACTGTATATGTATAACATAAAATGTGTCTTAAAACGTTATTTAAAATCGAAATAAAACGTAAACATGTAGCACAGTAAAAGCCCGATTATCCGGCATCGAATTAACCGGAACAATCAATAAAGCGTAATTTTAATTTTTTGGATTTTTTTTTGGGTTTTTTCTCTTTATTTTCTCTTTCATATGCGTTTTTTAATTCATTTTGAAATTTGCAATTGTTTTTTGCACATTTTCATTAATGAAAGCATTAGTTGAAAATTTTGAATGACTTTAATTTTCGTATTACAGTAAAAGCCTTATTATCCGGCATCCAATTAACTGGAACACTCAGTTAACCGGAACTTTACCAACCAAAACAGAAAAAAAGTAAAGGAAAGTATATTTTATGTGAATCCCCGAATAATAAAAAAAAGAGAAAAAAAGCAAAAAAAGTCTAAAAATCCAAATTCCGGTTAACTGAGTGTTCCGGTTAATTGGTAGTCAGATAATCGGAAATTAAAGCGAAAATTAAAGCCATTCAAAATTCAAAATTAATGAAAATGTGCAATAAACAATTGCAAATTTCAAAATGAATTAAAAAATGCATATTTTAATTCATAATTAATAAACAAATAATAAATAAACTGATGTAACAACTGATGTGCAACAAATGTGAATTTTTTGTTTATAATGTGAAATAAAATATGCCTTTCTTGTGTCAATTGGAAACTAATTTTTTTTTGTAAAGCACCTTTATTAATTCAGAAAATTTGTTAAAAATATCAACCTTTTTAATGTCAGCCTTTTTTAATTCAGGGACCTCATTTGCACATTGCAAGCTCCATGCCAGCCTTCCACTGGCATGGAAGATGGGCCGGCCCATGGGTTTTACACACCAACAGGAGGTCATATATGTGTTACATTTCACCACTGATCGTAATCTATTGATGAAATTTTGGAACTATAGTGCAGAGGAAGAATCTTTTGCTTCATTCGTGAGCACAGAGGAGAAAATGAGGAGAGTTTTTAGCGTTCGGTGTGTTGGACTCGCAACCAACATCATCCTCGAATCCCCATTTTCCACAACATCTAAAGGAACAAGTAATTCTGAGTGCACCACGCGTCTGTATTATTGCCATTTGTTTTCTATGTTTTTTTACCTTCAGTCAGTCGGCCTAAATTCGGACTCATATGTAGGAGAATTAAGTTGCCTGCTGATGGCCCACCAATATTCGATATTAGCCTACTCAGTGTTAATGTCACTTTAGCGGCTTGGTCGAAAGAATGTAGTATCGGTTCTCAGATGGTCAGTCACAGCCTTCTTGGATCGTATTGTCTCACGTCTTAGGCACTTACCGTTGCGTTAGTAAACTAATTATTTTTCTCTTGCCTTTGTGCTACTTCACATTTTGTGCAAACTTTTCCATGATACATCGAATGCACATGTCCTGTTTCGTTTTGTTGGGACCTCTGCAGGTCGCCTGGTGGTGGCCAAAGTCAAAGCAGACAAAACATTTTTTCATAATGATCTACGCTGGATTCTGGACAACACCCACTCGATATTCAGATGCCTTATCCTCAGAAGCTCCACTTACACTGATATCCGTATGTGCGCCATCAGCTGTTCTCTGGAATTTGTCTTATGATGTAATATTTTACGTTACCTGATTGGCTCTTTCAGTTCTCTCCGTTCTCACTCTTGCTGCAACAATTCTAGGGGCACGTGTCTCATTTTTGGTGTTTGCTGTGATTTGATCTCTCTTCGCGAGAGGTCACGAGTACGGCTGGCCAGATTCAGTGCTTCTGTATTTTCTTCTGCCTGTGTTCCTCCGTTGTTTGGCTGGTAATTTACGTGACTGTACTAATAGCCAATAAGGTTGTACTGAGTATAGTAATTCCAGCTGTGCATGTTCAGATACGATTCGTGTACCACCTCTCTTTTAAGTGTTTAGGAAGTTTTACTGCACAGATTCGGTTTACTTTTAGTTTATAATATTTCGGATACAAGGACAAGCCACTCAAATAAACTATTCAGCTGTATTTCCGATACATTTTTATTATTCGGTTTGATGACCTTGATCGCCTTCGTCGATCAACTCTTCCAAATCTTTTTTCACATTATTTCTTTATATTATTTATGAACGACAGTGTGCTTTTCCGGGGCAGTATTGGTAGAAGGCACTTCGTTCTTGTTTCGAACGGTGTTCCCATTTTTTTAGATGTAGAAGACTGCTTTTACCTGCGAGCGATTAACGCTTAGGTATGTTATTTGACAATTAACTGTTCAAATCGATCATATCTGGAAGTGGTGTGGTGGCATTAATTTTTACAAGTGGTAGAATCGATACTGTTACGATTGAAAGGGTTCAATCAAAAAAGTGCCGTATCGTTGGATTTTGAATAAAATGCTCGGTTTGATGCTTAGGTTGATCATAGTGATGATTTATTACTACTATATTTCAATCATTATTCACGTTGATTTTACTCGTATACCGAACACGATCGTTTACCGAACACAATCAAATTATTTCAACAGCCTTATCCGTACTAATACACCATTTTTGGTTTACGTAGCGCCCGATAATCCATGTAAACCAAACCTCCATACAGACGAATACATATAGTTGTCAAATGAGTACTCGTGTGGAACTGCAGCCAAACCTGTTGGGCGAGACCCGTTCCTCCGATCCTTAACATTGAAATTCTCTCTATAAATTGTAAAAGTTGAGATCATTTTTACAGAGCATGCTCAATTTTTTTAAAGCCTATGGGGTATATCCTCCATCCGGTCTCAAATTAATTATTTGCGATCAGAAATATGGTTACTAGGTAGATATATTTTGCCATGCCAATTCTCACATTTTTTTTTAAATTTAATTTTTTTTTGCGATTGTTAAGTAGAAATACATAAAAATACTGCGACGTCAGAAAATGCGTAGCAGTCTTTTCGTAGATTTCTACTCTACAATCGCAAAACAAATTTAAATTTAAAAAAAAAATGTCAATTGGCATGGAAAATTAAATCTAGTAACCATATTTCTGATGATTTAGAGGATATACCCCTATAAGTGTTTACTTTCGTAAATTTAGAACAAATGACTCCTCCATGTTGGCTCCTGAACGCTTACGTTGGAACTTTCGTCGTTTATCTCAGGAAAATGAGAGTGACAAGATATGGTTTTAGTGAGAGTTTTTTCCGGTGACAAAATCATCACTCTGGGTGTCTCTCAATCCGAAATACCATCAATGGAAGCATTCATCCTCTGAATAAGCAACAATCCCCATCCATGTTACATACTCTTATAGAGATCTTATTGTCTCATTATTTGGTAATCTCCCTTTAATTTGTTTCTATAGTGTCTCGCTTAGCTCGGCTCGATTGTACTACTTGAACAGTCCGACCATACATGTTAAACCTTTTTTCTGTTTCTTCTATACATTGAGCTTAACCGCTACTGTCAAGACACATTCTTTACGATGATAACATTCGAGTTGTTTATGCAATAAAATCCAGCGCTGCAGAGTATTGCACCCAAAGCATCAATCAAATGACAAAGCAATAATAATTGCCATAAACCACAAAAGGGTTAAGTCTATCCAACAGTCCATTTTATATCAATTAATCACCTTAAGTGTCATAAAAATTTTCTTCTTGCCAAATAATAATTAATAATTTTATGACAAAATATAAAGATGATAAATAAAGCTTTACGCACAAAAACTCACGATAAATGTACGAGAATATAATTCTGGAATTTTTCCCCTATTTCACTCTTCCCGTATTTTTGTGATTTATTATATATTTACTTAATTTCAATTAAATTAAAACCTAATTAAATTTTATTGCCATTTTGTAAACAAAACCATACAGCAACCAACAAAAACACTTTAGGCCGCGGGGCATTTTTATAATTTGAGAAAAAATTTCGCGTTTTCTATATACATCTACGTCATGGCCCACCCGCAATTTCATATGATCCTTGTAATGTACAATTTCCCGAAGCATATGTAAATAATCCAATAATATAAATGTATTCACATTTTCTGTGTGTGCGAGCATATCTACATACAGAATACACTCAATAAATAAAAATAAAATGAAAAAGCAAAAAGGATAGATTGCCGAAGGATATTTTTTGGTACATGTGATTTTGTTTCTTCTAAAATAAATAAAAATTTTATTCAATTTCTGTCTTAATCAAATTTAAATTAAATTATAAATAAATAACATAGTTTATGGAAATTATAGGGGATTCCCCCATTATATTATTTGTCTTTTCCTATTACGCCTTAATGTTGTTACAATGTTCAACTTTTTGATTTTGCAGATGCACCATACAATGGACGGATTAGATATGTTAGATCCGGCAAATTCTATGACCACCTTAACGCCAATGTCAGACACACCAATTACCTCAACACATCACCAATTGCACGGATCGTACCATGGAATGAATCATATGATGGGTCACCATCATGGTGGTCCACTAGGCGGACACACACCATCCCATCATGGACACCCGGGTGCACATCATCCGGCAATGGCGGCGGCTGTGGCTGCGGCTGGTTTACATCCGGACACCGATACCGATCCTAGGGAATTAGAAGCATTTGCCGAACGGTTCAAGCAGAGACGCATTAAATTGGGTAAGTCAAAAAGTGAGTTGAAGCCAAGAAATTTATTTTTTCTTCCAACATTTTGGTCAAGATTTTTTTTTTTTACATAAATTGAAAATTTGGATAAAGTTTTTGGAAATATACAAGAAACGTTGTCTTACAGTTCTAAAAAAATATCAAACGTGTGCAAAATATTTTAATTTTAGGTGTTACGCAAGCAGACGTAGGTAAAGCATTAGCTAACTTAAAGCTACCTGGAGTTGGTGCACTGTCACAAAGTACAATATGTAGATTTGAAAGTTTAACATTATCCCATAATAATATGATAGCCTTAAAACCTATACTGCAAGCGTGGCTTGAGGAGGCTGAAGCACAAGCGAAAAATAAACGACGTGATCCAGATGCACCAAGTGTATTGCCCGCGGGTGAGAAAAAAAGGTAGGACAATGTTTTAATTATAAAATTTAAAAAAAAAAATTATTTTGGATTAATTTTTGTATTGCATTTTTGAATTGAAAGAAATTATCATGTGTAATCTATATCGAGTCTTTTTTCAAGAAAAAGGACTTCCATCGCAGCACCTGAAAAACGTAGTCTTGAAGCGTATTTTGCCGTCCAACCTCGTCCATCTGGTGAAAAAATTGCCGCAATTGCCGAAAAATTAGATTTAAAGAAAAATGTTGTTCGTGTATGGTTTTGTAATCAACGACAAAAACAAAAACGTATGAAATTCGCTGCAACGCAACACTGACAATCCCAAAATTGTAGTGGTGGTACAAATAATAATAATAATAATAATAATAATAATTCTAGTCACAATAATAATAATAGTAATAGTAATAATAATAATTTAAATAATAATAATAATAATAATGCAACAGCATCAACAACACAATATGGTTTAGTTAGTAGTGTTACCACAAATATTAATGGTGGCAGTGGTAATTATAATTTTTAACAGCCATTTTTTATTTTATAATATGACGCCATTTTGTTCATTTTATTATTATTTATGTACATTAAGATTAATCCCGATAAAAAAAATATTTGTCGCCATTTTATTCAGAGCTTTATTTTATTAATTATTATAAACTTATATATAAAAACAACAATTTGCTAAATATAAATAATATTATTAATAAATTGCAGTGTCGTTCGTGCAATAAACCAACCAAATATATAAAAAAAAAAAATTCAAAAAACATGGCTGTGTTAATAATTATTTAATTTATTTTTCAAATCCAGACATCTTAATTTAAATAACATATATACATACATACATACTTAGAATTTATACAGGGTGTCCTATTTTAAATCTTTTAAATAAAAGTTTATTGTTTTTAGGAAGGCCCCATAATTGTGGCATTTTTGTGCGAACTCATATTTAGCCCAGAAATCCAACTGAATGCCAATTTATTTAATATAAATAAATAGAATTATTAAATTAAAATTTATTATTGCAAATTAAAATTTATTGATTCTTGTGCATCATATAGATTTTTAAGTATAAAAATTACTCACTGAACTAAATTTCTATTAGTTTGTTACAGTCATTGATAGATGGCATAACCAGAAACTGTAATTGCAAGTTGCATGTTGTTTGTGAATCGGTGAATAGCGTTTGGTAAACAAATAATATTATTAGATGTAATTTACCGACCAAACCGTAAGCTTTCGCGTTTGGAGCGGGAGGTACCGGGTCCGAATCTCGATAGGGGCAGGGTACAAAAGGCATTTTTTATCAACTGATCACGACACAACTATGCCCTCTTGTCAGAGTGCAGAATTCATGGACCGGCCCATCTTGCATGTCAGTGGTTTTACGGAAATCGGTCCTATAGCCGTACGTCGTCGATTTGGCTACTGCGTAACAAGGTAGGACGTGATAAGCGAACCGCCAAAGAGTTTAGATTGCAAAAATTCTTAAAAATGTCTTCAGTAAATTAGGGAGCGCCAAATTTGCTGCAAAAAATATCCACCCTTAACACATCCCCCGTAGCTTTGGAAGTAAATGAGTTGCAATATCGAGAAAATTAGCTGTCCTAAAATAAATGTAAAATTTACAGGAAACTAGTAGATGTTCCTAATTGTTTCTATTAGCCTTTTATATGTCGCCTATTCAGTAGCACTTCCTAAGAGAGCGGAAGGCGTTAAATTTGTTATAAAAGAAACAGTCTCTTAAAATTTGTCTTATGTTATGATTATTGAAATTAATTAGGTAATAGCTGAAGTTTACAATCAAATTTAGTTTTCATACTGAACCGAAAAATTAGAATAACCATTTTCAGACTGAGTTTTTAAAAATTTTTGACATAATTGCATACACAGGTTAACTTTTTTGTCTCTACTACAAGCATACTCTTCTACCCCTCGTCGTAGGTTAGGTTAGAGTGGCTGGTATCGCACACTTAGGCCAATAGTGGCCCATTGTAATACCACAGGATCCTATCTCCAATTTACTCCTGTTGAAACCATCCAGAGTTACTTATGTAACGTAAAATATCTCGACTCTGCAGTCCGCAGGTTCCGGAACATACCTAAGTACTTTTGCATTATAGTGCCTGACAAAAGCAGAGGAAGTGATCTAAAGTCTCTTCCTCCTCTTTGTCCATATAACTTCTACAAAAGTTATTCGTCTGTAGACCCAGCCATCCCGCATGTACCCGTCGTCCTAATGTGGCCTGATGTTATTCATTAGTTGCTTAGTGGCCAAACCTCAAGAATATATGTTGGAATTATTATTTTTAATACAACAATGACCGCAAAATTGATCAGTGGTTAACTCAGAAAGTCAACCATCTGCACATGTTTTAAGTGTTTTATAAAATAGCTTATTGAAACCATTTAACTTGAGCTTTAGTTCGCTTCCTGTACTCAGTCCAAATTCGCAAAAGTGTTCATATAAAGTGCGGCTTTAAAATGAAAAGCTTTAATTTAAAATGTTTTTTATTTAGCCTAATTGATCCTAGGAAAAGAAAAGATGCGGTCTTTTGAAACGGGACACCCTGTATATAAATATATTCTTCATTATAATTTTGTAAATAAATAATAATTATAAAAATAATTAATTAATTTAAAAAACAAGGAAAAATTAATTACTGTGTAAAAAGCAATATATAAAGAGACCAAACCAAATGACATAATTAAATTAAATTATAATTTTATGTAGATTAAATAAGAATATATCAAAAAATAGACAAAATGTAAACTTGAGAAAAATTTTTGTCGTACAAGAAATTGAATATAGGATGGTTCGATTATGAAAATGGACGACCCCAACAAACGTTATTATTATTTTGTCTGCTTTTCTGATATATTCACCTGGGACGATTAAAATGGAACACCCGGTATATTCATATATAAAAAGCTTTCAAATGTTTTTTTTTTTCTATTATTTAAATATAAATTAAAAACATTGTAAATATATAACAGCTTAAGTGAATTGATATAAATAAATTTTTAAGTTGAATTTGGCCATTTTGTTCAACCAAATGTTATATTTTAATTTTGCCGCCATTAATTCATTAAGTTTCTGTTATTTAAATAAAACAACCAAAAAAAAACAATGTAAAATTATAAATATATAATATTACATAAAACGAAAAAAAAAATATTTAAATTGTACATTTTAAATAACCGATTAATTAATAAATAAACAAATTTTTATCAAACCAAAAAAAGAACTAAATAAAATAAAATTTAAAATAAATTATATACTAAACAATATATTATTTTTTATTATTATTTATTTATTTAGTTTAATTATTTATTGATAAATTTATATAAGAGAACCTTAAAATTAATTTAATTAATTATTATATAACATCAAAACATATTAATTAATTATTTTAAAAAAAGAAAATAAGAAAAACAAAATATATTATTAATTAATTATTTTTAATTAAATAAAAAAAAACTTGTAGATGAGCCAAAATTTCAAAACAAACCAAAAAAATTACAAGAGAAAAAAGAAATTAACACGAAATTAATTAAAAGAGTAAAAATAAAAATTTAAAAATTTGGGTTTTATTGTGTTTTAGCAGTTTGAGTGCCAAGGAGTGCGCGCGATCTTAAGGGTTAGATTTTTTATTGTAAGTATTTATTACAAGCGAACCAGCAAGATGTTAAACTTTCATGCGGATTTCCAAACGAAAAAGCTATCATACATAGAAATAAAATGAAGTAAATATTTTTCTCGTATTAATTGGTTTTTTTGCGTCTTAAATAAAGTAGAGATAATACGAACCCAAGAAGGCGAGGATGTTTTAATTATTGAAAATGATTCTTGCGAGCACTACAGTTGTTTATTTTCATATTTGAAATATTATCTAGTAGTCTTTTCCTAAAAACTATTTACTGGCGCTGATAAACAACTGGGAACCTAATACAGATGTAAAACGCTCCGAAAGCAACCGAGAAAGATATAATAAAATTGTAAACTGTTAAAATGAACTAACTAACGTGACCTGAACGAGAATCCGATTCCAGAATAAAAGTTAAATTACAATTGATGGACTAAAAATTAAAACAAAATTTATTTGTATTTCGCGTATTAAATTGGGTTTTCGCACACCTTTTTGTATTATAAATATTCGTTGTTTGCGCATTAAAAACTCATAAGTCAATCAAAACGATTTAGTATCGGACTCGTGTTCGGTTTAGTACCTACGTCTTTTATTTTATTTTTTGACATTACATACGCCATTTTTAATTTTAATTCGAGTGAGTCTTTTAAGCTTTTAGCTTTTACATTTTATTAACATAAATAGTATTAGAATAAATAAAATAATATAATTTGTGAATTATTAATATTTTAAAATACTGTTTCTGTTTTTGATCACAAGGAAAATCTAAATTGCAATTATTTACTAATCATGTGTCACATATTTAGTGAGGTTATGAAAATTTTTTATGGTATGTTGAAATTAACCGGTTGCTAACATTTTAAGGTAGTTGGAAACATTATGATTACAAATTCTCTTTCTCATACCTCATGAAGCATACAACCGCGCCGTAAGAACAATTTGTTATAGGCCCCTTACACGTTCAATATTATTGCGCAATATTGAGCATTGCACAATAAAATTGACCGTGTAATGATAATATTGTATGTTAGGTTTGCACAATATATTGTGTAAAATTAAATTTCTTTAATATTTATTGAACTTTGTGCAATAGTTGTGTAGTGTGAGGCCAATATTGTGCAATATATTATATCGGTTGTCAAAAATTCCTTTTATTTTTATAATTTCTATACAGCAAACTGTCTGAAAGGAAAAATTATAATTCTAATGAAGCGGAAGAAAAGGAATTTATAATAAAATTCATCGAGGTAACAGACATTATTACATATTTAAATGCGTAATAAGGAAAAATTGTGCAATAATATTGAGCAGCCTTTAGGAAATTTTTTTTCCACATTATTTAGCTCAATAATATTGCGCAATAATATTGAACGTGTAATGGGCCTATTAACCGCATTTCTTCATTCGAATGCGTTGCTATTCAACACAAATTTGTTAACAGATCTATGCCCTATAAAGTTTACTTCCTCTATCATAAACCTTTAAGATTTACAAATTACATTAAATTTTAAAAATATTTGGATATTTGGTTAATTTTCTAATAGCTGTGGTTAAAACTTTTCCAACCCGCAAGTTTCCGCTTTGGACCCAAAATTTGGGGATTAATGAGTTATCGAAGGCAAACAAAATTGAATTGAGCAATTTGGATGTTTTCAAATGACTACCCTGTATTTTCAAATGGGTTTAAAATTTAATTTAGAATAAAATGTTTGGAAACTTTATGAAAGAGACAAACATCGCAATTTAGGCCGCTTGGAAAATTTTAAGAATTTCAATTGACGCGTAGATCGATCATAATTTTACTAATACAAATAGAAAAAAATCATGGTACGCAAAGAAATGTTTAAATCATAAACTTCAACTTCATTTAAGCACATATTAACCACAGTATAAAATAGTTCAAGAGCAAAAAAATTGTGTATATCCTTTTTCCTGCCATATAGATTATACATCTTGCTGCATGAAAAATAAATGAGAAGAGCGGTTTTATTTTTTGTAAGGATGTCAACTCAACAAGAATTCGAGAAAATTTTTTCTAAATAAAACTCTACAAACAAAAATAATAGTTTTTATCCTATTTTCGTTGTGTTTGCCTGACTTTCCCTTTGCGTTGTCCTGTTTCATACATATATACTACTCACACAAACATATAAAACACGATTTACTTAAAAATGACCCAAGGATATATTATAACAAATAATAAAAACAACCAAAATTGTATTATCCCGAAAGCAGCAGGATAACAGATTTACCCGCATTGTTTATCCAATTTTATTAATTAAACATAAATAATGTAAATAACCTACCCTTTCCTCCCACTGTGTTTTATATAAATTTTCCCAGATTCTTAAAAAAAATATCATAGTTAGGAATATTCAAGTGACATGAAATGAAGAAAGGATCGAAACAAAAATTATTTGATTCTGGGTTTTGTTTTTCTTTAATTTTTTGTAATTTCAAAACAACAAGAAAAAGGATAACCGAACTCCTAAAAAAGGTAAATTATGACTTTATATGGTTTTGTTTTTACCTTTAACCCTCTTGAATTTTATGGTCACTCATTTTTCTTGACCAACCAACGTTATATTTACATCCTTACACTATTCTGCAACAGAGATTTTCATTTTAATGTTGGTGATTTATTGAATCAAGAGAAGAGGGGGTTGAATGAAAAGTCAGACCAAAATGGCGAATTGTAGTTTAATTTGATTACATATCCTTGTTTGTACATTACGTTTCAAGATTACAGATTCTTTTGAAATACAAATATTTTTTTTTTTTCTTAAAATTGTTTTTATTTTATACTCAGGTCGGTTTGTCTGGTTTCTTCCTATTTTGAATTTTTAAATGTATTTTACGCATCCCAAATTTAAAATAATTTTGTTGTTGATAACTTATATTAGTACGAACTGTAAAAAATAAACCCCCATATCTTAGAATCAATGTGGTTTCATGAATATATAAGCATTCAAAAATTCTAGATTCAGTCTGGCAGTAGTAAAGGCATTGATGCACATCTTTTTTCTACTGTAAACAAATTTCAGAGACAACCTCACAAAGGCAGGAGAGAAGACAAGGGTAACTCTTCATAAATTTGAGGAAAAATTTGAATCTTTCTAGTTGCATGAACCGCATTTCCTAGATGTAAATTGCAGGTTCGTTCATGATCAAAGTTTTATTCTGATTTCCGATAATCATTTTGAACCGGAAATTGAACAAAAAAAAGTTTTCAATTTTTTGCGAAAATCCCTGATGTTAGCCTTACTTATTTTGAACGCATAAAATTTATTGTCACGGATTCCGTATGTTTCGTTTATTTTCGGTTGTTAATGTAATTATGAGTAGATCAACGTTTAAATTGCTTCAATATGTCGCCTCATTCGCCTGCAATCCAGGTTCGAAGCACAATGTGGCCGAATTCCAAAATACGAAACTTCCAATAACCACGCTTTCCTTATGCATCCAACCGGTAATTTCGAGCTCAACAAGTCATATACATTACCTATAATCATTTTGAACCGGAAACTGAACAAAAAAAAGTTTTCATTTTTTTGCGAAAATTCATGATGAGCCTTACTTATTTTGAACGCATAAAATTTATTGTCACGGATTCCGTATGTTTCGTTTATTTTCGGTTGTTAATGTAATTATGAGTAGATCAACGTTTAATTTGCTTCAATATGTCACCTCATTCGCCTGCAATCCAGGTTCGAACACAATGTGGCCGAATTCCAAAATACGAAACTTCCAATAACCACGCTTTCCTTATGCATCCAACCGGTAATTTCGAGCTCAACAAGTCATATACATTACCTATAATCATTTTGAACCGGAAACTGAACAAAAAAAAGTTTTCATTTTTTTGCGAAAATTCATGATGGTTAGCCTTACTTATTTTGAACGCATAAAATTTATTGTCACGGATTCCGTATGTTTCGTTTATTTTCGGTTGTTAATGTAATTATGAGTAGATCAACGTTTAATTTGCTTCAATATGTCACCTCATTCGCCTGCAATCCAGGTTCGAAGCACAATGTGGCCGAATTCCAAAATACGAAACTTCCAATAACCACGCTTTCCTTATGCATCCAACCGGTAATTTCGAGCTCAACAAGTCATATACATTACCTATAATCATTTTGAACCGGAAACTGAACAAAAAAAAGTTTTCATTTTTTTGCGAAAATTCATGATGGTTAGCCTTACTTATTTTGAACGCATAAAATTTATTGTCACGGATTCCGTATGTTTCGTTTATTTTCGGTTGTTAATGTAATTAAGAGTAGATCAACGTTTAATTTGCTTCAATATGTCGCCTCATTCGCCTGCAATCCAGGTTCGAAGCACAATGTGGCCGAATTCCAAAATACGAAACTTCCAATAACCACGCTTTCCTTATGCATCCAACCGGTAATTTCGAGCTCAACAAGTCATATACATTACCTATAATCATTTTGAACCGGAAACTGAACAAAAAAAAGTTTTCAATTTTTTGCGAAAATTCATGATGGGTTAGCCTTACTTATTTTGAACGCATAAAATTTATTGTCACGGATTCCGTATGTTTCGTTTATTTTCGGTTGTTAATGTAATTATGAGTAGATCAACGTTTAATTTGCTTCAATATGTCACCTCATTCGCCTGCAATCCAGGTTCGAAGCACAATGTGGCCGAATTCCAAAATACGAAACTTCCAATAACCACGCTTTCCTTATGCATCCAACCGGTAATTTCGAGCTCAACAAGTCATATACATTACCTATAATCATTTTGAACCGGAAACTGAACAAAAAAAAGTTTTCATTTTTTTGCGAAAATTCATGATGGTTAGCCTTACTTATTTTGAACGCATAAAATTTATTGTCACGGATTCCATATGTTCCGTTTATTTTCGGTTGTTAATGTAATTATGAGTAGATCAACGTTTAATTTGCTTCAATATGTCGCCTCATTCGCCTGCAATCCAGGTTCGAAGCACAATGTGGCCGAATTCCAAAATACGAAACTTCCAATAACCACGCGTTCCTTATGCATCCAACCGGTAATTTCGAGCTCAACAAGTCATATACATTACCTATAATCATTTTGAACCGGAAACTGAACAAAAAAAAGTTTTCAATTTTTTGCGAAAATTCATGATGGTTAGCCTTACTTATTTTGAACGCATAAAATTTATTGTCACGGATTCCGTATGTTTCGTTTATTTTCGGTTGTTAATGTAATTATGAGTAGATCAACGTTTAATTTGCTTCAATATGTCGCCTCATTCGCCTGCAATCCAGGTTCGTAGCACAATGTGGCCGAATTCCAAAATACGAAACTTCCAATAACCACGCTTTCCTTATGCATCCAACCGGTAATTTCGAGCTCAACAAGTCATATACATTACCTATAATCATTTTGAACCGGAAACTGAACAAAAAAAAGTTTTCAATTTTTTGCGAAAATTCATGATGGTTAGCCTTACTTATTTTGAACGCATAAAATTTATTGTCACGGATTCCGTATGTTTCGTTTATTTTCGGTTGTTAATGTAATTATGAGTAGATCAACGTTTAATTTGCTTCAATATGTCGCCTCATTCGCCTGCAATCCAGGTTCGAAGCACAATGTGGCCGAATTCCAAAATACGAAACTTCCAATAACCACGCGTTCCTTATGCATCCAACCGGTAATTTCGAGCTCAACAAGTCATATACATTACCTATAATCATTTTGAACCGGAAACTGAACAAAAAAAAGTTTTCAATTTTTTGCGAAAATTCATGATGGTTAGCCTTACTTATTTTGAACGCATAAAATTTATTGTCACGGATTCCGTATGTTTCGTTTATTTTCGGTTGTTAATGTAATTAAGAGTAGATCAACGTTTAATTTGCTTCAATATGTCGCCTCATTCGCCTGCAATCCAGGTTCGAAGCACAATGTGGCCGAATTCCAAAATACGAAACTTCCAATAACCACGCGTTCCTTATGCATCCAACCGGTAATTTCGAGCTCAACAAGTCATATACATTACCTATAATCATTTTGAACCGGAAACTGAACAAAAAAAAGTTTTCATTTTTTTGCGAAAATTCATGATGGTTGTTAGCCTTACTTATTTTGAACGCATAAAATTTATTGTCACGGATTCCGTATGTTTCGTTTATTTTCGGTTGTTAATGTAATTAAGAGTAGATCAACGTTTAATTTGCTTCAATATGTCGCCTCATTCGCCTGCAATCCAGGTTCGAAGCACAATGTGGCCGAATTCCAAAATACGAAACTTCCAATAACCACGCGTTCCTTATGCATCCAACCGGTAATTTCGAGCTCAACAAGTCATATACATTACCTATAATCATTTTGAACCGGAAACTGAACAAAAAAAAGTTTTCATTTTTTTGCGAAAATTCATGATGGTTAGCCTTACTTATTTTGAACGCATAAAATTTATTGTCACGGATTCCGTATGTTTCGTTTATTTTCGGTTGTTAATGAAATTATGAGTAGATCAACGTTTAATTTGCTTCAATATGTCGCCTCATTCGCCTGCAATCCAGGTTCGAAGCACAATGTGGCCGAATTCCAAAATACGAAACTTCCAATAACCACGCTTTCCTTATGCATCCAACCGGTAATTTCGAGCTCAACAAGTCATATACATTACCTATAATCATTTTGAACCGGAAACTGAACAAAAAAAAGTTTTCAATTTTTTGCGAAAATTCATGATGGTTAGCCTTACTTATTTTGAACGCATAAAATTTATTGTCACGGATTCCGTATGTTTCGTTTATTTTCGGTTGTTAATGTAATTAAGAGTAGATCAACGTTTAATTTGCTTCAATATGTCGCCTCATTCGCCTGCAATCCAGGTTCGAAGCACAATGTGGCCGAATTCCAAAATACGAAACTTCCAATAACCACGCTTTCCTTATGCATCCAACCGGTAATTTCGAGCTCAACAAGTCATATACATTACCTATAATCATTTTGAACCGGAAACTGAACAAAAAAAAGTTTTCATTTTTTTGCGAAAATTCATGATGGCTATGTTTCCGTATGTTTCGTTTATTTTCGGTTGTTAATGAAATTAAGAGTAGATCAACGTTTAATTTGCTTCAATATGTCGCCTCATTCGCCTGCAATCCAGGTTCGAAGCACAATGTGGCCGAATTCCAAAATACGAAACTTCCAATAACCACGCTTTCCTTATGCATCCAACCGGTAATTTCGAGCTCAACAAGTCATATACATTACCTATAATCATTTTGAACCGGAAACTGAACAAAAAAAAGTTTTCAATTTTTTGCGAAAATTCATGATGGTTAGCCTTACTTATTTTGAACGCATAAAATTTATTGTCACGGATTCCGTATGTTTCGTTTATTTTCGGTTGTTAATGTAATTATGAGTAGATCAACGTTTAATTTGCTTCAATATGTTGCCTCATTCGCCTGCAATCCAGGTTCGAAGCACAATGTGGCCGAATTCCAAAATACGAAACTTCCAATAACCATAACCACGCTTTCCTTATGCATCCAACCGGTAATTTCGAGCTCAACAAGTCATATACATTACCTATAATCATTTTGAACCGGAAACTGAACAAAAAAAAGTTTTCAATTTTTTGCGAAAATTCATGATGGTTAGCCTTACTTATTTTGAACGCATAAAATTTATTGTCACGGATTCCGTATGTTTCGTTTATTTTCGGTTGTTAATGTAATTAAGAGTAGATCAACGTTTAATTTGCTTCAATATGTCGCCTCATTCGCCTGCAATCCAGGTTCGAAGCACAATGTGGCCGAATTCCAAAATACGAAACTTCCAATAACCACGCTTTCCTTATGCATCCAACCGGTAATTTCGAGCTCAACAAGTCATATACATTACCTATAATCATTTTGAACCGGAAACTGAACAAAAAAAAGTTTTCAATTTTTTGCGAAAATTCATGATGGTGCCTTACTTATTTTGAACGCATAAAATTTATTGTCACGGATTCCGTATGTTTCGTTTATTTTCGGTTGTTAATGTAATTATGAGTAGATCAACGTTTAATTTGCTTCAATATGTTGCCTCATTCGCCTACAATCCAGGTTCGAAGCACAATGTGGCCGAATTCCAAAATACGAAACTTCCAATAACCACGCGTTCCTTATGCATCCAACCGGTAATTTCGAGCTCAACAAGTCATATACATTACCTATAATCATTTTGAACCGGAAACTGAACAAAAAAAAGTTTTCAATTTTTTGCGAAAATTCATGATGGTTAGCCTTACTTATTTTGAACGCATAAAATTTATTGTCACGGATTCCGTATGTTTCGTTTATTTTCGGTTGTTAATGTAATTAAAAGTAGATCAACGTTTAATTTGCTTCAATATGTCGCCTCATTCGCCTGCAATCCAGGTTCGAAGCACAATGTGGCCGAATTCCAAAATACGAAACTTCCAATAACCACGCTTTCCTTATGCATCCAACCGGTAATTTCGAGCTCAACAAGTCATATACATTACCTATAATCATTTTGAACCGGAAACTGAACAAAAAAAAGTTTTCAATTTTTTGCGAAAATTCATGATGGTTAGCCTTACTTATTTTGAACGCATAAAATTTATTGTCACGGATTCCGTATGTTTCGTTTATTTTCGGTTGTTAATGTAATTATGAGTAGATCAACGTTTAATTTGCTTCAATATGTTGCCTCATTCGCCTACAATCCAGGTTCGAAGCACAATGTGGCCGAATTCCAAAATACGAAACTTCCAATAACCACGCGTTCCTTATGCATCCAACCGGTAATTTCGAGCTCAACAAGTCATATACATTACCTATAATCATTTTGAACCGGAAACTGAACAAAAAAAAGTTTTCAATTTTTTGCGAAAATTCATGATGGTTAGCCTTACTTATTTTGAACGCATAAAATTTATTGTCACGGATTCCGTATGTTTCGTTTATTTTCGGTTGTTAATGTAATTATGAGTAGATCAACGTTTAATTTGCTTCAATATGTTGCCTCATTCGCCTACAATCCAGGTTCGAAGCACAATGTGGCCGAATTCCAAAATACGAAACTTCCAATAACCACGCGTTCCTTATGCATCCAACCGGTAATTTCGAGCTCAACAAGTCATATACATTACCTATAATCATTTTGAACCGGAAACTGAACAAAAAAAAGTTTTCAATTTTTTGCGAAAATTCATGATGGCTAGCCTTACTTATTTTGAACGCATAAAATTTATTGTCACGGATTCCGTATGTTTCGTTTATTTTCGGTTGTTAATGTAATTATGAGTAGATCAACGTTTAATTTGCTTCAATATGTTGCCTCATTCGCCTACAATCCAGGTTCGAAGCACAATGTGGCCGAATTCCAAAATACGAAACTTCCAATAACCACGCGTTCCTTATGCATCCAACCGGTAATTTCGAGCTCAACAAGTCATATACATTACCTATAATCATTTTGAACCGGAAACTGAACAAAAAAAAGTTTTCAATTTTTTGCGAAAATTCATGATGGTTAGCCTTACTTATTTTGAACGCATAAAATTTATTGTCACGGATTCCGTATGTTTCGTTTATTTTCGGTTGTTAATGTAATTAAGAGTAGATCAACGTTTAATTTGCTTCAATATGTCGCCTCATTCGCCTGCAATCCAGGTTCGAAGCACAATGTGGCCGAGTTCCAAAATACGAAACTTCCAATAACCACGCTTTCCTTATGCATCCAACCGGTAATTTCGAGCTCAACAAGTCATATACATTACCTATAATCATTTTGAACCGGAAACTGAACAAAAAAAAGTTTTCAATTTTTTGCGAAAATTCATGATGGTTAGCCTTACTTATTTTGAACGCATAAAATTTATTGTCACGGATTCCGTATGTTTCGTTTATTTTCGGTTGTTAATGTAATTAAGAGTAGATCAACGTTTAATTTGCTTCAATATGTCGCCTCATTCGCCTGCAATCCAGGTTCGAAGCACAATGTGGCCGAATTCCAAAATACGAAACTTCCAATAACCACGCTTTCCTTATGCATCCAACCGGTAATTTCGAGCTCAACAAGTCATATACATTACCTATAATCATTTTGAACCGGAAACTGAACAAAAAAAAGTTTTCAATTTTTTGCGAAAATTCATGATGGTTGGCCTTACTTATTTTGAACGCATAAAATTTATTGTCACGGATTCCGTATGTTTCGTTTATTTTCGGTTGTTAATGTAATTATGAGTAGATCAACGTTTAATTTGCTTCAATATGTTGCCTCATTCGCCTACAATCCAGGTTCGAAGCACAATGTGGCCGAATTCCAAAATACGAAACTTCCAATAACCACGCTTTCCTTATGCATCCAACCGGTAATTTCGAGCTCAACAAGTCATATACATTACCTATAATCATTTTGAACCGGAAACTGAACAAAAAAATGTTTTCATTTTTTTGCGAAAATTCATGATGGTTAGCCTTACTTATTTTGAACGCATAAAATTTATTGTCACGGATTCCGTATGTTTCGTTTATTTTCGGTTGTTAATGTAATTATGAGTAGATCAACGTTTAATTTGCTTCAATATGTCGCCTCATTCGCCTACAATCCAGGTTCGAAGCACAATGTGGCCGAATTCCAAAATACGAAACTTCCAATAACCACGCTTTCCTTATGCATCCAACCGGTAATTTCGAGCTCAACAAGTCATATACATTACCTATAATCATTTTGAACCGGAAACTGAACAAAAAAATGTTTTCATTTTTTTGCGAAAATTCATGATGGTTAGCCTTACTTATTTTGAACGCATAAAATTTATTGTCACGGATTCCGTATGTTTCGTTTATTTTCGGTTGTTAATGTAGTTATGAGTAGATCAACGTTTATTTTGCTTCAATATGTTGCCTCATTCGCCTACAATCCAGGTTCGAAGCACAATGTGGCCGAATTCCAAAATACGAAACTTCCAATAACCACGCGTTCCTTATGCATCCAACCGGTAATTTCGAGCTCAACAAGTCATATACATTACCTATAATCATTTTGAACCGGAAACTGAACAAAAAAAAGTTTTCAATTTTTTGCGAAAATTCATGATGGTTAGCCTTACTTATTTTGAACGCATAAAATTTATTGTCACGGATTCCGTATGTTTCGTTTATTTTCGGTTGTTAATGTAGTTATGAGTAGATCAACGTTTAATTTGCTTCAATATGTTGCCTCATTCGCCTACAATCCAGGTTCGAAGCACAATGTGGCCGAATTCCAAAATACGAAACTTCCAATAACCACGCGTTCCTTATGCATCCAACCGGTAATTTCGAGCTCAACAAGTCATATACATTACCTATAATCATTTTGAACCGGAAACTGAACAAAAAAAAGTTTTCAATTTTTTGCGAAAATTCATGATGGTTAGCCTTACTTATTTTGAACGCATAAAATTTATTGTCACGGATTCCGTATGTTTCGTTTATTTTCGGTTGTTAATGTAATTAAGAGTAGATCAACGTTTAATTTGCTTCAATATGTCGCCTCATTCGCCTGCAATCCAGGTTCGAAGCACAATGTGGCCGAATTCCAAAATACGAAACTTCCAATAACCACGCGTTCCTTATGCATCCAACCGGTAATTTCGAGCTCAACAAGTCATATACATTACCTATAATCATTTTGAACCGGAAACTGAACAAAAAAAAGTTTTCAATTTTTTGCGAAAATTCATGATGGTTAGCCTTACTTATTTTGAACGCATAAAATTTATTGTCACGGATTCCGTATGTTTCGTTTATTTTCGGTTGTTAATGTAATTAAGAGTAGATCAACGTTTAATTTGCTTCAATATGTCGCCTCATTCGCCTGCAATCCAGGTTCGAAGCACAATGTGGCCGAATTCCAAAATACGAAACTTCCAATAACCACGCTTTCCTTATGCATCCAACCGGTAATTTCGAGCTCAACAAGTCATATACATTACCTATAATCATCATTTTGAACCGGAAACTGAACAAAAAAAAGTTTTCAATTTTTTGCGAAAATTCATGATGGTTAGCCTTACTTATTTTGAACGCATAAAATTTATTGTCACGGATTCCGTATGTTTCGTTTATTTTCGGTTGTTAATGTAATTATGAGTAGATCAACGTTTAATTTGCTTCAATATGTTGCCTCATTCGCCTACAATCCAGGTTCGAAGCACAATGTGGCCGAATTCCAAAATACGAAACTTCCAATAACCACGCGTTCCTTATGCATCCAACCGGTAATTTCGAGCTCAACAAGTCATATACATTACCTATAATCATTTTGAACCGGTAACTGAACAAAAAAAAGTTTTCAATTTTTTGCGAAAATTCATGATGGTTAGCCTTACTTATTTTGAACGCATAAAATTTATTGTCACGGATTCCGTATGTTTCGTTTATTTTCGGTTGTTAATGTAATTAAGAGTAGATCAACGTTTAATTTGCTTCAATATGTTGCCTCATTCGCCTGCAATCCAGGTTCGAAGCACAATGTGGCCGAATTCCAAAATACGAAACTTCCAATAACCACGCTTTCCTTATGCATCCAACCGGTAATTTCGAGCTCAACAAGTCATATACATTACCTATAATCATTTTGAACCGGAAACTGAACAAAAAAAAGTTTTCAATTTTTTGCGAAAATTCATGATGGTTAGCCTTACTTATTTTGAACGCATAAAATTTATTGTCACGGATTCCGTATGTTTCGTTTATTTTCGGTTGTTAATGTAATTAAGAGTAGATCAACGTTTAATTTGCTTCAATATGTCGCCTCATTCGCCTGCAATCCAGGTTCGAAGCACAATGTGGCCGAATTCCAAAATACGAAACTTCCAATAACCACGCGTTCCTTATGCATCCAACCGGTAATTTCGAGCTCAACAAGTCATATACATTACCTATAATCATTTTGAACCGGAAACTGAACAAAAAAAAGTTTTCAATTTTTTGCGAAAATTCATGATGGTTAGCCTTACTTATTTTGAACGCATAAAATTTATTGTCACGGATTCCGTATGTTTCGTTTATTTTCGGTTGTTAATGTAATTAAGAGTAGATCAACGTTTAATTTGCTTCAATATGTTGCCTCATTCGCCTACAATCCAGGTTCGAAGCACAATGTGGCCGAATTCCAAAATACGAAACTTCCAATAACCACGCTTTCCTTATGCATCCAACCGGTAATTTCGAGCTCAACAAGTCATATACATTACCTATAATCATTTTGAACCGGAAACTGAACAAAAAAAAGTTTTCAATTTTTTGCGAAAATTCATGATGGTTAGCCTTACTTATTTTGAACGCATAAAATTTATTGTCACGGATTCCGTATGTTTCGTTTATTTTCGGTTGTTAATGTAATTATGAGTAGATCAACGTTTAATTTGCTTCAATATGTTGCCTCATTCGCCTACAATCCAGGTTCGAAGCACAATGTGGCCCAATTCCAAAATACGAAACTTCCAATAACCACGCTTTCCTTATGCATCCAACCGGTAATTTCGAGCTCAACAAGTCATATACATTACCTATAATCATTTTGAACCGGAAACTGAACAAAAAAAAGTTTTCAATTTTTTGCGAAAATTCATGATGGTTAGCCTTACTTATTTTGAACGCATAAAATTTATTGTCACGGATTCCGTATGTTTCGTTTATTTTCGGTTGTTAATGTAATTATGAGTAGATCAACGTTTAATTTGCTTCAATATGTCGCCTCATTCGCCTGCAATCCAGGTTCGAAGCACAATGTGGCCGAATTCCAAAATACGAAACTTCCAATAACCACGCTTTCCTTATGCATCCAACCGGTAATTTCGAGCTCAACAAGTCATATACATTACCTATAATCATTTTGAACCGGAAACTGAACAAAAAAATGTTTTCATTTTTTTGCGAAAATTCATGATGGTTAGCCTTACTTATTTTGAACGCATAAAATTTATTGTCACGGATTCCGTATGTTTCGTTTATTTTCGGTTGTTAATGTAGTTATGAGTAGATCAACGTTTAATTTGCTTCAATATGTTGCCTCATTCGCCTACAATCCAGGTTCGAAGCACAATGTGGCCGAATTCCAAAATACGAAACTTCCAATAACCACGCGTTCCTTATGCATCCAACCGGTAATTTCGAGCTCAACAAGTCATATACATTACCTATAATCATTTTGAACCGGAAACTGAACAAAAAAAAGTTTTCAATTTTTTGCGAAAATTCATGATGGTTAGCCTTACTTATTTTGAACGCATAAAATTTATTGTCACGGATTCCGTATGTTTCGTTTATTTTCGGTTGTTAATGTAATTAAGAGTAGATCAACGTTTAATTTGCTTCAATATGTCGCCTCATTCGCCTGCAATCCAGGTTCGAAGCACAATGTGGCCGAATTCCAAAATACGAAACTTCCAATAACCACGCTTTCCTTATGCATCCAACCGGTAATTTCGAGCTCAACAAGTCATATACATTACCTATAATCATTTTGAACCGGAAACTGAACAAAAAAAAGTTTTCAATTTTTTGCGAAAATTCATGATGGTTAGCCTTACTTATTTTGAACGCATAAAATTTATTGTCACGGATTCCGTATGTTTCGTTTATTTTCGGTTGTTAATGTAATTAAGAGTAGATCAACGTTTAATTTGCTTCAATATGTCGCCTCATTCGCCTGCAATCCAGGTTCGAAGCACAATGTGGCCGAATTCCAAAATACGAAACTTCCAATAACCACGCTTTCCTTATGCATCCAACCGGTAATTTCGAGCTCAACAAGTCATATACATTACCTATAATCATTTTGAACCGGAAACTGAACAAAAAAAAGTTTTCAATTTTTTGCGAAAATTCATGATGGTTAGCCTTACTTATTTTGAACGCATAAAATTTATTGTCACGGATTCCGTATGTTTCGTTTATTTTCGGTTGTTAATGTAATTATGAGTAGATCAACGTTTAATTTGCTTCAATATGTTGCCTCATTCGCCTACAATCCAGGTTCGAAGCACAATGTGGCCGAATTCCAAAATACGAAACTTCCAATAACCACGCGTTCCTTATGCATCCAACCGGTAATTTCGAGCTCAACAAGTCATATACATTACCTATAATCATTTTGAACCGGAAACTGAACAAAAAAAAGTTTTCAATTTTTTGCGAAAATTCATGATGGTTAGCCTTACTTATTTTGAACGCATAAAATTTATTGTCACGGATTCCGTATGTTTCGTTTATTTTCGGTTGTTAATGTAATTAAGAGTAGATCAACGTTTAATTTGCTTCAATATGTCGCCTCATTCGCCTGCAATCCAGGTTCGAAGCACAATGTGGCCGAATTCCAAAATACGAAACTTCCAATAACCACGCTTTCCTTATGCATCCAACCGGTAATTTCGAGCTCAACAAGTCATATACATTACCTATAATCATTTTGAACCGGAAACTGAACAAAAAAAAGTTTTCAATTTTTTGCGAAAATTCATGATGGTTAGCCTTACTTATTTTGAACGCATAAAATTTATTGTCACGGATTCCGTATGTTTCGTTTATTTTCGGTTGTTAATGTAATTATGAGTAGATCAACGTTTAATTTGCTTCAATATGTTGCCTCATTCGCCTACAATCCAGGTTCGAAGCACAATGTGGCCGAATTCCAAAATACGAAACTTCCAATAACCACGCGTTCCTTATGCATCCAACCGGTAATTTCGAGCTCAACAAGTCATATACATTACCTATAATCATTTTGAACCGGAAATTGAACAAAAAAAAGTTTTCAATTTTTTGCGAAAATTCATTCACTTATTTTGAACGCATAAAATTTATTGTCACGCGTTCCTTATGCATCCAACCGGTAATTTCGAGCTCAACAAGTCATATACATTACCTATAATCATTTTGAACCGGAAACTGAACAAAAAAAAGTTTTCAATTTTTTGCGAAAATTCATGATGGTTAGCCTTACTTATTTTGAACGCATAAAATTTATTGTCACGGATTCCGTATGTTTCGTTTATTTTCGGTTGTTAATGTAATTAAGAGTAGATCAACGTTTAATTTGCTTCAATATGTTGCCTCATTCGCCTGCAATCCAGGTTCGAAGCACAATGTGGCCGAATTCCAAAATACGAAACTTCCAATAACCACGCTTTCCTTATGCATCCAACCGGTAATTTCGAGCTCAACAAGTCATATACATTACCTATAATCATTTTGAACCGGAAACTGAACAAAAAAAAGTTTTCAATTTTTTGCGAAAATTCATGATGGTTGTTAGCCTTACTTATTTTGAACGCATAAAATTTATTGTCACGGATTCCGTATGTTTCGTTTATTTTCGGTTGTTAATGTAATTAAGAGTAGATCAACGTTTAATTTGCTTCAATATGTCGCCTCATTCGCCTGCAATCCAGGTTCGAAGCACAATGTGGCCGAATTCCAAAATACGAAACTTCCAATAACCACGCTTTCCTTATGCATCCAACCGGTAATTTCGAGCTCAACAAGTCATATACATTACCTATAATCATTTTGAACCGGAAACTGAACAAAAAAAAGTTTTCAATTTTTTGCGAAAATTCATGATGGTTAGCCTTACTTATTTTGAACGCATAAAATTTATTGTCACGGATTCCGTATGTTTCGTTTATTTTCGGTTGTTAATGTAATTAAGAGTAGATCAACGTTTAATTTGCTTCAATATGTTGCCTCATTCGCCTACAATCCAGGTTCGAAGCACAATGTGGCCGAATTCCAAAATACGAAACTTCCAATAACCACGCTTTCCTTATGCATCCAACCGGTAATTTCGAGCTCAACAAGTCATATACATTACCTATAATCATTTTGAACCGGAAACTGAACAAAAAAAAGTTTTCAATTTTTTGCGAAAATTCATGATGGTTAGCCTTACTTATTTTGAACGCATAAAATTTATTGTCACGGATTCCGTATGTTTCGTTTATTTTCGGTTGTTAATGTAATTATGAGTAGATCAACGTTTAATTTGCTTCAATATGTTGCCTCATTCGCCTACAATCCAGGTTCGAAGCACAATGTGGCCCAATTCCAAAATACGAAACTTCCAATAACCACGCTTTCCTTATGCATCCAACCGGTAATTTCGAGCTCAACAAGTCATATACATTACCTATAATCATTTTGAACCGGAAACTGAACAAAAAAAAGTTTTCAATTTTTTGCGAAAATTCATGATGGTTAGCCTTACTTATTTTGAACGCATAAAATTTATTGTCACGGATTCCGTATGTTTCGTTTATTTTCGGTTGTTAATGTAATTATGAGTAGATCAACGTTTAATTTGCTTCAATATGTCGCCTCATTCGCCTGCAATCCAGGTTCGAAGCACAATGTGGCCGAATTCCAAAATACGAAACTTCCAATAACCACGCTTTCCTTATGCATCCAACCGGTAATTTCGAGCTCAACAAGTCATATACATTACCTATAATCATTTTGAACCGGAAACTGAACAAAAAAATGTTTTCATTTTTTTGCGAAAATTCATGATGGTTAGCCTTACTTATTTTGAACGCATAAAATTTATTGTCACGGATTCCGTATGTTTCGTTTATTTTCGGTTGTTAATGTAGTTATGAGTAGATCAACGTTTAATTTGCTTCAATATGTTGCCTCATTCGCCTACAATCCAGGTTCGAAGCACAATGTGGCCGAATTCCAAAATACGAAACTTCCAATAACCACGCGTTCCTTATGCATCCAACCGGTAATTTCGAGCTCAACAAGTCATATACATTACCTATAATCATTTTGAACCGGAAACTGAACAAAAAAAAGTTTTCAATTTTTTGCGAAAATTCATGATGGTTAGCCTTACTTATTTTGAACGCATAAAATTTATTGTCACGGATTCCGTATGTTTCGTTTATTTTCGGTTGTTAATGTAATTAAGAGTAGATCAACGTTTAATTTGCTTCAATATGTCGCCTCATTCGCCTGCAATCCAGGTTCGAAGCACAATGTGGCCGAATTCCAAAATACGAAACTTCCAATAACCACGCTTTCCTTATGCATCCAACCGGTAATTTCGAGCTCAACAAGTCATATACATTACCTATAATCATTTTGAACCGGAAACTGAACAAAAAAAAGTTTTCAATTTTTTGCGAAAATTCATGATGGTTAGCCTTACTTATTTTGAACGCATAAAATTTATTGTCACGGATTCCGTATGTTTCGTTTATTTTCGGTTGTTAATGTAATTAAGAGTAGATCAACGTTTAATTTGCTTCAATATGTCGCCTCATTCGCCTGCAATCCAGGTTCGAAGCACAATGTGGCCGAATTCCAAAATACGAAACTTCCAATAACCACGCTTTCCTTATGCATCCAACCGGTAATTTCGAGCTCAACAAGTCATATACATTACCTATAATCATTTTGAACCGGAAACTGAACAAAAAAAAGTTTTCAATTTTTTGCGAAAATTCATGATGGTTAGCCTTACTTATTTTGAACGCATAAAATTTATTGTCACGGATTCCGTATGTTTCGTTTATTTTCGGTTGTTAATGTAATTATGAGTAGATCAACGTTTAATTTGCTTCAATATGTTGCCTCATTCGCCTACAATCCAGGTTCGAAGCACAATGTGGCCGAATTCCAAAATACGAAACTTCCAATAACCACGCGTTCCTTATGCATCCAACCGGTAATTTCGAGCTCAACAAGTCATATACATTACCTATAATCATTTTGAACCGGAAACTGAACAAAAAAAAGTTTTCAATTTTTTGCGAAAATTCATGATGGTTAGCCTTACTTATTTTGAACGCATAAAATTTATTGTCACGGATTCCGTATGTTTCGTTTATTTTCGGTTGTTAATGTAATTAAGAGTAGATCAACGTTTAATTTGCTTCAATATGTCGCCTCATTCGCCTGCAATCCAGGTTCGAAGCACAATGTGGCCAAATTCCAAAATACGAAACTTCCAATAACCACGCTTTCCTTATGCATCCAACCGGTAATTTCGAGCTCAACAAGTCATATACATTACCTATAATCATTTTGAACCGGAAACTGAACAAAAAAAAGTTTTCAATTTTTTGCGAAAATTCATGATGGTTAGCCTTACTTATTTTGAACGCATAAAATTTATTGTCACGGATTCCGTATGTTTCGTTTATTTTCGGTTGTTAATGTAATTATGAGTAGATCAACGTTTAATTTGCTTCAATATGTTGCCTCATTCGCCTACAATCCAGGTTCGAAGCACAATGTGGCCGAATTCCAAAATACGAAACTTCCAATAACCACGCGTTCCTTATGCATCCAACCGGTAATTTCGAGCTCAACAAGTCATATACATTACCTATAATCATTTTGAACCGGAAATTGAACAAAAAAAAGTTTTCAATTTTTTGCGAAAATTCATTCACTTATTTTGAACGCATAAAATTTATTGTCACGCGTTCCTTATGCATCCAACCGGTAATTTCGAGCTCAACAAGTCATATACATTACCTATAATCATTTTGAACCGGAAACTGAACAAAAAAAAGTTTTCAATTTTTTGCGAAAATTCATGATGGTTAGCCTTACTTATTTTGAACGCATAAAATTTATTGTCACGGATTCCGTATGTTTCGTTTATTTTCGGTTGTTAATGTAATTAAGAGTAGATCAACGTTTAATTTGCTTCAATATGTTGCCTCATTCGCCTGCAATCCAGGTTCGAAGCACAATGTGGCCGAATTCCAAAATACGAAACTTCCAATAACCACGCTTTCCTTATGCATCCAACCGGTAATTTCGAGCTCAACAAGTCATATACATTACCTATAATCATTTTGAACCGGAAACTGAACAAAAAAAAGTTTTCAATTTTTTGCGAAAATTCATGATGGTTGTTAGCCTTACTTATTTTGAACGCATAAAATTTATTGTCACGGATTCCGTATGTTTCGTTTATTTTCGGTTGTTAATGTAATTAAGAGTAGATCAACGTTTAATTTGCTTCAATATGTCGCCTCATTCGCCTGCAATCCAGGTTCGAAGCACAATGTGGCCGAATTCCAAAATACGAAACTTCCAATAACCACGCTTTCCTTATGCATCCAACCGGTAATTTCGAGCTCAACAAGTCATATACATTACCTATAATCATTTTGAACCGGAAACTGAACAAAAAAAAGTTTTCAATTTTTTGCGAAAATTCATGATGGTTAGCCTTACTTATTTTGAACGCATAAAATTTATTGTCACGGATTCCGTATGTTTCGTTTATTTTCGGTTGTTAATGTAATTATGAGTAGATCAACGTTTAATTTGCTTCAATATGTTGCCTCATTCGCCTACAATCCAGGTTCGAAGCACAATGTGGCCGAATTCCAAAATACGAAACTTCCAATAACCACGCGTTCCTTATGCATCCAACCGGTAATTTCGAGCTCAACAAGTCATATACATTACCTATAATCATTTTGAACCGGAAACTGAACAAAAAAAAGTTTTCAATTTTTTGCGAAAATTCATGATGGTTAGCCTTACTTATTTTGAACGCATAAAATTTATTGTCACGGATTCCGTATGTTTCGTTTATTTTCGGTTGTTAATGTAATTATGAGTAGATCAACGTTTAATTTGCTTCAATATGTTGCCTCATTCGCCTACAATCCAGGTTCGAAGCACAATGTGGCCGAATTCCAAAATACGAAACTTCCAATAACCACGCTTTCCTTATGCATCCAACCGGTAATTTCGAGCTCAACAAGTCATATACATTACCTATAATCATTTTGAACCGGAAACTGAACAAAAAAAAGTTTTCAATTTTTTGCGAAAATTCATGATGGTTAGCCTTACTTATTTTGAACGCATAAAATTTATTGTCACGGATTCCGTATGTTTCGTTTATTTTCGGTTGTTAATGTAATTAAGAGTAGATCAACGTTTAATTTGCTTCAATATGTCGCCTCATTCGCCTGCAATCCAGGTTCGAAGCACAATGTGGCCGAATTCCAAAATACGAAACTTCCAATAACCACGCTTTCCTTATGCATCCAACCGGTAATTTCGAGCTCAACAAGTCATATACATTACCTATAATCATTTTGAACCGGAAACTGAACAAAAAAAAGTTTTCAATTTTTTGCGAAAATTCATGATGGTTAGCCTTACTTATTTTGAACGCATAAAATTTATTGTCACGGATTCCGTATGTTTCGTTTATTTTCGGTTGTTAATGTAATTATGAGTAGATCAACGTTTAATTTGCTTCAATATGTTGCCTCATTCGCCTACAATCCAGGTTCGAAGCACAATGTGGCCCAATTCCAAAATACGAAACTTCCAATAACCACGCTTTCCTTATGCATCCAACCGGTAATTTCGAGCTCAACAAGTCATATACATTACCTATAATCATTTTGAACCGGAAACTGAACAAAAAAAAGTTTTCAATTTTTTGCGAAAATTCATGATGGTTAGCCTTACTTATTTTGAACGCATAAAATTTATTGTCACGGATTCCGTATGTTTCGTTTATTTTCGGTTGTTAATGTAATTATGAGTAGATCAACGTTTAATTTGCTTCAATATGTTGCCTCATTCGCCTACAATCCAGGTTCGAAGCACAATGTGGCCGAATTCCAAAATACGAAACTTCCAATAACCACGCGTTCCTTATGCATCCAACCGGTAATTTCGAGCTCAACAAGTCATATACATTACCTATAATCATTTTGAACCGGAAATTGAACAAAAAAAAGTTTTCAATTTTTTGCGAAAATTCATTCACTTATTTTGAACGCATAAAATTTATTGTCACGGATTCCGTATGTTTCGTTTATTTTCGGTTGTTAATGTAATTATGAGTAGATCAACGTTTAATTTGCTTCAATATGTCGCCTCATTCGCCTGCAATCCAGGTTCGAAGCACAATGTGGCCGAATTCCAAAATACGAAACTTCCAATAACCACGCTTTCCTTATGCATCCAACCGGTAATTTCGAGCTCAACAAGTCATATACATTACCTATAATCATTTTGAACCGGAAACTGAACAAAAAAAATGTTTTCATTTTTTTGCGAAAATTCATGATGGTTAGCCTTACTTATTTTGAACGCATAAAATTTATTGTCACGGATTCCGTATGTTTCGTTTATTTTCGGTTGTTAATGTAGTTATGAGTAGATCAACGTTTAATTTGCTTCAATATGTTGCCTCATTCGCCTACAATCCAGGTTCGAAGCACAATGTGGCCGAATTCCAAAATACGAAACTTCCAATAACCACGCGTTCCTTATGCATCCAACCGGTAATTTCGAGCTCAACAAGTCATATACATTACCTATAATCATTTTGAACCGGAAACTGAACAAAAAAAAGTTTTCAATTTTTTGCGAAAATTCATGATGGTTAGCCTTACTTATTTTGAACGCATAAAATTTATTGTCACGGATTCCGTATGTTTCGTTTATTTTCGGTTGTTAATGTAATTATGAGTAGATCAACGTTTAATTTGCTTCAATATGTTGCCTCATTCGCCTACAATCCAGGTTCGAAGCACAATGTGGCCGAATTCCAAAATACGAAACTTCCAATAACCACGCGTTCCTTATGCATCCAACCGGTAATTTCGAGCTCAACAAGTCATATACATTACCTATAATCATTTTGAACCGGAAACTGAACAAAAAAAAGTTTTCAATTTTTTGCGAAAATTCATGATGGTTAGCCTTACTTATTTTGAACGCATAAAATTTATTGTCACGGATTCCGTATGTTTCGTTTATTTTCGGTTGTTAATGTAATTATGAGTAGATCAACGTTTAATTTGCTTCAATATGTTGCCTCATTCGCCTACAATCCAGGTTCGAAGCACAATGTGGCCGAATTCCAAAATACGAAACTTCCAATAACCACGCTTTCCTTATGCATCCAACCGGTAATTTCGAGCTCAACAAGTCATATACATTACCTATAATCATTTTGAACCGGAAACTGAACAAAAAAAAGTTTTCAATTTTTTGCGAAAATTCATGATGGTTAGCCTTACTTATTTTGAACGCATAAAATTTATTGTCACGGATTCCGTATGTTTCGTTTATTTTCGGTTGTTAATGTAATTAAGAGTAGATCAACGTTTAATTTGCTTCAATATGTCGCCTCATTCGCCTGCAATCCAGGTTCGAAGCACAATGTGGCCGAATTCCAAAATACGAAACTTCCAATAACCACGCTTTCCTTATGCATCCAACCGGTAATTTCGAGCTCAACAAGTCATATACATTACCTATAATCATTTTGAACCGGAAACTGAACAAAAAAAAGTTTTCAATTTTTTGCGAAAATTCATGATGGTTAGCCTTACTTATTTTGAACGCATAAAATTTATTGTCACGGATTCCGTATGTTTCGTTTATTTTCGGTTGTTAATGTAATTATGAGTAGATCAACGTTTAATTTGCTTCAATATGTTGCCTCATTCGCCTACAATCCAGGTTCGAAGCACAATGTGGCCCAATTCCAAAATACGAAACTTCCAATAACCACGCTTTCCTTATGCATCCAACCGGTAATTTCGAGCTCAACAAGTCATATACATTACCTATAATCATTTTGAACCGGAAACTGAACAAAAAAAAGTTTTCAATTTTTTGCGAAAATTCATGATGGTTAGCCTTACTTATTTTGAACGCATAAAATTTATTGTCACGGATTCCGTATGTTTCGTTTATTTTCGGTTGTTAATGTAATTATGAGTAGATCAACGTTTAATTTGCTTCAATATGTTGCCTCATTCGCCTACAATCCAGGTTCGAAGCACAATGTGGCCGAATTCCAAAATACGAAACTTCCAATAACCACGCGTTCCTTATGCATCCAACCGGTAATTTCGAGCTCAACAAGTCATATACATTACCTATAATCATTTTGAACCGGAAATTGAACAAAAAAAAGTTTTCAATTTTTTGCGAAAATTCATTCACTTATTTTGAACGCATAAAATTTATTGTCACGGATTCCGTATGTTTCGTTTATTTTCGGTTGTTAATGTAATTATGAGTAGATCAACGTTTAATTTGCTTCAATATGTCGCCTCATTCGCCTGCAATCCAGGTTCGAAGCACAATGTGGCCGAATTCCAAAATACGAAACTTCCAATAACCACGCGTTCCTTATGCATCCAACCGGTAATTTCGAGCTCAACAAGTCATATACATTACCTATAATCATTTTGAACCGGAAACTGAACAAAAAAAAGTTTTCAATTTTTTGCGAAAATTCATGATGGTTAGCCTTACTTATTTTGAACGCATAAAATTTATTGTCACGGATTCCGTATGTTTCGTTTATTTTCGGTTGTTAATGTAATTATGAGTAGATCAACGTTTAATTTGCTTCAATATGTTGCCTCATTCGCCTACAATCCAGGTTCGAAGCACAATGTGGCCGAATTCCAAAATACGAAACTTCCAATAACCACGCTTTCCTTATGCATCCAACCGGTAATTTCGAGCTCAACAAGTCATATACATTACCTATAATCATTTTGAACCGGAAACTGAACAAAAAAAAGTTTTCAATTTTTTGCGAAAATTCATGATGGTTAGCCTTACTTATTTTGAACGCATAAAATTTATTGTCACGGATTCCGTATGTTTCGTTTATTTTCGGTTGTTAATGTAATTATGAGTAGATCAACGTTTAATTTGCTTCAATATGTTGCCTCATTCGCCTACAATCCAGGTTCGAAGCACAATGTGGCCGAATTCCAAAATACGAAACTTCCAATAACCACGCGTTCCTTATGCATCCAACCGGTAATTTCGAGCTCAACAAGTCATATACATTACCTATAATCATTTTGAACCGGAAACTGAACAAAAAAAAGTTTTCAATTTTTTGCGAAAATTCATGATGGTTAGCCTTACTTATTTTGAACGCATAAAATTTATTGTCACGGATTCCGTATGTTTCGTTTATTTTCGGTTGTTAATGTAATTAAGAGTAGATCAACGTTTAATTTGCTTCAATATGTCGCCTCATTCGCCTGCAATCCAGGTTCGAAGCACAATGTGGCCGAATTCCAAAATACGAAACTTCCAATAACCACGCTTTCCTTATGCATCCAACCGGTAATTTCGAGCTCAACAAGTCATATACATTACCTATAATCATTTTGAACCGGAAACTGAACAAAAAAAAGTTTTCAATTTTTTGCGAAAATTCATGATGGTTAGCCTTACTTATTTTGAACGCATAAAATTTATTGTCACGGATTCCGTATGTTTCGTTTATTTTCGGTTGTTAATGTAATTATGAGTAGATCAACGTTTAATTTGCTTCAATATGTTGCCTCATTCGCCTACAATCCAGGTTCGAAGCACAATGTGGCCCAATTCCAAAATACGAAACTTCCAATAACCACGCTTTCCTTATGCATCCAACCGGTAATTTCGAGCTCAACAAGTCATATACATTACCTATAATCATTTTGAACCGGAAACTGAACAAAAAAAAGTTTTCAATTTTTTGCGAAAATTCATGATGGTTAGCCTTACTTATTTTGAACGCATAAAATTTATTGTCACGGATTCCGTATGTTTCGTTTATTTTCGGTTGTTAATGTAATTATGAGTAGATCAACGTTTAATTTGCTTCAATATGTTGCCTCATTCGCCTACAATCCAGGTTCGAAGCACAATGTGGCCGAATTCCAAAATACGAAACTTCCAATAACCACGCGTTCCTTATGCATCCAACCGGTAATTTCGAGCTCAACAAGTCATATACATTACCTATAATCATTTTGAACCGGAAATTGAACAAAAAAAAGTTTTCAATTTTTTGCGAAAATTCATTCACTTATTTTGAACGCATAAAATTTATTGTCACGGATTCCGTATGTTTCGTTTATTTTCGGTTGTTAATGTAATTATGAGTAGATCAACGTTTAATTTGCTTCAATATGTCGCCTCATTCGCCTGCAATCCAGGTTCGAAGCACAATGTGGCCGAATTCCAAAATACGAAACTTCCAATAACCACGCGTTCCTTATGCATCCAACCGGTAATTTCGAGCTCAACAAGTCATATACATTACCTATAATCATTTTGAACCGGAAACTGAACAAAAAAAAGTTTTCAATTTTTTGCGAAAATTCATGATGGTTAGCCTTACTTATTTTGAACGCATAAAATTTATTGTCACGGATTCCGTATGTTTCGTTTATTTTCGGTTGTTAATGTAATTATGAGTAGATCAACGTTTAATTTGCTTCAATATGTTGCCTCATTCGCCTACAATCCAGGTTCGAAGCACAATGTGGCCGAATTCCAAAATACGAAACTTCCAATAACCACGCTTTCCTTATGCATCCAACCGGTAATTTCGAGCTCAACAAGTCATATACATTACCTATAATCATTTTGAACCGGAAACTGAACAAAAAAAAGTTTTCAATTTTTTGCGAAAATTCATGATGGTTAGCCTTACTTATTTTGAACGCATAAAATTTATTGTCACGGATTCCGTATGTTTCGTTTATTTTCGGTTGTTAATGTAATTATGAGTAGATCAACGTTTAATTTGCTTCAATATGTTGCCTCATTCGCCTACAATCCAGGTTCGAAGCACAATGTGGCCGAATTCCAAAATACGAAACTTCCAATAACCACGCGTTCCTTATGCATCCAACCGGTAATTTCGAGCTCAACAAGTCATATACATTACCTATAATCATTTTGAACCGGAAACTGAACAAAAAAAAGTTTTCAATTTTTTGCGAAAATTCATGATGGTTAGCCTTACTTATTTTGAACGCATAAAATTTATTGTCACGGATTCCGTATGTTTCGTTTATTTTCGGTTGTTAATGTAATTAAGAGTAGATCAACGTTTAATTTGCTTCAATATGTCGCCTCATTCGCCTGCAATCCAGGTTCGAAGCACAATGTGGCCGAATTCCAAAATACGAAACTTCCAATAACCACGCTTTCCTTATGCATCCAACCGGTAATTTCGAGCTCAACAAGTCATATACATTACCTATAATCATTTTGAACCGGAAACTGAACAAAAAAAAGTTTTCAATTTTTTGCGAAAATTCATGATGGTTAGCCTTACTTATTTTGAACGCATAAAATTTATTGTCACGGATTCCGTATGTTTCGTTTATTTTCGGTTGTTAATGTAATTAAGAGTAGATCAACGTTTAATTTGCTTCAATATGTCGCCTCATTCGCCTGCAATCCAGGTTCGAAGCACAATGTGGCCGAATTCCAAAATACGAAACTTCCAATAACCACGCGTTCCTTATGCATCCAACCGGTAATTTCGAGCTCAACAAGTCATATACATTACCTATAATCATTTTGAACCGGTAACTGAACAAAAAAAAGTTTTCAATTTTTTGCGAAAATTCATGATGAGCCTTACTTATTTTGAACGCATAAAATTTATTGTCACGGATTCCGTATGTTTCGTTTATTTTCGGTTGTTAATGTAATTAAGAGTAGATCAACGTTTAATTTGCTTCAATATGTTGCCTCATTCGCCTGCAATCCAGGTTCGAAGCACAATGTGGCCGAATTCCAAAATACGAAACTTCCAATAACCACGCTTTCCTTATGCATCCAACCGGTAATTTCGAGCTCAACAAGTCATATACATTACCTATAATCATTTTGAACCGGAAACTGAACAAAAAAAAGTTTTCAATTTTTTGCGAAAATTCATGATGGTTAGCCTTACTTATTTTGAACGCATAAAATTTATTGTCACGGATTCCGTATGTTTCGTTTATTTTCGGTTGTTAATGTAATTAAGAGTAGATCAACGTTTAATTTGCTTCAATATGTCGCCTCATTCGCCTGCAATCCAGGTTCGAAGCACAATGTGGCCGAATTCCAAAATACGAAACTTCCAATAACCACGCTTTCCTTATGCATCCAACCGGTAATTTCGAGCTCAACAAGTCATATACATTACCTATAATCATTTTGAACCGGAAACTGAACAAAAAAAAGTTTTCAATTTTTTGCGAAAATTCATGATGGTTAGCCTTACTTATTTTGAACGCATAAAATTTATTGTCACGGATTCCGTATGTTTCGTTTATTTTCGGTTGTTAATGTAATTAAGAGTAGATCAACGTTTAATTTGCTTCAATATGTCGCCTCATTCGCCTGCAATCCAGGTTCGAAGCACAATGTGGCCGAATTCCAAAATACGAAACTTCCAATAACCACGCTTTCCTTATGCATCCAACCGGTAATTTCGAGCTCAACAAGTCATATACATTACCTATAATCATTTTGAACCTGAAACTGAACAAAAAAAAGTTTTCAATTTTTTGCGAAAATTCATGATGGTTAGCCTTACTTATTTTGAACGCATAAAATTTATTGTCACGGATTCCGTATGTTTCATTTATTTTCGGTTGTTAATGTAATTATGAGTAGATCAACGTTTAATTTGCTTCAATATGTTGCCTCATTCGCCTACAATCCAGGTTCGAAGCACAATGTGGCCGAATTCCAAAATACGAAACTTCCAATAACCACGCGTTCCTTATGCATCCAACCGGTAATTTCGAGCTCAACAAGTCATATACATTACCTATAATCATTTTGAACCTGAAACTGAACAAAAAAAAGTTTTCAATTTTTTGCGAAAATTCATGATGGTTAGCCTTACTTATTTTGAACGCATAAAATTTATTGTCACGGATTCCGTATGTTTCGTTTATTTTCGGTTGTTAATGTAATTATGAGTAGATCAACGTTTAATTTGCTTCAATATGTTGCCTCATTCGCCTACAATCCAGGTTCGAAGCACAATGTGGCCCAATTCCAAAATACGAAACTTCCAATAACCACGCTTTCCTTATGCATCCAACCGGTAATTTCGAGCTCAACAAGTCATATACATTACCTATAATCATTTTGAACCGGAAACTGAACAAAAAAAAGTTTTCAATTTTTTGCGAAAATTCATGATGGTTAGCCTTACTTATTTTGAACGCATAAAATTTATTGTCACGGATTCCGTATGTTTCGTTTATTTTCGGTTGTTAATGTAATTATGAGTAGATCAACGTTTAATTTGCTTCAATATGTTGCCTCATTCGCCTACAATCCAGGTTCGAAGCACAATGTGGCCCAATTCCAAAATACGAAACTTCCAATAACCACGCTTTCCTTATGCATCCAACCGGTAATTTCGAGCTCAACAAGTCATATACATTACCTATAATCATTTTGAACCGGAAACTGAACAAAAAAAAGTTTTCAATTTTTTGCGAAAATTCATTCACTTATTTTGAACGCATAAAATTTATTGTCACGGATTCCGTATGTTTCGTTTATTTTCGGTTGTTAATGTAATTATGAGTAGATCAACGTTTAATTTGCTTCAATATGTTGCCTCATTCGCCTACAATCCAGGTTCGAAGCACAATGTGGCCGAATTCCAAAATACGAAACTTCCAATAACCACGCGTTCCTTATGCATCCAACCGGTAATTTCGAGCTCAACAAGTCATATACATTACCTATAATCATTTTGAACCGGAAATTGAACAAAAAAAAGTTTTCAATTTTTTGCGAAAATTCATTCACTTATTTTGAACGCATAAAATTTATTGTCACGGATTCCGTATGTTTCGTTTATTTTCGGTTGTTAATGTAATTATGAGTAGATCAACGTTTAATTTGCTTCAATATGTCGCCTCATTCGCCTGCAATCCAGGTTCGAAGCACAATGTGGCCGAATTCCAAAATACGAAACTTCCAATAACCACGCTTTCCTTATGCATCCAACCGGTAATTTCGAGCTCAACAAGTCATATACATTACCTATAATCATTTTGAACCGGAAACTGAACAAAAAAATGTTTTCATTTTTTTGCGAAAATTCATGATGGTTAGCCTTACTTATTTTGAACGCATAAAATTTATTGTCACGGATTCCGTATGTTTCGTTTATTTTCGGTTGTTAATGTAGTTATGAGTAGATCAACGTTTAATTTGCTTCAATATGTTGCCTCATTCGCCTACAATCCAGGTTCGAAGCACAATGTGGCCGAATTCCAAAATACGAAACTTCCAATAACCACGCGTTCCTTATGCATCCAACCGGTAATTTCGAGCTCAACAAGTCATATACATTACCTATAATCATTTTGAACCGGAAACTGAACAAAAAAAAGTTTTCAATTTTTTGCGAAAATTCATGATGGTTAGCCTTACTTATTTTGAACGCATAAAATTTATTGTCACGGATTCCGTATGTTTCGTTTATTTTCGGTTGTTAATGTAATTATGAGTAGATCAACGTTTAATTTGCTTCAATATGTTGCCTCATTCGCCTACAATCCAGGTTCGAAGCACAATGTGGCCGAATTCCAAAATACGAAACTTCCAATAACCACGCGTTCCTTATGCATCCAACCGGTAATTTCGAGCTCAACAAGTCATATACATTACCTATAATCATTTTGAACCGGAAACTGAACAAAAAAAAGTTTTCAATTTTTTGCGAAAATTCATGATGGTTAGCCTTACTTATTTTGAACGCATAAAATTTATTGTCACGGATTCCGTATGTTTCGTTTATTTTCGGTTGTTAATGTAATTAAGAGTAGATCAACGTTTAATTTGCTTCAATATGTCGCCTCATTCGCCTGCAATCCAGGTTCGAAGCACAATGTGGCCGAATTCCAAAATACGAAACTTCCAATAACCACGCTTTCCTTATGCATCCAACCGGTAATTTCGAGCTCAACAAGTCATATACATTACCTATAATCATTTTGAACCGGAAACTGAACAAAAAAAAGTTTTCAATTTTTTGCGAAAATTCATGATGGTTAGCCTTACTTATTTTGAACGCATAAAATTTATTGTCACGGATTCCGTATGTTTCGTTTATTTTCGGTTGTTAATGTAATTATGAGTAGATCAACGTTTAATTTGCTTCAATATGTTGCCTCATTCGCCTACAATCCAGGTTCGAAGCACAATGTGGCCGAATTCCAAAATACGAAACTTCCAATAACCACGCGTTCCTTATGCATCCAACCGGTAATTTCGAGCTCAACAAGTCATATACATTACCTATAATCATTTTGAACCGGAAATTGAACAAAAAAAAGTTTTCAATTTTTTGCGAAAATTCATTCACTTATTTTGAACGCATAAAATTTATTGTCACGCGTTCCTTATGCATCCAACCGGTAATTTCGAGCTCAACAAGTCATATACATTACCTATAATCATTTTGAACCGGAAACTGAACAAAAAAAAGTTTTCAATTTTTTGCGAAAATTCATGATGGTTAGCCTTACTTATTTTGAACGCATAAAATTTATTGTCACGGATTCCGTATGTTTCGTTTATTTTCGGTTGTTAATGTAATTAAGAGTAGATCAACGTTTAATTTGCTTCAATATGTCGCCTCATTCGCCTGCAATCCAGGTTCGAAGCACAATGTGGCCGAATTCCAAAATACGAAACTTCCAATAACCACGCTTTCCTTATGCATCCAACCGGTAATTTCGAGCTCAGCAAGTCATATACATTACCTATAATCATTTTGAACCGGAAACTGAACAAAAAAAAGTTTTCAATTTTTTGCGAAAATTCATGATGGTTAGCCTTACTTATTTTGAACGCATAAAATTTATTGTCACGGATTCCGTATGTTTCGTTTATTTTCGGTTGTTAATGTAATTATGAGTAGATCAACGTTTAATTTGCTTCAATATGTTGCCTCATTCGCCTACGAAACTTCCAATAACCACGCTTTCCTTATGCATCCAACCGGTAATTTCGAGCTCAACAAGTGATATACATTACCTATAATCATTTTGAACCGGAAACTGAACAAAAAAAAGTTTTCAATTTTTTGCGAAAATTCATGATGGTTAGCCTTACTTATTTTGAACGCATAAAATTTATTGTCACGGATTCCGTATGTTTCGTTTATTTTCGGTTGTTAATGTAATTATGAGTAGATCAACGTTTAATTTGCTTCAATATGTTGCCTCATTCGCCTACAATCCAGGTTCGAAGCACAATGTGGCCGAATTCCAAAATACGAAACTTCCAATAACCACGCGTTCCTTATGCATCCAACCGGTAATTTCGAGCTCAACAAGTCATATACATTACCTATAATCATTTTGAACCGGAAATTGAACAAAAAAAAGTTTTCAATTTTTTGCGAAAATTCATTCACTTATTTTGAACGCATAAAATTTATTGTCACGGATTCCGTATGTTTCGTTTATTTTCGGTTGTTAATGTAATTATGAGTAGATCAACGTTTAATTTGCTTCAATATGTCGCCTCATTCGCCTGCAATCCAGGTTCGAAGCACAATGTGGCCGAATTCCAAAATACGAAACTTCCAATAACCACGCTTTCCTTATGCATCCAACCGGTAATTTCGAGCTCAACAAGTCATATACATTACCTATAATCATTTTGAACCGGAAACTGAACAAAAAAATGTTTTCATTTTTTTGCGAAAATTCATGATGGTTAGCCTTACTTATTTTGAACGCATAAAATTTATTGTCACGGATTCCGTATGTTTCGTTTATTTTCGGTTGTTAATGTAATTAAGAGTAGATCAACGTTTAATTTGCTTCAATATGTCGCCTCATTCGCCTGCAATCCAGGTTCGAAGCACAATGTGGCCGAATTCCAAAATACGAAACTTCCAATAACCACGCGTTCCTTATGCATCCAACCGGTAATTTCGAGCTCAACAAGTCATATACATTACCTATAATCATTTTGAACCGGAAATTGAACAAAAAAAAGTTTTCAATTTTTTGCGAAAATTCATTCACTTATTTTGAACGCATAAAATTTATTGTCACGGATTCCGTATGTTTCGTTTATTTTCGGTTGTTAATGTAATTATGAGTAGATCAACGTTTAATTTGCTTCAATATGTTGCCTCATTCGCCTACAATCCAGGTTCGAAGCACAATGTGGCCGAATTCCAAAATACGAAACTTCCAATAACCACGCGTTCCTTATGCATCCAACCGGTAATTTCGAGCTCAACAAGTCATATACATTACCTATAATCATTTTGAACCGGAAACTGAACAAAAAAATGTTTTCATTTTTTTGCGAAAATTCATGATGGTTAGCCTTACTTATTTTGAACGCATAAAATTTATTGTCACGGATTCCGTATGTTTCGTTTATTTTCGGTTGTTAATGTAATTATGAGTAGATCAACGTTTAATTTGCTTCAATATGTTGCCTCATTCGCCTACAATCCAGGTTCGAAGCACAATGTGGCCGAATTCCAAAATACGAAACTTCCAATAACCACGCGTTCCTTATGCATCCAACCGGTAATTTCGAGCTCAACAAGTCATATACATTACCTATAATCATTTTGAACCGGAAACTGAACAAAAAAAAGTTTTCAATTTTTTGCGAAAATTCATGATGGTTAGCCTTACTTATTTTGAACGCATAAAATTTATTGTCACGGATTCCGTATGTTTCGTTTATTTTCGGTTGTTAATGTAATTAAGAGTAGATCAACGTTTAATTTGCTTCAATATGTCGCCTCATTCGCCTGCAATCCAGGTTCGAAGCACAATGTGGCCGAATTCCAAAATACGAAACTTCCAATAACCACGCTTTCCTTATGCATCCAACCGGTAATTTCGAGCTCAACAAGTCATATACATTACCTATAATCATTTTGAACCGGAAACTGAACAAAAAAAAGTTTTCAATTTTTTGCGAAAATTCATGATGGTTAGCCTTACTTATTTTGAACGCATAAAATTTATTGTCACGGATTCCGTATGTTTCGTTTATTTTCGGTTGTTAATGTAATTATGAGTAGATCAACGTTTAATTTGCTTCAATATGTTGCCTCATTCGCCTACAATCCAGGTTCGAAGCACAATGTGGCCGAATTCCAAAATACGAAACTTCCAATAACCACGCGTTCCTTATGCATCCAACCGGTAATTTCGAGCTCAACAAGTCATATACATTACCTATAATCATTTTGAACCGGAAACTGAACAAAAAAAAGTTTTCAATTTTTTGCGAAAATTCATTCACTTATTTTGAACGCATAAAATTTATTGTCACGCGTTCCTTATGCATCCAACCGGTAATTTCGAGCTCAACAAGTCATATACATTACCTATAATCATTTTGAACCGGAAACTGAACAAAAAAAAGTTTTCAATTTTTTGCGAAAATTCATGATGGTTAGTTAGCCTTACTTATTTTGAACGCATAAAATTTATTGTCACGGATTCCGTATGTTTCGTTTATTTTCGGTTGTTAATGTAATTATGAGTAGATCAACGTTTAATTTGCTTCAATATGTTGCCTCATTCGCCTACAATCCAGGTTCGAAGCACAATGTGGCCGAATTCCAAAATACGAAACTTCCAATAACCACGCGTTCCTTATGCATCCAACCGGTAATTTCGAGCTCAACAAGTCATATACATTACCTATAATCATTTTGAACCGGAAACTGAACAAAAAAAAGTTTTCAATTTTTTGCGAAAATTCATGATGGTTAGCCTTACTTATTTTGAACGCATAAAATTTATTGTCACGGATTCCGTATGTTTCGTTTATTTTCGGTTGTTAATGTAATTATGAGTAGATCAACGTTTAATTTGCTTCAATATGTTGCCTCATTCGCCTACAATCCAGGTTCGAAGCACAATGTGGCCGAATTCCAAAATACGAAACTTCCAATAACCACGCGTTCCTTATGCATCCAACCGGTAATTTCGAGCTCAACAAGTCATATACATTACCTATAATCATTTTGAACCGGAAACTGAACAAAAAAAAGTTTTCATTTTTTTGCGAAAATTCATGATGGTTAGCCTTACTTATTTTGAACGCATAAAATTTATTGTCACGGATTCCGTATGTTTCGTTTATTTTCGGTTGTTAATGTAATTATGAGTAGATCAACGTTTAATTTGCTTCAATATGTCGCCTCATTCGCCTGCAATCCAGGTTCGAAGCACAATGTGGCCGAATTCCAAAATACGAAACTTCCAATAACCACGCTTTCCTTATGCATCCAACCGGTAATTTCGAGCTCAACAAGTCATATACATTACCTATAATCATTTTGAACCGGAAACTGAACAAAAAAAGTTTTCAATTTTTTGCGAAAATTCATGATGGTTAGCCTTACTTATTTTGAAAGCATAAAATTTATTGTCACGGATTCCGTATGTTTCGTTTATTTTCGGTTGTTAATGTAATTAAGAGTAGATCAACGTTTAATTTGCTTCAATATGTCGCCTCATTCGCCTGCAATCCAGGTTCGAAGCACAATGTGGCCGAATTCCAAAATACGAAACTTCCAATAACCACGCTTTCCTTATGCATCCAACCGGTAATTTCGAGCTCAACAAGTCATATACATTACCTATAATCATTTTGAACCGGAAACTGAACAAAAAAAAGTTTTCAATTTTTTGCGAAAATTCATGATGGTTAGCCTTACTTATTTTGAACGCATAAAATTTATTGTCACGGATTCCGTATGTTTCGTTTATTTTCGGTTGTTAATGTAATTATGAGTAGATCAACGTTTAATTTGCTTCAATATGTTGCCTCATTCGCCTACAATCCAGGTTCGAAGCACAATGTGGCCCAATTCCAAAATACGAAACTTCCAATAACCACGCTTTCCTTATGCATCCAACCGGTAATTTCGAGCTCAACAAGTCATATACATTACCTATAATCATTTTGAACCGGAAACTGAACAAAAAAAAGTTTTCAATTTTTTGCGAAAATTCATTCACTTATTTTGAACGCATAAAATTTATTGTCACGGATTCCGTATGTTTCGTTTATTTTCGGTTGTTAATGTAATTATGAGTAGATCAACGTTTAATTTGCTTCAATATGTTGCCTCATTCGCCTACAATCCAGGTTCGAAGCACAATGTGGCCGAATTCCAAAATACGAAACTTCCAATAACCACGCGTTCCTTATGCATCCAACCGGTAATTTCGAGCTCAACAAGTCATATACATTACCTATAATCATTTTGAACCGGAAATTGAACAAAAAAAAGTTTTCAATTTTTTGCGAAAATTCATTCACTTATTTTGAACGCATAAAATTTATTGTCACGGATTCCGTATGTTTCGTTTATTTTCGGTTGTTAATGTAATTATGAGTAGATCAACGTTTAATTTGCTTCAATATGTCGCCTCATTCGCCTGCAATCCAGGTTCGAAGCACAATGTGGCCGAATTCCAAAATACGAAACTTCCAATAACCACGCTTTCCTTATGCATCCAACCGGTAATTTCGAGCTCAACAAGTCATATACATTACCTATAATCATTTTGAACCGGAAACTGAACAAAAAAATGTTTTCATTTTTTTGCGAAAATTCATGATGGTTAGCCTTACTTATTTTGAACGCATAAAATTTATTGTCACGGATTCCGTATGTTTCGTTTATTTTCGGTTGTTAATGTAATTATGAGTAGATCAACGTTTAATTTGCTTCAATATGTCGCCTCATTCGCCTGCAATCCAGGTTCGAAGCACAATGTGGCCGAATTCCAAAATACGAAACTTCCAATAACCACGCTTTCCTTATGCATCCAACCGGTAATTTCGAGCTCAACAAGTCATATACATTACCTATAATCATTTTGAACCGGAAACTGAACAAAAAAAAGTTTTCAATTTTTTGCGAAAATTCATGATGGTTAGCCTTACTTATTTTGAACGCATAAAATTTATTGTCACGGATTCCGTATGTTTCGTTTATTTTCGGTTGTTAATGTAATTATGAGTAGATCAACGTTTAATTTGCTTCAATATGTTGCCTCATTCGCCTACAATCCAGGTTCGAAGCACAATGTGGCCGAATTCCAAAATACGAAACTTCCAATAACCACGCGTTCCTTATGCATCCAACCGGTAATTTCGAGCTCAACAAGTCATATACATTACCTATAATCATTTTGAACCGGTAACTGAACAAAAAAAAGTTTTCAATTTTTTGCGAAAATTCATGATGGTTAGCCTTACTTATTTTGAACGCATAAAATTTATTGTCACGGATTCCGTATGTTTCGTTTATTTTCGGTTGTTAATGTAATTATGAGTAGATCAACGTTTAATTTGCTTCAATATGTTGCCTCATTCGCCTACAATCCAGGTTCGAAGCACAATGTGGCCGAATTCCAAAATACGAAACTTCCAATAACCACGCTTTCCTTATGCATCCAACCGGTAATTTCGAGCTCAACAAGTCATATACATTACCTATAATCATTTTGAACCGGAAACTGAACAAAAAAAAGTTTTCAATTTTTTGCGAAAATTCATGATGGTTAGCCTTACTTATTTTGAACGCATAAAATTTATTGTCACGGATTCCGTATGTTTCGTTTATTTTCGGTTGTTAATGTAATTATGAGTAGATCAACGTTTAATTTGCTTCAATATGTCGCCTCATTCGCCTACAATCCAGGTTCGAAGCACAATGTGGCCGAATTCCAAAATACGAAACTTCCAATAACCACGCGTTCCTTATGCATCCAACCGGTAATTTCGAGCTCAACAAGTCATATACATTACCTATAATCATTTTGAACCGGAAACTGAACAAAAAAAAGTTTTCAATTTTTTGCGAAAATTCATGATGGTTAGCCTTACTTATTTTGAACGCATAAAATTTATTGTCACGGATTCCGTATGTTTCGTTTATTTTCGGTTGTTAATGTAATTATGAGTAGATCAACGTTTAATTTGCTTCAATATGTCGCCTCATTCGCCTGCAATCCAGGTTCGAAGCACAATGTGGCCGAATTCCAAAATACGAAACTTCCAATAACCACGCTTTCCTTATGCATCCAACCGGTAATTTCGAGCTCAACAAGTCATATACATTACCTATAATCATTTTGAACCGGAAACTGAACAAAAAAAAGTTTTCAATTTTTTGCGAAAATTCATGATGGTTAGCCTTACTTATTTTGAACGCATAAAATTTATTGTCACGGATTCCGTATGTTTCGTTTATTTTCGGTTGTTAATGTAATTATGAGTAGATCAACGTTTAATTTGCTTCAATATGTTGCCTCATTCGCCTACAATCCAGGTTCGAAGCACAATGTGGCCGAATTCCAAAATACGAAACTTCCAATAACCACGCGTTCCTTATGCATCCAACCGGTAATTTCGAGCTCAACAAGTCATATACATTACCTATAATCATTTTGAACCGGTAACTGAACAAAAAAAAGTTTTCAATTTTTTGCGAAAATTCATGATGGTTAGCCTTACTTATTTTGAACGCATAAAATTTATTGTCACGGATTCCGTATGTTTCGTTTATTTTCGGTTGTTAATGTAATTATGAGTAGATCAACGTTTAATTTGCTTCAATATGTTGCCTCATTCGCCTACAATCCAGGTTCGAAGCACAATGTGGCCGAATTCCAAAATACGAAACTTCCAATAACCACGCTTTCCTTATGCATCCAACCGGTAATTTCGAGCTCAACAAGTCATATACATTACCTATAATCATTTTGAACCGGAAACTGAACAAAAAAAAGTTTTCAATTTTTTGCGAAAATTCATGATGGTTAGCCTTACTTATTTTGAACGCATAAAATTTATTGTCACGGATTCCGTATGTTTCGTTTATTTTCGGTTGTTAATGTAATTATGAGTAGATCAACGTTTAATTTGCTTCAATATGTTGCCTCATTCGCCTACAATCCAGGTTCGAAGCACAATGTGGCCGAATTCCAAAATACGAAACTTCCAATAACCACGCGTTCCTTATGCATCCAACCGGTAATTTCGAGCTCAACAAGTCATATACATTACCTATAATCATTTTGAACCGGTAACTGAACAAAAAAAAGTTTTCAATTTTTTGCGAAAATTCATGATGGTTAGCCTTACTTATTTTGAACGCATAAAATTTATTGTCACGGATTCCGTATGTTTCGTTTATTTTCGGTTGTTAATGTAATTATGAGTAGATCAACGTTTAATTTGCTTCAATATGTTGCCTCATTCGCCTACAATCCAGGTTCGAAGCACAATGTGGCCGAATTCCAAAATACGAAACTTCCAATAACCACGCTTTCCTTATGCATCCAACCGGTAATTTCGAGCTCAACAAGTCATATACATTACCTATAATCATTTTGAACCGGAAACTGAACAAAAAAAAGTTTTCAATTTTTTGCGAAAATTCATTCACTTATTTTGAACGCATAAAATTTATTGTCACGGATTCCGTATGTTTCGTTTATTTTCGGTTGTTAATGTAATTATGAGTAGATCAACGTTTAATTTGCTTCAATATGTCGCCTCATTCGCCTACAATCCAGGTTCGAAGCACAATGTGGCCGAATTCCAAAATACGAAACTTCCAATAACCACGCGTTCCTTATGCATCCAACCGGTAATTTCGAGCTCAACAAGTCATATACATTACCTATAATCATTTTGAACCGGAAACTGAACAAAAAAAAGTTTTCAATTTTTTGCGAAAATTCATGATGGTTAGCCTTACTTATTTTGAACGCATAAAATTTATTGTCACGGATTCCGTATGTTTCGTTTATTTTCGGTTGTTAATGTAATTATGAGTAGATCAACGTTTAATTTGCTTCAATATGTCGCCTCATTCGCCTGCAATCCAGGTTCGAAGCACAATGTGGCCGAATTCCAAAATACGAAACTTCCAATAACCACGCTTTCCTTATGCATCCAACCGGTAATTTCGAGCTCAACAAGTCATATACATTACCTATAATCATTTTGAACCGGAAACTGAACAAAAAAAAGTTTTCAATTTTTTGCGAAAATTCATGATGGTTAGCCTTACTTATTTTGAACGCATAAAATTTATTGTCACGGATTCCGTATGTTTCGTTTATTTTCGGTTGTTAATGTAATTATGAGTAGATCAACGTTTAATTTGCTTCAATATGTTGCCTCATTCGCCTACAATCCAGGTTCGAAGCACAATGTGGCCGAATTCCAAAATACGAAACTTCCAATAACCACGCTTTCCTTATGCATCCAACCGGTAATTTCGAGCTCAACAAGTCATATACATTACCTATAATCATTTTGAACCGGAAACTGAACAAAAAAAAGTTTTCAATTTTTTGCGAAAATTCATGATGGTTAGCCTTACTTATTTTGAACGCATAAAATTTATTGTCACGGATTCCGTATGTTTCGTTTATTTTCGGTTGTTAATGTAATTATGAGTAGATCAACGTTTAATTTGCTTCAATATGTTGCCTCATTCGCCTACAATCCAGGTTCGAAGCACAATGTGGCCGAATTCCAAAATACGAAACTTCCAATAACCACGCTTTCCTTATGCATCCAACCGGTAATTTCGAGCTCAACAAGTCATATACATTACCTATAATCATTTTGAACCGGAAACTGAACAAAAAAAAGTTTTCAATTTTTTGCGAAAATTCATTCACTTATTTTGAACGCATAAAATTTATTGTCACGGATTCCGTATGTTTCGTTTATTTTCGGTTGTTAATGTAATTATGAGTAGATCAACGTTTAATTTGCTTCAATATGTCGCCTCATTCGCCTGCAATCCAGGTTCGAAGCACAATGTGGCCGAATTCCAAAATACGAAACTTCCAATAACCACGCTTTCCTTATGCATCCAACCGGTAATTTCGAGCTCAACAAGTCATATACATTACCTATAATCATTTTGAACCGGAAACTGAACAAAAAAATGTTTTCATTTTTTTGCGAAAATTCATGATGGTTAGCCTTACTTATTTTGAACGCATAAAATTTATTGTCACGGATTCCGTATGTTTCGTTTATTTTCGGTTGTTAATGTAATTATGAGTAGATCAACGTTTAATTTGCTTCAATATGTCGCCTCATTCGCCTGCAATCCAGGTTCGAAGCACAATGTGGCCGAATTCCAAAATACGAAACTTCCAATAACCACGCTTTCCTTATGCATCCAACCGGTAATTTCGAGCTCAACAAGTCATATACATTACCTATAATCATTTTGAACCGGAAACTGAACAAAAAAATGTTTTCATTTTTTTGCGAAAATTCATGATGGTTAGCCTTACTTATTTTGAACGCATAAAATTTATTGTCACGGATTCCGTATGTTTCGTTTATTTTCGGTTGTTAATGTAATTATGAGTAGATCAACGTTTAATTTGCTTCAATATGTCGCCTCATTCGCCTGCAATCCAGGTTCGAAGCACAATGTGGCCGAATTCCAAAATACGAAACTTCCAATAACCACGCTTTCCTTATGCATCCAACCGGTAATTTCGAGCTCAACAAGTCATATACATTACCTATAATCATTTTGAACCGGAAACTGAACAAAAAAATGTTTTCATTTTTTTGCGAAAATTCATGATGGTTAGCCTTACTTATTTTGAACGCATAAAATTTATTGTCACGGATTCCGTATGTTTCGTTTATTTTCGGTTGTTAATGTAGTTATGAGTAGATCAACGTTTAATTTGCTTCAATATGTTGCCTCATTCGCCTACAATCCAGGTTCGAAGCACAATGTGGCCGAATTCCAAAATACGAAACTTCCAATAACCACGCGTTCCTTATGCATCCAACCGGTAATTTCGAGCTCAACAAGTCATATACATTACCTATAATCATTTTGAACCGGAAACTGAACAAAAAAAAGTTTTCAATTTTTTGCGAAAATTCATGATGGTTAGCCTTACTTATTTTGAACGCATAAAATTTATTGTCACGGATTCCGTATGTTTCGTTTATTTTCGGTTGTTAATGTAATTATGAGTAGATCAACGTTTAATTTGCTTCAATATGTTGCCTCATTCGCCTACAATCCAGGTTCGAAGCACAATGTGGCCGAATTCCAAAATACGAAACTTCCAATAACCACGCGTTCCTTATGCATCCAACCGGTAATTTCGAGCTCAACAAGTCATATACATTACCTATAATCATTTTGAACCGGAAACTGAACAAAAAAAAGTTTTCAATTTTTTGCGAAAATTCATGATGGTTAGCCTTACTTATTTTGAACGCATAAAATTTATTGTCACGGATTCCGTATGTTTCGTTTATTTTCGGTTGTTAATGTAATTAAGAGTAGATCAACGTTTAATTTGCTTCAATATGTCGCCTCATTCGCCTGCAATCCAGGTTCGAAGCACAATGTGGCCGAATTCCAAAATACGAAACTTCCAATAACCACGCTTTCCTTATGCATCCAACCGGTAATTTCGAGCTCAACAAGTCATATACATTACCTATAATCATTTTGAACCGGAAACTGAACAAAAAAAAGTTTTCAATTTTTTGCGAAAATTCATGATGGTTAGCCTTACTTATTTTGAACGCATAAAATTTATTGTCACGGATTCCGTATGTTTCGTTTATTTTCGGTTGTTAATGTAATTATGAGTAGATCAACGTTTAATTTGCTTCAATATGTTGCCTCATTCGCCTACAATCCAGGTTCGAAGCACAATGTGGCCGAATTCCAAAATACGAAACTTCCAATAACCACGCGTTCCTTATGCATCCAACCGGTAATTTCGAGCTCAACAAGTCATATACATTACCTATAATCATTTTGAACCGGAAACTGAACAAAAAAAAGTTTTCAATTTTTTGCGAAAATTCATGATGGTTAGCCTTACTTATTTTGAACGCATAAAATTTATTGTCACGGATTCCGTATGTTTCGTTTATTTTCGGTTGTTAATGTAATTAAGAGTAGATCAACGTTTAATTTGCTTCAATATGTCGCCTCATTCGCCTGCAATCCAGGTTCGAAGCACAATGTGGCCGAATTCCAAAATACGAAACTTCCAATAACCACGCTTTCCTTATGCATCCAACCGGTAATTTCGAGCTCAACAAGTCATATACATTACCTATAATCATTTTGAACCGGAAACTGAACAAAAAAAAGTTTTCAATTTTTTGCGAAAATTCATGATGGTTAGCCTTACTTATTTTGAACGCATAAAATTTATTGTCACGGATTCCGTATGTTTCGTTTATTTTCGGTTGTTAATGTAGTTATGAGTAGATCAACGTTTAATTTGCTTCAATATGTTGCCTCATTCGCCTACAATCCAGGTTCGAAGCACAATGTGGCCGAATTCCAAAATACGAAACTTCCAATAACCACGCGTTCCTTATGCATCCAACCGGTAATTTCGAGCTCAACAAGTCATATACATTACCTATAATCATTTTGAACCGGAAACTGAACAAAAAAAAGTTTTCAATTTTTTGCGAAAATTCATGAGGTTAGCCTTACTTATTTTGAACGCATAAAATTTATTGTCACGGATTCCGTATGTTTCGTTTATTTTCGGTTGTTAATGTAATTATGAGTAGATCAACGTTTAATTTGCTTCAATATGTTGCCTCATTCGCCTACAATCCAGGTTCGAAGCACAATGTGGCCGAATTCCAAAATACGAAACTTCCAATAACCACGCGTTCCTTATGCATCCAACCGGTAATTTCGAGCTCAACAAGTCATATACATTACCTATAATCATTTTGAACCGGAAACTGAACAAAAAAAAGTTTTCAATTTTTTGCGAAAATTCATGATGGTTAGCCTTATTCGCCTCATTCGCCTGCAATCCAGGTTCGAAGCACAATGTGGCCGAATTCCAAAATACGAAACTTCCAATAACCACGCTTTCCTTATGCATCCAACCGGTAATTTCGAGCTCAACAAGTCATATACATTACCTATAATCATTTTGAACCGGAAACTGAACAAAAAAAAGTTTTCAATTTTTTGCGAAAATTCATGATGGTTAGCCTTACTTATTTTGAACGCATAAAATTTATTGTCACGGATTCCGTATGTTTCGTTTATTTTCGGTTGTTAATGTAATTAAGAGTAGATCAACGTTTAATTTGCTTCAATATGTCGCCTCATTCGCCTGCAATCCAGGTTCGAAGCACAATGTGGCCGAATTCCAAAATACGAAACTTCCAATAACCACGCTTTCCTTATGCATCCAACCGGTAATTTCGAGCTCAACAAGTCATATACATTACCTATAATCATTTTGAACCGGAAACTGAACAAAAAAAAGTTTTCAATTTTTTGCGAAAATTCATGATGGTTAGCCTTACTTATTTTGAACGCATAAAATTTATTGTCACGGATTCCGTATGTTTCGTTTATTTTCGGTTGTTAATGTAATTATGAGTAGATCAACGTTTAATTTGCTTCAATATGTTGCCTCATTCGCCTACAATCCAGGTTCGAAGCACAATGTGGCCGAATTCCAAAATACGAAACTTCCAATAACCACGCGTTCCTTATGCATCCAACCGGTAATTTCGAGCTCAACAAGTCATATACATTACCTATAATCATTTTGAACCGGTAACTGAACAAAAAAAAGTTTTCAATTTTTTGCGAAAATTCATTCACTTATTTTGAACGCATAAAATTTATTGTCACGGATTCCGTATGTTTCGTTTATTTTCGGTTGTTAATGTAATTATGAGTAGATCAACGTTTAATTTGCTTCAATATGTCGCCTCATTCGCCTGCAATCCAGGTTCGAAGCACAATGTGGCCGAATTCCAAAATACGAAACTTCCAATAACCACGCTTTCCTTATGCATCCAACCGGTAATTTCGAGCTCAACAAGTCATATACATTACCTATAATCATTTTGAACCGGAAACTGAACAAAAAAAAGTTTTCAATTTTTTGCGAAAATTCATGATGGTTAGCCTTACTTATTTTGAACGCATAAAATTTATTGTCACGGATTCCGTATGTTTCGTTTATTTTCGGTTGTTAATGTAATTATGAGTAGATCAACGTTTAATTTGCTTCAATATGTTGCCTCATTCGCCTACAATCCAGGTTCGAAGCACAATGTGGCCGAATTCCAAAATACGAAACTTCCAATAACCACGCGTTCCTTATGCATCCAACCGGTAATTTCGAGCTCAACAAGTCATATACATTACCTATAATCATTTTGAACCGGAAACTGAACAAAAAAAAGTTTTCAATTTTTTGCGAAAATTCATGACTTATTTTGAACGCATAAAATTTATTGTCACGGATTCCGTATGTTTCGTTTATTTTCGGTTGTTAATGTAATTATGAGTAGATCAACGTTTAATTTGCTTCAATATGTTGCCTCATTCGCCTACAATCCAGGTTCGAAGCACAATGTGGCCGAATTCCAAAATACGAAACTTCCAATAACCACGCGTTCCTTATGCATCCAACCGGTAATTTCGAGCTCAACAAGTCATATACATTACCTATAATCATTTTGAACCGGAAACTGAACAAAAAAAAGTTTTCAATTTTTTGCGAAAATTCATGATGGTTAGCCTTACTTATTTTGAACGCATAAAATTTATTGTCACGGATTCCGTATGTTTCGTTTATTTTCGGTTGTTAATGTAATTAAGAGTAGATCAACGTTTAATTTGCTTCAATATGTCGCCTCATTCGCCTGCAATCCAGGTTCGAAGCACAATGTGGCCGAATTCCAAAATACGAAACTTCCAATAACCACGCTTTCCTTATGCATCCAACCGGTAATTTCGAGCTCAACAAGTCATATACATTACCTATAATCATTTTGAACCGGAAACTGAACAAAAAAAAGTTTTCAATTTTTTGCGAAAATTCATGATGGTTAGCCTTACTTATTTTGAACGCATAAAATTTATTGTCACGGATTCCGTATGTTTCGTTTATTTTCGGTTGTTAATGTAATTATGAGTAGATCAACGTTTAATTTGCTTCAATATGTTGCCTCATTCGCCTACAATCCAGGTTCGAAGCACAATGTGGCCGAATTCCAAAATACGAAACTTCCAATAACCACGCGTTCCTTATGCATCCAACCGGTAATTTCGAGCTCAACAAGTCATATACATTACCTATAATCATTTTGAACCGGAAACTGAACAAAAAAAAGTTTTCAATTTTTTGCGAAAATTCATGATGGTTAGCCTTACTTATTTTGAACGCATAAAATTTATTGTCACGGATTCCGTATGTTTCGTTTATTTTCGGTTGTTAATGTAATTAAGAGTAGATCAACGTTTAATTTGCTTCAATATGTCGCCTCATTCGCCTGCAATCCAGGTTCGAAGCACAATGTGGCCGAATTCCAAAATACGAAACTTCCAATAACCACGCGTTCCTTATGCATCCAACCGGTAATTTCGAGCTCAACAAGTCATATACATTACCTATAATCATTTTGAACCGGAAACTGAACAAAAAAAAGTTTTCAATTTTTTGCGAAAATTCATGATGGTTAGCCTTACTTATTTTGAACGCATAAAATTTATTGTCACGGATTCCGTATGTTTCGTTTATTTTCGGTTGTTAATGTAATTATGAGTAGATCAACGTTTAATTTGCTTCAATATGTTGCCTCATTCGCCTACAATCCAGGTTCGAAGCACAATGTGGCCGAATTCCAAAATACGAAACTTCCAATAACCACGCGTTCCTTATGCATCCAACCGGTAATTTCGAGCTCAACAAGTCATATACATTACCTATAATCATTTTGAACCGGAAACTGAACAAAAAAAAGTTTTCAATTTTTTGCGAAAATTCATGATGGTTAGCCTTACTTATTTTGAACGCATAAAATTTATTGTCACGGATTCCGTATGTTTCGTTTATTTTCGGTTGTTAATGTAATTATGAGTAGATCAACGTTTAATTTGCTTCAATATGTTGCCTCATTCGCCTACAATCCAGGTTCGAAGCACAATGTGGCCGAATTCCAAAATACGAAACTTCCAATAACCACGCGTTCCTTATGCATCCAACCGGTAATTTCGAGCTCAACAAGTCATATACATTACCTATAATCATTTTGAACCGGAAACTGAACAAAAAAAAGTTTTCAATTTTTTGCGAAAATTCATGATGGTTAGCCTTACTTATTTTGAACGCATAAAATTTATTGTCACGGATTCCGTATGTTTCGTTTATTTTCGGTTGTTAATGTAATTATGAGTAGATCAACGTTTAATTTGCTTCAATATGTTGCCTCATTCGCCTACAATCCAGGTTCGAAGCACAATGTGGCCGACTTCCAAAATACGAAACTTCCAATAACCACGCGTTCCTTATGCATCCAACCGGTAATTTCGAGCTCAACAAGTCATATACATTACCTATAATCATTTTGAACCGGAAACTGAACAAAAAAAGTTTACAATTTTTGCGAAAATTCATGATGGAACGCCTTACTTATTTTGAACGCATAAAATTTATTGTCACGGATTCCGTATGTTTCGTTTATTTTCGGTTGTTAATGTAATTATGAGTAGATCAACGTTTAATTTGCTTCAATATGTTGCCTCATTCGCCTACAATCCAGGTTCGAAGCACAATGTGGCCGAATTCCAAAATACGAAACTTCCAATAACCACGCGTTCCTTATGCATCCAACCGGTAATTTCGAGCTCAACAAGTCATATACATTACCTATAATCATTTTGAACCGGAAACTGAACAAAAAAAAGTTTTCAATTTTTTGCGAAAATTCATGATGGTTAGCCTTACTTATTTTGAACGCATAAAATTTATTGTCACGGATTCCGTATGTTTCGTTTATTTTCGGTTGTTAATGTAATTATGAGTAGATCAACGTTTAATTTGCTTCAATATGTTGCCTCATTCGCCTACAATCCAGGTTCGAAGCACAATGTGGCCGAATTCCAAAATACGAAACTTCCAATAACCACGCGTTCCTTATGCATCCAACCGGTAATTTCGAGCTCAACAAGTCATATACATTACCTATAATCATTTTGAACCGGAAACTGAACAAAAAAAAGTTTTCAATTTTTTGCGAAAATTCATGATGGTTAGCCTTACTTATTTTGAACGCATAAAATTTATTGTCACGGATTCCGTATGTTTCGTTTATTTTCGGTTGTTAATGTAATTATGAGTAGATCAACGTTTAATTTGCTTCAATATGTTGCCTCATTCGCCTACAATCCAGGTTCGAAGCACAATGTGGCCGAATTCCAAAATACGAAACTTCCAATAACCACGCGTTCCTTATGCATCCAACCGGTAATTTCGAGCTCAACAAGTCATATACATTACCTATAATCATTTTGAACCGGAAACTGAACAAAAAAAAGTTTTCAATTTTTTGCGAAAATTCATGATGGTTAGCCTTACTTATTTTGAACGCATAAAATTTATTGTCACGGATTCCGTATGTTTCGTTTATTTTCGGTTGTTAATGTAATTATGAGTAGATCAACGTTTAATTTGCTTCAATATGTTGCCTCATTCGCCTACAATCCAGGTTCGAAGCACAATGTGGCCGAATTCCAAAATACGAAACTTCCAATAACCACGCGTTCCTTATGCATCCAACCGGTAATTTCGAGCTCAACAAGTCATATACATTACCTATAATCATTTTGAACCGGAAACTGAACAAAAAAAAGTTTTCAATTTTTTGCGAAAATTCATGATGGTTAGCCTTACTTATTTTGAACGCATAAAATTTATTGTCACGGATTCCGTATGTTTCGTTTATTTTCGGTTGTTAATGTAATTATGAGTAGATCAACGTTTAATTTGCTTCAATATGTTGCCTCATTCGCCTACAATCCAGGTTCGAAGCACAATGTGGCCGACTTCCAAAATACGAAACTTCCAATAACCACGCGTTCCTTATGCATCCAACCGGTAATTTCGAGCTCAACAAGTCATATACATTACCTATAATCATTTTGAACCGGAAACTGAACAAAAAAAGTTTACAATTTTTGCGAAAATTCATGATGGAACGCCTTACTTATTTTGAACGCATAAAATTTATTGTCACGGATTCCGTATGTTTCGTTTATTTTCGGTTGTTAATGTAATTATGAGTAGATCAACGTTTAATTTGCTTCAATATGTTGCCTCATTCGCCTACAATCCAGGTTCGAAGCACAATGTGGCCGAATTCCAAAATACGAAACTTCCAATAACCACGCTTTCCTTATGCATCCAACCGGTAATTTCGAGCTCAACAAGTCATATACATTACCTATAATCATTTTGAACCGGAAACTGAACAAAAAAAAGTTTTCAATTTTTTGCGAAAATTCATGATGGTTAGCCTTACTTATTTTGAACGCATAAAATTTATTGTCACGGATTCCGTATGTTTCGTTTATTTTCGGTTGTTAATGTAATTATGAGTAAATCAACGTTTAATTTGCTTCAATATGTCGCCTCATTCGCCTGCAATCCAGGTTCGAAGCACAATGTGGCCGAATTCCAAAATACGAAACTTCCAATAACCACGCTTTCCTTATGCATCCAACCGGTAATTTCGAGCTTAACAAGTCATATACATTACCTATAATCATTTTGAACCGGAAACTGAACAAAAAAAAGTTTTCAATTTTTTGCGAAAATTCATGATGGGTTAGCCTTACTTATTTTGAACGCATAAAATTTATTGTCACGGATTCCGTATGTTTCGTTTATTTTCGGTTGTTAATGTAATTAAGAGTAGATCAACGTTTAATTTGCTTCAATATGTCGCCTCATTCGCCTGCAATCCAGGTTCGAAGCACAATGTGGCCGAATTCCAAAATACGAAACTTCCAATAACCACGCTTTCCTTATGCATCCAACCGGTAATTTCGAGCTCAACAAGTCATATACATTACCTATAATCATTTTGAACCGGAAACTGAACAAAAAAAAGTTTTCAATTTTTTGCGAAAATTCATGATGGTTAGCCTTACTTATTTTGAACGCATAAAATTTATTGTCACGGATTCCGTATGTTTCGTTTATTTTCGGTTGTTAATGTAATTATGAGTAGATCAACGTTTAATTTGCTTCAATATGTTGCCTCATTCGCCTACAATCCAGGTTCGAAGCACAATGTGGCCGAATTCCAAAATACGAAACTTCCAATAACCACGCTTTCCTTATGCATCCAACCGGTAATTTCGAGCTCAACAAGTCATATACATTACCTATAATCATTTTGAACCGGAAACTGAACAAAAAAAAGTTTTCAATTTTTTGCGAAAATTCATGATGGTTAGCCTTACTTATTTTGAACGCATAAAATTTATTGTCACGGATTCCGTATGTTTCGTTTATTTTCGGTTGTTAATGTAATTATGAGTAAATCAACGTTTAATTTGCTTCAATATGTCGCCTCATTCGCCTGCAATCCAGGTTCGAAGCACAATGTGGCCGAATTCCAAAATACGAAACTTCCAATAACCACGCTTTCCTTATGCATCCAACCGGTAATTTCGAGCTCAACAAGTCATATACATTACCTATAATCATTTTGAACCGGAAACTGAACAAAAAAAAGTTTTCAATTTTTTGCGAAAATTCATGATGGTTAGCCTTACTTATTTTGAACGCATAAAATTTATTGTCACGGATTCCGTATGTTTCGTTTATTTTCGGTTGTTAATGTAATTATGAGTAGATCAACGTTTAATTTGCTTCAATATGTTGCCTCATTCGCCTACAATCCAGGTTCGAAGCACAATGTGGCCGACTTCCAAAATACGAAACTTCCAATAACCACGCGTTCCTTATGCATCCAACCGGTAATTTCGAGCTCAACAAGTCATATACATTACCTATAATCATTTTGAACCGGAAACTGAACAAAAAAAGTTTACAATTTTTGCGAAAATTCATGATGGAACGCCTTACTTATTTTGAACGCATAAAATTTATTGTCACGGATTCCGTATGTTTCGTTTATTTTCGGTTGTTAATGTAATTATGAGTAGATCAACGTTTAATTTGCTTCAATATGTTGCCTCATTCGCCTACAATCCAGGTTCGAAGCACAATGTGGCCGAATTCCAAAATACGAAACTTCCAATAACCACGCGTTCCTTATGCATCCAACCGGTAATTTCGAGCTCAACAAGTCATATACATTACCTATAATCATTTTGAACCGGAAACTGAACAAAAAAAAGTTTTCAATTTTTTGCGAAAATTCATGATGGTTAGCCTTACTTATTTTGAACGCATAAAATTTATTGTCACGGATTCCGTATGTTTCGTTTATTTTCGGTTGTTAATGTAATTATGAGTAGATCAACGTTTAATTTGCTTCAATATGTTGCCTCATTCGCCTACAATCCAGGTTCGAAGCACAATGTGGCCGAATTCCAAAATACGAAACTTCCAATAACCACGCGTTCCTTATGCATCCAACCGGTAATTTCGAGCTCAACAAGTCATATACATTACCTATAATCATTTTGAACCGGAAACTGAACAAAAAAAAGTTTTCAATTTTTTGCGAAAATTCATGATGGTTAGCCTTACTTATTTTGAACGCATAAAATTTATTGTCACGGATTCCGTATGTTTCGTTTATTTTCGGTTGTTAATGTAATTATGAGTAGATCAACGTTTAATTTGCTTCAATATGTTGCCTCATTCGCCTACAATCCAGGTTCGAAGCACAATGTGGCCGAATTCCAAAATACGAAACTTCCAATAACCACGCGTTCCTTATGCATCCAACCGGTAATTTCGAGCTCAACAAGTCATATACATTACCTATAATCATTTTGAACCGGAAACTGAACAAAAAAAAGTTTTCAATTTTTTGCGAAAATTCATGATGGTTAGCCTTACTTATTTTGAACGCATAAAATTTATTGTCACGGATTCCGTATGTTTCGTTTATTTTCGGTTGTTAATGTAATTATGAGTAGATCAACGTTTAATTTGCTTCAATATGTTGCCTCATTCGCCTACAATCCAGGTTCGAAGCACAATGTGGCCGAATTCCAAAATACGAAACTTCCAATAACCACGCGTTCCTTATGCATCCAACCGGTAATTTCGAGCTCAACAAGTCATATACATTACCTATAATCATTTTGAACCGGAAACTGAACAAAAAAAAGTTTTCAATTTTTTGCGAAAATTCATGATGGTTAGCCTTACTTATTTTGAACGCATAAAATTTATTGTCACGGATTCCGTATGTTTCGTTTATTTTCGGTTGTTAATGTAATTATGAGTAGATCAACGTTTAATTTGCTTCAATATGTTGCCTCATTCGCCTACAATCCAGGTTCGAAGCACAATGTGGCCGAATTCCAAAATACGAAACTTCCAATAACCACGCGTTCCTTATGCATCCAACCGGTAATTTCGAGCTCAACAAGTCATATACATTACCTATAATCATTTTGAACCGGAAACTGAACAAAAAAAAGTTTTCAATTTTTTGCGAAAATTCATGATGGTTAGCCTTACTTATTTTGAACGCATAAAATTTATTGTCACGGATTCCGTATGTTTCGTTTATTTTCGGTTGTTAATGTAATTATGAGTAGATCAACGTTTAATTTGCTTCAATATGTTGCCTCATTCGCCTACAATCCAGGTTCGAAGCACAATGTGGCCGACTTCCAAAATACGAAACTTCCAATAACCACGCGTTCCTTATGCATCCAACCGGTAATTTCGAGCTCAACAAGTCATATACATTACCTATAATCATTTTGAACCGGAAACTGAACAAAAAAAGTTTACAATTTTTGCGAAAATTCATGATGGAACGCCTTACTTATTTTGAACGCATAAAATTTATTGTCACGGATTCCGTATGTTTCGTTTATTTTCGGTTGTTAATGTAATTATGAGTAGATCAACGTTTAATTTGCTTCAATATGTTGCCTCATTCGCCTACAATCCAGGTTCGAAGCACAATGTGGCCGAATTCCAAAATACGAAACTTCCAATAACCACGCTTTCCTTATGCATCCAACCGGTAATTTCGAGCTCAACAAGTCATATACATTACCTATAATCATTTTGAACCGGAAACTGAACAAAAAAAAGTTTTCAATTTTTTGCGAAAATTCATGATGGTTAGCCTTACTTATTTTGAACGCATAAAATTTATTGTCACGGATTCCGTATGTTTCGTTTATTTTCGGTTGTTAATGTAATTATGAGTAAATCAACGTTTAATTTGCTTCAATATGTCGCCTCATTCGCCTGCAATCCAGGTTCGAAGCACAATGTGGCCGAATTCCAAAATACGAAACTTCCAATAACCACGCTTTCCTTATGCATCCAACCGGTAATTTCGAGCTTAACAAGTCATATACATTACCTATAATCATTTTGAACCGGAAACTGAACAAAAAAAAGTTTTCAATTTTTTGCGAAAATTCATGATGGGTTAGCCTTACTTATTTTGAACGCATAAAATTTATTGTCACGGATTCCGTATGTTTCGTTTATTTTCGGTTGTTAATGTAATTAAGAGTAGATCAACGTTTAATTTGCTTCAATATGTCGCCTCATTCGCCTGCAATCCAGGTTCGAAGCACAATGTGGCCGAATTCCAAAATACGAAACTTCCAATAACCACGCTTTCCTTATGCATCCAACCGGTAATTTCGAGCTCAACAAGTCATATACATTACCTATAATCATTTTGATCCGGAAACTGAACAAAAAAAAGTTTTCAATTTTTTGCGAAAATTCATGATGGTTAGCCTTACTTATTTTGAACGCATAAAATTTATTGTCACGGATTCCGTATGTTTCGTTTATTTTCGGTTGTTAATGTAATTATGAGTAGATCAACGTTTAATTTGCTTCAATATGTTGCCTCATTCGCCTACAATCCAGGTTCGAAGCACAATGTGGCCGAATTCCAAAATACGAAACTTCCAATAACCACGCTTTCCTTATGCATCCAACCGGTAATTTCGAGCTCAACAAGTCATATACATTACCTATAATCATTTTGAACCGGAAACTGAACAAAAAAAAGTTTTCAATTTTTTGCGAAAATTCATGATGGTTAGCCTTACTTATTTTGAACGCATAAAATTTATTGTCACGGATTCCGTATGTTTCGTTTATTTTCGGTTGTTAATGTAATTATGAGTAAATCAACGTTTAATTTGCTTCAATATGTCGCCTCATTCGCCTGCAATCCAGGTTCGAAGCACAATGTGGCCGAATTCCAAAATACGAAACTTCCAATAACCACGCTTTCCTTATGCATCCAACCGGTAATTTCGAGCTCAACAAGTCATATACATTACCTATAATCATTTTGAACCGGAAACTGAACAAAAAAAAGTTTTCAATTTTTTGCGAAAATTCATGATGGTTAGCCTTACTTATTTTGAACGCATAAAATTTATTGTCACGGATTCCGTATGTTTCGTTTATTTTCGGTTGTTAATGTAATTAAGAGTAGATCAACGTTTAATTTGCTTCAATATGTCGCCTCATTCGCCTGCAATCCAGGTTCGAAGCACAATGTGGCCGAATTCCAAAATACGAAACTTCCAATAACCACGCTTTCCTTATGCATCCAACCGGTAATTTCGAGCTCAACAAGTCATATACATTACCTATAATCATTTTGAACCGGAAACTGAACAAAAAAAAGTTTTCATTTTTTTGCGAAAATTCATGATGGAACGCCTTACTTATTTTGAACGCATAAAATTTATTGTCACGGATTCCGTATGTTTCGTTTATTTTCGGTTGTTAATGTAATTATGAGTAGATCAACGTTTAATTTGCTTCAATATGTTGCCTCATTCGCCTGCAATCCAGGTTCGAAGCACAATGTGGCCGAATTCCAAAATACGAAACTTCCAATAACCACGCTTTCCTTATGCATCCAACCGGTAATTTCGAGCTCAACAAGTCATATACATTATCTATAATCATTTTGAACCGGAAACTGAACAAAAAAAAGTTTTCATTTTTTTGCGAAAATTCATGATGGTTAGTTAGCCTTACTTATTTTGAACGCATAAAATTTATTGTCACGGATTCCGTATGTTTCGTTTATTTTCGGTTGTTAATGTAATTATGAGTAGATCAACGTTTAATTTGCTTCAATATGTTGCCTCATTCGCCTGCAATCCAGGTTCGAAGCACAATGTGGCCGAATTCCAAAATACGAAACTTCCAATAACCACGCTTTCCTTATGCATCCAACCGGTAATTTCGAGCTCAACAAGTCATATGCATTACCTATAATCATTTTGAACCGGAAACTGAACAAAAAAAAGTTTTCAATTTTTTGCGAAAATTCATGATGGTAGCCTTACTTATTTTGAACGCATAAAATTTATTGTCACGGATTCCGTATGTTTCGTTTATTTTCGGTTGTTAATGTAATTAAGAGTAGATCAACGTTTAATTTGCTTCAATATGTCGCCTCATTCGCCTGCAATCCAGGTTCGAAGCACAATGTGGCCGAATTCCAAAATACGAAACTTCCAATAACCACGCTTTCCTTATGCATCCAACCGGTAATTTCGAGCTTAACAAGTCATATACATTACCTATAATCATTTTGAACCGGAAACTGAACAAAAAAAAGTTTTCAATTTTTTGCGAAAATTCATGATGGGTTAGCCTTACTTATTTTGAACGCATAAAATTTATTGTCACGGATTCCGTATGTTTCGTTTATTTTCGGTTGTTAATGTAATTAAGAGTAGATCAACGTTTAATTTGCTTCAATATGTCGCCTCATTCGCCTGCAATCCAGGTTCGAAGCACAATGTGGCCGAATTCCAAAATACGAAACTTCCAATAACCACGCGTTCCTTATGCATCCAACCGGTAATTTCGAGCTCAACAAGTCATATACATTACCTATAATCATTTTGAACCGGAAACTGAACAAAAAAAAAGTTTTCAATTTTTTGCGAAAATTCATGATGGTTAGCCTTACTTATTTTGAACGCATAAAATTTATTGTCACGGATTCCGTATGTTTCGTTTATTTTCGGTTGTTAATGTAATTAAGAGTAGATCAACGTTTAATTTGCTTCAATATGTCGCCTCATTCGCCTGCAATCCAGGTTCGAAGCACAATGTGGCCGAATTCCAAAATACGAAACTTCCAATAACCACGCTTTCCTTATGCATCCAACCGGTAATTTCGAGCTCAACAAGTCATATACATTACCTATAATCATTTTGAACCGGAAACTGAACAAAAAAAAGTTTTCATTTTTTTGCGAAAATTCATGATGGTTAGCCTTACTTATTTTGAACGCATAAAATTTATTGTCACGGATTCCGTATGTTTCGTTTATTTTCGGTTATTAATGTAATTATGAGTAGATCAACGTTTAATTTGCTTCAATATGTTGCCTCATTCGCCTACAATCCAGGTTCGAAGCACAATGTGGCCGAATTCCAAAATACGAAACTTCCAATAACCACGCGTTCCTTATGCATCCAACCGGTAATTTCGAGCTCAACAAGTCATATACATTACCTATAATCATTTTGAACCGGAAACTGAACAAAAAAAAGTTTTCAATTTTTTGCGAAAATTCATGATGGTTAGCCTTACTTATTTTGAACGCATAAAATTTATTGTCACGGATTCCGTATGTTTCGTTTATTTTCGGTTGTTAATGTAATTAAGAGTAGATCAACGTTTAATTTGCTTCAATATGTTGCCTCATTCGCCTGCAATCCAGGTTCGAAGCACAATGTGGCCGAATTCCAAAATACGAAACTTCCAATAACCACGCTTTCCTTATGCATCCAACCGGTAATTTCGAGCTCAACAAGTCATATACATTACCTATAATCATTTTGAACCGGAAACTGAACAAAAAAAAGTTTTCAATTTTTTGCGAAAATTCATGATGGTGTTAGCCTTACTTATTTTGAACGCATAAAATTTATTGTCACGGATTCCGTATGTTTCGTTTATTTTCGGTTGTTAATGTAATTAAGAGTAGATCAACGTTTAATTTGCTTCAATATGTCGCCTCATTCGCCTGCAATCCAGGTTCGAAGCACAATGTGGCCGAATTCCAAAATACGAAACTTCCAATAACCACGCTTTCCTTATGCATCCAACCGGTAATTTCGAGCTCAACAAGTCATATACATTACCTATAATCATTTTGAACCGGAAACTGAACAAAAAAAAGTTTTCAATTTTTTGCGAAAATTCATGATGGTTAGCCTTACTTATTTTGAACGCATAAAATTTATTGTCACGGATTCCGTATGTTTCGTTTATTTTCGGTTGTTAATGTAATTAAGAGTAGATCAACGTTTAATTTGCTTCAATATGTCGCCTCATTCGCCTGCAATTCAGGTTCGAAGCACAATGTGGCCGAATTCCAAAATACGAAACTTCCAATAACCACGCGTTCCTTATGCATCCAACCGGTAATTTCGAGCTCAACAAGTCATATACATTACCTATAATCATTTTGAACCGGAAACTGAACAAAAAAAAGTTTTCAATTTTTTACGAAAATTCATGATGGTTAGCCTACTTATTTTGAACGCATAAAATTTATTGTCACGGATTCCGTATGTTTCGTTTATTTTCGGTTGTTAATGTAATTATGAGTAGATCAACGTTTAATTTGCTTCAATATGTTGCCTCATTCGCCTGCAATCCAGGTTCGAAGCACAATGTGGCCGAATTCCAAAATACGAAACTTCCAATAACCACGCTTTCCTTATGCATCCAACCGGTAATTTCGAGCTCAACAAGTCATATACATTACCTATAATCATTTTGAACCGGAAACTGAACAAAAAAAAGTTTTCAATTTTTTACGAAAATTCATGATGGTTAGCCTACTTATTTTGAACGCATAAAATTTATTGTCACGGATTCCGTATGTTTCGTTTATTTTCGGTTGTTAATGTAATTATGAGTAGATCAACGTTTAATTTGCTTCAATATGTTGCCTCATTCGCCTGCAATCCAGGTTCGAAGCACAATGTGGCCGAATTCCAAAATACGAAACTTCCAATAACCACGCTTTCCTTATGCATCCAACCGGTAATTTCGAGCTCAACAAGTCATATACATTACCTATAATCATTTTGAACCGGAAACTGAACAAAAAAAAGTTTTCAATTTTTTACGAAAATTCATGATGGTTAGCCTACTTATTTTGAACGCATAAAATTTATTGTCACGGATTCCGTATGTTTCGTTTATTTTCGGTTGTTAATGTAATTAAGAGTAGATCAACGTTTAATTTGCTTCAATATGTCGCCTCATTCGCCTGCAATTCAGGTTCGAAGCACAATGTGGCCGAATTCCAAAATACGAAACTTCCAATAACCACGCTTTCCTTATGCATCCAACCGGTAATTTCGAGCTCAACAAGTCATATACATTACCTATAATCATTTTGAACCGGAAACTGAACAAAAAAAAGTTTTCAATTTTTTACGAAAATTCATGATGGTTAGCCTACTTATTTTGAACGCATAAAATTTATTGTCACGGATTCCGTATGTTTCGTTTATTTTCGGTTGTTAATGTAATTATGAGTAGATCAACGTTTAATTTGCTTCAATATGTTGCCTCATTCGCCTGCAATCCAGGTTCGAAGCACAATGTGGCCGAATTCCAAAATACGAAACTTCCAATAACCACGCTTTCCTTATGCATCCAACCGGTAATTTCGAGCTCAACAAGTCATATACATTACCTATAATCATTTTGAACCGGAAACTGAACAAAAAAAAGTTTTCAATTTTTTGCGAAAATTCATGATGGTGTTAGCCTTACTTATTTTGAACGCATAAAATTTATTGTCACGGATTCCGTATGTTTCGTTTATTTTCGGTTGTTAATGTAATTATGAGTAGATCAACGTTTAATTTGCTTCAATATGTTGCCTCATTCGCCTGCAATCCAGGTTCGAAGCACAATGTGGCCGAATTCCAAAATACGAAACTTCCAATAACCACGCGTTCCTTATGCATCCAACCGGTAATTTCGAGCTCAACAAGTCATATACATTACCTATAATCATTTTGAACCGGAAACTGAACAAAAAAAAGTTTTCAATTTTTTGCGAAAATTCATGATGGTTAGCCTTACTTATTTTGAACGCATAAAATTTATTGTCACGGATTCCGTATGTTTCGTTTATTTTCGGTTGTTAATGTAATTAAGAGTAGATCAACGTTTAATTTGCTTCAATATGTCGCCTCATTCGCCTGCAAGTCATATACATTACCTATAATCATTTTGAACCGGAAACTGAACAAAAAAAAGTTTTCATTTTTTTGCGAAAATTCATGATGGTTAGCCTTACTTATTTTGAACGCATAAAATTTATTGTCACGGATTCCGTATGTTTCGTTTATTTTCGGTTGTTAATGTAGTTAAGAGTAGATCAACGTTTAATTTGCTTCAATATGTCGCCTCATTCGCCTGCAATCCAGGTTCGAAGCACAATGTGGCCGAATTCCAAAATACGAAACTTCCAATAACCACGCTTTCCTTATGCATCCAACCGGTAATTTCGAGCTCAACAAGTCATATACATTACCTATAATCATTTTGAACCGGAAACTGAACAAAAAAAAGTTTTCATTTTTTTGCGAAAATTCATGATGGTAGCCTTACTTATTTTGAACGCATAAAATTTTTTGTCACGGATTCCGTATGTTTCGTTTATTTTCGGTTGTTAATGTAGTTAAGAGTAGATCAACGTTTAATTTGCTTCAATATGTTGCCTCATTCGCCTGCAATCCAGGTTCGAAGCATAATGTGGCCGAATTCCAAAATACGAAACTTCCAATAACCACGCTTTCCTTATGCATCCAACCGGTAATTTTGAGCTCAACAAGTCATATACATTACCTATAATCATTTTGAACCGGAAACTGAACAAAAAAAAGTTTTCAATTTTTTACGAAAATTCATGGTTAGCCTTACTTATTTTGAACGCATAAAATTTATTGTCACGGATTCCGTATGTTTCGTTTATTTTCGGTTGTTAATGTAATTATGAGTAGATCAACGTTTAATTTGCTTCAATATGTTGCCTCATTCGCCTGCAATCCAGGTTCGAAGCACAATGTGGCCGAATTCCAAAATAAGAAACTTCCAATAACCACGCTTTCCTTATGCATCCAACCGGTAATTTCGAGCTCAACAAGTCATATACATTATCTATAATCATTTTGAACCGGAAACTGAACAAAAAAAAGTTTTCATTTTTTTGCGAAAATTCATGATGGTTAGCCTTACTTATTTTGAACGCATAAAATTTATTGTCACGGATTCCGTATGTTTCGTTTATTTTCGGTTGTTAATGTAATTATGAGTAGATCAACGTTTAATTTGCTTCAATATGTCGCCTCATTCGCCTGCAAGTCATATACATTACCTATAATCATTTTGAACCGGAAACTGAACAAAAAAAAGTTTTCATTTTCTTGCGAAAATTCATGATGGTTAGCCTTACTTATTTTGAACGCATAAAATTTTTTGTCACGGATTCCGTATGTTTCGTTTATTTTCGGTTGTTAATGTAGTTAAGAGTAGATCAACGTTTAATTTGCTTCAATATGTCGCCTCATTCGCCTGCAATCCAGGTTCGAAGCACAATGTGGCCGAATTCCAAAATACGAAACTTCCAATAACCACGCTTTCCTTATGCATCCAACCGGTAATTTCGAGCTCAACAAGTCATATACATTACCTATAATCATTTTGAACCGGAAACTGAACAAAAAAAAGTTTTCATTTTTTGCGAAAATTCATGATGGTTAGCCTTACTTATTTTGAACGCATAAAATTTATTGTCACGGATTCCGTATGTTTCGTTTATTTTCGGTTGTTAATGTAATTATGAGTAGATCAACGTTTAATTTGCTTCAATATGTTGCCTCATTCGCCTGCAATCCAGGTTCGAAGCACAATGTGGCCGAATTCCAAAATACGAAACTTCCAATAACCACGCTTTCCTTATGCATCCAACCGGTAATTTCGAGCTCAACAAGTCATATACATTACCTATAATCATTTTGAACCGGAAACTGAACAAAAAAAAGTTTTCAATTTTTTGCGAAAATTCATGATGGTTAGCCTTACTTATTTTGAACGCATAAAATTTATTGTCACGGATTCCGTATGTTTCGTTTATTTTCGGTTGTTAATGTAATTAAGAGTAGATCAAAGTTTAATTTGCTTCAATATGTCGCCTCATTCGCCTGCAATCCAGGTTCGAAGCACAATGTGGCCGAATTCCAAAATACGAAACGTCCAATAACCACGCTTTCCTTATGCATCCAACCGGTAATTTCGAGCTCAACAAGTCATATACATTACCTATAATCATTTTGAACCGGAAACTGAACAAAAAAAAGTTTTCATTTTCTTGCGAAAATTGCTTATTTTGAACGCATAAAATTTATTGTCACGGATTCCGTATGTTTCGTTTATTTTCGGTTGTTAATGTAATTATGAGTAGATCAACGTTTAATTTGCTTCAATATGTTGCCTCATTCGCCTGCAATCCAGGTTCGAAGCACAATGTGGCCGAATTCCAAAATACGAAACTTCCAATAACCACGCTTTCCTTATGCATCCAACCGGTAATTTCGAGCTCAACAAGTCATATACATTACCTATAATCATTTTGAACCGGAAACTGAACAAAAAAAAGTTTTCAATTTTTTGCGAAAATTCATGATGGTTAGCCTTACTTATTTTGAACGCATAAAATTTATTGTCACGGATTCCGTATGTTTCGTTTATTTTCGGTTGTTAATGTAATTATGAGTAGATCAACGTTTAATTTGCTTCAATATGTTGCCTCATTCGCCTGCAATCCAGGTTCGAAGCACAATGTGGCCGAATTCCAAAATACGAAACTTCCAATAACCACGCTTTCCTTATGCATCCAACCGGTAATTTCGAGCTCAACAAGTCATATACATTATCTATAATCATTTTGAACCGGAAACTGAACAAAAAAAAGTTTTCATTTTTTTGCGAAAATTCATGATGGTTAGCCTTACTTATTTTGAACGCATAAAATTTATTGTCACGGATTCCGTATGTTTCGTTTATTTTCGGTTGTTAATGTAATTATGAGTAGATCAACGTTTAATTTGCTTCAATATGTCGCCTCATTCGCCTGCAAGTCATATACATTACCTATAATCATTTTGAACCGGAAACTGAACAAAAAAAAGTTTTCAATTTTTTGCGAAAATTCATGATGAGCCTTACTTATTTTGAACGCATAAAATTTTTTGTCACGGATTCCGTATGTTTCGTTTATTTTCGGTTGTTAATGTAGTTAAGAGTAGATCAACGTTTAATTTGCTTCAATATGTCGCCTCATTCGCCTGCAATCCAGGTTCGAAGCACAATGTGGCCGAATTCCAAAATACGAAACTTCCAATAACCACGCTTTCCTTATGCATCCAACCGGTAATTTCGAGCTCAACAAGTCATATACATTACCTATAATCATTTTGAACCGGAAACTGAACAAAAAAAAGTTTTCATTTTTTGCGAAAATTCATGATGGTTAGCCTTACTTATTTTGAACGCATAAAATTTATTGTCACGGATTCCGTATGTTTCGTTTATTTTCGGTTGTTAATGTAATTAAGAGTAGATCAAAGTTTAATTTGCTTCAATATGTCGCCTCATTCGCCTGCAATCCAGGTTCGAAGCACAATGTGGCCGAATTCCAAAATACGAAACGTCCAATAACCACGCTTTCCTTATGCATCCAACCGGTAATTTCGAGCTCAACAAGTCATATACATTACCTATAATCATTTTGAACCGGAAACTGAACAAAAAAAAGTTTTCATTTTCTTGCGAAAATTGCTTATTTTGAACGCATAAAATTTATTGTCACGGATTCCGTATGTTTCGTTTATTTTCGGTTGTTAATGTAATTATGAGTAGATCAACGTTTAATTTGCTTCAATATGTTGCCTCATTCGCCTGCAATCCAGGTTCGAAGCACAATGTGGCCGAATTCCAAAATACGAAACTTCCAATAACCACGCTTTCCTTATGCATCCAACCGGTAATTTCGAGCTCAACAAGTCATATACATTACCTATAATCATTTTGAACCGGAAACTGAACAAAAAAAAGTTTTCAATTTTTTGCGAAAATTCATGATGGTTAGCCTTACTTATTTTGAACGCATAAAATTTATTGTCACGGATTCCGTATGTTTCGTTTATTTTCGGTTGTTAATGTAATTATGAGTAGATCAACGTTTAATTTGCTTCAATATGTTGCCTCATTCGCCTGCAATCCAGGTTCGAAGCACAATGTGGCCGAATTCCAAAATACGAAACTTCCAATAACCACGCTTTCCTTATGCATCCAACCGGTAATTTCGAGCTCAACAAGTCATATACATTATCTATAATCATTTTGAACCGGAAACTGAACAAAAAAAAGTTTTCATTTTTTTGCGAAAATTCATGATGGTTAGCCTTACTTATTTTGAACGCATAAAATTTATTGTCACGGATTCCGTATGTTTCGTTTATTTTCGGTTGTTAATGTAATTATGAGTAGATCAACGTTTAATTTGCTTCAATATGTCGCCTCATTCGCCTGCAAGTCATATACATTACCTATAATCATTTTGAACCGGAAACTGAACAAAAAAAAGTTTTCAATTTTTTGCGAAAATTCATGATGAGCCTTACTTATTTTGAACGCATAAAATTTTTTGTCACGGATTCCGTATGTTTCGTTTATTTTCGGTTGTTAATGTAGTTAAGAGTAGATCAACGTTTAATTTGCTTCAATATGTCGCCTCATTCGCCTGCAATCCAGGTTCGAAGCACAATGTGGCCGAATTCCAAAATACGAAACTTCCAATAACCACGCTTTCCTTATGCATCCAACCGGTAATTTCGAGCTCAACAAGTCATATACATTACCTATAATCATTTTGAACCGGAAACTGAACAAAAAAAAGTTTTCATTTTTTGCGAAAATTCATGATGGTTAGCCTTACTTATTTTGAACGCATAAAATTTATTGTCACGGATTCCGTATGTTTCGTTTATTTTCGGTTGTTAATGTAATTAAGAGTAGATCAAAGTTTAATTTGCTTCAATATGTCGCCTCATTCGCCTGCAATCCAGGTTCGAAGCACAATGTGGCCGAATTCCAAAATACGAAACGTCCAATAACCACGCTTTCCTTATGCATCCAACCGGTAATTTCGAGCTCAACAAGTCATATACATTACCTATAATCATTTTGAACCGGAAACTGAACAAAAAAAAGTTTTCATTTTCTTGCGAAAATTGCTTATTTTGAACGCATAAAATTTATTGTCACGGATTCCGTATGTTTCGTTTATTTTCGGTTGTTAATGTAATTATGAGTAGATCAACGTTTAATTTGCTTCAATATGTTGCCTCATTCGCCTGCAATCCAGGTTCGAAGCACAATGTGGCCGAATTCCAAAATACGAAACTTCCAATAACCACGCTTTCCTTATGCATCCAACCGGTAATTTCGAGCTCAACAAGTCATATACATTACCTATAATCATTTTGAACCGGAAACTGAACAAAAAAAAGTTTTCAATTTTTTGCGAAAATTCATGATGGTTAGCCTTACTTATTTTGAACGCATAAAATTTATTGTCACGGATTCCGTATGTTTCGTTTATTTTCGGTTGTTAATGTAATTAAGAGTAGATCAAAGTTTAATTTGCTTCAATATGTCGCCTCATTCGCCTGCAATCCAAGTTCGAAGCACAATGTGGCCGAATTCCAAAATACGAAACTTCCAATAACCACGCTTTCCTTATGCATCCAACCGGTAATTTCGAGCTCAACAAGTCATATACATTACCTATAATCATTTTGAACCGGAAACTGAACAAAAAAAAGTTTTCAATTTTTTGCGAAAATTCATGATGGTGTTAGCCTTACTTATTTTGAACGCATAAAATTTATTGTCACGGATTCCGTATGTTTCGTTTATTTTCGGTTGTTAATGTAATTAAGAGTAGATCAAAGTTTAATTTGCTTCAATATGTCGCCTCATTCGCCTGCAATCCAAGTTCGAAGCACAATGTGGCCGAATTCCAAAATACGAAACTTCCAATAACCACGCTTTCCTTATGCATCCAACCGGTAATTTCGAGCTCAACAAGTCATATACATTACCTATAATCATTTTGAACCGGAAACTGAACAAAAAAAAGTTTTCAATTTTTTGCGAAAATTCATGATGGTTAGCCTTACTTATTTTGAACGCATAAAATTTATTGTCACGGATTCCGTATGTTTCGTTTATTTTCGGTTGTTAATGTAATTAAGAGTAGATCAACGTTTAATTTGCTTCAATATGTCGCCTCATTCGCCTGCAATCCAAGTTCGAAGCACAATGTGGCCGAATTCCAAAATACGAAACTTCCAATAACCACGCTTTCCTTATGCATCCAACCGGTAATTTCGAGCTCAACAAGTCATATACATTACCTATAATCATTTTGAACCGGAAACTGAACAAAAAAAAGTTTTCAATTTTTTGCGAAAATTCATGATGGTGTTAGCCTTACTTATTTTGAACGCATAAAATTTATTGTCACGGATTCCGTATGTTTCGTTTATTTTCGGTTGTTAATGTAATTATGAGTAGATCAACGTTTAATTTGCTTCAATATGTCGCCTCATTCGCCTGCAATCCAAGTTCGAAGCACAATGTGGCCGAATTCCAAAATACGAAACTTCCAATAACCACGCTTTCCTTATGCATCCAACCGGTAATTTCGAGCTCAACAAGTCATATACATTACCTATAATCATTTTGAACCGGAAACTGAACAAAAAAAAGTTTTCAATTTTTTGCGAAAATTCATGATGGTTAGCCTTACTTATTTTGAACGCATAAAATTTATTGTCACGGATTCCGTATGTTTCGTTTATTTTCGGTTGTTAATGTAGTTAAGAGTAGATCAACGTTTAATTTGCTTCAATATGTCGCCTCATTCGCCTGCAATCCAGGTTCGAAGCACAATGTGGCCGAATTCCAAAATACGAAACTTCCAATAACCACGCTTTCCTTATGCATCCAACCGGTAATTTCGAGCTCAACAAGTCATATACATTATCTATAATCATTTTGAACCGGAAACTGAACAAAAAAAAGTTTTCAATTTTTTGCGAAAATTCATGATGGTGTTAGCCTTACTTATTTTGAACGCATAAAATTTATTGTCACGGATTCCGTATGTTTCGTTTATTTTCGGTTGTTAATGTAATTATGAGTAGATCAACGTTTAATTTGCTTCAATATGTCGCCTCATTCGCCTGCAATCCAGGTTCGAAACACAATGTGTTCGAATTTCAACTAAATGTAATAAATATAAATTAAGATCATTTTTGAACCACTTATCTATCGACTTACCATCTTAAAAGCGCGAATTATTTCGACGTTGGAATTCAAGCACAGAAGGTTATGCAGTGACACCAGAAGGATAATGAAAACTTCACAACGCGTCAGTAAAATTTACTCGTAGTAACCGAATGGTTACTAAACTTAGAGAAACCGATTGCTTATTTTACTCATTGAATTTTTATTTTTCAAGCTGCGACTATTTGTAAGTTCTTATGTCCGAAAGAATAATCCATAACCAGCAGCAAAACAGCACACCTATCTCTAACAAAACAATGCAGCAGTAAAAGGTAAAACAAAAAAGAAAATCGTAAAAAAGGATCTCAATTATTTTGTGATTCAATTCCACACATAAACTTTTATTTCATTACTGTCCTTGTTTGTTGCCCCTCTCTCTGTATTCTAAGAATATGAAGATATGTATATGGTGTATGTGCATATATCCATATATGTGAACAAAATTGTGTGGTTACAGTATTAATGGCAATAAAAGTTTGGGGTCGACCCAAAGCAAAAAAAAAATCTTTAAGGGAATGGGGATATTATTCTGAACTGGACATACGAGTAAAGTATGGTTGAATTCACGTACTTCACGTATTAAAATTTTAAATTAAGTTTCTTCCGTGAAATGTCATCAGAAATGTAATAATAGCAACACAAAAAAAAAATAAACATCAGATAATATAAAAAGGATACAAATTTTTCCTTTCCCGTTTTCGTTTTTGTACACATTCTAAGGATGTTAGTGTATGTATGTGTAATTTTATGACAGTTTTAGGAGTTTGGATATATTTTTAGTGGTTTTGATATACAACTAAAACGATTTACTAATAATTTGCGGACGGGTATTTTATTTTAACGCCAGTTATATTTATTTAGTACATGTACTAAAAATTATATGTATATAACATATGTGCTTAATATATGCATGTACAAGGTATATATGTATATACTATACGTATATAATCAGTGACAGTGATAAATTTTATTCATTTCGACCCACCTTTTTGGATAAAAATTCCGCACAACTGAAAGTGGCATTTTAGTAAAATGAAAATTAATCTCTGGAAAAACAAGAATAATAAAAAATCTTTTAGTTTTTACAATTTTCCAAAAACCAAACGTATCCGAATGGAGAGGAGGAAAGATAAAACGATGTACATATATACTTACATTTTTGTGTTATACCTATTATCATTGTTTTTTTTTAGTTTTGGGGCAATGAAAATATTATTTATTCAAAATCCTCGAAAATGGTTGTAAATCTTGTCTTGTCTTCCATATTCTTGTTTTGCCTTTTCGAATGGTCAAACCGAAATAAAACTACCTTGAAGTACCAAACAAGGAAATATATTGTATAGTTCTCCATTACAGGATTCAAAAATAAGTTTTGGTTATTGTATAAAAAAACGGGATGAGGGTAAAATCTGAACTTGTGAATGAACGTTGGAATTGTAATTTATTGTGGGTGGTTTTATGTTATGGTTGGTTTCTACTACATGTACAAAATTTAAATTCTAAAATTCTATTCAACTATTTAAATTCGTTAGAACCACCATCGTGATCTTTAGAAAACATTAGTTATATTATTCAATGTCATGACATTGAAAAATTCGCGGTGTTAATAAAGAACAACCGATCAACAATACAACAAATATGCGATATAATTTATTTTTTGATTTCATTATTATACACAAACGCTTATAACATATATGTATGTACATTCGTACTTAAAATTTAAAGAGAGACACACATCACAGTCGCATCTTAGAAACTATCGGTAAAACTCAATTATTTTATTAATCCATCTAGCAAATCGTGATACACGAGTAAAAGCATTTAATTCATAATACGCTTCACAATTCCAATACGCAAACGAAAATATTCCGGTTTGAAGCCAATTCGTGCCATTCCAATCCAGTAGCGGTGAACCCGAATCACCGATGCAACCAAATCCATCCTCTAAAAACGGTGTGCACAGCATATCCAGAGACTTTGTATTTACAAGCCAATTACAATAATCATAGCTGGTCAGCTCCACATCAGCAAATTTTAATTCATTTGGAAAACCAAAACGGCCGGTTATTTCATTAAAACTATTTGCACCCCAACCAATAATCCGTCCATACGACGACGAATCATAATTTTCCGGTGCCAGCGTAAGCGGTATAACGGTATGATTATAACTAAGTTTTGATTTTAATTTAATCAGTGCAATGTCGTATTCAAATTTATATATGCCGGAGCTCGTGTAATACCGCGAATTAACAAAAATCGTATCGACATGCATTAAACGTTCACCATCCTCATAAAATCGTATATTCCATTTGCCACATTTCACGGTAACCCGTTTATTTCGATCGTGCCGATCCACGTCCGAGACACAATGCGCTGCGGTCAGTAAAAATTTTTCATTCACAATCGATGCACCACAAAATGTACGTTCACTTGATGGATTCCGCTTTTGCAGGTAGCATATGAATGGATATTCTCTGGTTTCCGTTGGCCATCCATTTTTAATGGCCGTCACATGTATTGGAATTATAAAGATGCATGCATAAATTACGATCACATAAAACATCTGAAATTAAATTATTAAAATAATAATTAAATTAAAATGAGACACAAGGACAACTTACTTTATGTAACTGACTGTGTACGTACTATACAACAGCTCAGGTGAATGTAACAACAACAACAACAACAATTTAATTGACTAATTTTTTTCTTTATATTTCTTATAACAATCTTGTAAAATTATTATATTATATTTATATGTCGACCGTAGATGTAGCAATACGATAAACTAAGACAAAATCTTTATTGATCATAGTTCAACGTAAATACAAAAACTATTAATAGTGGAGAGATGATTATAAAATATTTTCGTAAACTTTATAAAGCAAAACGATCAGATATTGAGTGGGGGCCTTTATAAGTCAATGAATTTTATTATACTTAGCTAAACTACTTTAAAGCTAAAATATTTTCGTTGCAAGTTTCACTATATACATATAGTGAGCCGCATCCTTTTTTGAATCCTTATTTAAGCGCATAAAACAAACACTAAATGATGTCATACAAGGATTTACTCACGAGGGACACGTTTTTTTGGTGTGTTCTTTCTGTTTTTATTTTATATACTCGTCTATAATTTTCTTAACTCCTGAAAATAGAAAAATAAAATAAAAACCGACACACAACCCCCAATAAAAAAATTGGAAAATATCCTTCTTGTTCGTCTCTAGTAGCATTGCTCGGCACAACCAGAATGATGAAATTGTTTAAGAAATAGGAATATTTTTTTGTTTAAATTTTACTGTCCTCTGGTGAAACATCAAAAGTTTTCTTTATAACAACAACAAAAACAGAAAAATAGCAGAAGGCACAGTATATAACCAAAGCACACTTGGAAATAATTATATCCACCTTTTGGAAAAGTTGAATATGGAGAAAATAACCCACCCATTTCTTGTTTTTTACTTCTTTACGCCTTCTGGATTACGGTTTGCTGTACAGAAAAATATGTTTGTTAAAATAAGAAAATTTAATCATTTTTTTATATTCTTTCATAATATTTTGGTCACAAAAATAAGATTTTCAAATGAAAATTCTAATTAACAAGTAATTTTTAATTTTATCTTGTTACGCAATGATATGGAATCGGGAAGCTCTCTCTCTCTCTCTCTCACTCTAGCCTGCACGGCGGTGGTCCTCCAACCGTGTCGATTCGACGTTGTGGCGCGAGCCTATAGTCTTGTTTTGGGACACTTTTCTTATCAATCGTTGTGCTGAAGAATCGTTCAACGTGGCCCATCAAACATCTCTAAACGTGATTCATTCGAATTCGAAATTCGTTGTACGCAACCTTAATTGGAGCGTAAATGGATCGAATGACCTTCCTTTCACAGGTAGATAATATTCTACAATCGACTCGAAGGTAAAACTTTCACTTTCTAAAATTAACACAGGCCTTACATGTTATAACTGATCTGAGATATTTGAAGTATGTCTTGTTGGTAAAGTTATGGCTGTTTGTTCCGAGATTTACCGTATGGATGCTCCTTGGTATTGAAAGACATTTAGTTGTGTTGCTGTTCACTTTCTTGATATCATTAGGTCTCCGGCCAAGAAACAAGATATAATTTGCGCATACCACGATATATCTGCATTAAATGTATTTATCTTAAATGCAAAATCGTGGGACTTCGTGTGCAAATTCAGCGATAAAAACTTAAAAACTGGATTTTGGATTGAGTACAAAAATTACCCAAACATAGACTGACGACCGAGTCGGTGATTGTCTGACAATGGTTCCATGAAATACCTGATTTCTGGAACACCTTAGTCAGGCAAAATATTCGAACGAAGTCCGATGTGGGTATTTTACAGTGTTTTATCACGTGTTGTGATAAGACTTTTATTGGCGTATGTTCCGGTTATTTGCTGGTCAAATAATTGGTCAATATTGAAGAGAAATATCACGACTAATATCGAGATTAGTTTTCAAAATATTCGGTAACATTATATAGTTCGCTGTCCATCATTAGTTAAAACCCGTCAAAAATAGGTTAATTTAAGTGTGAAATTATGGATATTATTATTAAGATGATTTTACTGATTTCCCGTTCTAATTAGATTTCCATTTTTGCTCCATTACAGGCAGAAAACGGTTAGAAAATATAAGTATTTATAATACAAATGAGCTAATCACTTAACACAACACCAAAATATACTGGAAAAGTTGCACAAACTTTAAAAATTCTACACACGACCGCTTTGACATAATTTTGAAGCGCATCTAATTAATAAAAAAAAATATCACATAATTCAGACGGCAACACACACATAAATAATCAACATTTTGGCGAAATTTGTATGTTCATTTGTTTTATTTTATTACAAAATCTCAATGTATTGCGCACACCTGTAACAATAAAAATTTTGATTTTGTCTCGTCACACGTTCGTTTAGAAACTCGTGCATTATTTTTTTTTAAATTTTATCAGAGTGTCGGGTACAATGGGACCGGCTACAGCTTGTACGGCGAGAAATTGTTTGTCGGGACATTGATAGACGACGTTGGTGGTCTGGCCACAACGTATTGGGAAGACACTACCAAATGTCTACTAAACCTCTCTTGCCTGATGATTGCGAAGAAATAGACACAAGTGAGCAGACAATATGAATGGGGAAACAAGTGAATAACACGAATCGGATGGAACACTTTAACAGTGAAGAAGCTACGATTACCATCATTTCCATGAAAAACGGTAAAGCGCTTGATGCATGGAGCGTTGGATTTCTTGGGCAGGAGCATTTTACCAAAATACTGGAAAAACGGCAAAGTAATAATCATAAAAAAGGGCGGTGATAGAGACCACACCGATCCCAAAACATACCAACTAATCATGTTGCTACCGGTCTCAGATCAATTACTTGAGAAATTGATTTCAGGGAGATTGTTGGACATATTCCAGAGTAGCGGAAGATACACCTATAAACAGTTCGGGTTCAGAGAAAATACGAGTATGTCCACAGAGAACACTATAATGAAAATAGTAAAAGAGTCAGAGCAAAAGTATGTCTCAGGATATGCCTGACAGTTACTTCTCTAACAGATCAGCTCTAACACTTTCCAAAATCGTAAACTAAGGTTGTCCACAAGGTCTAATCTTGGGCCCATACCTCTGGAGTATAGATTTCAACAGTGGTATGCAGAATGATGTCCAAGAAGTAGAATTCGCGGACGCTCTTTGTCGGCAATTCAAGACTGAGCATTCATGAGAAAGCACAGAACGCCATAGACAAGATGGTAAATTGGTGCAATAGCAAGAAAATGGTGCCTCTTCTAAAACCGTAATGATTCAACTCAAAGATTCACTTGACCTTAGGAGACCACCTTAGCATATAGCAGAAAGACTTGCTAATAAAGTAACTCTAAGTACCCCGTTTACGCAAATACTACCGGGACACGGAAAATTCGTACTATACATGCATAGATTTGGTGTTTCTGCTTGTATCAGTTGCGAATGTGCTAACAGCTCGGAAACGGCTTAATAAGAAAATGGCGACCATATACTATTCGATTGTGATCTCGCCGACAGTGCTAAAGATCATTTATGTAGAGAACTAAATTTAGTCTGGCCAGCTAGTAAGCTGGTATACTTATGTTGCCCATTCACAAACGCAATGTCAAGAGATTCTGTAACAATATTTTACGGACAAGGTACTGATGTCAAGGGAAACTCAGACTTAAATCCCGAATAATCTCGGAAATTTTAAAAGTATCTATTTTGTAATGCCAGGTTTATAACCTATAGAAGTTTTAATTCATTTTAAATATTTTAACATTTTTAAATTTGACGTAAGGAATTTATCCTACAGCATTTTAAAGAGGCTAGAAGAGTAATGGCTGAATGGGTTAATATTCATGCCGCTGGAAGTGTATATATGAATATGTATGTGTCCAATTAAACATAGACCGATTAAGAAGTTAGTAGACGAGTTCGGTTTTAACCTGGTCAAGCATACCGAACTCGGACCGAATACAGAATACATAAGACGCAGTGGGAATCGAATATAGACTCGGCCTGGGCCCAGTCTCACAAAAAAATACGTTCACAATAACAATGACAAGGACCTGAAGCTATCTGGAATTCCGAGAAAATGTGTGCGGCCCAAAAGTTTTTGTGGTTGATGATGTCATATGTATGTTGAAAATCTATATAGAGCTGGTAAATAGTTATGTAACACTCCCACATTTTTCCATGATCCTCCCTTGTCGGAATCGCCGACAATATGTTCAACAAGTAGGATGATTTGGGCAAGTACAACATTAACAAGCACTTTGTTGCCGGTGTTTAACAGATCTATGCGACGGTTACTTTTACCAAAAAATTAATTTTCGAGAAGATCCTCCTGATCCCAGCTCGCCACGATAAGATCATATAGATTAGATGCAAGACGGGGAATCTTTGGATTTTTGAATCTACTAACAGCTTCATCTATTTTCTGTACTGTGGGACACGGGACAACTAACTCCTCGTCCGATGAAGCAATAGCTCGAATAGGCCACTTTCTTATTCTGATTTAGTAGGGCATGGAAGTACGATTACCATACTGTTGATTACCGTGTATTTTAGGCTCTGAATCGTGCATAGCAGTTCTTATCAAAATTTCCGGCATTAGCAAATCAGTCACTGGAATTTCAGTTTTCAGTTTGGAAGCTGATATTTTTGGTACAAGCTTGCCGTTTTTTAACTAGATTTCGTTTATTTGTGTTCTTGGTGGGTTCTTCTAATTGTATTTTCTGATGCGGTGTTTATGGCTGACTGCATAGCAGTGCACTGATTCTGGATGTTTGGTGGAGTTTCGTATAATTTTCATTGTGCCGGTTTAGATTTTCAGAGAGTCATTTTCTTTGCGGATGATAATTCCTACTTATATTTGAACAGAACAAGTAGCAAGCGCGTATGCTGATGAAATCTCTCTTCGAGACCCTGACCAAATTGAAATCATTCGATCGCCACATGGCTTTGTGGATTTTCTTAGCGCCGCGGGGCGATCTATCTCGATTTTTACATCATTTAGAATATAAGTTAGTATCAAAACTTGTTTGCCAAAGTTCCAGAATATAGATTACTCACTATAGTTAAAACTGACAATTAGCAAACCCCATCGATTGATGACTTTAGAAGTTTTGTGATCAATAGCCGAGAACATGCCCTTCTTGAGGTAATATCCTCTTTCAATATTGTCGTTTTGTAGGAGTGAGACGAGATCGACAATTGAAATAAATATCGTCTGCATCTAATCTAATGGGAAATTAGAGAGATGTACAAACACAGCAACCATCAAGCAGTACTTTTCGAGTTACGAGGACTCAAGCCAACGCTAAAAAGATTAATAGGACTTGTTGGAAATTTTGACGAACAAACATTTACAACAATGTTAGATGAGGTTTGCCTGGAGGGTGCGTAGCAGAAAATAAAGCAAGCCAACTTAGACGAGTGTTAAATAACCGTTAGCTCCAGCATCAATTCAAGAGGTTTCGATCCGATTTGAAGCTAGCTATCAAACAGCAAGTGCCTAGCATGGAAAGACCTCAGTAAAGAGGTAGACAAAAATCCATGGAATAGACCATAAATGATAAGTGGGGTTGTCTCCACCTTTTTTCCAGCACAATTGGGTATTGTACCAAACATTGGAAGAGAAATGAACGCTTGTGCAAAAATTGAAAATAGTAAGGCCTCGGGCCCAGATAACATCCCAAAGGTAGCACTAAAAACTGCAGTTTCTGCTAAACCTGAAAAATCCCTTGATCTGTTATAAACTCGTGTTAAATGAACGAACATTTCCTGAGTGATGCAAAAAGCAGAGATTGGTTCTATTTCCCAAAGGGAAAAAATCGAATAGACCGATTTAGAACGTATCATGTACATCAGACTCGAAGAAGCTGTGGAGATAGCTGGCAACCTTACGCATAACCAATATGGTTTTAGAAAAGCCCATTCAACGATCCATGCTATAAACTTGGTGGTAAATACTGGTAATACAGCAATGCAAGGCAGCAGGTGGAAAGGAGGTAACAGAAAATACCACGCCATCCCTATAGCCATCCTAGACATGAAAAATGTTTTCAACTTCGCTAGGTAGAGTTTCATCATAAAGGCATTAGGTCAACTAGGGGTTCCTTTCTATATCAGAAAGATTGTGTAAATATAATACAGATACAGATATTCGGTACTACAAAATAACGGGAGCAACTTCACCCGGAGAAGGCTCGGTATCTTTATAACTTACGTACCTTTATAACTTCTGATGGTTCCAGAATAAATACCTGTAAAGTCCCTCAATAAGGAGAAGTATAAACGGAAAATATCCAGTATTCGGGAACAAGAGTATTTGGCTTTACTATTACAAACATATATCAAATAATGACGACAGAACCAATAAATCCGTAAGTTGAATTTTTAGATCATTATATAATAAAATTTAATAACCTGTATGCAGTAGATTGAGGGGTGCGACAGCACCCAGGCGCAAGTATTAAGTACGTAGTACTACTTGCGCCTGCACGGATAAACAAATCCGCACCAGTCGCGTGGAGCACCAAGTAGCAGTGGCGCGCGGGCTCTCCCGTAGTTGGCACTGGGATCCACGCAGCTAATGCGTGGCGCCAAGCGGCAGGTGCGGGTTTTTTCTCCGTGTGGGTCAGCTGACTAGCACCCCTTATATGCACGAATATTGGGGACTTCTGATTTTTAATATTTTTTTTTCTCGCGCTGAAGTCAATTAATTTTGGTGGGGTTTTTTCTAACGTCATTAATTTTCTTTCTCTATTTTTTACGATTTTTTTGAATCTCTAAAATTATTTAAAATTGAATTTCTAGGATCATGGATAACCAGGAGACGTGCGTTATTTGCACATACGTGGATAATTTGGAGAATCATTCCTCAGACAATTTGATTGTCACAATGAAGGCTACAGAAATCGCAAACATGAAGAACCCAAATCCAAGAAAACAATCTTGCCTGTAAAATTTGTGAAGGCTCAACTTGCACCAATACTGAAAGATATTCATAAGATGAGGACGATGTTCTACTTATGAATATATCAGTCGATAACGAAGAAAATGAGCAGACTAGCAATGTGTCACTTGATTAAGAATCTGATATATAGTTACGTATCTAAACATTTAAGTTTTTAATTAATGAGATGAGGCAAAGTTACAGTTAGATAGTATTTTATTTGAGTTCAATAAAAATTTGTTAAACGCCAATTACATAAATATTGACTTTCTATTCATTCGATTTCTTCCCCCCTCACATAATTTAAATAGAATCAACAATTCCATCCAGATATTGAGTATTGATGTCCGTCTCTAAATCATCATGTTTGGTTGATATTCATGGGAATGACATCGATGTCAAGATAAAAGTGCCAATGCACCAGATGTTCAGAGGGTCGTTTTCGACGGGAAATTCGACAATGATTTTCGGGTTGTTTTTGCCGATATTGTCAGGAAAATTCTCGGGGATGACGTCCGCGTCCAGGTTCGGGCGCACCAGGTGTCCGGGGGTTTTCGCGGATGCCAGCGACCTAAAAAGCTCCGCGCCGCCGAGTGTCTCTCCTTCCCCGCGTGATTTTCGGAAGAGTCTCACGGAGATGACGTTCATCGGCGTTCCTGAGCTGCAGGTCGGCTGTGAGTCAATTTGAACATCATAATCGTGATCAGCGACCTCGGAAATCCCCGGGTACCTGAGTGGGGCTAGTTCTGACTCTTATTTCCGGTTTGTTCAAAAAAAAAAATAGGGGCGTTTTTTACAAATAATTTTTGAAAGCGAATGCAAAAAACCGCATTCCAATCCGTCTTACTCTCAAAAACTTCGAACTTTTTTGCTTCATGGCCTCGACTAAAAGGAGAAACCAATAGTGACGTAATTCTTTATTTTACTTTAAAGAATTGAACATTTTTTTAAAATCTCGTCATTTCAGCGCAAAACTTTGGAAAATTGAAAGTGAATTAATTTTGTTTAGAATCTTCTGTTTTAATATTGTTTTTCGTAAATGCTAAACTGTTTAAAATATTTACGAGAAAGCTCCCTAATTTCACTAAGATATCCCAATTTATAGAAATATCTTAAGTATGAAGTTTCATGGTGGTTCTGCTTTGGCCCAAATTTGTTGAAACCCCCGTTTTTGCGATTTGACCCAATTTTGTTGTAAATTTAATTTAGAATCCTTTTGTTTTTAACCGATTTCTGCAGAAAAATTCTATAAAAGCCAGCAGAGAAGCGCGAAATCCACCCCCCCCCCCTCGCTGTAATATAGTGCGTGATACTGTTATTAACGTACGTATAGTGACCTCCGTAGGAAATTAGTAGTAAACATAGTCGTCTGAGCGGCTCCAAAAACGAGAATAGTTGGAATTATAGACCTATCGATAGCACCGCAGTAACATAAAATTTATGATACGATTCTGTCATCCCTCACAAAAATGATATTATGTAATGCTAATAAGGATTATTGTGTTCAGGATGGGATATAAACTATTTTATTTTTACTTTATATAGTAGAGATTAACAGTACGTATAATAATAATAACTAAAAAAAATCTATTATTTTAGTTTTTAATATTAAAATATTTATTTTTATTTGTTGTGGGAATAGGAAAATTAGAAAATAATATTATTTAGTTTAATTATGAAAATTATACAGTAAAACGACAAAATTAAATATTATTTAGGAGGATGGAACATGACATAGTGAAAAATTAGATTAAGCATGTGATGAAGATGGAACATGTTAAACTATTTCAGTAACCATTACCATGTATGCACTTGTAACATCATACCCTATTTACACTATTTTGCGTGATTCGACTGTAAAACTACAAAAAAAAAAGTTTTTTAATTTTATTTTAGAATAAAATTTACTTTCATTATAAATTCAAAAATAAATTAGAAATAATAATAATGATAACAACAGTAATAATAATAATAATAGTAATGATAATAAAGAGACAACTTTATATATTATAATTATTGCCTAACTATTATTATACTGAAAATGATGATTAAAGTTTTAAATTAACAAGTTTGTAATGAATTTTGGATGAGAAGAGTGGGTGACAAAGAATTTTCCTAATTCTTGCGTCCGTTAGCCTAGCTTTACATACGTACATAATACTTAATACAGATAAAACCAAAACAGTTAAACTTTATACGTACGTAAACTAGCGATACTTATAGCACAATAAGTAATCGAACTAAAAAATATCTGCACACTTTTAACAAAATTTAATTAAATTTGCTTTACCACACACTTTATACTACATATAATATTATACTGAATTATAGTAACAACTGTGAACCGTACCTTTCGGAAATCATATAAGCAGCACTTCACTATAAGTTCACAACCGTTAAACTTAAGCAATTCAGCCAAAATAGTTAAACAAAAAAAAAATATTTAAATGATCTGGTCGACTTTCACACACCAAAATATTTATTTTGGATGTGATTAAATTTTCGTCTCGACACTAATCTAAATTTTATTATAAACTTAAGCAACACAAATTCGATTATGCAATGATATATGCTCTTAAGATTACAGTCACGATTTACTTGTAAATTCATCCGCATTATAATATTGTTGAAAGCAAGTAAAGAAACTGAAATAATAGTGATGGTGTGTATCTCGCTCAATATACATGAAGCGCGCATCTGACATTTTCAAAATAGGAAATTTTATAGGAGTCAATTCCATAATCGACAGTCTCAAAGATATATTATTAGATAAATACTTAGCTATGGCCAATAATGTGTTATCGACAGCATCACATTGTTTTTGGGTATACAGTCACGTTTTGGGTTTGGCAAGTTATACAAAACTGTTTAAAAGCGATTAAATAAGCTTACCCCCAGTGATGGATTTCTAGTTATACGTAACAAAATTAATATCTATGCGGTATAGCGTGGGTGTGATACGTCTTACCATAAATAAATTTTTGATGTCTGACGAACAATCAAATCAAATCATTATAAATTTATTCCGGTTATAAAATCGTTTTCCGTCACTGTTCGCGCATCCAAAATCAATTAACTATAGATTGCATAATATTTCAAAGTTTTGTATGCAAATCAACAAACAAATTTTTGTTTTGGATATTGAGCTGTTGAAATAATAAATTAAATGCAATAAAAAATTCTGAATCATTTATCAAATTATCTAAATCTATCTTTGTCAGTGTAGTGATGACGACATGCTGGGCATCTTCTTAAAAAATATTTACCAAAATTACATCACTACGACGATCTGTATTCATGTCAAGTATACTTGCCATATTTCAAATCCCTTAAAGTTGGAATGGTAAAACGGTTGGGAGAGCACAAATTAAAATTTGAAATGAAGCGCGCGTAAGCAAACATCAAAAATTAAATTGAACGATTTTCAAATGAGATAATAAATTATTCACGTTATAAAATAATTTTACTTTATATGTAAATTCTTATTCTTAAAAGAGTCAAGTACCGACTTGAACATAAGATATAAGTACCTGTGGAATCTCTGAGAGACATTTTTTGATTACTCACTTTATCACTCGTTTTAGTATGCGCAATATCATCCGTATTTAGGATGTGGAACAAGTAAAATGTTGTGTTCATGAAGAAAGATAATTGTTATATTTACCGTGTGTGGTAGAGCTGAGTCCTAATGTTTATATTAAACTAGCTGACCCGGCGAACCTCGTTCCGCCCCAAATTACTTTGTTCCGAGCAAATACGCTTGTCCTTCACGAAAATTAATTTTGATGAGAGAAAAATTCAAACAACTCAACTCTATTCTCAATAGACGCTTGAGTTGAGTGGCCATTCCATTCGCTTTTTCATCGATTTCAACACTAAAGGCAGGTTTATGGTTGCGTTCGTTCGGTCATTTTTTCATCCAATCATCTCTTGTAGAAAAATCCAGAATAAAAAAATTGTCATTTTTGAGCAATATGATTGGTCGAAAAAATTGTCAGAACGAATGTATTGGAAAATGAATGAAATGTCAATTGAAACTCAGACATCTATCGAAAATTTAGTTTTTTTTTTGATTTTTTTTCTCAGTGTGGAAATGAATTGGATTCAGTTGGGATTCAAAAGAATTCAATGTATTTTGTTCGAGTGGAATTAAATGGAATACAGACGCAAATCCATACAATGCACTGACGTAACCCATATTTCTTGTCCGGCGCGTAAAACAACAACGATGATGGTTTGCTAACTCTCGAGCACGCGACGTACAACTAACCGTGAGAAAAACATGGAAATTCCAGATTTATTCCGATTGACCTTGCGATTTGTTAATCGTCATAGCGAACGCCAAGCGAACGGGGAACTGAATGCGCTTGAAGTCGAACGGAATGGCAGTTGGAATCAGAGAATTATCGGAATTAGAACATCTTCTCATTTGAATTTGCCATTGATGCTCGTCACTTGAATCACATTGTTCATCAGTTTCATCACAGCTAATCGCGCTCCATTCCATAATCTCGGATGGTTCAGATAACGCTGCATGATTATCACAGATCCTACCTTCAGCATCAAGTTATGCGGTGCTGCTCCCGGCAAATAAAGCGCATTCAAAAAATCGGTCGGATAGTTGGTTGCCTCGTCTTGATTGGTCATACAGTCAACGGATTTGTAACAATGCATTTCCCCAGCGATTTGGGTTTGAATCAAGTAGTTCAGACTGGAAACATCCTTGGGTTCGATTTTACCCAACATGTTCCCAACTGTTGAGTGCCCTGAAAGCGCTCAATGAGAAAACGACACCTATCAAATTGCACAACGTCCGAGTCAACGTACAACGCCATCTATTGTGTTGTGGCCTTAATGATCACACCTCAGCGCCATCTCTTATTTATCTCATTAATTGTCTGCTTTTATCAATTTACTTCTCGATTTTCTGAGGTTTTTCAAGCTTTGCGTAGACTTTTCATACTTTACAGCGTCCAAAATCATCAAAACATTGAAACGGAAAAACCTTAGCTTACGCTGAAGGCCAATCTGTTTCATAGAACTGCAAGCTATCTGTCATGCATCCCATGCGGCAAATTCTCCCGCAGCTCGCAGTCTTTAAGAGGGAATTGCGTGGGTGTTGGGGTGCTCAGATAGTGGCCTTGTTAACCGCCTTGTTCCATAAAAAATGGAAAAAAAGGGAAGTTGACTGGGGGACCGGACCCCTAAGCTGTGGTGGCATCATCGACCCATTATATGTGGATCGAATTCACCGACGTTGAATATTGAGGGTTTAATTTGTCATTTAAAAAAAAGGAATATATTGGCCTCAATACCATAAATATTATTTAGTAAGAATTTTTTTGTTTGATTGGTAAAGTGCTACCAGCAGAACGAAACCCGCGTGCTATTGCACTTGTGCGATTTCCGCACTTAATGGAGCAGCGATATGCTCTTTACCAATTGGGCGGTTTACGTTAGTATGATGATTATATTTTTTTTTTAATTATTAAACGACAACAAAAAAATATTGAGTTTTTGCGAGACTAACGCACGGCTATTGATTTTTATAAGGATAGATAGTTAGATAGAGAAAATAAATAAATAAAATAAAAAAATTGGATAAAAAACAAAATACTAATTTGCATGCAGCTTCCGGTAAGATTCGAACCCAACACCTCCCACCCCAAGAGCCTAAGCTTTAACCACTGCACCACCAGTCTCACGTATAACGTACATACAAAATTCATATAAAAAGACTTTTTATTCGATTTTTCGGGTTTTCCGACTTTTCCGGTGGATTTTTTCAAATTTTTCTTCTGTAAGAACATCTCCTGGCAATTGCGAACACAACAAATATTGAGCCAAATCGGTTCAGCCGTTTTCAACTGATGCGCGCACATACATTTTTTACACCAATTTTATATACATATATAGATAATAGTAATGTGTATATTAATTTGTGTATATACGCTAGTTATCATAATAAAAATGGGTACTAGTTTGCTAAAATTTGACATTCCTAAGAGTAGATTAAAAACAAACTTAGTTTGTGTCCGTCACGCGAGCCGGAACCAAACCAACTATGGAATAAGTAGCACGATGCATTGTGCATCATTCTGCATTATATCATTTTCAGCCAAAACCTTATAATTTCAGTAAAACACTGATAAAGCCAGCCAGAACCATACAACAGTCAAACAAACTATGACACAAGTAGCACGATGCATTGTGTATCATTGTACACTATACAATTTTTACGCCAGAGCCTCATAAATCCAGCACTTTCTGATTTTTCAGAAGAAACCTTATAATTCCAGTAGGAACCATATCATCTACAACCAGAATAACTATGGTAAAAGTAGGGCAATGGAGTGTGCATCATTGTGCACTATATAAATTTTCAGAGGAACCTTATAAATCCAGCACTATATGATTTTTCGTTAGAAAATACCCTCTACAGCAAAACTACGTTATGACACAAGAGGCACAATGCAACCTTATAAAGCCGAAACCAAATAAAACCAACCGGAGCCATACTATAGCCAAACCAACTATGGTACAAATAGCACGATGCAATTTGCATCATTGGGAACTATATTATTTTTCAGCTGGAACCTTATAATTCCAAACAAATCCTGATAAAGCCAGCTAGAAACATGTGCATGATTATTGTGCGCTTTCAGATCCCCTATCATCATTAGTAAAATCATCGCCAATTTGATTTGAAAATTTCATAGTACTAAACATTTTCATAGCGTTGGCTGTAATTTTACTCAACATGTTCCCAACTGTTGGGTGTCCTGAAAGCGCCCATTGTGTACTATATAATTTTTCAGAATATTCTCGTTATAGAAACGTTATAATTCCAGCCGGAACCATACCACAGCCAAACTATTTATGACATGGATTGTGCATTATATAATTTTTCAGGCCGAACTTCATAATTCCAGCCGAAACCTTATAAAGCCAGCCAGAACCATACCACAGCCAAACCAACCATGACACAAGTAGCACGATGTATTGTGCAGCATCATTGTGCTTTATATAATTTTTCAGCCGGAACCTTATAAAGCCAGCACTATATGATTTTTCGGTAGAAACCTTATAACACCGAAAAATCATATAGTGCTGGATTTATAAGGTTCCGCTGAAAAATTATATAGTACATAATGATTCACAATACATCGTGCTACTAGTTGGTTTGGCTGTGGTATGATTCTGGCTGGCTTTATCAGGTGTTGGCTGGAATTATAAGGTTCCGGCTGAAAAAACATATAAACAATATAAAAAACAATGCAAAAAATGTATTTTCAATGACATTAGAACGTTTATATTATGAAAAGCGGTCAGCATATTTGGGCGTGTATAGTATGGCCAGCCTTTCAAAGTTGTTGGTCTTAACTTACGCAACAACTTTGCTGAAGAAAGCATAATGAAAGTCTTAATGGTTCAAAAACTATTGGTGAACAACGAAAAAAATGACTGTTTTTTACGACATTTTGTATAAAAATAAAACGAACGGGGTTCAAGCTCCACCGGAACCGCAAATGTTTGGTAAAACATAAGGTCAAAAATTAAAAGGGTTAAGAATTGAACAACCTCCGACCCGGGTGGCCATATTCCAGAATTTCTTCCCACAATAATTTTAAAATCCCATTTCCATGCAGCATACCCAATCCCATCATAATCGGTTAAGGATTGATCGAGTTCCGTCCCAGATTAAATTCGATGGAATAGATTAAATTTAAAAACAACGTACAATCGGATTTAACGGGCTCCCCAATTATTCCTTTAAATCGAGGTTTTCCTGTATAACATTTTATGTTAAAATGTTACATAATCAATTTAACGCAACATTTAACATAACAGTATTTAACGCAGTGTGCGAACATAAAAACCCACTGGGTGCAATTATTTGCCCGGAATATTACGAACAACTTCGCTGAAAAAAGGTTAAACGAAAATCTTAATGGTTCAAGAGCTATCATCGTGAAAATGAGTGTATATTTTGACAATTTTGTGACTCAGGGCCAAAACATGTCGAAAGCGATATCATGGGGACTAACTTTGAAATGGAACTGGCACCGCTGAGTGCCCAGTTTGTCACTTTTTTCAACTAACACAGTGTAAAAAAACATCGCAAATGTCAGCAATTTATTTAATAAATTTACTTTACATTATTTTTTTTTTTTTTATCGGCAAATTTTTGCAAGGTAATTCAAACTAGGTGCAATTCAGTAATTTTGTAATGTAAATTAATTTATTTTTATGTTATAATTTTGCGATCGAAAAGACACTTTTTCCATGCTAGTGAAGTTTATCCAAACTAATCCAAAAAATACAACAACAACCATTGCAATAGCATTGGTAAAGTAAACATTCAGGCGAATTTATATTGTGTAATTTAGACGAGATGTGGTTTTTACTTGGCCTTAGATACATTTTAGTCATTCTAAGTATTTTCTAAGCATTTACCATGGGCTTCAGTAACATTGGTACACTGTCTAAACCCAAACGAGTGCCCCTAGTAAATTATTTGATTTTCTAATGCGTCTTACAGGGTGCCCCATGAGATTTTAAAATGTGATTTTTTTAATGGGCCTTAGGTGCATTCCAAAGTCATTCTAAGTAGTTTCTAAGCATTTGTGTAACCAGCGCTCTAACCATTGTCAATGAAGTTCATGCTTAATGTTTGGAAAATACTTAGAATGCCTTGGAATGTACCTAAGGCACATTAAAAAATCACATTTTTAAATCTCATGAGGCACCCTGTCAGACGCATTAGAAAATCAAATAATTTCCTAGGGACACTCGTTTGGGTTTAGACAGTGTACAAATGTCACTGAAGTTGATGCTAAATACTTAGAAAATACTTAGAATGACTTTGGAATGTACCTAAGGCTGAAAGTGCTACGACTGATAACAGTTTTGAAAAGTTGTATCAAGTGCTACGAGTGATAATATTGGTCCTTCGAAGCCACCACAACAATCGGCGACTAAGAAAATATACCAAAATTTCGAGCGAACGACCAGCAGACATCGGAGCTTCATGCCAGAAACCAACATACACCGAAACTTCAAGACAACCACCAACTGGTACCAGTTCAGCTCCGGTCAATAAAACCAGACACTCAAAGTCAACAATCAACGGGCATCTGATAACGAAAACTTATCAACAATGGCGAGCAAGATCAAGCAGGCCACAAAAAAGTTCAGCTAAACAGATACTACGATAAAGATTTGTCAGAAAGGAGGATAAAAAATATTTAGAGTCGAAAATACCAACTTTAAAAGAACTCTATAGAAAATATGTAAACTGAAGAAGAAATATTATCTCACAATTGGAAGAAAACCATCCGTATTTCGAAAAACAAAATAAGATAGCGGGTATATATGACACCCTAATCGATGCAATGCGGAGTGGGCCGAACCAGGAGTCACCAAGAACACCGCTACCAACGAGTTTGATAACAGCGACACAACAGCAATAACGCGGAGACACAAGACTCTTCCATAAAAACAAGTACCAGCGACTACACCAACAGAAGAGAAGTTGACCAGATAATAAAAATATAAAATGTAAAAATGAGAGCTCTTTATAAAGAAATAAATTCAGCGAAAGACTCATTGATACAAAAAGTTTCAAAACACGTACTACAGCTGTTGTTGAAACGAATCAAACGAATGGTGGAAGAAATCATGGATCTGGATGAGAGGATAAATGGCCCTGGAGACCCAAGAAGAAGATAAAGAGAAGTTAAAATATTTATCCGATTGATATTACGATACCATGAAAACCGAACTTGACATTGTAAGCACGAAGATCACAACGGAAATCGAAAGCCATCGGAAGCCAATAAAAACATGTTTGAAGACACCTACCAAAAATAGAGATTCCAATTTATTACGGAAAATACATAAAATTGAAAGGGGTTTCAGACACATTCGACAAATTAGTTCAGAACACTAAATCACTTACGGACACTCATAAGATCAACTATTTAAAATTTTATTTAGGAACCGTTAGATTAATTATCCACCTAGAAATTAACGGCAGATGACTATCGGGAAGCGTACTACGAAATAATAAAAAGTGATACAACAATGAACGAATTCATTGTTCACTGCGCCTTATCACCCAGCAACAGAAACCTGTAAGACCAATGGTCGAAACACAAATGTTGAACAGTACAACATATAGAAGTGCAGCATTAGTGAAAGTTCTTATATGAATCGCCTTTATAACTCGCGACGCCACCACGAAATTAAACATACAGAGTGCAAGAACGCACATAGCAATTAAGAGAATGGGAAGAATTAAAGCTGTTATATCAGACCAAGGTTAAAATTCGGAAATTAATGCATTAGTTGTTGATAAACTAGTAGAAAACGTACCAGAGTACAGCTTGCTTAGCGTATGTTCGACGATAACTAACAATTCTAAATTTGATATCACCACCCCTAAACACTACAACCGGGATATATTTTGAAAATTTTGAGACAGCTCAGTTATCACATCAACAATTCTGTACCAAAAAGGTGAAATCGCTTAAGTGCATTTTTGTAGTTTCGAGATAGATGATTTTGAATTTTATAATTTGATTTTATTAGGTTTGATTTAGTAAGTTTGATTTAGTTAAGCGAAAATTGAATTGTCTGTAAATTTTTGTACGATTTTTATGAAAATTGGATATGTTAGAAAGCAAAGAAAAAAAATACAAAGATAACACAAAAAGAAGAATCGCTTAAAATCACATAAAGAGTTTCACCTTTTTTGTACAGAATTGACGAGAGAATGGACAATTTCTGTCAAGTGATAATGGACGGTTACAACTAAAACAACTTTGTAGGCCCGCAATAATGCAAATAAACCAACAAATACCCAACATAAACTGCAATAATAAAATATATCAACCTACGAATAAATCTATTCGGACAAAACGAGGTTTAGTGAATGCAGGCGGCACGCTCAATAACCATAACTGTTTGAAATCCTTGGCAAAGATGTTGGAAAACGATACGATACTAAAAAAGAATAAAGAACATTTTTATGAATTGCTGAAAGAACAAATTACAATAACAGTGAATTTTATAAAAAAGGATTGGTAGCAGTAAATAACCAGCTAAAAGGACTACACTGTTCGTCAAAAAATTCCGAACACTACATTTTTACAGTAAATATTTGTGTTTACGGTAACTATTCGCATTATTCGAGTTTTGGTTGTATGAAATAATGTAATATGCGCAAAAAGGTACTAACGGAGCAAGTTTTTGTTTAATAAAAGTAACCACAGGATCAAAACAGATGAAATGACAAAATTACTGGTACTGTCAGTACTCTAATATCGAGTATTTTCTCAACGGGCTCTAATCACATCTAGCGTTCTTTTCGGGATACTATGCACCAAGATTGCAATGTCTTCCTGATGTATCATTTCTTGATTCTTCCTGTAGGGCTGATTAAAGATGATCTACGGTTTCTGGAACGGCTTCGCTTTGCCATAAATGACGCCCTAATGGGATTAAGGTCAGGGCTGCGAGCAGGTCAAACAATTCAATCAATTCCCACCTCATACAAATAATTATTGGCAACGTTTGGAACGTGGAGTCTGGCGTTGTCATGCATTAATAATTCAAGTAATTGGAATTTTTTGACGAGCAGTGTAGGTAAACAAACAAAGGTCATTACTCAACTTAGTACAATTTTTAAAACTTCCGTATGTAAGTAGTTTCCGGAAACGGTTTTGTGATTAATTTGATTGGTATCCCGAGGTATTTGTGTAGAGTTCATAGCAAAATATTTTTAAGGGATTCTGCCATTCAACCCGCATGTTAAATGTGTGGGTCATGTGTGTACTGGTGAATAATGGTAAGGCATCTAGTCCTACCAGGTGCCCCATTCAAACAACTCTATCCTGGAAAACAAGCTAAATTGGTATTGGTTTTGAGGCGCCCATGATCCGCCGAAACATATAGCTTTCTAGACAATAACAGAATTTCCTCTACTCATCGTTTATACGTTAAAAGGTTGCTTCAGGGAAATACATTTGAGTTAGGCGAAGAATAGTCATAACGCAAAATACGCCTACTTTGTAGGCTTGCATTAATCATTGTATGAAAAGGCATAGAAAATTTGGAGAAGCGTTAAAGAAAACACGTTTCATTTATTAGGCCGGAGATAAGAAAAACAATTACTTTCTGGCCTACCCAAAATTAGGTATGAAACAGTGAAATTTTGTAAACATATTTCACCCGTTAAAAACTAAAACAAAACAAAATCGACGACCCAACACAAATATTATTTTTCATGTACGTTCTATAATTTCAATTTTCCGCTAGACCCTCACACGTTTCTTACAACTCCCATGGTCCTTGTAAACAAAGTATTGATGCAAATTTACGAAGAAACTTTATGTCCCTTTTTCGGTTCACTTTTACGATTTAATTAGTTCCAAAGTACATAAAAGAAAAAATCATGAATTCTGTTTATTTTTTTTTTTTTTGTAAATTTTTTTTTATTTCGGCGCGGCACACGATAGAATAGAACAGTCCCAGGTGAATTGTAATTTAATTTACTTTCTTCCCGTGTTTTATTGTGTGCATGAGATGGTTTGTATTCACGCTCCAAAAATGCAGAAAATTGGAATTCCTTAGATTCTAATTAGCAACTGTATTATTATCACGAATATATAATTGAGTCGTAAATGGCCGAATTAAAATTTCTTACAGCATCCTTGGTATTTTACACAACATTTTATATTCTTCCAAATCTGAAAGGATACACATTCTCCCGCTGTTATATATTTGATGGTAAGTTTTCCCATTTCCTTTTCGTCATTTGTTTTTTTTTTTTAATTATAAATTTTAATAATATTTTTTTGTAGTGTTTACATTAGTTTTATGCCATTAAAGCAACACAAAAAAATCTTTTGTTGAACACGACACAATAGAGCAGCAGTAACATAACCAAACAACATAATCGTATATGTATATGTATACTGCAGAAAATGGAAAATGCTTCTAAACATGTTGCTTCTAAAATTACGTAGATGATTTATATGGAAATGGTTTGGTGTTTAATATACAAAAAATTGATTGATAAGTACAAAATCCATCGCCTTATCTAGTTGCAACTAGCTGATGGAAATTTATCATTATGCTTATTTTTCATCAACCATAATATTATTTTTTTAAAATATAAGAACAAAATAATTAAGACTTTAGAAAGAATTAGTATTATTAAGAAAAGAACAAAGAAAAAGTTAATCAAACTGTATTTTCTTCAAAATAACAACAAAAATCCGACAGAAGAGAGATTTTCATATTTTCCATAATACTTTTGGGATGAGATTGAATTCTGATTAAAAAACATTTCTTATTTTTAATATAAAGGATTTACTTACACCTATATAGTTATTATAGAAATTATCTATTCCAATGTTTGAATTAATTTTTGATTCGTGGGATTGTTATACAAAATTTACTACTGTCACCTCCTATATACCCAGGCTTAATTAGTATATTAAGCTTAGGTGCGCAATATCGACATTACCGCCGTATCACAAAGTTAATTACTATGTGATGAAGCCCTTCAGCATAAAATACAGGAAAAAGGAATTAAAAATATGTTTTTGTTTTTGTGTTCCCGTTATGTGTTTTCCCTTATTTCGTACCAAATATCAACAACAACAACAAAAATTGTTTCAATCCTTTTTCCGAATTTTGTGTTGTGTTTACACACTGGTTTGTATATACATATATAGTACACATAGTTGTTGGTACTGCTGCTGTTATTATATTTATGTTCCAATTTCGATTAGAATCTCATTAAATATTCATGTAATTGTTGAGCTTTAAAAAAAATTATTTTCCCTCTTATTAAACCTTATTTCACATTTTTTTTTTTTTTAGAATTTCACTTTAAATTCTTCAAAATTTAACAAGCATGGCGAAAAAAAAAATTAATTACTATGGAACTAAATAAACATATATAAATAACGTACGTAACCGTATACGATCACGCATTACATGTGCTTATCTAGCTCCATTCCATGATACATCCAAATCTCAATCCAAAAAAACGTAAAGTATTTAGTAATTTGTACATAAGCAAAATATTATTTACATACATTTCTAATCCAAATTAATCTATTCTAATAAAAACCAATTATTATTTGTCTATTATTTAATACTAAAAATTAAATTATATCAACATACTTACATATTCATATTCAAATTAGGCATCCAAAAATATTATAAACACCAAAAATAGTTAAAACCTCTACCCCCATCCAAATCAAAATTGATCCCCTCTATATTCTGAATTTATGTAGCTACTACAGTTTAAATCTATACATACTCGTGTATACCTACCTACCCTTCGGTGGGTTTGTATAGAATTCATATATGTATCATCTGCACAAATACACCTGTAATGCGTGAATATAAATTAGAATTTTAAAAAAGAAATATAAAATTAATATAAAATAAATTAATTTTATTATTATAGTTTTATGATTATACATATTATGAATATAAACATTTTATCAGGAAATTTATGAAAATCTAAATGGTGTTAGAATTATATGAACCTATGAAACACTATACAGCCAAATTAAACATTTATATTCTATTCGAAGAGATAAAATATGAGGCTTGTACGATACAAGTACTTGAGTTAGACCAGAGATGACGCCCTTACTCAGTCATAGAAAGCGAGCAACTTTTGAGCTAAAAATGGAAAATTTTGAATTTTGAACTCTGATAAAATTCTTATAAAAGCAGAATCAAACAAAGTTTTTTGGACTCGTTCAACTTGCTTATGTTACATTTACTATAAAATAGGATGAGACTTCTAATGAGTCCATTGCGTTCTCAATTCTTTGTGATTATTATCATCCCTTTCTATACTCAGATATAAAAATGACCCGGCCAAATTCACCATAGCAGGGAAATGCGAACATTTTACATTTTAGACGGCACCAAATTCAAAACAAAAAACACAAAACCACAAAAATTTCATATGAAGTCCACATATGACAAAACGTAATCGCGAAGAATGTTGCGGACATACTAGTCTGCATTCATCCTCAAACCAACCTCCACCAGCTCCGTACGGCCCTCCCAACTGATTCCACCCCAAAACATATAGAACCTCCTTCAATGCTTACATTTTGCACTATGTTATATTGTGCTTAGCGTTCTCCAACTCTTCAGTACACAAGATTACGTCCATCTGGTTTACATAATTGGATTCTGGCCTCATCTGAAAAGAGAAAAGTGTCCCATTGAGCATGAGCATATTGGGGTTAGGTTCACTTCTTTTAATCTTCGTCTAATTGTTCTGGCACTAATATTCACTTGACCGGCACTAAGTAACTCATTTTTCATTTGAATAGTAGTATTCTTTCGATTTCGTAACGAATTATGTTTTAAAAATCCGTATTCATGCTCGGTTGTACACCTTTTACGTCTTCTTCCGGGCTTTCTTTTATAGTCTCCGGTCTCTCGATATCGCTTAAGTAGCAATAAGAAAAATGCGATACTGTAATATAATATCTGTATCTGTTTACAAAAAGAAAAAGTCCAACAATAACAACCAAAATTTTTTAATTAATTTTTTCTGATTTCTAAATTAAAATATGGATAATTTTATCACAAATCACTTTCCTTTTAACATAATTTTCATTTTATTTTATATACACACTTATAAGATGGTAAGAATTTGATCTCGAATTTTTCGATGCGCATTTTACAAGACACTTCATTTGAGTGTTTCAATGTTCAAATTTTTCAGTGTTTATTAACAAACGATGCACTAATACACGATTCACTAACTCTTTTATAATATTTTATTTATTTTAATTAATAATATCACGATTTTTTTAAAACACAAAAACAAAAAATTGTTTGGTTGGCTTTTTCTTTGACATTTGAGACCGCCATATGCATTTTTTATATAACCATCCTGCTCTGACGTGTCTCAAATGAAATAGCAAATTTTATATGGGAAAAAACTTAACTTCAACTCTACAGGATTTACCTCTATTATTATACATTACATACATAAAAGTGGAACCAGTCAGGAATAAAAACTAAACTTAATAAAAAAATAAGAATGCGGTAAATGGCATTTTAATGTTATTACCCAGTCAAACTTAATTTTCATGTAAAAAACCCAACTGTCACTTAAGACACTCAAAAATAAGAAAAACTTAAAAAATTGTGTCGCAAAACCCGATTTTTAAAGTTTTATTAAATAAAAAGGCGAAAATTATTTGATATGTATAATTAATTGCTAAACTATTATATAAAGTTATTTGAATAGTTTTACGTATATCTTTCACTTAAATATGATAAAATTATTGAATTTATGAAACCTAACCTAAAAATTAGATTGAACTGTGCACGTTGTTAAAAATTAAATATTAGTTGTAGCTTTTCTATTATTAAATGTTTGTGTTAATAAATTAATCAAAATACATAAAAATCAAATCATGTTTTATTCATAAAAATATAAATTGGCATCGCGCTAATTTTATTATTACTTAAGAATTATAAGTTTTGGATGGCTGGAATAAAGTAGTTATTTTTTTTTATTAAGTTTTTATTCCTGACTGGTTGGGCCATAAATCAGAAATTTACGTCGAAACAAATATATCAGTTGGTTTTTAATTACAAGACAATTCTCTCTTCTTCGAACTGTTCTATCAATGCTTCATTCTCTAGAATCATCGTTTCCTAATCTACATGCTAGTTCGCCAGATTTAAACTTTCGTTCTAACGATTGTAGGTTTCTTATCGACATTTGAATCGAAATTGAGTCCCAATGAACAAAACATTTGAAAATTTCTGTTGAAAGCTTCCTAGAAGCCTAGAATATTTGAAAACTTCTCTTCTAGGAAGAAATTTCATGTTTTTCAGATCAATTTTCATGTGGGAAAACATCCGGGAAAATTCGATTGAATATATCACATACAAAAAAATTTGAAAATGTCTAAAAATTGACCGTTTAAAGTATCATGGCTGGAAATGATTCAAATGAAAAGTATTAAAGATGTTCACACAAACGAATTTTCCCCGACTCCCCCACATGAAAAATGACCTAAAATTTTTGACGAGTATGACCATTACTATAACACTTTGAGTTTGAATCTATTTCTGGCCAAGACACTTTAATCGGTAATTTTTATTTGATTTTTTTCACGGTCATTTCGATTTGATTTTTGAAAGAATGAATATCTGAAATTTGTATTTAAATAATTTGACTGATTACAGTGCAATAGTTTGAAGTAGATTTGAAAATTTGGTGTACATTTATTTGGTGTACGATTATTGTCGCAGGTTGTTTTTCGTCGGTTTGGAAATTAGTAGGAACTACATACCGTTGACCAGACAAAACCAAGCAACAGTAGCAAAAATTGGAAAACTAATAAAAGCATTCAGCGTCACTTAAACGATTTTTCACCCACATCGGTTGAGCCGTATCCGATACTCTAGGCACACACAAATAATTTCATGGCATTTAAATCTAACTTCTAGCTGCCAGAGCTCACACCAATCCCAGCTACATTTGACCTAGGTCCGCATCAATTATTGTTTGCTGGGTTTCATTCAGTTCCTGCACTTCCAGCTTTTTCCTGCGTAGCTACTGAACTGCTATAAATCCGTTTTAAGTAGTACAAATGACACTGGGTATTGCGCCTATAGGTCTCACGTGGAAAATGAGAAGGCTCTAGAATTCTGCGCTTTGAAACGAGGTCAGGTATGCATGTATAGTTATATTCATTTACGTTATCGCACTTCGTACTAAATTCGCCTTATTCCACAGGCTTGCATTGGCTTACGCCAACAATCACTAATGCGGTCTTGTACATTAATCGGCCTTAATACATGCCGCGGGACAGTACATTGTACCTATGCTCTTATGTAGCAGGAATGAATAAAGTGTGAATGAATTGAATTGGACTTTTATTTTTTTTAGGAAGGAAGGATGATGCAAAAGTTGAATATTCTTACTAAAATCTAATTTGTGAAATTTTTTATTTCAAATATCTGTTAATTTACAATCTTAAGCATTGACCATAATTATACTCATAAACCTTCCTTTAAGCAAATCTACCACTATCAATCTATTATACAATCTGTCAATATTCAGATTCCTGCCGACGTGACGCATTACTATGTAAATTTTCAAACCGTGCAGGTTAGTACATAGCTAATATTTTTTTGATTTTTTGTTTTCTTGTCGTTTTCTGTAAGTAGAATGTTTTTAATGTGTATCCAATTGATTAACATCAATAAGCAGTATTTTGCTCTCGGCACGTTTATTTTAAAATTTTAAACTTATTTGTCATATATGCTAATAAATTCTGAATGAACAATTGAAATTAAAAAACTGAGAGGACACCCAAACCACAGAATATTATATCAGAAACGACAGTTAGAAACCATTTTTTTTTTGACAATACTCCTAAAAAAGTTCCCACGTTCGTCAATAGATGGCTCTAAATTTAAAAAAAGAAATTATTTTGTAAACATTAGAAAATTTTAGTAGTGTAAAAAATAAATTCTCTCTCTCCGACTATCTGTCAAATTATTTCTGTCATGTGTCATTATTTGTCAAACACAAACAGCGAGTGAAGGAAATTGAACATTTTTATTATCAAGTAAGTACATCTCGAAACTATTATTAAATAATTTATTTTGGGTAAATTGATACTCGATCGTAAGTGTTTCTTGTTTTATAATAAGATTTTCGGGTTAATTGTATATTTCAGGATTTTTATGTTAAGGAAATGTGATTACATTTTTAGGTTAAGGAAATGTGATATAAAAGTTTGTGTTTTGTTTGTATTTGTTTTTATTTATACAGGTTGGGTTGAATATCAACTTTGCATGTCCAAATTAAACAAATTGGGTTTTGAATAAATAAGTTCGAGTGTACATGAAAATGTGTATACCGTGGTCTAGGCAGATAAATGGATGCAAACAAATGTACCAAGCGGTTACAATTTTATCCAGTAAAGTTGGATGGGATACTGGAGGATAAACTTTCCAGGGAGTACATTATTATATTATATAATGTTAAATATCTTTTAGGCAGAGTGGCAAATGCAAATATTTTACCTAAAGGTATTTGCAAGTGCGCTTAAATTATATGTGTTTAGGCTAGAATGTAGCATCGAGGAAGAAATATATAAGGAAATCAAGTAGTGGAAATTTTATAAGCCAATTTCTCCGAGGTTAATCTTGTTTTATAGTTTTGATATATTTATATACACAAATATATTTTTTTTGTATATTTAATCCATATATACGTATATTATAAACATCGGAATATTTATTTTATTTTTCATTGTTCTTGTTAGGCCTATGCAGAATGGCAATAGAAAAATAGATTAACCTCGGAATGTCTACATGAGTCCTCTTATGTATATTTTGCTCTATGAATGTAGTTATGTGTATTATTTGGACAAATATTTTAGAGAAACCTACCAAGATGTTGCATGTTTACGGTGGAATGATTTGGATAACGGAGTATAGTATTACTACAATATTATTTGTGCTAGGTCGAGCTGTTATTAGTGCTTATTTAATTATTTTACACATATTTTTTTAGGAAAAATGAATAAAACAAAATATTGTGCCGCATTTAAGTGTCGGTCTAATACGAGGAGTAGTCCCAATATGGCGTTCTTCAAATTTCCAACCCGTTTAGCCAGGTATGTTTAAAAATTATTCAAATTATCAGCGTTAATGCTTATTATCTTAAATTACAGAGCAAAAATATGGATGTCACGAGTAATGAGACGAGATTTACTGAACAAACAGTATACACATTATAAAATATGCCAATTGCATTTTAAACAAGATGATATCAACAGGAGCACAAAAAGATATCGTTTAAAGGTAAATGTTTTGCCCATACCTATTGAAAATAGTTCTTTTATTTCAGAATCGGACGTAATACAGCGCCAGGAAGTGAGTTCCGTTCCCGATTGGCCCTTTACACCAATTCAATCATCACCGGAACACGAGAAGTTGGAACTACCAAAAACAAAAATTTTATGCGCCGGAGAAAATAAATGGATGCTACAGGATGACGACATTATGGAGGTTGAGATTCTGGACAGGTACAATTATTTATTTGATTTTGTTACTTTTAAAGATTTACCACTTGTCCCAAAACCTAATCACAGTAGTATTAGTGTACAGACCCCTCTCGCAATAAGTAGTGCTACTCCCCGTAAGCTTAAACTACGCAGGCGTATTAAGCGATTACAGTACGATAATAAAATTAAGGTGCGAGGTAGCAATAGAATGTCGAATATTTCTCCAAGAGTTAAAATGTTTTTGGATTCCCAAACTAGAAAGGGTCGGTTTAGCCCCGAGTTTAAAAATTATTGTTTATCTATTTATTTTTGTGGTCCTAAGGCTTATAGGAATTTACGTCTAGATTTTAATTTACCAACGGTTCGCACTTTGCAACGCATAACGGAAAATTTTCAACATTCCCCCGGTTTTCAAAATTTTATTTTTCAAGCGTTACAAATCAAAACGGAAAAGTTTCGCGATATCGAAAAAGAATGTGTCATCTGCATCGACGAAATGTCTATTAAATCTTTTTTAACTTTTTGCCGCAAGCAGGATAAAATTATAGGGTTGGTTGATTTTGGTGAGGCTGCATGTAACGGAATACCCGCAACATCAGTGTTAGTTATCATGGTTAGAGGAATTTTATCGAAGTGGAAGCAAGCTGTGGCTTACTTTTTTGTAAGTAATAGTTGTCCAAATGGAGATTTAGCGTGGATCGTTAATACTTCTTTGGATAAATTGGCTAGCATTGGATTAAGTGTCAGAGGTATTATTAGTGATCAGGGTTCGAATTTTCTGAAGTTAGCTAGCCACTTAAAGGTAAACCCTGATAGACCATTTTTCGTCCGAGAAGGTAAAAAATATTATTATATATTCGACCCTCCTCATTTAATAAAGAGTATCCGCAATAATTTAATGGTGAATCATTTCCACTGGAAAGATCAGCACGACTATGCCACCTCTTGGAAATACGTCCAGGAATGTTATAACAGTGACAAAACGAATAACTTGCGACTAATGCCTCGCTTAACAGACTCCCACATTTCCCCCACTAATTTTCAACGGATGAAGGTAAAATATGCCACCCAAGTCTTAAGCCACTCCGTTTATTCCTGCCTTCAATCTTCAATTTCTAATAATACCCTTCCACAGTCCGCCGTTGGAACTGCTAAATTTATTAAATTTTTCGATGAATTATTTGATATGATGAATTCATCATCCCTTCATGGCAAGACGGCCTCTAGAGCAGCGTATGTAGGCTCACAAGTTCAAAAAAAATTTTTAAATGATGCCCTTTCTTTTTTGAAAAAACTTACAGTAACCAATAGAAATGGACAAAATATTTCCAATAAAATTAAATGTCTAAGTGGTTGGCAAATATCAATACGCGCTATGATGTATCTTTTCGAAGATCTACAATCAGAAGAACACAAATTTCTTTTCACTAGGCATCTTAATCAAGATTGCTTAGAAAATTTTTTTGGAAAAATTCGTCAACAAGGTGGGAATTCTTCCAATCCGACCCCCATTCAATTTTTTAGAGCATTTAAAAAAATTTTCTGTTCTCAATTTCTAAATGTTTCAAATTTTGGAAATTGTGAGGCAGAACCTCAAGAATTTGTCGATCTGTTAGCCAACATTACTCCGCCTAACAATCGATGTGTCACTGCAAATTCTCGAGATATTCCTAATTTTACCTGGCCTTCGGTTAGTAGCAACCATAAACTTTTCTCTATATCCGATTCCAATGCATTAGCATATTTTGCAGGCTTCGTTTTCAACAAGTGCATGGAGATCCACGAATGTAACCTTTGTCGGTCACAAATAACGTTAGAAATAACTGACCAAAATAGATTTGTCCATTTCAAAGCATATTCGAACGAAAGCGGACCGTTCGGTAGCTTATTAGTACCCCAAAATAATTTTATTAATTTAATTGGCCAATTAGAAAAAATCTTTTTAGAAAATATAGGATCGGTGGAAAATAATAATGTTTCTTACAATATTTACCGTTGCATGAAAGAGCTAGACATTTCATTTGAATGTCCGAATTTTCCCGTAGATTTCTTATTGAAATATTTAATTAGAACTCGCCTTTTTTATTACATCAAATTTTTTAATTTAGAGTTAAGTAGTAAAAATAAAATGAAATTTAAAAATTTTAAATTATTTCAATTTACAAATAATTAATTTGTGATATTTACTACTAGTTTTTATTAATTTTAGAGTAGTAATAAGTATAGGGCAATCACTGTGATATTTGTTAAATTATTGAATTTTTATGAGTTGTTTTATATTTATGAATTATTGTATTTATTATTTAAATTTTAATATTTAAAGTTGATATTTGAAGTTGGCGATTTTCATCGAATGCAGATAGTGTTAGTTTGTTTCTACGTCTACAAGGGGGACGAGAATTGTTAAATCCATTGTTGACAGTTTTCATCCCCCTTGCTCCATAGCAAACTAAGATTTACATTTTGTTCACCAGATGTCAGCTACTTTGTTGGAAATCGCGAATAGGGCAATCACTGTGATATTTTGTAAATTTTTGAATTTTTATAATTTTTTTTATTTATGAATTATTGTATTTATTATTTAAATTTTAATATTTAAGCTTGATTTTGAATAAATGAACTACTAGTTTTTATTAATTATACAGTAGTAATAAGTATAGGGCAATCACTGTGATATTTGTTAAATTATTGAATTTTTATCATTATTTTTTTATATTTTTGAATTATTGTAATGAATGAATTAATAATCTAATCTAGATATAAAGTTTTAAAAACATTTCATTTATATTTTATAAGTAGTTTATAAGATTTTAGATTTAAGATTTTTTTTCAAGCAATTACAGCAGTTAATAATTAAACCAGTAAATTTATTAGTTTTCTTTATTGCTGTAGTTGTTTGTTTTTTGGTAGACGTTATGGTGCAAATGATGATAATCAAAATTATAACAAATTTTGCTTGCCAAAAGTTGTAATTGGTACGCCCTCAAAACGTTGTTTTTGAAACTGGCTTTACTATTCTGATGCATTATAATGTAAAGTATCTGTAAATTGAATTTATTATTGTATAAAATTGTTTTTAACGAAATAAATATTGAATTAAAAAATTAAGAAAAATATTTACAAATGCTTTATGAGTTTTGAGTACAGTTACTTCGTCCGATGATTTTCCAATCGGCATCGCTTGACGAGAGCTATTTTATATAATATGTACTTTGGTAAATAAAAACGTAGTTTGTGAGTAGAAAGCACGTATAATCCGATGATCGGCTGAACTATTTGTAATATAATTTCGTGTGTGGTGTTAAATTGAAGGCTATTTGGAAAACAAGTTTAGTATGCTTGGCTATATATTCTGTGGCTTGGCCTTATTCACATAAATAAGCCAATTCACGGCTTGGCCTTATTAAACTCGTAACTAGAATATAAAAATTATGAGATTAAACATTCATTAGTACATATATAAAATCAGGACTTACGTAATATTTTATCGGGCAAACATTTGAATCAGTGTTCCCTTGGATAACAAAAATCGTGGTCACAGGGTAACAGCGTTAGTAATCCCAAATTCATGGTGTTCCAGGTTGTAGTATAATTTCGATCATTTCACATGCGCCAAAATGAAATGAAAAATTTGACTTATAGCCGAAAATTGTGTGAACCCAGTGTTCATTTATAACATCCCGAATATTTAAATCGGATAACAGTATTTATCCATAGCGGACATCATCTGGCTACAAACTGGTACAAATCCAAAGAATTTCGACTTACAACTATCCAGTTGAAAATCAGGATGTAAATCTTAAACATGGATTTTCTGTTCAACTAATTATTCAGCTCCAAATATGACCTTGCAACACGACTCAACATTGCCATTTTTGATTCATAAATTTATAATGATTTTACATTGATGTTGTTTCTATAATCCGACACAATTTATCATTAAATTTTAGGAGGCCGTCTATTAAACGGGGCAAATTAAGAAAAATATTTACAAATGCTTTATGAGTTTTGAGTGCAGTTACTTCGTCCGATGATTTTCCAATCGGCATCGCTTGACGAGAGCTATTCTATATAATACTTTGGTAAATAAAAACGTAGTTTGTGAGTAGAAAGCACGTATAATCCGATGATCGGCTGAACTATTTGTAATATAATTTCGTGTGTGGTGTTAAATTGAAGGCTATTTGGAAAACAAGTTTAGTATGCTTGGCTATATATTCTGTGGCTTGGCCTTATTCACATAAATAAGCCAATTCACGGCTTGGCCTTATAACTCGTAACTAGAATATAAAAATTATGAGATTAAACATTCATTAGTACATATATAAAATCAGGACTTACGTAATATTTTATCGGGCAAACATTTGATTCAGTGTTCCCTTGGATAACAAAAATCGTGGTCACAGGGTAACAGCGTTAGTAATCCCAAATTCATGGTGTTCCAGGTTATAGTATAATTTCGATCATTTCACATGCGCCAAAATGAAATGAAAAATTTGACTTATAGCCGAAAATTGTGTGAACCCAGTGTTCATTTATAACATCCCGAATATTTAAATCGGATAACAGTATTTATCCATAGCGGACATCATCTGGCGCTACAAACTGGTACAAATCCAAAGAATTTCGACTTACAACTATCCAGTTGAAAATCATGATGTAAATCTTAAACATGGATTTTCTGTTCAACTAATTATTCAGCTCCAAATATGACCTTGCAACACGACTCAACATTGCCATTTTTGATTCATAAATTTATGATTTTACATTGATGTTGCTTCTATAATCCGACACAATTTATCATTAAATTTTAGGAGGCCGTCTATTAAACGGGGCAAATACGACCGTTTCTAAATAAAGTGGACAAAATTACACTATCCATCCAACAACAATCAATATAATGTGAGCATTTAACATAAATCGTGACCACCATTACAAAATTGCTGATTCACATTTTCGCCATCATACGAATTACTGATTTGCCGCATAGTTCTATCCAAACGGGACACATAACTACAAATATAACAATATTAGAATATTTAATACATTTGTAATAAATAAATTATTAACTCACTTCTGTGCTAGACATCATCATTTGTTGTAATTTTCCTGTCACCAAAATGAAAGTGACGTTTCTTATTGAGAGAGCCAATTGAGAGGAAATTTTAGTTGTACACTGCGAAAATTTTATAGTCGATTTTAATTTTTTTTGGAAAACTACTAGCGCTATCTATTATTTGCCATTTAAACAATTTTACCACTCCTATTTTGATTAAAAATTTCAAAAATTCGAGTCGAAATAAATTCATATAAAAATGGAGTTATGTCGCTTCTGTATATATTCTGTGCCCAAACTGCGAAATTTAAATTTCGAAATCGATCAATGAATATTTCGGATCAGATCGCAAAAGGGCGATATGAGAAGTTTCGCGTTAATGTTGTATCAAATTTTTCAATTGCGGTGTTAAATGACATAGACAAACCCTTTTTTAAGTAATTGTCATTTTGGGGAATTTTTAGTGCGACTTTGCAATAATATTTACATAATTAGTTTTCTAATATGTTCGATACTCATAAAAACGCCCATAAAGAAACTTAGACCAACTAATAAAAGTTAAAAAACCAATTAATAACTTCATGATTATACTCGGCAACACGTAACAATGCAACTCTCCATAAGTCTTTTGGGGAGTAAAGGGGAAAATTTAAGAAATATACTCGTTTTATAACTTACTAACGTTAGTCAAGGTGCCTAGTGCAAATTATTCATATGTCCTAAAAGGAAAACAGTTAACTATTAGATCATCATTTCAGTCTATCGTATAACCCGAGACAACCTAAAGGCATATTTCATTCTTTGCAAAGGTATAACTTTAAACTACGTGTTAAATTTCTGTAAATAGTCGAACACAATCAAAAATAGTTTGGTTTTTATAACGAAAATCACAGATACAACGATGGCATTGGAACTATCAGAATAAATTTTGATTGTCTGTAGTATAATTTACACCGCATAATAAGAGCAAACACCGCGCTTAATTTCGTTGATCATTCCGTCGTGCGCTTATCAAATTTTAGAAGCCATTTTAATGTTGTACAAAGCAATTGTCTTTATAATTGTAACATTTTTAGATTTATATTATAATCCATTCAACCCTTTTTAGTCTAAATCCACTTTCAACATGCGAATGCAAAAGCAAAGGGATAAAATAAACACTTTAGTCCTCCCAAAACAAAAATGTAAACAAACGCACATTATCCATGCGGAGTGTAAGTTGAATATCTAAAACCATAAAATTTATGGGGATGACAAAATAAAATAAAATTTTCGTCACCACCCACAACCAAATCAGAATGAGGGAAAATCCTCATTTTCTCGTATATTAATTTTGTTCGTATATTTACTATACAGTAGTTAATTCTATGTATATTTCTATACTTCTTGGTTTTTGGCATAATCTGATTCATTATTTTAATCATAATCGTATCATTTTATGTAAAATAAAAGGAACAAAAACGGTGGAAAATCCTTTTTCCATTTTATCATATCCTTTCGAGATGAGATGAGTCAGTTAAACTTGGGTTCTTCTATCATTAATAGAAGGAAAAATTATGAGTACAGTAGGTTTCCTTCTGTATTATGTGATATTCCTCCCAGTTTACCTCACTGTTATCATCTGCGAACGAATGTTGTGTGCTACAGATGAAAATGTAAAATAAATTTTATAATATTTCACGGATGTATTTTTTGTTTTGTTATTGTTGTTATTTAAAATGGTTTATTTTTCTATTTTTTATACTCCGGAAAAATTTACCAGAATTAAACCAGTGCGCAGAATGATGATGGAAATACATTACTATAATAAAAATATCTCATTAAAGACATTATTTATCTTTAACTAAAAAAAGTTTAATTTGGCTTGAGAATAAATATTTCCAGTTTAAGCGAACTTGGAAGGTGTGGTGTACAAAGTAAGCGATATCTCCGAAGTAAAACATGGTCTTTGAGAAAAGTGACGGCGATATATTTAAGATTTGTTAGTTGCATTTCAACGAGTCCTGAAACCAAGGCGTTGCACTTCTCTGGCCACGTAAACTGACCAACCGCCTCGATTTAAGGGCAACGTTCTAAAACTCAGAGCATGGGACGTACTCAGCTTAAAGCTCTCGGAGTGCCTTAATCAACTATTTCAACAGGTATTTCAATACAAGCTTGATCTTCTAGCACTACAGGAAATAAAATTATTTGGCATAACATAGTCGATCACAGCCGCCACGGATTTGCACGCTGTCAAAATAATCACATCGACAAACACTAATTTGAGTTCGGATTCCCCACCCTGTAACCGTAAACAGCCGTGCCCAAAATGAAGATGAACCCGATCAAACCAAGAATGATTTCCACGAACATCTCGAAAGCGTATTGACAAAACACGGGGGACTCGCCTGAGTAGGCGGGAAAAACGGGAATGGCACAATCAGCAAGTGCTTAACATCGAAAATTTAAACATCCTCAAAACATGGTGGAAATTTTTTTCATCACTTTTAAACAGACAGGCATCAACCAATGAGCGAGCATTATTTCACCAGTCCGGTGTCAACGATAAAATGATTACACCATCTGGTTTCAAATTTGACGAAGTGTGAGATAATATCGAAAATGAAAACCCGTAATCGGGTAAAGGGGAGATTTGTTGTGAAATATAAAAGCACAATAGCTACTGGAAAGTGTAGACATAACCCCCCCCCCCCCTTCCTCAAAAAATGCAATAATTATGGCGGAATTTAGATTGGCAACCGATCATAACTTGAGAAATAAATATTACGAGAAGGGCATCCCCGACCATTGTATATTTGTAGACTTTTATCATACGATAGCATCCAAGGAAGCATGTGCAGGTTTTTAATGAATAAACCAAAATGCAGTTTTAGATACCTTCGAAATAACAACGGGAGTGCGGCATGGTGGATATCTGATTCGCCATAAGCACATGGTTAGCCTCTTAAGACCAGGGGATTTCCCAAATCTTTCGAATCAGGTAAAAAGACATATTTGATGTACTTGCACAAAAAAAGTTAAAAGATCTGGGAATGGCAACCATGATAATAACAATGGTTACACTTTTCATTACCGCGGCCTTCAGAGTGGAGATGAATTTGGAGTTGGCTTTCTCATCCATCGTCGCGTGAAGCAACATACCATCAACGTTGTTTTGTTTTTTTTTCAAAATATCATTTTTTATTAAAAACTGGAACTGTCCCCCACCCCACGAAAATGTGTTTACATTTTTGTTTTTCAGCAAATTGACATTTAAAAAAACGAGACGGGCGGAACGGATGCATTGTGTTTGAGCCTTTATGTATGGTACACATTTCAACCAATCGTATTTTTATGTGGTACACTATTGGACCAGCAGTGCTGTAAGTATAGAAAACTCACTCAAATATTTCATACTATTTTTGGCGTGTTCACTTGTACCTATTTTTTAATCGCGAAACACATTAATCTATAAAAATGTTTGTTGTCACCATCGAGTTTCGTAGAGAGAAAAATGTGACAATTCTCGTAAATTAGAGCAACGTTTTCCGTATAGAACGGCTGGCAAGCAACCTGCAGTTTAAACATCTAGTGGTAAAAATTAGTACCAGTCGTATTCTAAGGAGATGGTACAAATCAGTACCACCTGTAACGAAAGGGTTAAACTTTGACAATCATCACGACGATCATCAAATTAAAGACATCATAGCGGAAAATGGTAAAGCTCTGAATGAAAACTAGGTAACTTATATCAAAATAAGGATTAACAATGTTCACGATCAAGAGAATGAAATTTTATTTGTCTGCCACATTTACGGATTTAATAAAAAGTAAAAAAAAAACAAGAAAAATTATTTACCGACCAAATGGCAGAGTGGTTAAAGCTTTGGCGTTTGGATCGGGAGGCACCGAGTTCGAATCCCGATAGACGCAGGATGCGATGCGAAAAGGAATTTTCATCATCCATCAGATTACAATCTGGGATATAAAAAGCAACACAACAAGGACACCCGTCGCAGTGCAAAACTCATGGGCCCGACCGCATGGATCTATGCAATGTGTAGATGGTAATGAAAATCGGACCTATTATAGCCGTACATCCTCGAATTGGCAGGCGACTGATTTAAGGGTAAGGTGGAAAAAGCGAACTGCGAAAGAATTGGGAGTGCTTCGGAACGGATTGAAAAGATTAAATACTAAAAAAAAGGGAAATAATTGACATAGCATTTGAATGAAAGTTTTCTTCGTGTTTGCGTTTTTCGGGCCACAGCATACATACAAAGTTCATATATTGTGATATCGCCGTATACATACATTGGGACTGACTACCTAGGTTCCGTATACCTAATCCATTAAAAGTGAATTTATCCCTTAATTTTTCTGGAGATTCTGCTTCGCATAATAGGTGCCTTACCGCTATAAAAGAGTTAGAATGTATTATTGTTATGGAGTATGGACCGAACAACATAAAAATATTTAGAAAGGTAGAAAATTGACAAGAAAAGAAATATTTTGGTGTCAAGTATAATTTAGAAGTATGAACTTGTTGGTAGTCCGGCGCGGTTGCGATATTAGAAACAAAACTATACTAAATTATACTTTTATTCAAAATCACTGTAACAACACATTCATAATTTCCTTTTTAGCTTTCCTCTTTAGGTCGGCATCCATTTTCAAAAGCATTGCGGTCACCAATTCCCCAAATATTTGATCTTCACACCGATTTTCTAAACAGTGAGTAGTTGTTGGATGATATGAGTCATTAAAATGCCGGTCTCCCGTAGACGATGTACTGTTACTGATACCCTCGTCAACAGTAATAATAGAACGTGATTTTTTTATAGGAACTTCCACTGTTGACGAGATATTGGAATCGGCCGTTCGTATTTTACGTTTCTTATTGGAACTATCTGGCACTTGGTTAGTGTCATCCTCGTCTGATGTCAATTCGACAAATAACACTTCTTCTGAATCACTATTTTGGTTAATATGTTCTTCGGTGATAGTAAATTCAAAATCTTCGAGTTCATCATTCGAATCATCTTGACTTGTGGTTTCCGCGTTTATCTCGATCTTAGGATTCATTAGTTGGCTGTCATCTGGATCATCGATGTATACCAAATGATCCGAATCAGATTGTTCAGGTTCAGGTTCAGATATAGTTGATACTCCTCGCAGATGAATATGTTTTTTTAGGAATAGCATACTGCTGTAATGTTTAAAATTATCTGCGTATACCTCGTTGTATCGCAAGACTCTAACAAATTTTTCGCGTAGATTAGTCCAACGCCGCCGTAAAAATTCTTCTACAAACATATAACAGTATTAATTAATTAGGCTCAACATATATTAGGCTCAACATATATTATAAAACGTTTTACTTTCAGATCCAATCTTAGAAGCTATTTCACTCCACAGAAATTTCTTGAATTCGACATTTTTATAATCCTCGTGCTCCTTATTCCAAAGCGCCGACCGCTCTTTAACCAATTCAATCAAAAATTCATCACCATCGACCATTTTTCGGTCATTTATCGATTCAAATTCAATTTAATTCAATACTTTTATTTAATATTTTTAGAAGATGCAAAAATACGGTTTGTTTACCAAACAAACACTATTAGAAATGTCATAACAATCGACATTTGTTTTTATCGTAAAATAAAGTACTATAAATCGTGTCAAACTTCACTTCAAATTGATGAACTGACATTTCTCGTAAAAAACAACAAAAAAAGTCAGTTTTAGTTGTCATTCCAACATTGAAGCATTGGAAAAGTGAAATTTGTTGAATTAACACAAACTAAAATTAAATTTTATTTTATGAATAAAAAATGTGCTTTTAAATAATAGAACAGATTAGTGATTGTTTAACTAGTATTAAGATTGTCACATAATAAAATGTTAACCAAATCATTTCTGGTTGTTGCGCTAATTAGCCTGTGTTTATATTTATATGGAGTACTTTTAACAATTACCGAAAATGAAGAAAATCTTTGTAAAATGACCTACATGTATGAATATCCTCAATATGTGGTATGTTTATTAAATTTATTGGAAAATAAGTGTGTAATTGAAAAATTGTATTGAGAAAATAAGAAAAGCCGGCTCATTTTTTCGTGTACGATCGATGGTTAATACACTCGTAATTTTTCTAGTGTATTTTATTTTTAACCAGCTTGCTTCTCCGTAAGCTGCTCTGTCTAATTAGTATAATTGAACTATCACAAATCTACTCATCTCAATTAAATAATAAATTACAGAAAATTGTTTGAGAATATTAACTCGTTATTGTTTTGTGTGAGGGGTTTTTTTAGCTAACGAAACTATGGTGATATGGAAATTAGTTTACTTGTACTTTCCAAGATTCTGCAAACAAATCTTATAAAACTATTTTCGTGACATTATCATTTACATAATATTTAGAAACGTTACAATTCTAATCTACGTGTCTACGTAAATATTTACTAAGTTTATAATGTTATAAAATTTCAAAAGTTAATTAACTATTTATTTAGTTCAAGTGTAGTAGATCTTATTGATTTTATATTTTAATATGTAGTTTTCTGTAACACGGGCCCCTCCCCCTTAGCTATCCAGGTGGCATATGTGCGGGTGCCATGTACATTCATCACCAAGAACATTTGCTTTGAAATACACGGTTCTCCAAATCTCATTAAAAATTAATTCGTTTGTATATTACGTGTGATTTGTTATTAGACCATAAATTCTTTAGTCCAATGGCCATAATTACTTTATCGTTGTGTGCCATTTATCTGATTGTCACATCGATAAAACTGTAGCTAGATTAGATATACTTATCGATAACGAATTAAATGATAAGATTGCAATCTAATGTAGTTTTAAAACCAAGACCTTACCATACTTATCTTTGGTTGAATCTATGGACATTAAAAATGCAATTACCGTTTAACGTTAATGCCATTTGAATCGGATCACACGATAAATATTTAATTCAGTTTCTTACTCGAATCGATAGTCAATTAACAAACCTGAAGCGACGAAGCGGCACGAAGACGACAAACATTCAACCACTCAATCGCATAACGTAGACAATGCTGTAAACGTTAATTAGGAGAGGTAATTTGGCCGCTTTGCACCTAGCTAGGTAGTAAAGGTTAAATTCATTCTCTTTACTATGTGAAGATCTAAAAAGCTGTCTGTTTATATGAGCTCGTTGTAACGTCTTTTACTTCTTTATTAAAATGTATTGCATTGACGAGGCATTCATTGAACTGATACATCTACTCATATAATACTGACCTAATTACATCAACAAATTACATCCAACACCAGATTTAATAATTTATATGTTTTCTTTACAATTTTAGAAAATATCATTTGATGAAAATGTCGCTTTTCCCAAATATAATCTCTATGTGTACGCTGAAGGTCACCTAATTGAGGATGCCAGACGTCGAAATTTTAATGGAGCTCCAGTTCTCTTCATACCAGGCAATAGTGGTTCATTCAAACAAATTCGTTCGTTGGCATCAGTTGCGCTTCGTAAAGGTCTCGACAACGGATACATTCAACATTTAGACTACTATGCGGTCGATTTAAACGATGAATATTCGGGCGTATTTGGTGGCGTGCTCGATGAACAAACAAAATTTGTCGAAATTTGTGTTCTACAAATTCTCAATTTATATAAACATTTAGAAAATCGGCCTGAAAATATTGTAATCATAGGACATTCAATGGGCGGAAAAATAGCTCAAGCTCTTCTTATTTCGGATAGAATACGAGATAAAATTAACTTAATTATAACGCTAGGTAGCCCGATGGATAGTCCGGTGATTGCAAGTGATCATTACTTACACGGATTTTACGACAAAATTGAGAAATATTGGATGCAATCCCGTCTTATGAACAAAGTAACGAATAAAATTAATTACTGTTCTTCAGCTGATGGGGGTCGTAATCCAGTCACCGAATTAAAAATAGCGGAAAATCAAATTGGATATCACGACCAAAAATTAAATAACAAAGTGTTAATCACGATTGGTGGTGGAAGTCGTGATCGTATGGTACATGCTGGACTAACAGCTTCAAAATATTCTGATATACATGCCATGACAACATCGATTCCAAATGTTTGGGTTACAACTGATCATTTATGTACCGTGTGGTGTTTGCAACTCGTACTTGTGATAAACAGATTTTTATACAGCCTTCTAAAACCGCAATCTATTAGGCCTAATACACGCGAAAAAATATTCAAAGGGCAGAAATGGATCGACGGAAAAGCCGAAATATTGGAGCGAGGATATTTCTATTTTAAAACAAACCGTAAAATTAATTCAGAAAAATCGCAAATTGAAAAGTATATGGTCGATCCGGCTAGCCAGACAAATTTTGGTAATTGGGTTGAGACTAATAAACGAATATTTACAGAACGATTTAAAGAAGGAATTAATGATACCTACGTTCAGATGATACGGTTGGTAGACATGCCGCAACATAAAATTTTGTACGGTGAGGTTATAAATCTAGAAACAAACGATTATATTTTCGGATGTGCGGCAAATGATGTAACCAGAAATATGAGATACTGTAATAAGGCTATATCGCTTACATCGCAATTTTCTCGTAAAATGCCATCACTACGTCATGAACGCCATACGTTTAAAATCAATTTGCACAATATAAAGAAAAAATATCCACACTGGACTCATATAATTCTACGTTTTTTACCAACCAAAGAACCGTTCCAATTAAATGTTGATGTTCATAATCCTGGAGATCGTGAAATCATGTTAAATGTGCCAAAATGGTATGCAACCAAACCTGAAATTTTAGTCGATGAAACGATCATCGGGAGTTCGCATTACAATTTAATTGTACGTGGTATCGAGGAAACGCATCGTACAATCGAGCTAACGATTCGACCAAAAACATGTTCCTTCAATCAGTATCATGCCGTAACGAAATTGTGTGTACCCTGGGCCGACGGTTACAACCGTTATCATTATTTCACCGAAACAAAACGAAAATCGATGTATATTTACACGCCACATCAGCGTCCGTCAGGTTACAATGTTACCCAGAATCCGTTACGAGTTGAGCTTAATTTGGATCCGAGCTGTCGATATACAATATCTGTTAAAAATTCTCTTGGAATGACAATGGCGCGAATTGTTCAACAATTTTCTCATTGGTTACCGGCCCATTTAGTAGCTATACTACTTCTTGCGCTTAAACATCAAATCTCATTAACCCCGGCCAATGAGAATTTTAAATGTGGTAAATTACATTCGGCTCTACTAAAATCATCGTCATTTTTTCTTATAACCGCATCTCGAGTATTTATTAAAATCGTGTTACTGGTTAGATTTCTACCGTACGTTGATAAATATGATCTGCCGTTGACCGTATCAATTGCGATCCATGGCGCCAGTTTAGCTATTATATCGCTGGGTACTGGATTTTTATGGGGTGCCATCACATTTTTCGGGAACGTTGCTCACAAAATTATATACCGTTTGATCAAATTACCAATACCAACTATTTCAGGAATTTTAATACCGGTAATTGAACGGTTCCCGATGACAATTGCAGTGGTTTTGATTTCAATATCACTAGTTTCGTGTGGGGCTGTATCCCTTATGCTCGCGTGTGTTGTTTATTTTGTACTGTTATCTAAAATGTACGAAAATTATTTGGAAGAATATATATTTAAGACGGCCAAAGAGATTGCGGCAAAATTGTTTGGTAAGAAAGATGATTCAGTAGAAATGACTGAAGCCGATGAAATTAAAAAGAAAGGAAATGATTGTGGGAATATTAACAAAGACGAAGAAAATAACGAAACTGAAGTAAAAATTGAAACAATTAACGACAGTGTTGAAATAGCCGAACCACAAAATAGCGAGGTTGTGGAACAGCCAGCTGAAGAACTTGATGAGGAATCGATAAAACTTGGTAAATATAATTTTTGTTTAAATTTTAAACAGCTTTTTAATTATGATGATTTGTATAATTTCAGATCAAGAAATGGAAAAATTTTTAAAAGATAGTCTAGAAAAAGAAAAAGAGCGGTACGACTTGCGACGCAAAGAAATACAGTCCCAACGCGCTGAATTCGACTCGATAAAGGATGGCCTAAGCCAAATAAATTTTCATATAACACTTTTCTTTCTATTAATAATACTAACCGTATTAAATGTACCAAGTGTACTAACATGGGCCAAAAATTACACTTTTTCGACCGTGCTTAAACCAGACCCATCGATAATACCATCACTGGTTACAATTTCATCGCTTTCTGTACTGTGGCAAATGGGTACACCGCGAAATATACACGGCTATCGTATTATTACATCCATTTTGTACACTTGTGCAACTATTTGTATTCTGTATTGTCAAGATTCAGTGTACCGTTTAAATGCCGTCATTCCAACAGTATTTCTGTTCGTTGCACTTCATCAGATGTGTGGCCGCAAGTTTGTAAAGAATTTGTTCCTCTCCGATGTTCATAATGAAATGGAAAAATTACGCCAACTAATCAAATGAAGTGACAAAATATATATATTTATATTTTAAATCTCAAACTAAATTTAAATCATAGACTTAATTTTAAATCGTTTTTCGTTTGCTAAATGACAAATACTGTTTGTAGTAATATTTTAAATTTTAATTTAGATTTGTGTTTCGTCCCTTTTAATTTATATTATATTAAATGTATAAATTTTAAATGAAAGTTTTTCAATAATTTTTATTGCGTTCAATGTTCAATTAAATCACATTTGTTGTGTTAATCGTTAATAGCATCATGTTTTGTCAAAAAATCCTGAAAATTCTAGTCTAGACATTAATTTCTAAATATGAAATAATTTAAATGGTAAACAATACTCAATTGGCCTAAAAATACGAAGGGATTCCTTAGGAAGCAACTCCACTGGACTCGTATGTTATAAATGTAATATAGAATTATAGTTAAACAATTAGGTAAAATTAGTTTAGAATTTTGCTCTATTTCAAAATAATTATTTTAATTGATATTATTAATGAAATCATAAAATTTTTGTAGAAAATTTGTTTAGTCGTACTATTGTGAATAAATGAGAGAATAAACTAAGCCATAAATTATTACTGTGGTCAAATTTAAATGATTTGTATCGTTTTATTATAGCATGTGACAAAGTATTTATAATTTTTTTTTTTAGTATTTAAGTCAATCGTTCTGCCAATCAATCTGCCAAATCGAGGGAGGACGTACGGCTATAGGTTAGATTTTTCATTACCATCTGCACATTGCAATAGCTCCATGTGACATGACCGGCCCATGAGTTTTGCACTCCGACAAGGAGTCAATAGTTGTGTTCCTTTTTATCACAGATCGTAATCTGATGAAAATTCGTTTTTGCATCCTGCCTGCCTCTATCGGGATTCGAACCCGGTACCTCCCGATCCAAACGCCAAAGCTTTAACCACTCTGCCATTTGGTCGGTTAGCTACGCTTTATTGAGTTACAAACAACATTTCATTTCTACCTAATTTGCTGCATTATTTATCAAATGTTTAGGATATCCCTACTGGGTTCTCCTAAATTCTATCTAGGTACTGTTGTTTCTGCCTTGCACTGACTATAAAGCTAACTCAAACGGTTTTACCTTTTTGAGGCTTCTTACTACCACTCGGGGGTCAATCAGTTGGTTGGTCTCAGATTTGGATGCTTTGTATAGCCTGTTTCCATGCTTCTGTATTGCTTGCTTATCTCCGTGGCAACGGTTTTCAGTGCAAGTGCAAGTTGAAATGTCAATAGCATAGAAGTTGAAGTAAACCGAAAATCATTGTTGAAATCGAGGCCCCTTGCTGAAGAAAAAGCCAGCGAATAAACCTAAAGCTAAAAAATTCCACATTTTAAAATCAACCACAACGAGCAGCGAAACTAATTGGTTGGCCGAAGGAAAGGCCAATATACTATTCCAGTTCCTTCGGGAATGAAATTGGATGACTGCGACCTGTTCGATTCGGAAGATCGTAATGCTGTACCGGTTTGATGGGAACGAGAATAAGCTTAACTTGATGAACGAACGCCGACCTTGTGGCAAAGTGGTTAGCATGGTTGCTCCAGCGACCGGAGGTCTCGGGTTCGATTCCCAATGGTGACAAGGAAAAAATTTCTCGGCTGGTTTAGGATCTATGAATTAATCAGTCATTATCCGAAATGCAAATATGATTATGAAACCTCATTTGAGGCGACCAAATCCCTTTATGAGATATAGTGCCAGAGAGAGAGAGAGAGAGAGAGATGAACGAACACAAACACATTTAATAAACCTAGTTTAAACGAGTTGCTTCTCCAAGCTCATTGAAAAATTCAAGGGCTGCGACCACCAATGCTGCTCCAATAAGATGTGATGGATGGGCTACCGATGTAACAGCATAAAGAAACAGCCACTCAGATGGGACGCGTTGCTAAACCGAACAAGAGCACATTGTCTAAGCGACACAAAAAGAATGGACGGTCTAGTCGTAACAAAAAATGAGAACACTGTCTCAATGATCAACGCTAAGATTGGAACTGATCCGCGGAGCTTATGAAACATTACTTCTCCATAAAAAGCCCCATATTACATGGAAATGAAGCTGCCACCATAATGGCGGAAGACTGAGTGGACGAAGCACACTATCGCTCGCAACCGAAAAAGCGGAGGTCATGGTACCAAGAAAGCGCATTCAAACTCTATTACAGACGCTCGTCAGGACTGAGGTAATCGGAGTCTAAGGAAATGTCAAGTAACAAGGCATGAGGTTAATTAGACACGAAGATCTGTTCGGACAAAATCGCAGCTCTGGAAATAAGTATATTTGAGCTTCTGTATGGGCCATTCCAGGTATATTGCTAAATGGAAGCGAAGTCTGAGCTGAGAATCAACGAGAATGAAACAATAGTGAAAGCGAATGACAAAGAAGTAGACCTTTAGAGTCGCGTGTTCTTAAAACATTTTGTTTTCGGAACGTGGAATGCTTGTTATTACAGCAGTAATCCAATTTTATCTCCTGGCGAGAAAGAGAAAGGATATGCATGATGGCAAAGGTATATTAACGATTGAAAAAGCTTGAAAACTCTTCATTCTTAATGAAAAATAAAAACGAACCAAACACTTGGATTTGGGTTAAAGTTCATTTCCGGACACATTTCAAATTACTCTTGCGAGGGGGCCTATTATGAAATATTTTCGATTTCGTAAAATTCGATCCGCCGCGAAAATTCGTATGTATTATGAAATTTTTTGCTTTTGTAAAATTCGAAAATCGTAAATCTACCCTATTATGAACCAAAACTAAAATCTATATCGAATTTTACGAAAATCAAATGTCAAAATTCGGCCCCCGATTTCGTAAAATTCAATCCGCCGCGAAAATTCGTATTATGAAATTTTTTTGCTTTCGTAAAATTCGAAAATCGTAAATCCGCCCTATTATGAACCAAAAAAAAAAATCGAAATCGAATTTTACGAAATGATGGATTTAACGGGCGTAAACCAGGAAAACACTTACTAATCGAAGGAGTAACCTATCGTGTCGAGGCCAATGGCCGTAGCTTGGTTCAACAGTTAGCCTTATAAATACAGACAGAGGATGTATGTATTTTATGGACATTTTGCCTTCTGTAAACAAAAATATTTTTCATTATAAAAAATATACATTTAATAAATAAAGAACAAATTTGTTTTATGGAAGATCTAAATGTTGCTAGCAAGATGTTAACAAAATATGGGCACGCGCCAACCCAAGTCCTCTCCGGCGTTACAGACAGTAGGGACAACCTAAAACAGATATTTCATATATGTAGTAGCATAAAAATAATTATTGTAAAATGGAAGGGCCTAGATCCGAAAGTTGTTTGCGAAATAAGTGAGTTACTAACAATGTTGCAGATTTGTAAGTATGTTATGTACTTCTACAAATCAGATAGCATTTATTATGACACAATAAAATAAATCAATTTATAAATATTGCATTAATTTTTTTTATTTTACATAATAAACTTTACAAATTTTAAAATTAGTTTTCATATAATTTTGTTTAATGAATTAATTAAGAAAAATTTAATCAACAAATTTGTTATTATGTACTTATATTAATTTATATCTTTATTTGGAATGAAATTATTTAATAATTAATAAAATAAACATTTTTAAATTATATATTATTATAAATTACTAAATAAATGTATCATTTTAATTAATATTTATCACAATTTTTTAAATAAAAAAAATTAATAAAATTGAGTCTTTTTTTATTCTAATTAATAAAGATCGTCAACAATCATCAATCAGTGGTGATTATAGTTTGCGGCAAAATTTTTATAAATAGTAATTGATTGGGACGACCAATTTTCGGGGGGTTTAATTAGAATCATTGGGACGTTATTTTTTTGTAATATGATTGGCACACAATGGCAAATATTAATATTAAAACAACAAAAATTAAAAAGATAAAATTCTGAAGATGACGAACTTTAACATGAGTTTAATTATATTTGATCTTAGATCTTCATTAAATATTTTAGTCGTGAAGGCACCAATCAGAGATTTCTCTCTAGGTCAGTAAAAAAAATAGTGTGTGACTTATTTCTTTGGTCAAATTTCAGTCGAGTTTCAAGGCCCAAGATAAGTATGAACTCCAATTCCAATGCCTCCCCTAGGTAACACTACTTAACACTCAATTTTCTAACCCAATATAAAACTCAATTTTTTAACATAGAATAATTTAAAATAAAGAGAGAAAAACAAACATTTTTTTAAAAACATAAAATTGAGATAAAATTAATTAATTTTCTAAGTATAAATGCAAAATATAGAATCATTTGTAAACACAATTTATTTATCATATAACTTGGGGCTTAAAATCTAAAATAAAAATATATTTTACAATAAATATCATCTATTTTTTTCTTTCTTGGTTTAATTTAATTTAGGTAAGTTTTACACAGTTTTTTTAAAAATATTTAATTTATGGCAGTTTTCTATTTATTTTATGTATAATTTATATTTATTTAATAAAAATCAGTTAAATTACTTTAATTAAAAAATAAAAATTTTCTATATTATTAAAATCAATAAAAATATATATTAAACTTTTTTAAATTTATATAAAAAATTAAGCAAAATTGCTATAGAAAACACTCGCGACACTCCCAAGTGATGCTACACGAATATTAGGGTTTTATTATCCTTAAATCATCGGGAAATAAAATTTTGAAAATAGCAAAATCCAGACATAATTAATCACATCACATAATTAAATAATTTTCTAATTTGTCATATTTTTGTGTAAGACAATCTTACTCATATGATATGTTATACGAATTTCCAATTTTTCTAATAAAAAACGATAAATGGAAGAGTATTTTACAAATAAAAGATTCAAACATACTTTCACAACCAGGGAAAGATTAACCCTGGTACACGAGGTGTATAATATATCGCGGATTACTTAACAATTTTGCGGTAAATATTTTGGTTTAATTAATACAATATTTTGACTTAAATTTGTTGCACTACTGTTACTACTAATATTAGCAGTTCCCATCGTATCAATAATCATTTGATTATTTGAAGCACTTTGATTTGGAAGAATTAGATCAATCGTTGGTTTCTGCGGCTGTACTACAATAATATTCGATTGGGGTGAGCTATTAAAATGCTGTAAAATTAAAAAATCTATAAATATAATAATTTCATAAAATTCGCTAATTCATAAAATAAATATATATAAATACATAGAGGGACGTCTCATAAGCAATTGTATCGGAATGAGGTATTTTTGATATTTTGTTCATTTCTCACTTACATTATATTTTTAATTTGTTTACACCAATAATCCCACTTCTATCAACGTGAATCGTTCGTTACATACTAGAGGAAACATGTTTCGGCAAACCACTCAGGTTAATTGACGAATCGACGCACACCTAGTGGCAAAAAATTTGCATGTAACATCCCCATAGCAAATATCTACTTTACAGCATTAAGTATATTTTTAATACATTCCCTTCCCAATTAATACTGAATTAATTAATTAAATATAAAATTACTTACACTGTATTCGATCGAACCCAGATGTGAATGAGATGTAAGTTTGTAAGAATAGATTTAGTGAGTTATCATATAATTCACTAGAGTTAAGGATACACGGGTGTTCTACATATATAGAACACAAAAGTGTGATTATTGTGTGGTAATATTCAATCGCCATGGTCTGATGAGATGATTGAATTGTTTTATGATCTTATCAGATCGAAACTGGATATTAATTCTGTTACAAAACTTCATCGAAAAAATTTAGCTTCAACTTGATCACAAGCAGTTTTTCTATGCTAAAATACACAATACCATTTCCTTAATATACAAAAAAAAAATTGTGATTGATCTGGTTTACACTTCGCATCATCCTTTGTAGATACCCAAATAACCGGATCCCACAAGAGGTTCTTATCACGTTACAAGGAACATAACAATGCTAAATAATAGACGGCTCTAGTAATTAATTCATCGTTCATCACCTAAATGTTGGCATATCCGAGAAAATCCTATTGAACGCTCCAACCAAAGATCGATGGACATTTATAAAACGGCGATAGAAAAGATGTGGATAAATAAGCTCGCGGCAGAAAACAAGGACGAAATTTGTACCGCGCGTTGTGTTTCAACCGGTAAGTCTGGATGAAATCGTAATTTTTACTAAAACCATCAAATATACAGGTGATAACTCTTAGGGTTTACAAAATCAACGAAGCGGAGATTAACTCCGAGAAAAGGGAACCTTCCCAAACCAGGGGATATAAACATATTTCGGTTGAGCGAATGGCTACTAGCAAAATGAAAGATGGTTTTCAGCAGTTTATAGGAATTTACAACTCGTTCCAATACCAGGGGCAAAACGCAAAATTCGTATCGTTTCATGACGTTTCCATCGCTTAACTCCCTATTACAAAGGAAATGGTTCTCAGTTTACAGAAGCTTACACCAGTGTTTCTCAACCTTATTTTCTACACTAATGTAAGTATGTGTTCGCCAAATGCCTACGGCAAATAGAGTAAAAAGTATCATTTTTTAAGGCCTGTTTAAATGCGAGGCCCCCTAATTTATGAATTTAGCATATGGCTTCTCAGTTAAAGAATTTACTAGTTAATTAACGATCGAATTTACCAATTATGTGATGCTGATTTCATGTTTAGTTTAAAATTTCTCCTAAAATAATGGTAAAATTTCCATTTATTTTCTTTAATCAAGTTAGGGCAAATGATTTTCGAAAAGTTCATGTGTGTATTTATCATCTCTACAGGCCAGGAAGATAAACCAATCAACTATCAATCTAATTTCTTTTAGTGGAAGTATGTACAATATAAAAAACAAAATTTTGAAATTAAATAAAACTATAACAAGTTTGATATTGCTTTTCTTGAAGCGGTTACGCTTCGTAAAAAATTATCTGTCACCCCAAACCAGCTTATTTTTTTTCTTATATATTTCGTCAGGTGATACACCACTTTTTTTACTTTGCTCATTTTTCGTAAACTCTGCTCTGACGGTTATACGGTTTTGTTTTTATTTTTTTTGCAAACATCATCCATATCCGATTTTAGCCCTTTCTCGTTCATTTTAGTTAATAAATTTTTAAAATTTTCATCTCGAGCATTTCGGTCGTGATATAAAGTTAAAGCGATGTTCCACAAAACCTCAAAGGATTGGTAAATTTCCAAAAAAATTATAATTTCGGCACAACTCCACTTCATTTTTTCTCACATTTTTTATAAAGTATTTTCCACACTACTAAACTGTATAATGAAGCTCAAAATAAAAAAAAAAAAACGAGCTTTCTACAAATAATTTGACTACTGAAAAATTCAGCCTAGGACATTCATTCGAATCGTCATAAAACCTCCGTAATATTTAATATTTGGATGATGGATAATTAAACTTACCAAATTTTCAGTTTGTTGTAATGATGGCACTGTAGTTTGAGGTACACCTGCCCAGTTCACAGCACGCTCTAAATTTTGAGGTTGAACATGAACTTTTATCCCGTTTGCTAGTACGACAGATCGTACACCTTGTGTGGGTTTCTTTAAAAGTTGCATCTGATTTACAATATGCTCTAACGGCGTCTCTTCATATCCCGAATCTGATGAATTGTCGCTAAATTTATTACCGAGAACATCTGGCGTAGCAACAGCACCATCACCATTAACTAATTTATTATTATCCAAACTTTTATGTTTGACAGCCTTATCGGTACAAATTTTCATTAAATTTTTTACCAAATTATAATCGGACGCCTTTAATTTAGACGCCGAAATTGTAGTCGGTTTTATATCACCCGCTTTTATAATTTTACAATCAGATTTCATTTTATGCAAATATTTTGCTGCCGCCGGATTATTAATCGTGTTAGCGATCGTACCATGAATCGGCGGTATAATTAGCGGTGGCTGTAATATGTTTAACTCAGCCTTATTGTTATGACTACTGTTATAAATAATACTGTTAGTATTAGCATTATTATTTATAAAATTCTGCCGTTTCGAATATAAATGATGCTTTTTCATTGCAGTCAACGGTAACACGGTGGTGTCGGTAACTGTTTTGAATGTTGTACCAAAATTTTCTTTCTCGTTGTTAATTAGTATTTTACCATTATTGGTTGGAGTTGGTGGTGCATTGCTAGTGTTACTTATACTTTTATGAAGTACACATATTTTATATAAATTGCAATCTATTATAATAGCATTGGTAATATTGCTTTCGTACACGTATCCACAACATGTTTTCACTTTTTTCCAATATTTTGTATCGATAAACGATTCAGAATTTTCTTTAACGATTCGTGATCCAAAATTTCTCACCGGTATGCGAATTTTTCGTTTGCAAACTAGACGACGATTTTGATGGCCGTGTCGGCTACTTTCATGCACATTTAAAATCTGTTCGATAAAATTACGATTCATCTCATTATTTTTCATAATAAAACGTTGATTTTCGTTTTTGTTGTATATATTTAATTCTTGATCATTGTCATCGCTGTTAGTTTGCGATAGGGGACTGCTCGGAGAATCGAGCATTTCGTCGCATAGCAAATCATTTATAGAACTGCAATGGTTTGGTGATGTCGCCATAATCGGAAATACAGATGATTCGCCATCTTCATCCATTTCAACTAAATTCTGATCAACATATTGTTTAAATGTTTTTTTATCGCCAGCCAATGCTTCACATTCTAATAGTTTTTTCTTCTTATTTTTCTTGAAAATTTTACAAAATTTTTCCGGTACCGAAGACAAAGAGCGAGATATTGACGTGCTGGTAATATTTACTGCAGGTAAAATACTTCCTTCATTGATAATCAATTGCTGCTGCAGTTGCTCTTCTTTACGTTTTTTAAATTTTGTCATCGATTTGAGGCCAGGGCCGACACGAGCATCTACAACCTACAAAAAAATATAAACACACATATAAAATAGTGGCACTAATAATTTTTGTTTACACTTACATGACCCCAGTGACGATCGCTTCCGGGTGGTAAACGTTTAAATCGCTTAACAAGTAAAACGCACGCGTTGCAAATTTCGCCTTTTCGTGGTGACGCTAACTGGAAACACTCGATAAAATCATTTTCATATTTTTTCGAATCGGTAAATCTCGAACTGTGGGACAAATTAAAATAAATGCGTTAAAAACTAAAACAAATTCTAAAAATTCGTGTGATATGAAATATTCATGACGTACATCAACGTAAAAAATATTTAAGGTCACCCGATGCATTTAGAACCGATTAGATTGTAAAAATATTATAATAATACAAATATGTATGTGGCCTAATTTAAACTAACCTGCTAGATTTTGCTTTGCAAATGCAGCATCCTTGTGTTGATCGGTACACCTTGGGTTTGTGAAATGAAAACATTTTGTTTCTCGTGTTTTAAAGAGGTATACAAATTAAAATAAAATTTGAACTAATATAATCACTTTAGCCTAAGTATATGTTTTAAAATTTATATATTTTTTTTTTTTTGCCACAATCTGAACTAAAGTCTCTAGTTTAGTAATTAAAAATTACTAATTCACTAAATTTACAGTTTTTGTCCTAAACATAATATCCTTCGGTCAAATTCTACTGCATAATATATCACCTTTCCATAGATCGTAATTGAAATTCATTATAGAAATGTTGATAATTCAATTGATTCGTTATTATATCCAATGATCTTGGTATTTCCGTCATAAACATGGGCTCATGACTTGGATTAAAAGGAATCTGGGCTAAACACCTTAGTAGTATTGACGTTGAATATTGACTTGTTGTACGTGGAAATGATGAATTTCCAAAAATGTAAATTTTCTGTAAATAAACAAAACATTTAATTAAAACACGCAAAGTTTAAACCTCCAGGCGAGTACATTATATTCTATACGCATGTCGTAAAACATGTGCGATTAGATAAAGAAAACTACAAAGCAAAACAGTGTATAGATAACAATATTAGGAAATGTTAAGTTCTCGAGACGAATCGTCATATCATAATACATAAGCAAAATAATAATTATAACGTTTTACACGTTAAATTTCATACGTATTTTATCATTTGGTGTTACAACTTGTTTCGATTACGCTTAATGCACATATGAGATGTAACTAGGACAATGTGAGAAGAAAGTTTTGGAATGAGAACATCACACACAATATTCCACTAGATATGGAAAGAAAATTAAATTTTATAAAAATATGTATGTAAAAAATATTGAGGAAAATTCACGCATAAAACACACACACAACAATTTTCTTTCACAAATAAAAACAAACACTTGATTTTAAATTACCTCAAACATATCTAAAGCGATAAAGAAACACCAGAAATAGATAAAAATTTCAAGAATACCATAAATTGCAATCGGCCACATAATTGCTATATATAGATTATTTAGACAAACTTGAAATTTCCAATTTTTTCGGATAATTAATTTATAAAATTCCAATACACAAGTTTCACTGTTCTCTTTCGATTTAATAATTTTCCCAATATCACACACGACAAAAGAAAAAAAAAATTAACGCATGCGTTAATTTATTTCTATATCAAGATATCAGATGATTGTTCCGTTATATCGCGACTTGACCACGAAAAATAATAACGACGATCTATCTACTTGGCATTGCAAAAAACTAGTGAAAACGATTTAATTCTTTGATTTAGAAGTTGTATAAATAAAAGAGTAAAATGAACGTTATCTTTTAGTCAGATGTTCGCAACTTTCTAAAGTTTGCAAATTATATATGAAACAAAGTTTTATTAAAACAAAAATATTTTCGATTAGAAATATTATGTCGGATTCAAGTGGCTGCTCATTTTAGTTATCAGTGCTATTCTGCAGTGCTACCACTAGGTAGTAATAATTTATTTTAACAAGACTGCGTTTGATGAATTTCTCAGAAACAGCCCAATGATCACCAGAAATACATACATAAAGTGATTGAAAATATCTCGAAAATAAAAAATGTGAACTACAAGTCGAACCAATGGGAGCCCAACCACAAAATAGAAATATAACTAGAACCGTTATTGCGTAGACCAAATATTTTTTTTCCTACCTTAAATTTTTCATAGAAAACTAAATGTCAAAAAAATGAGTCGATATTTGTTCATATAAAAACAGCGTTATGACGTTTCTGTTGTTATTCTGAGGCCTAACTAACTACCTTGTATGTAGAGATTTTACTCGGAACGAACTGAACCAAATTTTCCCGTTCAAAAGCCTACTGTACTACACTGGAACGCAAAACATGAGAAAAAAAAAACTCCTTAATTTTATTTTAGGGTTCGAAAATATTCCCAATTTATTTTAATACAACTTCAGAATCCCCAGCTCCCCAAACCATTACGGATTCACCACCCATTTGCCGTTTTGATAAATATAAAGGCTCCTTTCGTAGGCCGTGATAATAATAATCGAAGCCATCGGGCCATCTAAATTGAATTTTTTTTTATCAGCAAAAATGACTTTATTCCAGTTATCCGTCCAGGACATATGTTTTTGTGCCCACTCAAGTCGTGCTATTTTATGGTTATGTTTCAAAGCAGGTGTTTTCTTAATTTTCTTTCTTTCAAATGCTTAGCCGACTTTAAAACTCTTGAGCACTTTGAAATATTTAAATTCAAATCACTTTTAATTCAGACCGCATAGTTAAATGTTTGGGCTTTGGAGTGATCGAACTATTCCTGCTAATTTTCGGTCTTTCATAATTTTCTTTATCTTGACATCTAAGATATCTATAAATTGTTGACAATCCTCTTACTTCCGCTTTGGAAAAATATGTTCCTTTGGGCATCGTAGAAAATTGCGAGTACACTTTTTTTTAATTATTATTATTATTAAACTATTTATAAGTAAATATATTTAAGAGAAAAACAAAAAACACAACTATCAAGAAAATTCAACGTGAACTGAGTTTCTCTTTGTTTTGTCGCATTGTTTTAAACAATTTTGTAAACTAATTCCGTTATTTAAAAAACTAAGTAATCAAATTTATAGTTTTGTTACATGAATAAAGGGACATACTGGAGACTTAGCGCTATGTAGTACATTTTCAATTATAAATTCTCATGTAACTTTTAATTTATCAGTGTAGAGAAATGTGGCGTACGAGAAAAGTTCTTAGAGTCTACCAACTAGCCTACTATTACAAACCTAAATGCAATACTGTTTGATTTTTTCAAAAAGTCCAAAAATTCTCTTTGTTTTGTCCCAGAGGATAGGCAGAATAGACATAACGCTATGGAAAAATTTGGACTCATTTTTTTGACCTTGGTTCAAATAAACAATTATTGGCTCACAATGAAGCTTTCACGACATATTTCAACAAAAAACAGTTAGTTAACATAAAACCATTACTGTAATTCTTATTTGTTTCATGCAAAAAAATTTAAGGAATATCTCTTCTGGTTATATTCTGTGCTTTTACCTTAAGTTTGCCACAAAGCCTTAATTGGAATAGATACTCGATTGGCTAGCAAGCAAGCAATTTGAATCATATTTTTCATAAATTTTTGCAATTGCAACAGTAAAACAACACAAAAATTTGCTGCCCATTTTTTTGAAGCAGCAAATATTACTGTGCAATCGCCAAAAAATCAACATTTTTTTGAAAAATTGATTGGGTAGCCAGAATTTCGGCTAGAAAATCACTTGCTTGTAATCCGATCGAGCATCTATCCTATTTATTTATTTATTTTATTTTTAAAATAGCTCTAAAGCTAATTTTCCACTTTACAATACAATATATATATACATCTACTTAATAATTATAAAATTTCTTTTAACAGTTGTGCCCTAAAATCCTTTATGCTTCTACAATTTCTTATATTTTCCATATCAGACTTATTTACAATGAACAGTATAGTACTGCAATAGGTGATATGTGGCATTACTATTAAGTAATAAATAAAATTCCCATGGTCTGTTTAAGTCCAAAGCCCCCTAATTTATGAATTTAGCACATGGCTCCGCAAATATATGGCATGCCTCCCTAGAAACCGTATGGCCCCTGATAGGAAACACTGGTGTACAGTAATGTTGGACGATATTTCATCAGTCATGTAAAAAAATGCATTGAAAACAAAAACAAACTAGCGAGAAACGAAAACTAAAACAAAAATCGTAGAAATTGGATGGTAAATTGAACAGTGGGTATACAACATCCAATTTGGTTGGTCTGACATGTTGAATTATCTGTAGAGCGCTTAATGACACGATTATTGAAAATTTACATCAACTCTAGAGATGAATTCGAAATTTTCATAAAATTATATTAAAATATTAAAGATTCAATCGATCTAGTCTATATTATCGGAAAAACCTTTTCGTAAATTTCATAATAACCACCCTCTACTAATTTTCACATTGTTGTTGGCTGGAACTTTGATAATTTCAGAGTCGATATTCGATGTTTCGCCTGTCCCTTGCGTTCAACATTAAATATGTTAATTAATGTCCGAAAGCCCTTAGTACGCCGAAGTATAACTTAAGGAAACCTATTTTGATAATTTTGCTTCTTTGCTACTCGATCGCAACCAAATGTACAATATCGAACTGTTTTAAACCACTGTTTAATAACATATGTATATACTAAAAACATACAAAACATCACGATTTATTTATTTAATAATGTACATACATACATTCACATGTGTAACTACATACATTATTTCTATTTTGATTGAATTCAAAGCCAAAAAAAATATAAAATCAGGTCATCATAACGACGTCATTCCTTTTATGCAATGAACATTTCTCCCAAGTAAAAGTGAGCTCAATACTGCAGAATTTTGTTTGTGTAAGAATTGAAATAATTTGATCTGCAGATAGATTATTTCTGAGTAGCTCGAAAAAACATGCATTCACCATAAATTGAGAACAAAGAGCATTTCTTCAAGAGAATGAAACATCGAATCAACTAGTTTTTATTTTCCACATAAGAAATGAGTATAGAAATAAACGGCGCGACATGCAACAAAATAAACTCGTACAATAAAAAAAAAACAAATTTGAGTGAAAATAAAAAAAAATAGCCGGTATTAAAAGGGAACATAAATAACCGATTTTATTATGTTTAAAAGGTTTTTGTATACGTGCATAAATGCTCGTGACTAAGCAGCGTCAAGTTATTAAAGACATTTTACTTGGGCGTAAGTTCATGCCCGAATCTTAAAATTTCAATATCATTTTGCGTCTGGCTAAAAATAGGTGCCAGGGTAACAAAATGTGTACCCATTGTAATTTTGGAATAACACAATGAATTAAGATGACGTCGAAATATTCGACTATTGCGCCAGGTTAGTTACCTTGCCTGACACCTTCTACATCCGACTGCCTACATATTGGAATCTGTCTAATTACCTACGAGTGTGTAGATCGCTCAATATACCAAAAATTTAGAGGATGTGGCATATAGATTAACCAAAGCTTTTTGTTGGAATAATTTGTAAGTTTGAAGGATTTATATTTTTGGTTTAAGTAACTCTTATTAGACTTAGTGTAATGTAATAAAATGGCCGAGCAGTATTTGCATGAATAAACAGGAAAACAAAATGGGGACTTGACTAAAAACAAGAAAATTTATTAAAGAATTGTGCACCTTAAAAATATAAATAGGGGCATGTGTTTACTACAAACACACATGGAATGAAACGAAATAAAAATTGAACTATAGGTATTGTTTGGACATTTAGCGATTTTTATAAATTTACCAACCAAAAACTCGCTGATAAGAGTTATTTTGTGGAAATGTAAATATTTTGATGAATTAATATAACACTGCCGTTTGCAGTCAGACAAAAAATCATATCTAGCTACTTTGTCGCTAAAATAGAAAGTAAAAACTATAATTACGCGGATTCACTAAACTTTTATTACCTATCTAGAGATATGTCTAGTTGGAGATTGATTTAAAAATTTGACTTTGAATTCTAGGTTTTAGAGCTGCGGACATGACATAATTTTCAAGGTGGTTACATTGAATATGAATTTCTAGTACTGAACGAATGAAAGAAAGTGAATTTCCATAGTAACTTTTATTTAATTTAAAATGAAAAACAAGAAGCAAAAAATCAGAAGAGTACGCATTTCACAATAATTTGCTGAATATGTGTTGACCTAAATTATTTACCAAAAAACTACATGCTACGTACAAAATAATATACATATCGCATGTAAATCGGGATGTCAATGCGATTTAACAAATTTTACAAAATCGTAAACCATTTCAACATGATCACAACATTTTTTTGCATCTGTACCACCAACTCAACAAACCCCCGAAAAAAAAAGAAAATGAAGTATCACAATACGAAAAGTGAATAGACGCCGATATTAAAACCCAAATTTTTCATATAAAACATATTTAATTTACTATGACAATTTAATAAATTAGTTGTACATGCATTAAACAATTGTTTTGTATAGTTTTTACTTAAAATCGACATGAATTTTATTTAAATTCAAAATATATTAAAATGATAAAAATGATTGGACTCACCGTTTTGGTAGAAATTACAAAGATGGCTGACACTTTACGTTTTTTGCGCGGACTATAAAAAATAATCAAAATATACAAAAACAAAATGAGTTGCTATAAAAGTACAAACAAACATTAGTTTTATTTTTTGCTAATTAAATAGGTTTATTCGGATGCCGGTAATTAAATTTTGCAAAATACGTACATTTAAATTATAAAGAATGACTAAAAAAGTTTATTTTTAATTTAGAATGTTTATTAACTATTTAATTCACTAAAATAAAAATATTAAATTATTTGTATACAAATGATTATCGCACCTCTTATTTATTTTTTAACCATAATGGTTGGTAGTACGTATAAATTTACTGTAGAAATGATAAAACACACTCATTTCTCGTTTTTCCGAACTGTCAAAAATGACATTTTTACCTGAGCTTTGAAAAAACATTTGCATTTAAAATCTACCGATTTATTATAAAATTTAATAGTTTAATTGAATAGTTTTTAAAGATTAGTTAGAAAAATGATTTTAAAATCAACTGGGAAGGAAACAACACTCCTGGTTTTATCACACACACTTATGGGTACGTTATTACATGGTTGCATCATAGGCGGTATGCCCTGAGAACTATAATTTGTTCTTTTTTTTAGGGATTGGGCTTTACTATTTAAATATATTCCACACTGCTACCGTCTTTGAGAATAAATATAATTTTAGTCATTTAAGTCGAATTGAACGTGAAATGTTATTTACGAGTGAACATGGACTATATTTTAATTATTACAAGACTGTTGTTGAAGCTGAAACATTCGGGGAAGGTTTGCACAGAATATTGCATGATAATATGACTGAATATCCGAGTACAATAAATGCGATAGAACATTTTGATATTTATCCCGAAATAGTCATTGGGTAAGTTGGTATAGGAATTATCGAATATGTTAAATGCAGGATCAATTGATAAGTAACTTTATTTCAGTTATCTGTACAAACAATTCCACAACATTACAACAACATTAGGGATAAAAACTATGTGGTGCTGGGGTGCGAATGATAATAACGCGCACGAGCCACCCATATACTGTGATGGCATTGGTGAACCAGTTTCATTTTATATAGAATTCACCCGTATATTCGCTGGACTATCAGTATTCCTGCTGTACATGTTCGGAACCTATATAAATCGGAATTTTTTTGGTGGAATTGCCACAATTGTATATTTCTTCATCATAAATAACGATTCAACATTAACACACACGAAACCAGCGGCACGAGAGAATTTTTCATTTCCGTTCATATTGTGGCAAGTATTTTACTTAACAATTTCGATTGAGCGCTTTGATTATTACGATTATTATGGAAAGAATAAAAATTTACGATTTTATCAGCGTAATTATAAAATGGTAAGTTGAAAATTATCCGTAGGCAAATTTGGTGTGCTAGTGGACAATTGCAACAGGGAGAATTTAAAACCTATCGATCTGTATACATATAATCTCTGATTTAGTCAATTTCGGTTTCATATAAAGAAAATATCCACTAATGTTATTTAGATAGTAACATACTTATAACGAATAAATGTTAAAAATCTGTGCAGCAATTTATTCAAATGTTTTAGTTTCGAAATGGAACTTACAGTCCACATAATAGTTATTTGTTTAACTGAGAACATGAGCAGTGTGATGACCAGCGAGAATGGTTTTTAATTTTTTTTTAGCAATTCAGATCCGCAAAATGTTCCCAAGATGTTAGGTAAAATCAACATATTAGAGTCTGAACGCATTTGATGCATCTCAACTTCGTATGCTAACTTGGTTCAAATTTACCCTTGCGCTTTTTCCAAGTATAATAGAATCCTCGGTTTGTACCGTGGGTCCTTATACTGGAAGTAAAACAGGTATATAAAGATTTCCCTATTGGGATTGCCATGGCCACACGAATTTCGTACGAAACACGATTTTTTTTTTGAAAAAATGTTACCAAATCTTAGAAGCAATGCATCATTTTTACTTTTTTACAGATAATTAAACAAACAATTTTAACAACAATTTCCGTACTGCTGTGGCAATTTTCGTCGGTGATATTCGCCACCCAGGTAGTGGTCATATTTTTATTACAATTATTAAATATAATTAAAAAACAATTTATCGTTGATTATGCAATATCACAGATCTTAACAAATTTATTACTATTTTACATAAAATTTTACAATAAATATTATTTAATAACAGTGCATAATATAACAGCAATAACACTATTAATATGTTCATCAAAATTATTCATAAAATCGAATGGAAACGTTCCAAATCCTAATCCAGAACTTACTACAAGTAGCACACTAAGTAATTATACTAAAAAATTTCGTTTAATATTTAACGATATATTTTTATTCTGTGTAATTGTTTCGACACTGTATGACTCATTATTTCATTTGAATTACTTTAATAATTGTAATTTGTATAATAAAAATTCAAATTATTTATATTTAATGTTGATTAATTTAAATATTATGAAATTAAATTATTTTAATTTATTACTATATAAAATCGATGCAAACTATAATTTAATTAATTTAAATACAATTAAATTATATAATAATGTATTTTTTATTAAATTTTTTTCATTATTTATTATAATTTTCTTGGGCCGGTTAATACATAAGAAACGTTATAATAATAAGAGTCTTAAAGTAACAACAGTTCATCATAAGAACAATAGTAATTTGATAAATAATAATAATACTAGTAGCGAAACGGGTGATAATACTACAGCTAGTACTTCTACGAGTACTCTGGTAGATAGTAAGCATGAACGAATTAAAAATTATTTACTTGAAGATTTCTTGGAAGAAAATCACATAAAGCTAAACGAGATTAAAAATTATGAAAAATATTTAAATAATGAAATAAATATTATTAAAACTCAATATAATTATAATTATAATTTATATAAATTAAATAAAGCGAAAAATTTTAATAATAACAGTAATAAAATTAAAAATAATGATAAAATGACGTTCCTCAATGATATTAAAAAACTGCGCGAGCAGATTAAAAATAAAAATAATAATAGTAATACGGACAGTAGTAATAATTCGAATAGTAATGATGCGGCAAACGATAATAACGAGAATAAAACTGAAATGCCGCCTAAATCCGAGATCGAAACCGGCAAAAAGGCACCAAAACAGCTTATCTACCCGCATTATTTATACGCGATCGTCCAAACGATCGTAATATTTATCGTGAGTGGAATTGTATTAAAATTAAAATATGTGGTTACACCGTTCCTATGCCTCATTTCGTCTACTTTTCCGTCGAAAAAATGGTTTTATAAAAATAATTTTGTCTACTGGTTTACCCTGATCATTCTCCTATTGTGTGGCATTACCGATCCCGGCATTGAAAACATTAAAAAGCAGTATCGACGAAATTACGCTGAAACAAATGTTAAACTAGAAGAAATGCTACAATGGATTAGCGTGCATACCAAATCGAATGATGTATTTGCTGGGCCGCACGACATAACATCAACTATACTAGTGGTGTGCCGGCGACCGATTGTCAATCATGCCCATCATGAACTTCCCGATATGGAATATCGGACAAAATTAGTTTATTCCATTTTCAGCCGCAAGCAATCGTCTGAAATTTATAATAATTTAGCAAAGTTAAAAGTACAGTATGTCGTACTGCCGTATAATGATTGTTTTCTGCCAAAGGCAACAGGCTCAACGATTACATCAATATGGGATATTATTGACCCGGATAATATAAATAATTCACAGTTTTGTTCCGATTTATATCAAAAAATTAATCCAAGTTTTTTAATTGTTTTTGCAAATGATAAATATTTAATTATAAAAATATTTTCACAAAGTATTGAATTAGAATTACGTAATAATAATAAAAATATTTTAGAATATAATATGTAGCTTTTTTTGAATAAAATGAATGTTCATGAATGTTAATTGCAAATAAAATGTTTTTTTATTTAACGTATTTCGTTTGATATAACCTGAGATGTTCTTGAATCACAGAAGTTTCCAACGAGTTATTTATTTAATTCGAATCTACCACTCACACGGGTGATAACGCCACTTTGATCGAATTATAAATCGATTAAATAATTCTATAGTCATTGCTAGTCGTAAGTTTCAAGTTAAGGCCGTCATGCTCTTTCGGGGTTTGCTTATTCCGTCCGTTTACTTTCATTTCATCACGCAAGCCAACCAATCCGAGGACGACGGCTTGGCTATATATGACCGATTTTAAGACCATCTGCACTTTTGCAAGCTCCATGCCAGCCTATCTATACTGACATGGAACAAAGGTCGGCCCATGAGTTTTGCACTCCCGACAGGGGGGGGTGTTATCGTAAATCTGTGATGAAATTTCACATTTGCTTCCCTGCCCCTATTGGGATTCGAACCCTGTCCCTCCCCGATCCAAACGCCAAAGCTTTATCCACTGTGCCATTTGGTTGGTATGCGTATGCTCTTCTTTTCTTGAATAAAAGTTGAAACGTACAGGATCAGCGTAAATAGTACTATTTTTAGTTGGAGCCTAAACACTTTCGAGTTCATAATTTTTTTTTATTTTGTTTCATTGAGTGTGTACAAAAGGGTTAAAAATAAATGTAAATTTTCATTCTTCGCATAAGCTTTAGAATAATAGATGGGGCTAAAATATATTTTTAGTTCTAAGTTTTTTATAAAGATGTCAGTACGATATACGTCGATGGTATACGTCGTATATTTTCCCACCACTGTACCGCATTGAAGTTGTTTGACGCTGTAAAGAGGGTTATTCAAGAGGGTATATATACGAAAAAAGATTTTAGCATCTACCGGGTGTATAATTTTATAAGTTACGATACAAGTGATGTTTTGTTGCCGTATAGATTTGTGTTAAAATAGTAAGAACTTTAAAATAATGGAGGAAAACAGTGAAAAACCTAGCGTGGAAAGTGTAGATACTGTAAAAAGTGATACCGCAATTACAACACTAGACGAAATTAAAGAAGAAACTGTTCCCGAAAAAGAAGAACCTGTGTCATCGCAAAACGCTGATAAAACTACTGCCGATGATGATTGCACAAGTTTAAATAGTGATGCGCCAAATATTATTTTAAATTCGATCCAGGATGCTAGCTCGGGCTCACCCCCAAAATCACCGGCAAACCCTGAATCAATAAATGAGCCGCAAAAAGATGAAACGAATGTCGATACTACAACAATAAATGACAGCTTGAGCGGCGGGAATGATTTAAATGCTTCGGAACTTTTGGAAAATCCAGCTGAAGTAAATATTAATGAAAGTGCTGAGATGACACGAACCGCAGATGAATTTGGTAATTATTGCATTCCGTACCATATAAAAATATAGGTAAATCTTATTAATATTTAATTTGGTCTTTACAGCTCTTGATCCCATGGATACAAATGATAATTTACATTTAGAAAGTGCGGCCACTGCAAATGATTCGGTTCGAACTGATTTAGACGCACTAGACATTTCAAAATCCGCCGACGAACCAAATGCTGACAATCAGGCGAGTGAAAATTTAGAGACCGATACGACCATGAATGCAGACGATGCTGATACTCATTCAAGTAAAGAAGCAACAACAAATCAACCCGGTGAAGATAACGACGAAACCACCGTGGCTGAAGATATTGATGATGGTAAAGGTGCGGATGAAGAAGTTTCTTTATTGCCCGAACGTGAGATAAGCGATGCAGATAAAGAACGGGCGATTCTTGTAGCGAATGAAGACGATTGCGAGGCAACAGAGAAAGGTACTACCGTTGAAGAAAAACAACCTGAAGAATCCCACGACGAGTCTGCCGTCGACGATACCGCGGTCGAATTAAATGTTGGTACCCATAACGATGAAGAAGAGGAACCAGAAGAAACAGTAATTCCACCAAAAGACTTCGAAATTAAAGACGCTGCAACACCACTGGAAAAACATACGTGTTTCCAGTGTGCCTCAACTAGCCGGGTTTGTGAATTTTTGTTTCAAGAAAATAATGAAGATCGTTACATCTGCTCGATTGATTGTGTCACAAAGCTCCGTACACAGAAACCAGATCAATTTACATTGAATTTAAAGAAAATTCCTATATCGGTAATCCTAGAGGTCAAACAACGTTGCGTTAAATGCCATAAAATGAAGATGTGCAATCATCGAATGAAAAATGATGAAAAGTACAATTATATATGTGATTCATGCATCTCAGAATATAGCTCGAATTCGGAGCGATACGCTGTAAAAAAGAAACGCTATTTGGTGGATGAGGTCACAACAGAGACCGAACACAAATGTCTACAGTGTAGTGAAACCAAAATGTGTAAATATATGTTTAAGCAAGACACTGATGAGATGTATTTATGCCACGAGGACTGTTTGAATTTGCTGGTAAAAGAACAGCCCGATAAAATTCGGGTTAAACGACGTTCTGTACGAGTTCGTGAATTACCGTTACGTGATAAACCAACAACATCTGGTATGGTGGAAGAATCGCCACCCACAGATTCATCCAAGATTGAAGCACGTACCGAACAAGAGGCGGAAGAAGCACGACAAGAAAGAGAACTGACGTTTATGCGTCACTGTACTCAGTGTTCAAATTTACTGAACGAGCCTGAGAAACTACTCAATTGGGAAACACTTGATTTTTGTAATGAAGTATGCTTGGGTCAGTACCAAAATATAATCGGATCGAATTGTACGTTTTGTAGTAGTACCGTATCGGTAACAAGCTTAGGGAAATATTGTGTTCGTTTTGGGTATGAAATAAAACAATTTTGTCGATCGATTTGCTTGGACGAATATAAAAAAGGACTTAAAGTGTGTTCGTATTGTCAGACAAACATATCCACAGACCAACAAGGATTTTTGGCTCCGGTCGGTGAAAAGGGTCAGTTTAGAGATTTTTGTACACAAAATTGTATGAAAAAATATGATGAGATGTGCAATCCGAGGAAAAAATCGGTCGTATCCTTGTGTGCCGTATGTAACAATGAGAAACCGGTGCGGGTCGAAGTATCTCTGGAAGGAAAGACTCACAAATTTTGTTCGAATCCATGTTTATCGGCATTCAAATTTGTGAACAACGTATATCCGGATCAGTGTCAAATGTGTCAGAAATATTTTGAGCGAAGAACTTCAAATAATTTCACGATCTATCAGAATTTCACCCGGAAAATGTTTTGTAACAAAATTTGTATGAATATTTACATCATAACAAATCGGAAAATAGTGCCGTGCAATTGGTGCAAAGTGAAGAAGTACAATTTCGATATGATAAATAGGATGAATAATGGCCAACCGATGATGATGTGCTCGCTAAATTGTTTAACGCTGTGCAAAGTGTCGATGAATGCGATTTCGATGACGACACTAAAATGTGACCAGTGTAATGTAATGACGATGCCACAGTATTTGCTGTCGATGTCGGATGCATCAATACGAAATTTTTGTACATATCAATGTGTTATGTCGTTTCAAAGTCAATTTAGTAAGGCGCCGCTGCTGCTAGAGGGCGAAAATGTAAATAATACGCCTATTCCTACTGGACTACCAAAACGAGTACGAAAAGATGCATTTAATATTCAACAAGTTAAACAGAATAATGCCGCCAATAAAACTGCTACGCATCCCACATCAGTCCCAGTGATTGCAAATGTCACCTCGTTGGCAGGGAATGCTTCCAATATGACAAACGCTGGTAATATAACAACCCGAAGTGGTAGGAAAACAAAACCAATTACCAAACCAACCTTACAAACGGTTCCATTGCAAGAGCTTAAAGTAAGTTTAGAACGAATTCCGTTGGATACAACCGTAGTGAAAAAACCAGCAACAAGACGAACTCAACCAACATCACCACCACCACCACCTCCAGTATCTCATGGAGTTTTAAAACCGGTCGAACCAACTGATGAACGCAGTAAACGTTCCTCAGTGAAACCACCCACCGTAGTTACCACTACTGAAGTAAAAACTCAAGTCGTGGTTGTACCGCCAATTCCGAAGAAAGTTTCAAATATTGCAACAATGTGTAAACCGTATATGCAGGCTGTCGGAGTAACTTGTCGTCCTGAAACAAATTCGGTTGAATGCCAAACGGATGATGATTTGGAGCGGAAAATTTTAATACCAATACCGGTCCCAATCTATATACCAATGCCTATGTACATGTATTCTTTGCCGACACCAATCCCGGTACCAATTCCACTTCCCATTCCAGTACCAATTTTTGTGCCGACTACTAGGAATTCGGCTCAGGGGATAATGAAAGAGATCAAAAAAATACAAGATAAAATGCCAACTGATCCTTTCGAAGCAGAATTACTAATGATGGCTGAAATTGTTGCCGGAGAAAAGAAGCGAGGCGATAGCGATTCAGGATCGGATGTCGACGAACCACCGGCCGAAGAATTTCCGACCGAGACAATCGAACATAATACAGCGTTCGGTGAAGATATGCTACAAATGGCTTTAAAAATGGCAACAGAATATGATGAGCCAGCGGTTGATTTAGAATCAGCTATGCCCTCGAATACGATTACACCGAATGCCCATCCACATAGCATACAAGCCGAAGAAATTGTCGATGATCCGGGATTGCAACATCATCACATGATACTTATGGAACAGCATAGGCAATTATCGACGCGTGGCCGAAAGCGAGGTGGTGGGGCGGCTGTTAATCGAACTAATAATCGGGCTGCAATTCCTATAGCTCAAATACCACCAAATAAGAAACCACGGCGTGAGATGGCTCAAATCATAGAGCAGCCACAACCTGAGACGTCGAGGGAACCTGCCGAAAAGGCCGATGCTAATATGTGTCTCAAATTCACTTTTGGTGTAAACGCGTGGAAACAATGGGTTATGACTAAAAATGCTGATCTTGAAAAAAGCTCGATAAGGCGAAAGCCATTTAAATCTGATTTGTTACAATTAACGGCAGATGAGCTCAACTATTCTCTATGTTTATTCGTTAAAGAAGTTCGTAAACCGAACGGGAGTGAGTATGCCCCGGATACAATATACTATCTGGTGTTGGGTATTCAACAATATCTGTACGAACATCTTAGGATCGATAATATATTTACGGATCCGTATTATGAAAAATTCACGGATTGTCTTGATGAGGTCGCTAGGAAATTTTCAGTTTTGTATAATGATTCTCGTAAGTTGTAATACGGCATTCTAGTAGACATTTTATATTTTGATTTTTTTTGTGTTTATTTTATAGAATATATTGTTACTCGAGTGGAAGAGGAACATTTATGGGAATGTAAACAATTGGGGGCTCATTCACCCCACGTTTTATTAAGCACTTTAATGTTCTTTAATACAAAACATTTCAATTTAACGGTAAAATGATTTGCTGTGTATAAAGTTATTTTTTTTAATTAATTTAATATTTTATTTATATTTTAGACCGTGGAGGAACACATGCAACTATCGTTTTCACATATAATGAAACATTGGAAGCGAAATCCTAACCAACCTGGTGCGGCAAAGTCGGCCGGATCTAGAAATGTGTTATTGAGGTTTTATCCACCACAATCTAGTTTAGGTAACAATTTTTACTTTATATAACTACCTATTTTAAATTTGACTAAACCACTGGTCCCGTTTATTTTGCATAGACAACAATTCTAGAAAGAAAAAGGTGTACGAGCAACAGGAGAATGAGGAAAATCCTTTGAGATGCCCGGTAAAATTATACGAATTCTATTTATCAAAATGGTAACGAAACAATATTTTCTGGTTGTATTACGAAAACTTTATACATACGTTATTTTTCATTATTTTCTAGCCCTGAAAGTGTAAAAACTAGGAATGATGTGTTTTATTTACAACCCGAGCGGTCTTGTGTTCCAGATTCGCCGGTTTGGTATTCAACCCAAGCGTTAAGTAAAGAGGCGTTAAGTAAAATGTTACATCGTGTTAAAATGGTAAAAGAAATCAATATCGCGCTTTTAACCAGTTAACTTATTAAAGTGTTTTTTGGGGGTAAATTCTGTTTTTGTTGTAATTTTTATTTAAAAAAAAAATTTAGAATAAAACTAATATTTAGTTTTGTTGGCTTTTTGTTAAAATCACGAGATAAAAAATTAAATAATTATATTTTTCCTTGTAAAATTTATACCCATCAAAAATAAATGTCAGATTACCTAGAATACTAAATAAGTGTAAATTGTTTTTATTACATGGAATTTTAGGCTCGATCCCGAAAGAGGCACTCAATTTCGGGCATTGGCATTAGTGACCAGTGAAACTTCGATATTCGATCGGTCCAGTGGATTTAATGTCTTTTTAAGGTCAATTAATAACTCCCCTTTTCATTCACGCACACACCCACCCATTCACCTATTCACACAATTACAGTATACCACCTACCTGCACGTTGCAAGCTCCATGTCAACCTGCACACTGACATGAACGGTGGGTCGGGCGCTGAATTCTGCACTACAACAGAGGGGTCTAAGTTGTGTTTATTATCATCACCGATCGTTATCGATGAAGAAAATTCGCTTTTACATCCCTGCCTCTGGTGGGATTCGAACCCAGAACCTCCCGGTCCAAATGCCGAAGCTTTAACCACTGCGCCACTTGTACGGTATTTTGTTGGTTAGTTAAACAGGAGAGCAACTTATATCCCTATTATGGTTCTCACCTCACCGAGCACACTTGAACAAATCTAGTCACACTTGCATAGTAATTTTAGGTGACATGAGAATTACAATTCTCAGGGGCCTTAAGCTCTTACAGAGTGACTGGTTCAGGCTTTTGTCATATTGCCACTTTTTCCCATGCTCTCAATAAATGGAAATTCTGCTGAAGGTTACATTTTCATACGTGGCCTCCAGTATTATAACGAAGAACAATAAAGAAATACCCTAAAATGAAATATTTGTCGGGATTATTTAACTTCCCTAAGTTTCGAGAAGATTTCCGAAAAATAATCAACTATTTTTGGCTGCGGCACGTGTTGTGTGATTGAAAAACATTTACAACGTTATTTATACCAATGAAATGACTAAATAATCGTAATACAGCAAAGAAATCCGGACTAATTTCTTTAATAAGGCGGTAGGTCGAGTAGACGCAAGCGTAATGGGTTGGATAGATCAGTCATGGAGTAGGTAAAGTACCGCCAAGAGCGTTCTGTTGGAGAAGATTTAGAAAACTTGCCCTAGTCCTCCCATCTTTCGCTTGTAAAAAGGAGTCAAAGGTTAACTTCTTCTAGACTAGAGGAAAGGATTTTCGTCAATAACGCAAAAGTTAGTAGCATACAGCTGTTGAATGTACAATTTGGCGCAAGCTCGAAAAATCGAATATCATGAACAAGCTAGATTTTTTCAGTAAACACCGTACACGAGAGGAATTTTCCATTTCTGGTGTATTCCTCCCTGCGAATCTCAGGCAAACAAATTTTGATTTAAATGCCTTTTCAGTTTTTTGATTGAGGCACTTTTAGAAATTTCAGTCAAAAAGTATTTCGAATGAATTTAAACAGTTGTAATATTTCTGCTTAGACGTTCTGCTGAAAACAAATAAAGGGTTACGCAGCTAATTTTACCAATGTTAAGCCTCTCACGCAATGAAAAAATCAGTTTAATTTTAACCGAAATAAGTGTTTTTTTTTTTAATAAATAATTACAAGAAAGGCATACGTATATGGTTAAAACAAATTCCTTTTAAAAATTATATTTCAAGGCACCGCTGGAAAATTTAACCGATGACACCTCATTCGATGGTGAAAATTGAATTGGAACTGGGGCTGCCGCTTGAGCTTGCTGTGGTTGAGGTTGACTGTATCGGCCTGCTTGGCTACCTACTTGTTGTTGTGCCAATAATTGTTGATGTTGTGCATAATCCTGTTGGCCCAATTGTTGCTGTTGTACTTGTTGTTGATTAGAGGCGTCCTGCTGTTGTTGGAAATAAGCAGCAATATCTTGAGCCGAAAATTGCTGTTGGGCTGGTTGTTGATATTGAACCGCTGGTTGTTGGTATGCGGCAGCTTGTTGCTGATATGCGGCGGCTTGTGCAGGATCAAATTGCTGAGCTTGTGTTTGAGGTGCTGCATAATTATATCCCGCTGCCTGGTTGAAGTCTGCTGGGGCTGGTGCAAATTGGGCTTGTGGTCTAGCCTCCGCTGCTTCAATAGAACCGCTTGGTTGTCCAAAATATCTAGTAAATGTACTTTGAAATGAAGGTGTTTGTATTGAGTACATGTTGGAATTCGCATCTGTACGGAAGGCTAACTGAGCGCTTGCCAACACAACAGCCGATAGAAAAATTGCTATTTTGGTGAACATATCTATTGTTAAAAAAGTGAAAATTTTGTAAAACAAGTAGGTAACTAAAAATTATATCAAATTTAACTTACTTTGATAATTTGTGTTTTATTGAAATTGATTAATCCAACTGTGTTCAATAATATTTTGACTATGGTTTTAAATACTTTTATTCAACCCCACTCGACGTTAAAACATAATATCAAGTAGTGTATTACTTAGGAATTTAAATTAAATAAAACTTTTAGTAAATAGTTACCTAACAATTACGACGTGCCATAACACTCAGACAGGGGGTATAATTTCTTCGAATATCAAAATATAAATAACGCTTTCGTTTTCTAATCTTAGCCGATAATGGCATGGTATAGAACCTTAACATTTTAAAAGCTTAATTAATTTGCAATTAGAATAAAATCATTTTTTGATTTAAAAGGCTTACTCTGGGTATTTTTGGCTGTTAATTATTACAAGTTAATAAAAGCACAGTAAAAATCAAAAGTTCTTAGGAACAATTTCTTTATATTCTAGCACATTATGTAAAAAGTGTTTCTAGGTGCCCTCTAGAATAGTAGCATTTATGTCGTGAAGTCAAGCCTGGTTATTAGAAATATTGCACAACATAAGAAAGTAAAACATATTAAAATGACATTTGGCATGTAGAAAATAATAATTTATAAAAATTTCTTTGTTCACTTAAGGTATAAATTTAATTTTTAAGACGATCTAGGAATAATAAATTAGTTTTTTTTATAAATAAACACAAACCCGTGAAAGTCAACGTAATAATTTTAGTTGTTGTCAATGTTATGCGCCGATGTAAATTATAAATACGGTTTATTAAATTAATTGTTATATAATTTGGCAATATATCGAATGTAATTAACATGAATGATCGATAAATCACACATATGTAGCTGCATATAGTTATTGTATTATGCAAGTCGAAGAATGGTCAATTTTGTGCACCTGAAACCCGAGTTTTGCGCTAATCCACATTTTTACCTAATTTACAACTTAGCCAATAAAATGTATCACTTTTTTGGTGTGGCCGTTTTTTAACGGTTTCGGCGCAAGATAAAATACCTAGGTTTGGAGGTGGTTCCCAGGCTTAATGCATTGAGTTCGACGCTAAAATGCTGCAACCATTTACTTCACTTCTCCTTTGCGAGCAGATAATGAAGTTGTAATCCAGCACAGCCAGTGTGGGGAGAGCAATTGTCTTGCCCTCAATATATTCATAGTACCTCTCGTATCGTACTCAGAAATAGGGCCCAGATCCTGCTTGGTGGTCAAAAACAAAGTTTCAGGAAAACGATAAGAAAATTCTCGAACCGGAACTGTGTATTTTTAATGGTATTTTAAGTTTTAAGGTAAGTAACGTTTTAGCTTCCTTCACGTAGACTTTTTAATACTGGAAAAATATGTTTTGAATAAAAGAATGGGTTGAGATATAGACGCTTTATGGTTTTCCAGTCGTTTCACGTTTACATATTTTTAAAAATGGCGTTGCTATTCCCAATAAGGCTTTTATTGGATGCCTATTCAAACAACTGATGGAGGCTCTCCATACGATTCAAGTTAAGTATACGCTCAATGTTTCAACAGGTAGTCCTTAATTCGTGTCGTAAAAATATCCACAGATTTGTTTGTTAACCCAGCGAAAATTCTTAATAGCAGACAGCCCCCGCACGTTTAGCATATTCTTTTGAACATCTTCTTTACTTAAATTCGTTTAAATATCAAAAATAAGATTTGAAGAATCGAAGTAGAAATACGCAGTTTTTATACAGAAAACCAACAACCAAAGACAACTAAACTTGCAGTAAAAGAAACTAAACTCTGCATAGCTGGGTCGAGTTCAGTTTTTTTATTACTTGAAATTATTTTTTTGTTCAATCGAACACGACATTTATATGCAGTTCAAAAAAATTTCAGTCAGCCTTATTTTGATCACCTGTGCGAAATCAGACACTAAAAATTTCTTCGATTTAAACATACCTCTTAATATTCACAGTATTGTACTGGTTTTGGTTATAACTGTATTCAATTTCATATATAAAATGCTCTATTCTTATCGGGATAGTTCAAGTTTCTATAGGGTCAAGTTTATTGATATCTGATGAGAAAAGTATTTAGTTGTGTAAAGAGTTTGGCTTGGTGAACATCATGGACAATTTAAATTTCTTGACTCAAAATCTTGATTTAAATCAGCCGAAAGTACGGGAATTACTCGATAAGCTAGGTGCCAGTGGTGAGAAAGGAAAAGAGATTACTGATAAACTTTTAGATCAACTGAGAACTTTGGGCAATAAAGTGAAAAGGTTTACAGATGAAGATAAAGAAAAGTTTAGTAAAGGGTTGAACGAACTGTTGGGCAAAGGAAAGGATAAATTTTTCGATAAGCCAGCTAAGAATCGTGTTGCTGATTATTTTATAATTTTTATTATTGTGATTGTTATAGGTAAAACTGCTGTAACTAAATATGTCTCGCGTGTTATAATAATCGTTAAACGATTTATTTCTCGTTATAGCATTCCTCGGCTACAAATTGTACAACAACTTACGGAGAAATGAGAAACCCAAAACCAAATAAAAGAAAGAAGCCGGATGAATTTATTGAACAGATCGTTCTGCAGCCAAATATCTTCAATATGTATTTAATTGTTAAAGTTTGAGTAATAAATAATAAAATATATACACCTCTTAAGAAATTTACGAATTCATCTCAAATAAATAGAAGAGACTCAATTCTTCGTGCGTGATTCATGAGGTTGTGAGGAAACATCTCTGTTGTTTTTTCGTTTGTTTGATTTGCAAAACGTTTTTAATTTAAATAAGCTTGAATTTAGTTCATGTGATGTGATAATCATGTTAAGGCCCCTGACTTTTCCTGAGGGCTACTCTCATATTTTGTTTTTACAAATCTCATTGAAAATCTTTAAATCTACTTTTTGATAGACAAACCTCTCACACAAATAAATCTCCAGGTGGCTATTTATACGTTTTTAGTAAAGATACATGGAACACCTGCAAGTTAAGCATTAAGATATCTTTTGACTTGTTTGTTCAATTTATGTTGAACAAAACATGACCACTTCCGGAATCATTACATGCAGAAATTACTTTTAGGACCATTAATAATGCTGAATCATGAAAAAATAGACGTCAAGCGCCTGCAAAGCCCTGTTGTAGCAGAAGAGTTGTGAACCGCACAAGCATATTATTATTTAAATACTACCACAGCTCTACTGCCTAACAAGGATAACGCCATCATCTCCAACAACACAAACCCCATATATTAATTCTAACATAAACTCAAGTATTTCGAATAAGAATTCAATTTCTAACGAATGTAGTAGCTACATGATGATAAAGCCCACGATCCCTAAACGCCAGATCGAAGCTTTTTACTAAAACCACTGAACAGCTTGGCTCAAAATAGTCCTTTACTTTCAAAGGGGTTTCAAATCAATTTACGAATTTCTCCGAAATAGACAGAGTCAGAAACATTTTGTTTCTTCGAAATTTTGTCAGTCCAATGGAATGCTTGCAGGTTAAAACAAATTATGATTGGTGTATATATGTAGATAAAAATGTTGCAGGCCACGAAGCAAACTCCACATTTGATGGTTAAATTTAATGCAGATACTTTGGATCTATATGTCTTAGATTCCTTAGACAATTTGGAAACAAAAATATCTATCAAAACACTATCAAATTTAGACGACAACCATCGGAACAACAAACTTGCAGTGGAAGTCCGGAACGCCGTATTGACATTTACTCATGTACCTGTTAATAGATCAGTGTGTAAAGGCTCAATGCCCCCCCCATCCTAACACTATAGCAATTGGTGTTGTTGACTTCAGGTATGAAACCTGATTGCAATTATATGTAACATAATTTATGTCAATATAAACTGAATTCAAAAATTATGTGCGATACGGTCCAGAATATCACCAACATGTTCATTAATTTTGATAAAAAATTGTAATACACGGAATTTATTGCTTGATTATCTTTTTGAGTTTAACCTTATCTACAATTTCATGAGGCACTTCGCTTGACATTGTAATGACGATGAGTATTACGAGTATAATAAAGTCAATATTTGCTATCTCAAGTGATTCACTTCAATATGATGCTTCAAGAGGCTTTAGTCATTAAAAAATGCTTAGATAGTTTGAGTTTAATCACACAGAAAGTTTCGTATTGTGATAATACGCAGCTTTATCTTTATTTAAACTTAGCAGAGTAGGGCAGTACACTGAATGTAAGTACTGATCAGCTGTAATTAGAACAATAACATATACAAACGATTATCGCCGACTGGGCCCCCAATTTGTATTATAGTTAATACAAAGGGAAACATATTGTATCAATAAATCGACTGGGCTGAGATCTCACTAAAAAATTGAGACCTCCACAGAAATTTACCAAAATTGTGCCTGGACGAAATGTTATTACTGTGCTCCATTTATCGTAGCAAACTGTCTCAAGTACTTCTGACTATATACAGCTACTGGCTGCTTTCCATTTAGCGTAGCAAACTACTCACAAGTATCTGACTACACACACAGTATATTTTTATAAAAGTAGATTGCTTCTCGTAGAAGGTTTTCGAGTCCTTCCCGTTTATCATCTATTCACAAGTGGTTATTTTTAGTTTGCCACGTTAGATGATACACAGCAATTTATTGATTTGAAATACACAGTAATTTGTTGATTTGTTTCTTCCTTTTCTAATTTCCCTGGTTGGAAGCGACACGAAACGACATCAGAAGAATAAAAAAATATAATTTACGGCTAAGGCCAACTTCTTTTTTTCTTTTATTTTTATTTATTATTGAGGTCAATTTAATGGACTTAATTCAACCTGAGCAAGCAGTGCGCTATCAAAAAATAATCTGGGTTTTTTTATTTAACCTGAGTAATTTTACTCTGCACACTGTGTTTTTATTTCTGAATTGTGCTTCTGAACAGAAAGCCAGTGTACGAAGATAAGATACGATAACATGTGTACAATGCAGGGCAGCTGTTAGGCTGTTCGAACAACGCAGCAACTGAATTACTTGAGCACATGCAACTAATGCTGCTTCATTCTGTTACATAAGACATGATTCGGTGGCCGAACTGACTAGTAATCCTGAACCTGCGAGGGTCTCTAATACTACTGGAAAAGGATTTGTTAAATGTTCTAACTTATAAAAGAACTTACTTGAGCAAACTGTCATTTTTCCACAATACAGTTCGGCGTTTTGTTCTCACAAGTGCACCATAACCATTTCTAAATCCCCTTGTTAGTAAAAAAATATTATAATATTAAGGTTAGTTTGTTAGTTGGGACACTTCAATCTTCCTTCCACTCACCATAAAGATGAGGAGAGTACATCACCCAAATAAATGTTTATGATTTGTTACATCCTTCTTTTGATTTTAATTTTTGGAATTGAAGAAATTCACAAACATTCTTGTGACCTCGAACAATTACCTCATGATCATCTTCCTCAAACAATAAGTTTCACTTACATTACGTAAAGTAGAGTAAAAAACCAGACTAACTGCAACACATACAGTTATTCTCGGAACGACCGAGCCTCTTTCCAATAGACGGCTCAAATCCTCTCTGTGAAACCTCTACTGTCTCCCAAGTGATCCCCCGTCAACATCACCAATCAGCAAAACCCATGCTTTGCAAAGCCGTGATGAATCCATGTCAGATTACAAACGTATCGTGTAATTCTATAGCTCAAAAATTCCAGTGTACGGCCAATCTTTCTAAAATTCAAAGATGATTCCGGTCCCGCGAAATTGACGGCAAACTTCAACAAAAACATCCACAACATTCAGCAAAGAGACCAATTTGAACATCCAAATCTAAACCTCAGGCAAGGGTTCTTTGCAACACTGCAAATTTGACTTCTTATATTAGTAATTAACAGCTACACCATATCCCCGCCGTCACTGTGTAAATTGATCACACATATTGCATCACTCGATAAAACACGATGCAATTCTCCGCATTATAGAGAAAAATTGTAAAACCCTCCCAAACGCTAGAAAGGTAAATACAATAAATGAAGATGCCCATCGCAATCCCATCATCACCCAATATTCTCAAAAACATGCTTATGAAACTGAACAAATTCAAATAAAACGTAAGAACTATCAAAAACAGACTCTTTCAAAATCATCAGTCCCTATTCCTCACACGTAAAACATTCATATGTACGCAAAGATAGAATATCATCATCGGTCGCAGTCGAAAATCGTGCGTTAATTTTCCATTAAAACAACAAATAACCGAGCTCATAGAACTTCACACGTGTATCATAAAACATCTGCCCACACAAGCACAAAAAGTAATATTACTACCTTTGTACATTGTTCCTGCACACACTCATCAGATTCTGCATCCATACACACCCATACATAGGACACAGCTAAAATCATATTATGTATAAGCTATATCAAAACCAAACACAATCACATTCTATATAGAATATGATGGCGTTGTGTGTTTTATATCGCAAAACCACGTTTTCGATGGTTTTTGTAATATCCCGCCCTACAGCTTCAATACTAATCTTCCATGTAAAATTCAATACATATACGAGTAAATAAATATACAAAACGAAAGGTAGGATTAAAAATTACCAAAAGCAGAAAAAACACGAAAATAGGCGGGATTCCATTACTGCGGTTTTTTTTGTGCAGAAAACCAGAAAGAGATGCAATCAAAAATCCCTGTGTGTGAGCGGCGCAACAGTAAAATTTTTTATACTTAAATACTCATCGATCACCAAAACATGCATACTCTCCTCCAAAAACAACAACAAAAATTGTTATCGTGTACAAAAAGAACAGAAATTGAAAAAACCCTTTCTCGCGCAAACTATATTCGATAAACCCATAACATGAAAATACTCTACACCTTCATGGGTTATAAATATGTGTTTATATACTTTAAAAAAAACTATTTTGGGAAACAATTATGTATTATATAACAAAATATGTAAAAACAATGAAAAAACACTTATCTTTTCATCCTTCTTTGCAATCAAAACAGTCCTACATACATATTTAAAATTTACCCAAAATGCGTAAGATGCAATCAAACAATGGTATCAAAATACATACAAACGAAAATTGTTATGTATATATTCTACACCATTCCAAGCACACCATACACAAATTAATACAAATAGTATGCAATATTTAAAATTTTTCACTTTACTTATTACATTACACAAATTATTATTATTTATTTATTTAACTATCAATATATATAGTAGTTATTTATTAGTTAATTAATTAAACACAGTTGAATTAAATTATTTATTTATTTCGAGGAGAGACAAAAACACGTCTTTCCTCGACGACGATCTATCAACTCAAAAAAAAAAAAAAATTACGCGCGAAATAAGAAACAAAATATTCCTTTCACCCAAGCTACACGGGATTTTAGTTTTTGGTTTCAAACTACGTCGCAATAGATTTTTATTGAAACCCTTATTTTATAATAAAACACCAAATTTTTTTGTATTGTTTTATTCTGGTCTCTCGAAAACAAAATTTAAACAAAAATCTACATCTGAAAAATGGCCTTAAATTTTTTTATTTTCATTTCTATTTTTTCATTTCGGATTCAGCGAAAAATTTAATGTCGCAGTTAAAATGAATTGTGAAGGTAAAAGGTGAAAGAAAGGAAGATGAAGCCGGTCTTATGAGACTACATGTAGCACGGCTGTTTTATTTAATTTTGCTTGATAGTCAACTGTTCTCGGCGACGGTCAAGCAAACACGTCAGGTGCAATCAACATGGCGGTAAATAAGTTTTGAATAAGGGACAACCTAAATCAGTAAATAATGTAAAATGGACAAAACGTTTTAATTAACGAATTAAACTATTGTTTTAAAATAGAGGGGTCTAAAATCTAATATTTCAAAACCCTGTAAATTGAAGATTAGTTTTAGTGCGAAATTGTAGGTACTATGTTGATGCGCGCGCATCTTACCACATGGAGGAGAGACAACGAAACGAATTTTTAAATGGAAAATAGGCAGTAAGATTCGCCTTTTAATTTAAATTAAGTGTTACACAAATAATAAAGGAATAACGGTATTATTTAATCCGTGCGGTTTTGGTATACATACATTTTTATGCAAAGTTCTAGAATATGACCAACATTGCGATGTTACACATTCAACATACGGATACCCATCTTGTATCCAGTTTTGTTACGCTTCGATTTGAATGTTCATATTGGGTTTCTTAATTGATTTGTTTGTATTGAAATTTTTAATTGAATTTTTCTGAAGTTCTGGGATATGGATATGGCCAAAAAGAATAAGATTCTTCTCATTTTATTATTTTCTTTTTCAAAGAGATTTAGATTTATTTATCAAACCACAATCTGAGTTAGTTTAAAGATTCTTGTTTGATTATGCTTTATTTAAGTCTTAATTTTCTATAAAACCTTGATCTCGAATTTTTAACCAAAATTTAAAAGACAAAGGTAATCAAGATGATTTACGAAACCTTGGAGTTCGTCGCACCTCAGCCTGTACCGTTTAATTGGGAACTGAGCATTATAATTATATGAGGAAAGTTGAATGGAAGATGAGAAGGTGCACAGTCGAAACAAATTAGCCTATTTTGAGTAGAAAAAGCGCAGGTGAATGGAATGCTAAAAGTGAGAAAGATCACTTTGTGGAGAATTGTAATAAAACCTGCGTTGAAAAAGTAATTTGGTGAATTTTTATACCAGCTATAATGCCTCACATTAAGTTAAATAAGGTCCTGTTTAAACATCTGCAATTATCTTCATTGCATTATTCGGAGCAAATGGTGGTTGAGAATAGCGGAAAAGTTATGATGTGAATTCGTCTAAGAGGAAAAATCGAAAATGATTTCAAAGTTTAAGTCAAATTAGAAATGCGGACGACGTGGTAAATATAAACCTTGAATTTGATGCTTATTCGGAACAGAAAGATCTATTCAAACACTCAGAACGATACACTTGCTGAATTGCCAAAGTACGTGCTATATGGAATGGAATCGATTCGATATAGTCGAGAATGGCCATGTGCGACGATAACCCGACGAATGTAGATCAAGTAAATATCAAGACTGTGCAAATACAGGATATATTTAATAATAGTAATAAAATGGAAATTATTTACAACATGGCTTATCTGACCGTTGGTTAGCTCATATAGATATGAAGCACACAAACTATTCACTATTTGTTGGACCAAGATAACCCACGCCCAGGTTGTCAGCCAATGATACTTAATAAATTTAAAAAAATAAAATGCTTGCCAAATAGACTGTCTTCAAATTAGAACAAGTATGACGAGTGGAATTGTTACAATACGTAATGTAAATTTAACCAGACTACACACCAAACACCCATAGAATATGCAACATTAGGTTTAGCCGGTATAAACCTACATTTTTATCAGTTCATTCCGTTAGCTATAGCAACAGTTGAAAAATGTCATGGTTGCCGTAATAATTTGAACTGACTCTATTTAACTAAAAAGTCAATCAATCAACGGTATTAGACTATAATACATTTCTAGCAAAATTAATGTCGCTACCTTACTGGTAATATATACCTATACCGTTTTATCAATTCTTCCGTCCATTGTAAAATAAAACAAATTGATTTAGTAATTTTTATTTTGTATTAATTTGTCTTTTGTCATAAATATGAAGTTTTCACTATTCGAGCACATAAACTTTCTTTTACTTTAGCCGCCGACTCATATAGTAAACTCCGCCAGACTTCTCTAAATAAATTTAAGTTAGTATTATAATACCTAAAATTATAAAGCGAATGAATTAAAATTGTTAAAAAAGCGACTGACAGTCCATCATTGCTTTGGCGCAGTAATGTGTAAATTGAATGCCAAGTAACAGGAAATCGGACACAGCCTAAAGTAAAAACATTAAAAATATGTATTTATAAAACTGATAAAGGTTTACGCTCGATTTAATATTGTACCTTCAGATCTGGTATGCAAACAGTCAGTGGATATATTAGTATATAGACCCATGCACAGAATGCTGCAACAGCGAATGCAATAAATATTAGGACTAGAAGCCAGAATATGGCCCAAAGTGGATTACCCATGCTGTAATTAAATTAATAAACTTTAGTAAAATTTTATTTAAACTTAAAAATTACCATAGAACATATTTGGTTATATCAATAATATAACGACTTAAGGTATTTTAATTGAAATTCACTGATAAGATATCGCGAGAACACCTAGTTTTCAAACTAATATTATTCTCATTTTTATTTTTAAGTATAGATGATCACGGTGTAAGTTGTACAACACCCTAGATTCTTCTATATCAATAGAACACTTTCGAGATCAAAATAAAATTTAAAACGTAATTGAGAGAAGAGTGCATGCATTAATGCGTTACAGTAGTATTGCGTACAAAACAACACAGTTAATTTAATCCGACCACATTCAACACACATTAAAACTATGTAACACAATATATACATACATTTTATATTAAACTAGTTAAATTTTCTGTAAACTTTTTAATTAAAATAAATTAGTTTATTTTATTTATTAATTATTCCAAAAATTTCACTTTTTAATTTTGAAGGTGCGGCCACTAAATACTAATTTTGAATTTCATAAATAATTTTTGACGAAGTTCATCACGTTACAACGAAAAACTAGATATTGACAGTCAACGTTATGTTTAAAAAAATAATAAAAAAAATTTTGTATTACTTTGATAAAAATATTTCTAGGTACAAAATGAAAAAAAAAAAAAAACACACGAGCCGAGCTGATACTCGAATTGCATATGACTGTGTCTGTGCTGTGCTGTGATGCTATGCGATTGAGAATTATGCGAATAGAGCGAATCGTGCCGTATCGCGATAGCCTACGAAATAAATTAAAATTTTAAGAGGCCATACCAGTTATAGATAGTAGAACGCGTACACGCAATACATACATATGCGTGTAAACCGTGTACACTCTGTTTGTTGATAACGATCCATTATCGTACCAAATAATACAATTGAATTATATTCAACGAAAGAGAAAGTTTACAAGAGAGTACATGAGTGCTCGTAGTCGTGTAAGTAATTAGCGAATGTAAAAAATTATTAATTCTCTTAATGATCATCGTAAATGTTTGTGTAATGATTCATTTTTTCAAAAAAATAGTAATAATATCGCGATACAGGTGGACTAAATTTTGTACTGTTTCGAATTTTGTGAAGCCAATTCAGTCACCAATGGTGGTGTGCTCTATTCATGTTAAAGAAAATGGGGATAAATTATAGACTGTATGGGTTTATTAAAATCGATTTAAATATTACATAAATTTTGTAACACGACACAATAGAACAATCCAAAATCGAAACAGAAATCTATACAATTTATCGTGTGTGGAATTTTGATGGTTAAGTCCGTTGGATGAAATTTTACTTCGAAAGCAGTTATGGGGTTGTTGAAATAAGCGCACATTACAAATTCAACATGGGCTGTGAACCAATAGTCAAGAAAATCATTTACAATTCGTTTTAATCTTCGCTATTTGTAAATTATTTTTTTTTCTGCTCGACCGTTACATGAAAACTTTTTTTTAGTTTTTAAAACGTTAGAACCCCAAAATGTTTTCGTTTTAATTCTTTACTATTTCTAATTAGCTAATTGTCGAAAACCAAAATTGTTTTCGATTCAACTTTTATTTATTTGTAACAGGCGACAAGACTTATAAGAGAAGTAATTTTTTTGGAAGTTTTCACGCAGGTCGTGTTGCTCTTTTTCCGATAGTGGTTTGTGTTTCGCTAGCTACGTCTGACTGTAGGGCTTCGCACTGTTCTTTGCAGGAAACTGTTGTCATGCATCAACAAACCGCATAAAATTAATTGCCCTGCCTTACTTTTGATATCCCTACACCGTTTTATAAATTTTTCCGTTCATTATAAAATATATTAAAACAACTTGATTTATTAATTTGTACTTTATATTTATTTGTCTATCTATATGAATTTTACACTAATCAAGCGCATCTAATTTTCTTTTACTGTAGTCGCCGACTCATATAGTAAACATCGCCAGAATTCTCTTCCGTTTAAAATTGTTGTATTTTTAACATAACGAGTGACCGTCCACCATTGCTTTGGAGCAATAATGTGTAAATTGAATGCCAATTAAAAGGAAATCGCACAAACCCTAAAGAGTAAGGAGATTACAAATAAAGTTATATAAAATGATGAAAACATGCGTGCAGGCTAATTGTTGAATTGCTTACCTGTAGACCTGGCATGCAAACGGTCAACGGATATATTAGTATATAGATATAGGCACAGAGTACTGAAACAGCAAATCCAAGGAATATCAGGACTAGAAACCAAAATATTGACCAAAGTGGATTTCCCATTGCTGCAATTAAATTAATAAACATTAATTATATATTTTATTTAAACACAAAAACATATATAAATCTTCTTCGGTGATTGATTGATAAGATATCGACAATAGCATAATATCGACAGATCAACATAAAACATTGAACGAAATTAACGAAATTAACTAGTACTAGTTAATTCAACCAGGTCCTCAATCGTGGAAGCAGGTATTTATTTCTATGTTAACTATACCGGCTTATAGAATTAATATAGAATGAATAAATAAAATATGACTCAACCTCCCAACACCAACTGTAAAAATCTAAAAACATTAATGTGGTATTATTACTTACTTATTGGAAAATCCTTATCGTTTCCAACTCCCGCACTTCACGCTTTCAAAGTAAGAGGTATCTAAATTAGGTGGCCTCTGGTGCAATCTTAAATTCCTGTTGCAAAAAATTAAATTGGATACATTACAGTAGTGCAAGTTATTCGCAATTAAAAAGAAAGAAAGTACACTGGACACCTCGCGCTATTAAACAACGATATGACAAAATTGTATCGTTATTTCGGATCAGTCAACATTCACTTGTTGTGATTTCTGGGGAATTTTAATGTTACGAGGAATTTAAGGACAGGCGAATGACAGATTGGTTGATAGCGCCATTATAAGACACTGTCTCATAGTGGGATAATGGCGGGAATTTGGCGGGATAATGATTAGTTAACAATGTTTCTTTTAATATGTTAAAATTTTTATTGTGAAATTTGAGATCTGAAAGTTTTAAATATGTTAAAAAAGAACGCAAAATCAAAATTGACGTATTGTTTTAGATAATTCGGAATTTTCTTTTGACAATAAAAACTATAAACAAATTTTTGGTTCTCCAATGGGTTCTCCTATAAGCCCTATATTAGCAAATTTATTAATGGAAAATTTGGAATATTTGGCATTAAATTCTTTAAATTTTCAGTCATTATTTTACTATCGATATGTTGATGATATTATAACGGCTATTCCTGAAAACAAAATTGATATATTTTTGAACAGTTTTAACAAAATTTTTAATCGAATAAAATTTACTTTGGAAAAGGAAGTTGACAACAAAATTCCATTTTTAGATTTACTTTTGATCCATGAGCCTGATGGCAAAATTTCATTTGATTGGTACCACAAAGATAGTTGGTCTGGTAGATACTTAAATTTTCATTCTTGGCTTCCTACTTCCTATAAAATTAATACAATAAACATTTTGGCTCAAAAAATTTTAAAACTTTCAGATCTCAAATTTCACAATAAAAATTTTAACATATTAAAAGAAACATTGTTAACTAATCATTATCCCGCCAAATTAATAAATCATCAGTGTATTTGGAAACAAAAAAATTTTATTACAAATTTTGAAATTCGGCCCATTAACAATGATAAAAATTATTTTTCAATTCCTTATGTTAAACATTTATTTGAAAAAATAAAACACTTGTTCAAAAATTATAATTTCAAAATTGTCGGTAATTCTTCATCTTGTTTAAATGATTGTCTTTTTTCTAAACTTAAAGATCCTATACCACTCAATAAGCAGTCAAATTTAATTTATGAAGTTAAATGTGACTGTAATGTTGTTTATACGGGTCAAACAAAACAATTTTTGGAAAAAAGGATTTATCAACATAAAAATGGTGTAAATAAAGATGAAGAACAAGGTACTAGTGCACTTTCTACACATTTAAAGAATTCAGGTCACATAATTAGCCTAAATAATGTTAAAATATTGGAAAAAGAACGAAATTTTAGGAAAAGATCAATTTTAGAGATGCTATATATTAAATCTAGCATTAATTCTATAAATATAAATATAGTGATTGCGCCTACATTGGCAATTGCTACAATAATTATTTTGTCTAATTTCGTTTTTTGTCTACTTTATTTCTTTTCTAAATTTATTTCATTGTTTAATTTATATATACAATTTTCATTTATATTTTTTTAATAATTTTAAAATCATATTCATATTTTATATATGTACTTGTTTGTAAAATTTACTTTAAAATTTACTTTGTATTTGCTATTTGAAAAAATTGTATTTACTGTATAGGCTTTTTATATTTGTTTTTAAGAAATTTATAAAAAATTTTCATTAGCTTTGAAAATGATGTCGATGAGAGATCGAAAGCTCAGTCTTTAAATTTGTTTTACTTTATTTAAAATAAAAACGAGCCCTAAACCATTACCAACTTTATTAAAATGTGTGACGCAGAAATATTCTGAATAGCAGATTAATCGATAACATATTGGCATTTGACAATGTACTAATTTTTAATTCGGTCTACAGAATTACTAAATTAAATTAAACTACATTTTAATCAGATTACCTATCTAATTTGTACACTTTAACGCTAAAAAGCATTAATGTTTATGCTCCAGATAATCGGCAATCATCGCATTCATATACGTGTGACGTAAATAATTTGACAAAAGTGCAAGACGTCTTTTCCAACAAAAGAATTCATTCATAGTTAGATATTCCTTTGAAGTGTGCGCGCTGCTTTAAATCGTAAAAATGTATAAGATTATAAAATTTATTTACTTTGTGCTGATGCGATACATGTGTAGTGCCGAGTGGATAGAACTGACTAGAATTATAGATGATTCGCATACGAATAGTTTTACGAAATCTAATTTTATGCAAGAAATTCAGCCTAAGGTCAATTTAAATCCGATTATTATTAAAAACAGTTTTGTGTTTGATGAGTTTTTAAATTCAAATTTATCGAATGAGAAATCAAAAGTAAAACCGAATAATAATAATAATTTACCCGATACAACTACTACTACTACATTTTATGCGCCTAGTATAACTACTTTAGAAACGGTTAAAAGTACCGAAGTAGATTGCAATAATTGTACGTATTCCGCTGAGCCAACCGGTGCATTATTTCCGAATGCCACGCTGAGCAAAATTTCAGACGAATTCAATTTTACGAAATCAACAAATAATTTGGAAAATGTTATCGATTTTATGAATCAAATTCAAAACAGTTTTAATGCTACCACATGGCCCGGGAAAATCAATATACTACACACGCTTAAAACTGATTTGATAACAAATATTGAAACCCGTCTAGCCAACTTGTTTCCCGATAAAATAGTTTCGGCATCAAAACGAAGAAAGCGTGGCATAATAACCAGCGAAGGTCATATGGATTTCCCATCAGCTGAAGGTGCTCTCATCACAATTTGTTTTCTTACATTTGCTGTATTCTTAATTAAATTAGTGCTAGTAGGTTTTTTCACGGTAAACAATAAATTGTAAAATTTAATTAAAAACAAAATATATTTATTATTTCAGCAAGTAATTAACACCATTAAAAGCAAACACTACAATTACAATGGTTTGGATCAGGCAACCATGACGGCTGTAAAAATGATGAAATCTCAAAAAATGGGAAAATCAATGTCAGGCAAGAATTACGACGCCGAAAAAATTCTTAGCTCCATTTACAACTATAGAACATTAAAATAATTTTTTTTTTTACTATCACAATTTTAATTAAATAAATAAGTTGTACGGGCAGCGGATGCTTTTCTTTAAAGAATATTTAAATTTGGTGCTCGTTTTATGTTAAGGGCAAACCCTTAACATAAAACGAAAAATGCCACTTACCTACTGGTAATTTTTCACGATTTCGAATAAATTTCTTTATAAACAATTAACGATATATAGACAATTTGGGACTACGTGTGATTTGACTGACAACTATTTCAAAATTGTCTTCCACGGTATTTTAGTGAATTGTCCCGCTATCAAAATTAAGAGTTTGCGCCGAATGATGTAATTTTAGAAGCGTTTTAGTATATCCAAACAAACATCAATTCAGTTATAAGTAGTGTAGCAAATACTAAACATTTTTCCGATATACAAAACATTATGTTATTTATTTTGAAAATTATTTTTGTTATCTTTTTCTGTCCTTAGCGTTTTCGATTATTGATTTGTTTTTTTATAAAGAAATAAAGATTCTTCTGTAGCTCAAATTTTCAAATTTAATGGAAGTAGAAACTTTTCATTCGAAAACGTTTCAAACAGAAATTCTTAGATATTTCCGTTATGCCAGGTATATCCTATATAGGAGGAGCATATGAACTGAAAGAAAATATCTTTAATTATTACGAACTATTGAAGCGTTATATTAATTATTTTTCTATATTGCTACTGATGCTAGCCAGCACATTGCCCTATCCTTGATGTTCAACTCTTCTTTTCTACTCTTTTCAATTTAGCTTGGCATCGGGTTATACCAAGGTATTTGTTTGCCTTTGCACATCGAATTTGATGTGTAAACTTATTTTGTTTCGTTTAGTAAAATACGCCAGACCATCTGTTTCAAACCGCGAATTTTCTGCCACTCTGTCACTAAAATTGGTCATTAAAACAATTTCTCCTGAAACACGTACAAACTTACACTCGCCAGACTTGATTTGCATTCCCACGAACCCGAAATCTAAACAAACTCTTGTTTAGATACAGTGTAGTTCGATACCAGCTAAACCAACACAACACATCCATCGGTGAACATGTTTAAATCCCTATCAGAACGACACACCATATTCCCACCATTTCATTTAGAAATAGTCACACTAAAAGATTTACCGAACGAGTTCCTTGTTACCATCAAGCCTACATGCAAGCAAGCCATTTGAAGTTACTTCACCGATCAGTTATTCAAATTTATTAGTTAATAATATGTTCATTACCTTTTGCATGATGTGATCACATAAGACATCATATATACTTACCATTATGCCGATGTCATCGGCACATCCCTGGCACTAAAATTGGTTGTCGTTTAGCCGGACTGGTGATGAATTGACGACAAGGCACCATAGGAGAGAAGTAAAAACATCTTTTTGTGGATATCCTTTAGAGTAGTCAAAGTAGTTGTAGGGCTCCCAGGTATACTCTTAGGCCTAAGTATAGCGCCTCACCATCTTGCAAAAATGGATTTCATGCCATGTATTAATAATTAAAGCCCCCTCTCCCTCAGCTTCCCCCCTCAATACCGAAATGCTTCCAGTGTAAATTATTTTTTATAAAACAATTTCCCAATTGGCTTAACGAATTCACGGTACTGTGTATCAACAGATTGGCATGTTGCCTAATGGAATAGGGAAATACATAAGAAAGTGTTCCCAAAAGAGGTCAAACTTAAATAATCGGAAACTCTGAGCAAGATTATACCTGGTCTTTCTGGCCTTATGAATAAAAACCAACTTTACTTTCTCCACGATAAATTATAATTCCTTCTGTAGAAGGCAGGAAGATTACGTTCTGGGCAAAGGATTTCAACTTGGCAAACCCATAAATACTTTATCGAAATTTTTCTCCGGTCACAGAGACTAGGAAACTCCTATCTATCTTCTCTAGAGTTTCGAGATCTTTCTTGAGTTTAGCAGTCGTCGGGATTGAGGAAAATGAAGAAATTATATTAGAACTTTCGATTAGAAAATAAAATTTCAGGTATCGTTTAAGAGCAGTCAGGTAATGTCCTTAGCCTCTGCCGATGTCAGACCATCTTATGTTGTGTACCCAACCAATCTGGAGAATAAATAATTAAATCAAAATATAATCGACCACCTTCGCTTCCAAAAGCCATAGCAACCAACCAGAGACGAGTAATTCAGACTGTAAAGGTGAGGCTCATCCAACATCGAGGAAGTTGGAAGATTCCCAGGCACCTACGTTGGGGTCTGGTGGAAATAACACCACTCGCGGCGGTAATTCGGTATTGCGCGTAGCTCTTCCATTGAAAGAGGCGATACAAGGATCGAAGCTCAGGGTTTAGAATTTCTAGTCGGTTGCACCCCATGAGAGGCAGCTGATCTAGGAGCAAAAAGGATCCATGGCATGAGCTAGATAACTGTGGACAGTGGAAAGACCCCGAATAGGGACCACACGTCGAAAAGACAGAGGTCTCAGGATGGAGCAGAAGCAATCGATAGCAAATGTGCCAAAATGCAGACCAAACCTGTGTTTAGACACTCAAGACGCGCATTTAGCCAAATCAGTTCAGTTACTTAATAAGGGAACGTGTTTTGATGCTAGCTATCATCGGCATAAGGATGAAGCAGGGAGCATCACTGTTGAAAATTCAAGATTGGTGTATAGAGGGTACTCAACTACATTTTTATGAAGGTACCAAAAGAAAACCGGGTATGCCCCCACCAACGATACGGGTTGATATCAAGGAGTAAAAAATGACTACAAAACTAGCCTGGTCGGAACCAAAACTGGAAGAAATCGTTCGGATTATTCAAGAAAACCATCCTGATCCTCCGACCAACAATTGCAAGATCGTCAAACATAGAAAGACTATTGGCTTGGGGTCACTAACACTTACAGTATACTTAGGAAAGATAAAGCCGACAGAATGCCGGAAGCGAATCTCGAGAAGTGGCAAATCTGCATAATTCAGGAGAAGTGGTACCTGCAGCAGATATAGTCAGTCGAGCGAAGAGATACTCTCAGAACTGACAGAGGGGATAGACAAGGTTTCGTTCCAGGTTTCTGACGTGAAACACTTGCCTGATTCATAAAGGGGAATGCAACCAATTAGCCTGTCGTATAGTGAGCAATATGCGGATTTGAGTAGTAAACACTGCAATAATCTCCAAATAAATCAGATCAGCTTGTATCGAAAGCTGTCTCGTCGCTTTCGTCGTGATATAAACATATTTCTACACCCACAGTAGAACGGCCGGCCTAGTACTTATAGGTGGCTACGAGATCTGTTTTTTGTATGATTAAGGACTCGAGATTATCATTGAATTACACCGTTACTTGACCTATAATTTAGACAATCGTCATGCTAAGTCCTGAGGGAACCATAGGGGGACAAACGGAAGCGTATGTGTTCCTTTTTTTAATCTATATGCAATCTGTTCTGGGAATCGAAACACTTCCAGCTCTTTCGCAGTTTGCTTTTCATATCCCACGTACTTTACGCAATAGCCAAATTGAGGACGTACGGCTATCCGATTTACGTGGAAGATGGGTCGGTCCATGAATTCTGCACTCCGATAGGGGATCATAGTTTTGTTCATTTTATTCACCGACCGTATTCAGATGATGAAAAATCTCTTTCGCATCCTGCAACCCCTTTCGGGTTTCGAACCCGGTACCTTCCGATTCAAACGCCAAAGCTTTAACCACTGTGCAACCGTTCACTAAATGTCAGTATGGTGTTGAGCGGAACTAGGGACTTACCAAAAAGTATATAGAAGTGCCTAAATACTAGAGACCCAGGTATTCCTGCAAGGAAAACCTTAAAATTTATAATAAAGAACTAAGGAAGGCGTAAAAGTAGTATCGGAGACTTTTGCGATTAAATATCGGATCTCCAACACCTCTCGTCTTACGAAGATTTTCTCTCCACACTCAATCATTTAATTAGACCGGATGGTTCATGGATATCTTCCAGTGTAGGATTCTTGGAGCTACTAATCAAAACACAATCCTCAGGAAACTTTGAGGAATCTATGGAGCTCAACACATATCGGGAATACCATGTACTTTACACACAGGAAGTATCGTTGATAAGAAACGAATCTCGTGGGAAATAAATGGGTTCATTGAAATCAGCCGCTCCGAACCAGATCATTCCAGGCGAGGTAGTCACGGAAGGATTATCTTCGAAAGTGGCTCACCCTGTAAGCAGATTAATCAATCATAAACTATGCAGGATACGGTTAGAAGTACACCTGGCCTTACTAGGAAACACAAATTTGCGTATGTTGCTCCTCTTACTTTAAACAGCATTAGATCATCTTTACTGATAAAGCGAGATTTCTAGGCACTATCTTATTGAACAGTATAATCTAAGTTGGAAGCCAAGCTTTCTAAAAAATAAAATAAAAAAGACTACGTCAGCCGTTTACTAATGCGGAATACCATTGGGTATATAAAACCAGAGTTGATTCACTGGATCTACACCGCCGTAGTAAGACCTGTACTTATGTCCGGAGTTAGTGTATTGGCCAGCCCTTACAAACTAACTTGTGTGAAAATAATGTATTTGGGGTGTTCAAAAACGTTAAATTCTCTGTCAAAACGGGATTTAAGAAAGATCGTAGGAATTCTCACAGGACACATTAAATGGTTTCTGAAGACGTTCCAGGGACCAGGGGGAGGACGAGATGGTAGTTCATTTTCCGTTTTTATCTGGTATTAGCGCACAAAAGGAATTTGGATCAATTCGTAATAATTTATCGGATCTAAAGTACAGCGAAGTACGAGACATTTTACACTACATCAGTAGCATCGAACCGTCATAATTCCAAGTGTACGGAAGTCCTCTTAAACCTAACCTTAGCAGTCGTCGAAAGGTATTTCACTCCTCATAACCATATCCTTTGGATACAAATAATTTCTTTAGAGGATTTATATAAATACCAGAGCTACCACTGTTCTGGGGGCCTATTTGGGAAATCGAATTCGATCAATCGAACGACATTTTCGAATCATCGGTATTTGGGAATTCGAAATCGAATTTTATTTAAACGAAAACGTATAACAAGAAACGATCGAAAATTTCCCTTATCGACCAATTCGATTACTAGCAATAATTCTACGATCATGGACGAATTTTTATTCGTAGTTAGTTTTGTTCACGAAGGCGAATACAAAGAACAAAATTTTAAAATGTAAGACGTTGATTTTATTTGTGCACACGCCATTTTAAAAATAAAATAGCGTTTAATGAATTACTATTAAATACGTATAATAAAATAATAGAATTTTTACATATTTATTGTACTGTTTTTTTGCTTTAAAAAATTTACAAAGTTATTTAAAATGTAATTTTTAACTAAAATTTATTGTATATAATTTAGCATAGCGAAAAATACGACCTTAAACCAATTTGGCATTTTGGTCACGTTTATGGAAGAACATTCGAACTTCGCAAAAGACTACAACCTAACTGCAGATGCACGTGTATCAAATAAACGGTCATCGGGTGAAATTGGAGCACGATTAAAAAGTCATCGGCCGCCAATTCGATCCCCCGATGTTTGGAAAAAAGTTTTCTAATAAACACCAAACAAACATATAATTGCAATTAAACGTCAAAATATCGCCAAGATTTAAATTATTATTACAGGTATAATGTTTAAAAATAATTTCCCTAGTCTTTTTTGACTGCGTAAGTTTTTATTTTCGACCGAATTCCCAAATACCAAATCATGTTCGAATCGAATTGATCAATCGAATCGAAAAGCAATTCGAATCGATTTCCCAAATAGGCCCTCTGGCTTTTCCCATGGATTGTGGACCCTGTGTGTTCCAATTCATTTTGATAGATAAGGGGCCGCCGTCCTCACAGGCTCTGGTTATTGTTTTTTGGAGCACATCAACTGCGTTCTTCACATCTTTTAATCTTCATTAATGTCGGTCGAAGTGACTGTCAAAGTTGGTTGTTTAGCGAACCTAGTTGAACTTGTGGTAAAAACACCACAATTTCAGGTTTTCCGATATTTAAGAAAATAAAATATATCGTTGGGCAGACAAATTTACCTTATCAAGGAATTTACAGTGTATAACACAATATAAATATCAATTAATTCGTACTTTGACAATTCCAGATACCAAATTTGTATATCGCCAAAGCGCCCTTTATTAATATCTGATATACCCCGTGATTACATCCCGCAATTATCTGGATACCATTGGACATGTTCCATTCGTGTTAGTAAAGTACTTGCAAGTAATATTACTCCTAAATTACTGTAGATTTCGTCAAGCAGCATGAAATTTATGTTATCGCTAATGTATTAAACAGGTTCTTAGTCTTAAGCTGCTATTACTAGACAAAACGGTAGTTGAGTTTTTTGGATTAGCTCTCTTGATTCCGCCTTAAACTTATAATTATTAAATTAGAAGACTAATTTTGAAAGCAATCAATAAATGTTCATGCTCCAGTATGATGCATACATTTGTCCATCGCCCTCTCAAGGATGTAACGTAGGCATAGTCTCTTTAATCCAATTAAAAGTTCTGTTGCTGCGCATTGCATATTTAGCATGTTTTTGGAAACTTTAGAGCCCTCAAAGCCGCCAATAGTTGCTAAACGTGCAAGGTATATATGTCTATCAATTTTCTAGCAATAAGCTTGAAAATGTCAGTATCCCTCCTGGTATCTAAACCAGAAATGTCCTCCTTCTACTTGTGTCGGGTCCCCTGGAGAGGGCGTGGAAACCCCATCTGTAACGCCAGAGGAGAATAGGTCATATTTTTTTATTTTATTTCTCGTTTTACTGTCTTTTCTGCACCTAAATCGATTTTAACATGGAGGGTATATTGTTAAAAGAGTCATCCTGTAATTGGAAGCACATCCTGTAAAAGCACATCACTCCAATAGTTCTATAATATTAATAGATGATCTCCCGATAATTCCACTTGATAATTTCAATAGTTTATTCTAGGTTCAAGTACTTGGTTCTAATACTTATCGATTAAAATACAGTATGGCCTAGAATTTACATTTTTTTTATTATTTATAACGGGTGATTTTTTTGTGGTTAGGATTTTCATGCATTAGTATTTGACAGATCACGCGGGATTTCAGACAAGGTGTCAAAGAGAAAGATGCTCAGTATGCTTTGACATTTCATAATGAATAGACTTACTAACGAGCAACGCTTGCAAATAATTGAATTATATTACAAAAATCAGTGTTCGGTTCGAAAAGTGTTTCGCGATTTACGTCCGATTTATGGTCTACATAATCGACCAAGTGAGCAAACAATTAATGCGATTGTGACCAAGTTTCGCACTCAGTTTACTTTATTGGACATTAAACCAACCACACGAATGCGTACAGTGCGTACAGAAGAGAATATTGCGTCTGTTTCTGAGAGTGTTGCTGAAGACCGTGAAATGTCGATTCGTCGCCGTTCGCAGCAATTGGGTTTGTGTTATTCGACGACATGGAAGATTTTACGCAAAGATCTTGGTGTAAAACCGTATAAAATACAGCTCCTGCAAGAACTGAAGCCGAACGATCTGCCACAACGTCGAATTTTCAGTGAATGGGCCCTAGAAAAGTTGGCAGAAAATCCGCTTTTTTATCGACAAATTTTGTTCAGCGATGAGGCTCATTTCTGGTTGAATGGCTACGTAAATAAGCAAAATTGCCGCATTTGGAGTGAAGAGCAACCAGAAGCCGTTCAAGAACTGCCCATGCATCCCGAAAAATGCACTGTTTGGTGTGGTTTGTACGCTGGTGGAATCATTGGACCGTATTTTTTCAAAGATGCTGTTGGACGCAACGTTACGGTGAATGGCGATCGCTATCGTTCGATGCTAACAAACTTTTTGTTGCCAAAAATGGAAGAACTGAACTTAGTTGACATGTGGTTTCAACAAGATGGCGCTACATGCCACACAGCTCGCGATTCTATGGCCATTTTGAGGGAAAACTTCGGAGAACAATTCATCTCAAGAAATGGCCCGGTAAGTTGGCCACCAAGATCATGCGATTTGACGCCTTTAGACTATTTTTTGTGGGGCTACGTCAAGTCTAAAGTCTACAGAAATAAGCCAGCAACTATTCCAGTTTTGGAAGACAACATTTCCGAAGAAATTCGGGCTATTCCGGCCGAAATGCTCGAAAAAGTTGCCCAAAATTGGACTTTCCGAATGGACCATCTAAGACGCAGCCGCGGTCAACATTTAAATGAAATTATCTTCAAAAAGTAAATGTCATGGACCAATCTAACGTTTCAAATAAAGAACCGATGAGATTTTGCAAATTTTATGCGTTTTTTTTTAAAAAAAAGTTCTCAAGCTCTTAAAAAATCACCCTTATTACGACTGAGTCTTGTACCCATTTAGTAATTTACATTGCATTGTAAAGTATTTTGAATAGTCGGCGTAACCAAGTGATTATCCCCAGTTTCGTGTAACTCCTCAGATTTTCGCCACAGTAAGTCTACTGACCTCCTGGTCGCGATAAGTCCAGTGGTTTGGTTCTTTGCAGTCTTCTTATTGGTGTAGTAGTCAGCATACAGCGTATGTCCAGATTTTCATGCTGGTGCAGACGTTGTAGTTGTTTTGTTGCATGATGCTTAATTTCATCCGCGACAAGCTCGATCTTTAGATCTCGATGGAGGTTGTCGTTTCGAATGTACCACAGTCCATTAACAATACATCGCAGGATTTTATTTTGAACTGTTTGTAAGATTTGATATTTGTCTTCCTGGCACAACCCCAGAGTTGGCTACGATAAGTCCATACATATTTCAGGATTTGTTTGTATAGCAGCAATTTGTTATGGATCGCTAGTTCAGATTGTCTCTTCTTCTTTTTTATGTGTTCCTTCCATCTAAGTTTAGCATCTAAAGTCATGCCGAGATATTTAGCAGTGTTTGCATGCGGTGCTACTATCGAGTTTATCATTATTGGTATATGATTACCTTTTAGATTTGTAAATTCCACTTGGATTGATTTTGCTTCATTTAATTTGATTCGCAATTTCTTTGTTCAATTACATATCTGGTTAGTACCATTCTGTAATTTACTAGTGGAGTCATTGATGTTCAATGTTGTTGCAAGTATTGCGATGTCATCGGCAAAAGTCGCCATTGTTGCTTCTGTAGTTGGTATATCTCTAGTATATAGGAGATAAAGGATTGGCCCAAGAACCCTCTCTTGTGGCACTCCTGCTGTTATTCTTTTTAGTTGGGATTATTCATTCTCATACTTTACTCGGAAATGCCTCTCTGAAATGTATGATTTTAAAATTTGAAAAAACTACTCCGGAAGATCTCGATGGTTTGAATTCTAACCCCTGGTGCCATACTTTGTCAAATGCTTGCGCTACATCAAGGAATATAGTTGAGCATATTTGTTTGCTTTCTAGTGATTTCTCGATTACATCAGAAATCCGATGTATTTGTTCTATCGTAGAATGGTTTTCCCTAAATCCAAACTGATGTGAGGGGATAGGATTCCTTTCTTCGATAATTGGTTTTAGTCTTTTAAAAAGAACCTTTTCAAATAGTTTCGATGATGTTGGTAGCAGAGAAATTGACCTATATGAAGTTTTATCATTCAGAGGTTTGTTCGGCTTAAGTATCATAATTACTTCTGCAACTTTCCATTGTCTTGGTACATATCTTAGTCGCAATGCTGCATTAATTTTATGCACTAGTTTCCTCACGCTTTCTCCGGTAACTTTTATTATCTGACCCGTTATAAGATCATATCCTGGAGCCTTATACGCATTCAGTTTATTCTCGATTTCCCATTTTAGTTCTTTCAATGTTACAGGTGTAATTTTTATTTCATCCTGTTTATTTATCAGGGTGATGTTTTCCTCTTCCGTTTGTAAACAAATGTGCTTGTTGTTTAGCATTTCGAGCCCAATTTTCTTTATTTTTAATTGGAGGAACCTGAAGTTTGGGTCTTTTAAGATTCTTAGTTGCTTTCCATAATGAATAATCAGTATATTTTTGCCCAGTTAGAGTGCTGAGGTATTTATTAACTGACTGATTTTTAATGTCGTTAACCGTGATCCCCAATAGGTATTTTTTGCATTATAGTCCCCTTCAATTAAAAAGACACTTCCTAGTGTTTTGAGAAGAGTTCTACTTGTTTGAGATTGTATCTTGGAGGGCAGTATATTGCTGAGATACTACAACTTTTACTATTGTTTAATTGTATTTTGATTGTTGTGACTTGCATGGAAAGCTTCTCGACTTTAAGTTCTTCGTTATGTTTTATATAATCTTTTAGGAGGATAGCTGATCCACCTCTAGCTTTGTTCTCTGGATGTAATGCATGGTAACAATTATATCCTTTTATTTTACAGAATGAAGTTTTGGTGAAATGGGTTTCTGATATAAGACATATATCTATATTATGCATGTTTAAAAATATATCTAGTTCTTGAATGTGATGCAATAGCCCATTTGCATTCCAGGTTACAATTCGTAATGTTTTATTCATTTCTTTTGTTTATAATTCGATTTCATATAATTTATATTTTGATACACTCGATCAACGGTTTCTTCTACTCTTTTATTGAAACTAGTTTGTGATTTCATTTCTTCTAGTGTGTTCTGCAGACTCATTTCCAGTGAAATAAGTCTTTTGTTGAGGTTCTCTAGATTTCTCAGTATGTCCTGTAAAACGAGATCCACTTTTAACTGTTTCTGCTCTGATTGCCGAACTATTTGTACTCTTTGTATGTTAAAATTATGAGTTGACGATTTAGACTCTGTTTTTTTATAGATTGTACATTTCTTGATGTATCTGGTTTGCGTGATTTATCTCTATTTACATGATGATTTTATAGTTAATCGTTTGGAAAGTTTTCGGAGATATCAGGCTAGTTTAATGTAAAGTTCAATTTATTGTAATTACAATTGAATTTCTGCAACAGTTTTTATTCTCTACTACACCATTTAAAGACATTTTTACTTTTTAAATAAATATTTGCAGTTTTATTTAATATTAGGTAATCAGTTTTCTTTCCATTTTTAAAATATAACAAATTAATTTTTATATTGTTTAATTTTCTATGAAAATATACAAGTTAACTTCATTGATTAACAAAGAAATTATGTATGTACTATTTGATTATCATAATCGTTTTTCACAAGTAACATTTTTAAAAGATAAGATTCAATTAACTCCTTATGACTAAAATAATAATTATAAAATAGGTAGTACAACAATGATGTCATGTCTCCAGAAAAAAAAAAATTTCAGGTAGCAGTTTGATAAAATCTAAATTTATATTACTTAATCCCTTTTAAACATAGAGAAAACCTTTCAATTATGTATAGCTATGTATTTCTTAAGATTCAAGTTTAGTAATAAATAACTTGATGACCCATCTGAATGCAATTCAAAATCATGTTTAATGTTTACTTTTACACTTCCGGCCTTTTAATTTATTGTTAAAAGTTAATTTTGAGACCGGAAATACTATGTAACTAAATAATTATGAAACGATGCTTAGGGCAAGAAATTAGGATACATACTTATGAAATGTGTTAAACACAGTAATATTATATGAAATCATTCTTAGTGATTTTCTGATATCATGATTAATTTACTGACGCAATATTTTTAATACAGCGCATTAAATGCAATTTTGAAAATAGAAGATTAAAAATTCGGTTCGTGTCTCCCTGTATACAAACGTTCAGATAATAAATAAGAATTAAAAGAATCTAGTAGTTATTTTTTAATAAGATATGGTTTATAAATAATAATTATAATGTGTAATAAAGACTATTTAACAAATTAACCAATTCTGTTGTGCTGTAAATTGTAAATTATTTTGTACAATCATAAAAGGAAAGCCATTAACTGGATTCCACATCTGAAATTATAAAAACGATTATAACATGTTTTTTAAAAACCTCTCATAATACATATGTATTTCGAAACCAAACAACAAAAATTACCTTATTCCTTTGGATTTAGATCATTCTCTTCGTCAGAAAAATCTTCATCATGATTATGAGTAACAGATCTGGGAGTTTCGGGTCGGACATGAGGAATTTTAGTAAGTAGAGCGGGTACACCTTTCTCTACAACACTTTCTACAGGTTCAGTAGTTTCAATTACAGTACCATCTCTGGCCAAAGATCGAGTTCGCGAAATCATAGGCGCGTCCATTGCAAATCGTTGTTCGTGCGCTACAGTTGATTCGTGCGGCAAAAGCATGGCTGGAGCACGAAACATATATGAGAAGGGGTAATAGATGAGATTTAAAAATGTAGCCGCATACAGATCAGCATATCTTCCTACTTGACTAGAGAAAAATGTTTGACGCGAACCCGAACGAAATAATGACCCCATCATACCATAAGCCAGATCCATTTTATGAGTAACATCTCTTATACAGTGCCTTAATTTTGAGATGTCCGGTTTTTCTTTGGTACTGGAATCTAAATTCTTGTATAGATCTCCTAATTGTACATCTAAATTTTGTAGTTCAGCAAAAAGTTGACATTTATCAGTCCAAACATGCAATTCCTGAACTAATTCCGGAATTACTAAAAATGTGCGCCAACCTCGAATTTTTTTACTTTTTAGAATATCACCAAAAATATGATCACCTACATAAAGCACATCTTTTCCTTTCGCACCAATCAACGATGTGAATACGTCACAGGAGCCACCTGAATATACTTGTTCCTGGTTTAGTGGCCCCATATGTGTGCCTACTTTTAAGGCACCAGTCGTTGTATCAACTTGACGTAGAATTGTACCTTCGCCAAAAAATAAAGGCTTTCTAGCGTCACAAACAATAATATCAAAATATGTTCTCCAATTTCTATGTGGTTCATCTATTTTTGCGCCGTGCGGAAAGTCAAACAAATACGTCATAATTTTATTAGTAAAATTATAATCGCTATTCGTTAAAATAAATACTTTGGCTCCGGATTCTCGGATTCGGGCTAACACCATTGGTAGGCGAGGATCTTTTTTAACATAAAGTTCCAGATTTTCAATTGTTTTCGATTTAAGATCACCTTGCATATGAACCCAATCAACAGCACCGCGAACGTCTTGAAAAATTGACTTGTACGACATAAATAGTTGCCCACCCCGCACTCCAGTACTTTCGCGCGTATAATCTGGCGAATTTGTAAAAAAGTCTACTAAACACGCTAGTAAGTATGTTTCTGGTAAATTAAATAAAGTGTTTAGGACGTATACACGGGATTCATCTAATTGCAAAAATTTATTTGGATAAAATTCGTAAACCTGGGAACTAGAAATACATAAACATTAGTTAGGTTATTTTACGGTAGGTAAGCGTTATACTTACTGTTTTAAAAATTCAAATCCATGTACAGCAATTAAAATATTGCCATAAGCATCTACCTTTAGCAAATTACCGTAGTGTGTATCAAACCATAGTCCTCTCACCGGAAATGATGGATCATATTCAAATTGTAACATTTCTTTTGGATAACCCATCTGTACCAAACGCTCTTTAACTAAATTAAACCCTAGCTGTTCGTACTGCGGCGATTTGTATTCGGCCAATGTATAATCCATATCAAATCCATAAAATTTTATATTTTCTAAATGCAACGATCGGTTGACGAAAATTCTGAAGGCAAAAACAAAACGTATCATTTTACGTTAAAATTCATGTAAGTTAATTAGATTTAATTATAAAATGATACGAAATATTTTTTTAAAAACCCACGCTTTTCACATATTCTATTGCCCAATATTGTATTATATCTCACATTTTGCCCACTCAACTCAACTCGAAATATTATTGATTAAGTAACAAATGTGTCTCTTAAATAATGTATTTGTTTCCTGTACAAAAATCTTTAAGTTATTATCTTATCTATGTATCTATTATAATCGTATATTAGCACCACGGGCTTTGCCCCTGTGTGCCTCGAGGCGATTTAAGACATTTGTAGGCGGGAGCGGGGGTGTGATTAAATGTCTTCTCCCATAGGCAAGTGATAGCGGTCGTATTATCGTCGAATTCTATAGTCAAGGCCATTCATTGCTTGTGGATTGATGCATTTCAGTTGGAACGAACTAAAATTTCTTTGAAAACCCACAATCCTACCGATTTTATATTGTTGATGCAGAAAACCATGCATTTTGGTTAAAATTATATTTATATTAGAATTTTACTAAGGCAATGAATGATTAAATAACTCAAATTTTCTAAAGAGAATATGACCCAATTAGATGTTCCTATCAAGTGTAGATAGCAATTAGCATAAAAAGACTGTAATATTCAAAGTTTTGATCCTTTTTCCATAGTAAAGTGTAGTTAATATTTTGTTCGACAGATGTCTTCATTGCATGACGAAATTAATATCTACAATCTACCTGGCATCAGGAGATTAAAGCTTTAAACCCCTCAAGTTTAGGTGCAAAATAATTAAAAACAGAATAAAAAAAAAAAAAATAAAACCAAAAATACCACCTGGATTTGATCTGATTACTATTAAAATGATTTTAATGAACGTACTAGTCTGACTCACAAATTTTAATTTTCGCTGTCATAAATAAATAAACATTTGTTCTCTAATTTAATTTTTTACTTCAATAGAAAAATGTGCAAAATTTTTGGCCTCGTACACTGAGATTCATTTCAGAGTAAAATTTGAAGAACAGGGGTTGGATGTTGTAACATCACTTTTTTCGATACTCGAAATTTACATCTCTTTCATCACGAATAAAATTTAACTTTTTCCCATTTATCAATTACGTTGTTTCTAATGCGATCTCTACCTAATCGAAGAAAACATTATGTCGTTCTACTCTTATTCTATCACCTACGTATTTTATGAGTGATACTTGATCGAAAAACAAAAAAAGAGATAAATAAACAAGTTATTGTTTATTAGCGTGCGACTAGTAGCGTGCGATCGCAATATTGAAAGCAAAATTGAAAAGCGAAATGGCAAGCAATTTTATTTTAGGAAAAAGAGATACAATATTCGATAAATATCGAAAAAAGTGATGTTACAACATCCCACCCCAGAGTATAAAATTATTGTAAGCACACTTTACAAATAAATACGCAGTGTGAAGAATAAAATTACTCAGATTAAATAAAAAAAAAACACAAGTTATTTTTCTGTCAAACTATCACTTTTGAACAAAAATGGAACAGCGCACTGCGTGCTCGGGTAGAATTAAAAAAGAAACTCATAATAAAAAGGACCTATTGGCATGTATTTTACTTAAGTATTAGTGAAAAAATATGTGATATTGGACACAAAAGTACATAAATTGTAAAAAGCACAATGGATCGATATAATGAACGAAAAACCGACAAACGCTGACAAAAATTATTCTAACTTTGTTTGTGAACTGTTTTGCACCTACACCGAGTGCACTCGGTTCAATAAATTTCACTTTTACGGTACTTTCACGAAGCGAGATTATTTTTAATCCGACTCTTTAGCCAATCAAATCTTTATATTCAAAAAAAAAAACGCCCTTAATCAGATTTAGTTAAAATGTATTCATCTTTTGAGTAAATTATCCTCGGTCGTAATAACGTGATAACAAAAAAATTCAAATATGAGCATTAATTATGTTCATATATTTTTTGTTAATGGTTATTTGTGTATGCCCATAAAATAACTAGTAGAAAGAAATATGTATTACATTTATTTATGTAAATACTTCGGGTGAGAAACATAATTTTTGTTTTCCCACAACTACTGTTAGGCTACAAAACCTGATAATAGGGACTTTCGATTGACCTGAATTAACAGAATTGCAATTGAGTTACTATTCAGATAATTGGGTTACTATTCAGATAATTGAGTTACTATTCACTTAATTGAGCTACTGAAGTGAATTGGGTGTTCGAATCGCACGACTTCATTTTTGATAAATGTCAAAAATCATTTTAAATTTAATTCCTTTTTATTGAAATTTGTTTAAATTTAATTAGAAAAACACATTTTTAAAAAAACGCAGAATGAATACAAAACCAATAAATGTCAAAAATACAACAAAAACAACCTATCTGATTTAACTACACGAGCAAAATATGTATATCTTCAGTTAATTCAGTAGCTCCATCTTTTAACTGAATTTAAGAGGTGCGAATCGAATGCTCAATTCACTTCAGTTGATTCAGTTAATTCAGATAATTTTGTTAATTCAGGTCAATCGAAAGTCCCTAAATATATAAATTTAGTTATTTTATAAAGCCATATTTAGGAATATGTAATTCTCGGACATATGTTTATCTAAATCAATTAAAAGAAAGCGCCAACTGACCACAAATCAAGCAGAAATTGAGAAACAACAAAAAATTCCAAACAACAGAAAACATACGACTCGCATGACCCGCAGACGAATTTATTGAGCAAATCTCATGGGTGACAAACTAATTCAAGTTGATAGAAAAATCCCAACTTTTGATTCTCGCTATACGTGAAGGCACGAACCATAAACTTGAAATCGGTCCATCCGAGTGGGGCTTTTTGGTTTTTTGTAAATCTTTTGTTTGAAAAGTTTAGGAAAGATTCTAAATTTACAAAAATGTCGGCGAGAACATTTTTCGAAAATTTAAATCATGATTTTTGACAAAAGAAAACTTTTTCAACAAAAATTCGGCTTTGTATAGCCCAGGCGACTTGATTGATCGATAATTGATAAAAACAAAAAAATTGAAGATTTGTTTATATAAATCCAATTTGAATGATAAACACATAAAACAACAGCAAAAAATGGAAACACTTTTTTGTGTAGTCATATCGCTCGTTTATACACACCTCTTGCTTTAAAAAAATATTTCCGAAAGATAGGACCGTACCGAGGATAGATTTTATTTCGAAATTTTCTGAAATTGTTTTTTTTATTATTATAGCCAATGAACAAATAATAATATTCAAATGGTTTAAATTATAAATCACATTTTATTCATTTAATTCATGTGGTACCGCTTTTGTATGCAAATTTCTTCTTGCGATTTCCCTTAATATTTCAAATGCTCTCCTGCAAATATTTCGAATAAATAAAAGAGTTCGTGTCGTCAAAACGTCAAAAACTCATAGGAACCTGTTTTCTGTTTACATTAATTTAATTTTCGAAAATTCGGAATTAAACAAAAAACAGAAAATTTTTCTGTCTTTGTCACAAACATAGAACTATTTTTGCTCTACCATATAGTTTTTGACATGAAATATAGATCAGTGATCACTACTGATCAATAAGCCAACTATGATGAAGAATTTCATTTCACATGACATTTTTAAAAACATTAAAATTACAAATTTTCTTAAGGAAACGCGATCTAAATGGTGGTTTCCATCAAATGTAGGCAGCGGTTGTGTGTACTTCTATTAAGCGAACGACGGAAAGTGTCAAATTCAAAATATTGGCCATTATTAACCCTCCTTCATACACCATAGTAAACGAACGTTTATATTTTGTTTTGTTCGATATTTCCTCCGTGTTAATATTGGCATTCTTTCTGTGAATAATGTAAAATTTTGGATTATGAATGAAAAGTATGGAGGAATTATTCCTTGCATGTAGCACGATCACTGTGAAAAATCAAACGGTGTCAAAAAAATTAAAATCTTCTCATAAAATGTCAAAAATCCTCAACTGCTCCCTAGATACCATACCGGTGGTGACTCCCAAGATATTTTTATTGTTTCCAAACTATGAAGTCCCAATTCCAAAATGGAAGCCATAGATCCAGATTACGTATTTCCGAAATTTTTGTCACCCAGTGGCACTATTCTGGCTTTCCCTGGGAATAGGGAATTGGGAAATATATTTTCATAGCATTTTTGTCAAAAATATCTTTGTTTAGCCTACTGAGGGAACAAGTTTGGTGTTCCTTCAGTAGGCCAGAAAAATATAATTTTGACTAAAGGTTCAAACAGAATGTATCCGTTCTGTCCGCTCCATTTTATGAGAACTGTCAATTTATATGAAAAAACGAAAATATGAACACAATGAACGGAGGAGAAAAAAACGGAGCGGACACTAAACCCAATTTCAAATTTTTGCGGACGACATAACCTCACATAGTATAGACATATCAGAAAAAATCTTAAACGAGAAGTTTTTGCAATAAAAGACGTACTAAATTGTATTAATTCTATTAATCTCTAATGATAATCTCCCACAAATTAAAATTTCCAAAATATAATATATAATTAATATCTTTGTTTGACAAGCGGAACGGATATGTTGTGTTTTAGGAAATCAAACGGACGGAGCGGAAACGAAATGAACGAACCGGAGCGGTTCTATTCTGTTTGAACCTTAAAGTGCTATGAAAATATTTTTCCCAATTCCCTATTCCCAGGGAGACAGAATATGGCCATAGATGTGGATTAACACAACAACCTGGATGATGTCGCAAATTTAACAAATTAATTAATTAATTAATAATTAATTTTAATTTTAGCTGTTTGTGAATATCATCATATTTTTTATCTGAAAATCTTCAAAGTACCAAAATGTTTTTGAATATGTCCAGTTGCGGTTTTTGGTTTTATAGGTTAGGTTAGAGTGGCTGCTATCGCACACTTAAGCTAATAGTGGCCCATTTGATACCACAGGATCCTATCTCCCCGTTACTCTCGCTGAAACCATACAGAGCTACTCACATAGCTTAAAATATCCCGCACTCCACAGCCCGCGAGTTCCAAAAGGCTGTCCATGCCGTACACACCTAAATACTTATGCCTTCTGCCGGACACGAGCATAGGAAGTGATCTAAGGTCCCTTCCTTCTCTTCGTCCAAACAACTTCTGCAAAAGTCATTCGTCTGTAGACCCTGCCTTCTCGCATGTTCCCCAAAAAGGGAGTGTCCTGTCAGTATCCCTACGACTAATCCTACCTCTCGTGTTCGCAGGGATACTAGTGCTTTGGAGCGCCGCAGGTCCAGCTTTGGCCAAACCTGTTTTGCTACCCTGCACGTGAGGGTGTTGGTCCACCTCTCGTTTGTCAAGGCGATTGCCTTTTTACTGAGCGCCAATTTGAGCGCTGATATAGGCCTCCACAGACCTGCGCTTTCCGGCTGCATCTGGAGAGTCGTATCGTACCTAGCTAGTTCGTTTGCCCTGCAGTTTCCCGTGACGTCCGGGTAACCAGGGACCCAGATTATTTGGATGCTGAAATACTTGCGCATCTCGTTAAGAGATGATCGGCAATCCAGCGCCACTCGTGACTTCAGACAAACCGCCTCTAGTGACCTGACCGCTGCCTGACTGTCCACATAAATTGCGATATCCCTCACGGATACCATGTTATGCTTCAACCATGTCCCGACTTCGCCTATCGCCACCACTTCAACAGTAGTCAGCTGTAGTAGTCCGTTCAAGGAGATGAACGGAAAAATACTGGTTTTATTATTTTCCTATAAAAATTAAACCGTACTTGCTCAAAATGACAAGACTATTTTAACTGTCAAAAATTTCTGTGCTTAAGGTTCTGGTAAGATTTTACATAATAACAAACTAACGAAAAATAAATTAAATCGAAGCCTACCTTTAGAAAAGAACGTTCACTTTAGGATTTTAAAGAACTTTCTGGAATTACTGATTTAACAAACAACTCCCAAAAATATATTTTAATATTGTCGATACCACTTACAGATCAACGATTTATAAATCGACATCATAATAGCCTGGAGTGGATTGGAGATAACTTGCCATTATGAGGTTAATGTGTTGGACAGATTATCAGCCATTTCATCAACCTATACATGTTTTTCTTAATCATGTAATGACGTTGGCTCTAGAAAGCTGCCAAAGCGCCCTAATTTTTATATAAAACATGTGTAATTTTTTGGGTTGCACAATTTTTTTTTTTTTATTTAGAAAAATTGAGCTAAACTAATTTATTCCAAAATAGAATTAATGTAAGATTTCTGCCAAAATACGACACATTTATAATATGATGCCAGGAGATGTGTAGTCACGATATAGATCGAATTCAAAACTTTTTCAAGGTGTTGGCGATCTCGCATGTCATTATTGTGCGGTTAAACACATTCCATGTAATGTATAAAAAAAACAAATACACTTTCGTATTGCGCGATTAGCGATAGCGGACACAAAAAATAACAACAACCTGGCCTATAAATTCCGTTTGGTGTAAATAACCGTGATATGTATACTTTAATTTGTTGTGATATCATTTATCTTCGAAATGTATAAAAGTTTTGACGAGTAAAAAATATTTTTCGACCTTAGCAACAAATAAATAAATAAACAACGAATTTCCCAGATAATTTTCTTGAATTAAACATGTTGTTTATTAATCTCAATTAACTCTTCTTATACATCTTGATATGTCGTTAAATCGTATAAAGTTTTTTAAAGTAACATACAATAGTATATAAAATATGCGGTGAAGAACGTGAGATGAGCCCCAAAATATGAAGAAATAGTTTTTTTTTTCTATTTGCATTGTACACAATCGAATACATATATTTTAATTTCACTTTTACTAGGGATTGACGCGCACACATTTTGTATGCGCTGCGCTCTGCACACTCACCTGTGACTTGATTCTCTTTTATATCCATAGATCTTATCAGTTTTATTTTGATCTAGACGCATATAATCTTTGTGATAGCCTAGTCCAAGATGATATGGTGATTCAGTAATTTGCAATGGGAGTGCATCACCGCCAGACAAATTTTGCATTGTATCAACGAGGTTCTCGTACATTTTTTTGGACACACTCGGTTTATTATCACTTTATAATGTATTATAAATAATATTAAATATACGACTATTAATTTATAAACAAAATAATTTCGGTAAATAATAACTTTTAAATGTTTTTGTAACTAAATTTACACAAAATTCAACTAAACGTCATATAATAAATTCAGTTGCGTCAATGATCTTGATCTATATTTAAAACATTTTTTTATTACTTTATTTTTATTTTAAATAAATAAATATTTCAATCACTGTATATGGTTTATATCTACGTTTTTAATAATATCTATAAATTATTAAAATATCTAAATATATATTTATATATATATATATAGGTATATAATATTATTTTTACAAAGAGATTGAGTTTGACTTAAGTAAACCACGGATTGTATACTACTGAGCTTGTAGGTAATTGGCGAACATTTTAAAACATTTCATACAAGTTTTTTTCATATACGAATGTATAGTTTTACTGTAACACGAAATTTTAAAAACTTATATGTATTTGAGTAAATCAGTGATATTCAACCATAAAATTGATTCGTCTGTTTCTTTAAATAAAAAAAATTATTATTTGAAATGTGTAGTAGGATGGACTTTGTTTCTAACTACTTTACTTTATGTTGATAATATCTTGTAAATACCCAGCAAATATTTAATTTTATTTTCGGTTTAGTGATTGCTAATTATTTACAGAAATACAAAGAGATAAGAAATGCAGCATGAATGTAATATTGTATATGATGTGTAGACACTAAATCAACTATTTTTGTGTAATATTTTAAATTTTAACCCTATTCGTCACTGTGTAAGATAATTTGGCCACGTATTCATATTTTCAATATTCTAAAGGTGTTTAAGTTCAAATCATATATTTATAAAATTTATGAAGGTTGATATAATAAATCACAACAATAATAAATAGAGCATGATAGTTGTTGTTGTATGCTAATTATAGCTAGAAATTTTTAATAAGTCATGTAAAGATTGCAACAATAATCTTAATGTCGATCAGACCTTTTCAACGCATTAATAAATATTTACATGTTCCTACTCGATTTTTTTTTCACTAAATTTCGATGAATATATCGTAAAATTATATAACTTTTTGGAAAACTTTAATTTAAATTTAAAAAATGATAAAGCTACAAACATTGTCAACAGAAAATCTTTTGTTGTAACATGTCTACTTTAATTATGTTTGCGTACACAAACAAGAGAACTAAACCACTTTTAAAGAATTCTAAAATTATATTCCGTTGGAAATTAAACAACCACATCGATGTGGTGATTTGCCTATGCCGAACAACCAAAACCAACTATGGATATTTGAAACATGAAGCAGATGCTATTGTTCCTAATTAAGAAACTGCAAGCAGAGCATAACGTGAAATAGACGCTAAATTTGATTAGCAAGGCACCAACCAAATTGAACGAGCAAGGCAGATACTTCTCAATCAAATGAAACAGGCCCAAGAGATTCAAATTAAAAAGCTTAAAGGTGAAATTCAAAGGATAATCTTACGTAATTAAAATTTTAGAGATCCAGACCAGATAGATATTCATACTTCACACATCATTTAGGCAGGTCAGCAGAGTAAATCATGTGCAATGGACGCCTTGTCCGGGATCTCAAGAGAATTTTAAAGAATAGTACAAAACCGCGATACATGATAATAGATCGGAAGCGGTCGATTGATAAATTTACCAATAATGGACAAAATTTACAAGCGAATCATAACAGAGTTGGAGCCTTAGACTGAACCAATATATATTACGAATTTCAATTCAGACAATTGAAATACTAACATACAGCATTCGGAAGCAAAAAGGATGATGGCAGTCAGGTGTAAAACCAGATGATGAAAGCAGTCCAAGATGTTTCGATGTAACGGCTACAACGAAATTATCAGTTTTCGAGGTGCCCCGATTTCCGAGGAAGATTAGCAAAACAGAAACTGAGTCGACTGTACGAAAAATCAGAGAATTCAAAAATCGTAAAAGTTTACAATCAATGGAATTATTAAATACATAGTGCCAATCGTGTAAGGCCAACGGGTTTTGAATTTGTAATAATATTTCATAAAGATCTTTTGTAATAAATTTGGTTGTTCTCTATTGCCAATTGTTAAAGATAAAGTTATGCTCAGTGGCAGACCGGTCAAGTAGTGCAGTGGTTAAAGCTTCGGCACTTGGAGCGGGAGGTACTGGGTTCGAATCCCATCAGACGCTAGATAGATGCAAATCGAATGTTTATCATCGAATGCAATCGGTGATGTTAATAAACTCTCTGATGGAGTGCAGAATTCAGCGTCGACCCACCCACCATCCACGTCAATGAGGTTGACATGTACAGCTAAACGCAGGTTATATACTGTGGTTTATAGGCTATAGGCCCAGTGAGTAGGTGAATCGATGTGGCGTGTGTGAATGAGTGTGAGTAGGTGAATGTGGCGTGATTGCTTAGTATGCACAGTCAGTAGGGAATGAATAGTAATGGGAATATTCTCGATCGACTCGATTGCGAGATTAGGCGAAGGGTCGTCTGACTTATGGTGGGGGCGAACGAAACAACCTAAATGCTTAGGTACTATAAAACCCAACCTGCAAGGTAGAGTGGATTGATATTGCTTTAATCTAAGCAGCATGGGCCAGTGAAGAGCGAATACTTGAACCAAACTCGAACTAATATAATTTTAAATGCAACGAAGACTGCCTACATCCTGGTATTCTTAATCAATATAACCTAAATATTGTTTACTACAAAATTACAGCAACGATGACGCGGCAACGGTTAGCATTGAGATGGATAAGCAAAATCTCTGACTTATACGCTTACTCTCCACACGGTGAATATAGGAACCTCACTAACGCTCGTAAAATAAAAGTTGGAAGGCATCAGTCGGAGGCTCGTAAAATAAAAGTTGGAAGGCATCCTAGGAAGCGATGCGAATTCACATCACACAATGAGGCACTTCTTAATTTCAATCATTACATATCATACACATCATTCAATTATTACATACCTATGTATACGCAACATCAGCTCTAAACCAACGTTTATAACCCGTGCAAATAGTACATTTGCCTCCGATTTTACAAAATAAATTGTAAAGAACTGTAAGTTTTCCAATGTGCCTTCCTCTTCTGATCATTGCTATTTCCAATATGAAGTAGTTTAACCTCTCTCTCTCTGGCAACTATATCCCATCAAGGGATTTGGCCGCCTCAAATGAGATTTCATAATCATATTTTCATTTCGGATAATGAGTGATTATTTCATTGATCCTAAAGCAGCCATGAAATTTTTTCCTTGTTACAACCGGGAATCGAACCCAGGACCTCCGGTCGCTGGAGCAAGCATGCTAACCACTTTGCCACCGGGGCGGCAGCCACCTATAAATCTACCTTTAGAACAGGCGGAAACCCGACTGGGATACCTTCAGAATTATTCCAGAGAATTCATTATCGTTTATTTACTGACATACATTTTGTGAACCCCTCACCTCAATTGAGCAAACACGCTCATTATCGTTCCAAAACCTACTGAATCATTGCCGGAGCTGGATAATCTAGTGGCCAAGCTCCCTAATGTTTTTAATAAAGCTTTTGTAGATGCGAGTCCACAGACATTTTAGTAAATCTCGGCTATCTTGATGGTCGATAGAACTCCAAAATACCCGTCAAATATGCAAAGCTACTGAAGACTGGACTCCTCTACGAATGTACTCAGATACGAACTATTAAATGCCAGAACCAACGCAAGGAGACTATACTTAGAAAAGAAAATACAGTAGCCTTTTGGGGTATTTAGGCTATGTTTCGATTATTTACAACGAACGGATGGATTCTGGAGGAATCTTTGGCGCTGTTATCGAGCGGTCGAAATCTCAACGCTCCTATAGAAAATGGAAATCGGTGGGAGCTGCTCTGCACTCCCTTATTTGCCCTATTGACAAACCCTTTGAGTAAAAAGATTTCTCCAAGATACTCACTCTAGATATAGAGAAGACCTTTAGCAATGTCAGGCCGGGAGGAATCACTCGAGCACTAACCTGCCTTGGCTTAAGACATATGTGGATGGTGCTGCACAACGATACAGCAACATCGAGCAAACGAAGTTAACGGTATGTATTTATGGCTATTTTCTCTTATTGAATATACAATTATGCATACAAGATGCCTTAATTAAAAAAATTATAACAAAGCCTAAAAACTATTACTTACCGATGTGTAGTTTTACGATAGTACTTTTTAATTTGCCCATCTCCAAAAATGGAAGTCCCATTTGGTGTGGTTGGTTGACTATACTCCAAGCTAGTGGAATTTTCCATTGCATCCAGCCTAGAATTAAGACCAAAATATTATCTACTCTGATTACGATGACTCAAGTCGATAAGATCCACTTGAGAAAATTGTATATTTATTTTTCTCCTGTTTACATAACATGCGAAATACAACTAAAAAGAAAAATGTTTCCAGTTATGGAATTTTGTTACCGAAAAACAAGGTAAACAAACAATAGTACAATTAGATTGGAAACCATTTATCAAAATTTTTATTACATGCATCATAAACAATTTAAAATATAACTTACCAATGAATAACTGAATAAAATATTTTTTTTCACTAGCGAAAAATTTAATAATTTTGTATGTATGTACACGCAATTTCCTAACCTGACAAGTCTTTAAAAATAATACGAATTTATGTTTGCATGTTGGTAATATAGAAATAGGTTGGTAATCTTTGAATTTCAAGCACAGTTCCACTAGTGACATCTATGAAAAATAAATTTTTTTTTTTTTCAAAGCGCGCTTTTGCGAGTTTGCAATTTTGTTGTACATATTTTCTACCCTTCCCTAATCCAGCAATACAAATCTAGACTAACATAGATAACACATAAATTTAATTTGTAAATAACTGCATATATGATATATGTACATATATAGTTTATTTATACGATAGATATAAATATAAGTACGTACTTACATAATCTTAAAGATAAGCTGTAAATTAATTTATCGCTTTATTAAAGATACGCGCGATATTTACATTGATTAATCTTTATTTTAAGGAATAAACTCATTTATAAATGTAATTTACATTTTATAAAAAAACAATTTTTTCATAAATTTGATTTAAATTTTACAATATTACCTTCCAAAAATTATTGTAACTGAAAAACTATGTATGTAAAAATCGGGGTTTACGAATTTTAACGAAAATCATAAATTCTACCATTTAACGCTTAGTAAGTTAAGTATTTTTGAAAAAAAATTTATTTGCAAATCCAGTAAACTTAATAACGAAATTTACTTTTATCTCATGTCATATTTAAACACATTTTAGGGGTCTGTTTAGTCTCTGAAATTACAGTACTGCGATGGAGGCTTGATATGGCCGCCATCACCTTCCGATACAAATCGTTTACGTCCTCTGAAAAAATAAATTTGGTTAAATGAATGATCGTTACAATTACAAATTACAGCTGGAATACCTTGACGGCATGTTTTTGATAATCTTATCGGTCAAAAACCCACCCCTAGTACAGCGCTCAACAAAACGATCTAAAAATATATAGGCTAGAGGAACGTCCAAAACAATATCCGGCATATCGTCATATACACGTTGAAATCCCTAAAACAATCCAATCATGAAAAGAAAGTTTACTTATCTTTAAAGAGGCTTACTCACTTGTTCCATCATAGCAGGTGAAACAATACATGCTTCATCTAGTGACTTAAGAAGCTCACACAATGCTTCGCCGGTGTTTTGCTTCAGAGATTCCAAAGTGATAACTATCGCCTACCAATACAAAATAAAATTGTTTAAGTATTTCCTTTAACAAATATTGAGACTACACGTTACTTCGTAAACCAATTCGTGGTGGAAGTGAGGAACCTCTAAAGCTTGTAGGCACCGATGAGCCTCCGGTATATCACGCGATGATAGGTACTCTTGTAATAACATTGACATTTGCTTGGTAATCGACTTAACTGGCCGCAACGGGCCACCCATTCCCCAAACATTATCTAAGACAGCCCAACCACGCTTCATATTCAATAACGTATCGGACCGTTTTAATGCAGCTTCTATATGTTCGTTGGATATTTCCACTTCGGGATGCGTTACATACTTTGGCGGAATACAATCGTCAGCCACTGCTCGAGCAATGAAATTACCAAGTAAGGTCACCGCTTCTGGTATATCCAATATTAAATCAGGTAGGTTAGTTAACAACATATCAAAACCTTTAGAAATGTCACGGCCAGTAATGATACGTCCATATAAATCAGAAATTAAAACCGATGCCATTTCACATTGCGAATATTTATGATCCATGGCCACTTCGACCGCAACATATGTTACCATTGGCCTCATTGCCCCCGTTAGATACTCATCTATGCTGTGTGCTACTTCACTGGTATCGCCATGTTGAAAATATTCCAATATTATTGGCTCAGTTCGTTTAATAAATTCTTCTGCCGTAATCTCGGGTATGACCTCTTTCAATTCAACGTTCTTATCATTAAATTCTTCATAGTTGGGGTCATTTTGGTCCTCGTAGTCTTCTTCTAGTATTTCAGAACCGGGAAAACCCCAAACACCTTTTCCTCCAGCACCACCTTTCTTAGGCAAACCGCGTCCATATCCGTTACGTGATCGCCGACTATTCTTCCATCTACGGTGTGGGGCCACAAAATTTGGTGACGCTACCCCAGATATTTCTTTATCGCGGCTTCCATGTTTTGTTAAACGCTTTCCCTTTCTTTTAGAAACATCACCAGTTAAATCTAAAGGTTTTTTAATAGCACTATCATCTGCGACCGCGATTTCATCTATATCCAAATTGTCATCATTAATCAACGCATCGGGAATATTTTCAACCTCCATTGCTACAAAATGCGTTTTATCAAAATATGTCTATTGTGTTGTAAATAAGACTAAACCGGTGTGGTTCAAATGAAAACACTACGAGTTTAAATACTATATTATTATACGTAAATATTTATACTAAATGCTATTAAGCAAATGAACTATATATTTGATTACAATATATTTTAATTAAATTTACAAAATAGAAATATATTTGATTTTATCTTACAAATTATTTCTCAATAAATTGCGTATTACTTTAAGTGTGGATACCTACAACTTTTATTTTTACTTCAAAATGGTACATATGTATTTACAAAAATAAAAATTTACTACGTGCACACTTTTGTGTGTGTTTCGATTTGTTCACACCAATACATTTTGATACATGTATTTTGGATGTTGATGTATACATATTTGAATTAAAAAAAAAAAGATAAAAATAAAACCTTGTTACGATTTACGGCGTTTCTATATGAAGTATTTATGTTCAGTGGAATATTGCGCTTGGACCGGATGTTTCCAAATTTTAATTAAATATTTTTAAACACTTTTAAAAATGTTATTCTAAAAATATTTAATGTTACTGCCCATTTACTACCGTATCAAATATCAAATATGTACATACCTATATGTTCACATCAAATACATAATACCTAATCGCCAATTCTGCCAGCTAAACAAAATCATGTATTTTATGTATTAATTCACCTGTTTACACGAATCAACACTGCATATTCAACTCATTTCTACGATCATGATTTGAATTTGTCTGTTTCCTTCGGTTTAAAAAAACACCCTCCAACTTTCAAAGGACATTACTTGTAGTCTAAACAAATAGTACAACGATTGTTGTTGTGTCTACATAGATGACGCAATATATCACATTTGGAGTCTGTATTTAAAACAGTAAGAAGCTGCTGATTAAAGAAGAGGGCTGCAATGCTTTACCAAATTACCCACATCCTAAAACTCATATACGAATTAAAATTCCTTTCAGGACATCCTCACATAGAATAATACTTCTGCTGACATCCCTTTAAATTGGAAAAGATGCGACCCAACATGGTGATGAGAATTCCCCACATCTCTCTCTCCCCTCTTATTGCCAGTTTGGTGACACGTTGGCCATTGTTGTTACTGGTAAGGTGCAAGTTATCAGCACAGTCAGTGTCACGGGTGCCACTTCCAGACCATAGAAGTTCTTATAGTGCGAATGTATCTAATATGTAAATTATCATACATATATTTTTTATAAGTTTATTATATTATAATTACATATATGTATTATTAATAAAACAAATACTTTATAAAATTTAATATTATATTTTAGTTTCCTTTTTGTAAATTGGTTGAATAAATTAATTATATAATATAAATTTATCTAAATATATAATAATAAAATTAGTGAAATTAGCATAAAAAATTTAACATTAATTTCATAATGTGTAAATTTTTGCCTGGTTCGAAAGGTTCTGGAGATTTTCAGGTCTTACAAGGCTAAGCAAGTTTCATGTTCCCATTTTTAAAGCGTTGTCCATGTACAGTTTCGTCTTTGTTTTAGGGCCGGTGCATAAACATAGTTGTTTTTGTAAGATTGTTAGCATACTTGACACAAGACATACGCCCGCTGCAGCCGCCCCTGACTACAGAATACTAACAGAAGGGACATTACTCGATTTTGTATGAAAAAATTTAGACCGTTTTTTTATTCTGAAAGGTGAAGAGTGGTGAAAAAATTGTGTAGTGAACTTTTTAACATTCAAGGCGTGTAAATCCAAATTTTTTTTGATCCACTTAGTAGTGTCTATGTTTACTTTATAATATAGCCCTAACCTATACAACAGATACTGGATTTGGTATTGATTTAGGTGCCAATAACTCACAGTGATATGTACTGTCCATGACAATAAACAGAATTTCCTCTGCTCATCTCCGTACCACACCATTTAGAGTTACCCCGATATGTATCTAGGACTTCGCTCCCCTCATTGATCCCTCCACATTACCTGATTTCAAAAGCTTAAGTGTGTGCGGTCGAAGCTGCACAGATTACATCAACTCAATTCGCATTATCATTGAGCAAACGAAGTTAACGCACCATTGCACACACTTTGCATACTCTCGAAAAGTTCAAACGCGCATTCGATTCCATCATCAGAAGTTCAGTCTGGAGGGCACTCCGCGAAATAGATATTCCAAAGAAAACAATTTAACTCATCAAGGATATGCACAGGGATGCGATTAGGGAATCCAAATTTACCGAAAATTTCATTTACCGGTTTCGGTATTTTTTTTTCTTAATTTACCGGTTTCCCGGTAAATTTCGGTAATTGTTTAATCTACAAAAACATCATTGAAACATCTAATATATCTTAATTATTTACTTATTAAGTAATTGTTTTTTGAGAAAAAAGACATTTTTAAGTTAAAATTTCATTTTTGTTATATTAAAAAATATACATAATATTACATAAAAGTACTTAGCAACAATACAGTTAATTCAAATTTATAGAGTTCAGTCTCATTGATTTTCTTATAGAAAAAAATAACAATAATAGAATAAATAAAAACAATCTATTTTATAAATTTAATTTATAAATATCGTTTTGTTGGTTAAAATAAGCTCGTAGAAAACATAACATATCCAATGTATCATCATTCAGACGAGATCTTATTTTATTGCAAATTTGTCCCGCCGAAGAAAATGCTCGCTTTGCATCTACTGATGTTGGTTTTATTGTCAAGAGATATTGATAGACTCGATTAAGCCAGACACCACGTTCTTTAGTTTGTTGATACAATGCAATTTCTCTTCGCATTATTGTTGTTATGTTTTTGTTGTTTAGCTCTATAGGTTTTAATTTCAATTCATGTGGCTTAGTTTTCTTTTTAATAGCAGAAATTAAACTTTCTTTCATAGTTAACTCTTTTTCACTGTGTTCTTCATATTTCGATGAAGAGGCTACAACCAGACTATCATCCGATGTCGGTGAAGTTATCATATTCAAACGTTCAATTAAATTTACAATCAGTTTTGCTATCGTAGACTTGTTTGTACGACTGAAAACAAAATATTCATGATCAGAAATGTTGTCATCTAAATTATGCAAATATTGTAGTACATCAGAATATTGAGTGCGTCTCTTATTAATTTGAAATATTAATGCATTTTTCAATTCATTGCTATAAAAGCTATTTTGAATTGATAATTCATCCAACATGAATTTTAATGATGCATCAGCACTTAGTATCGTACTATTACTGGAACACATTGATTCCAACGACATTGTTATTGGGAGTAAAGAAGTTATAATTTCATCAACAGCTTTGAGCTCATTATCGGAAAAACTTACATCGATTTGCAAATAAATTAGATATTTTTGCCCACATGTTTTTAATAAATAGAATCTATTCATCATTGCTAGCAAGCTATTCCACCTGGTTTTGGTATCTAAAATCAAACAAAGCTCAACGAAGAATAACGAAATATTTTCACAGTTTTTCTGATTTTTTCTATTGTCGGATATAATTGATGAATTGTTTCGAAATTTTCTTCATGTTCTTTCAGTTTCTCCTTCACTATTATTATCCTCGTTTGAATGAGTTGAGTATCATACTGTAATACAATGTAATTATGTAAATCTAATATAAAAATGAATTTTTTAATTTTCGGTATTTTCGGTAAAATTTTGAAAATTTACCGGTTTTTCGGTAATTAAAAATTTACGGTAAACCCGGTTTACCGGTTTACCGAAAACCGGTATTGGATTCCCTAGATGCGATGCATAAAGTTCAATACAACGCGAGAAAGAGCGATATCTAAAACAACACGCAAGGAGTTAGGTACAGATGAGTAGTATTATCCACCGCTGTTCCCATTAGTATTGGACACTTTGATGCGTAAATTAAATAACGAAACATGGAATGGCATCTAGTGGACAAGGACGACGCCACGCACCTATATACATCAACTTGACATGATCGAAGACGTTGACAAGTCCGTATACAGCAAAGTTCAGCAAAGCTAATCATTTGTAATATGCCTCATCCTTCATAAGATCTAGAATGAGGCCATCCAGACAAGAAACATAAAACTACGAATGTTCAATTTTTGCATAATACAGTACTGCTGTATGTAGCGCCGACTTAAGGCTATTTCCGAAGCGAGCTATTTTCCATTTATAGCCCCATAGTACCACCTTCCGCCTCCCTACCAGAAACATTATTATAAACTACAATATCCTGATTAATTGGGATCATGTCACACCAACTAGTCTATGCTGTTCCATTGTGTAAGCAGGGCTATCGTTTAAAAAATAAATTGGTCGTGCAAATTGTGGATTGAGTTTGGCGTATTAGTTTGCTAACTATTTAAATTTTTAGTTATGAGTAACAAATCTTAAAACATTCTTTCAGCAGAGCACTATACGCGACAGACTTAACAAACCTCAACAGATTTTTTTTTGGCGACATAAATTCGTTTGTACTAATTTTTAAATAGAAACATTTCAAAGCTTCAATTTGAAGATAATGTTTCGCTTTCGGCTGCCCTGATGCATAAATTAATTTCGAAAAATACTTTCTGAAAGATTCTTAACGTAATTAATTAATCCGGTTGTGATGGTATAAGATTGTTTAGTACAATAAATTCTAAAATACCTGATTTAGCGTTGACATGTTGATCCCGTCGATTAAAATATTATCAATATTCCCACATCTTCTTTTTAGCTTCTTGTCATTTATTTTACTTTATTGTAGGATTCAGCACAATATAATAACAAGTACATTTTTACTGTTCAACTTAAAATTTTGGAAACCACCCAAACATCCATAGAGGAATGAGTTAAAACTAAATAGATAAAGTTAAGACAATAACGCGAAACTCTGAATATCGAAAACAATTTATTATTTGCTACGGGATTTTGGATAACTTTCTGAAAATTTATTATTCTTCGATTAATCCTTACCTTAAATAATTCTTATTTTATTATCGGTAATTTTATATAATAACGGGTGGGGCAAAAGTCCCGCTACGGGGCAAAAGTCCCGCTACCATTTTGATTGCCTATAACTTTGTTCAAAGAAAAGATAAGTAAGTGGTTCAGTTCTTGTGGCGTATATTTATCCATTATAAAATTTGGGCGTCTACACAACACAATGGTTAAAGCGAAACTGAGCTAAACGTTACATAACCAAGATGGCGCGCAATAAAAATGATAGCGGGACTTTTGCCCCATCCGTTAAAATGATTTGAACTTGTACTAATGTCTAAACAAAAATGTCGTAAGAATGAATACCGCAGGAAAAGAAGAACCGTGAAGAGGAAAAGAAACGTAAAGTGGAACAACTAAATAAAATATGGAGTAACTTAAAGCAATAAGTGGGCATATTTAAAATGCATATTTTGGTAGGAGCAAACATGCGTTATTAAAAATCTAATTGACCAATAGCATTTATTAATTAGATTCAATTAGATTAGATACAAATTTAGCATTATTTATTTTCTACAGATGCTGGTGTTTTTTGATCTTGGTCAGAAGAATAACTCAAAATGCTCCCTTCGTCCGGTGCCGAGCTATTTACTGACATTTGCCGAGGAGGTTTTGGCACTGCGTTAGGCGATTTAACAACAATTTCATTGGAATGCTTATCTATTGTAAATTCCTTTATCAGCACCTTCTTTAAATCAATATTTTCAGCGATTTCTTTATCAATTGAATCAATTTCATCCATTGATAAATTTTTCTTCATCATGTTTTGTTGAAACATTTTACGTTTTTGATTAACCGCATCTTGATCGAATCGGGCGATATCTGATATCTGTAATAAACATAATATCAATACTTTGAGCCTCCAACCATCGCACAATACACATTTACCTGCGAAAAATTAAATGGATCATCATCGCCTACAGATTTACTGAACAAACTAGGGATGATATTGGGAGGGGTATTTGGAGGAAACTTCACTAGATGTGACTCATCAACAGAATGGGAATGAGTAAGGCTTGGTCGATTAGAATTTAAAGTTTGACTACTTATTGATTGATCTAAATCAAGTATTTCTTTTATTTTAAATCGATAATGTAGCGCCTAAAATTAAAAAAAACAAAACAAAATAAATTGGAATTTATTAAAATCTTTGTTATTTTTACCTTGTCAGAATCCAAATATTTCATTAAATCAGATACAGTGAAGCTGATGCATCGTCCATCAATTAAGACGTCCTCATCATTTTCTGCATGACAAAAATTCCGTTGCATTATTAAGCGAGATGCTTCGGCAGGCGAAAATAATTCAATCTCGTAGTAGAAACGCTTATGTTTATTAGCCGTTTTTGAGGTACAAATCAGAGTCCACAACATCATCATATGCTTCTTATCATAAACTTGATATAAATTAAATATTTCATTGAAAACTTTTAAAATGAAGAATCCAATTACAGTTTCTGCCGTATTTTTAAAGCGTTCGTAGCGCGTTTGCAAAATTATTTCAGTTTCTTCGAAAATCTTATCGTTGTGATTTTCATCACAATGTTGGATCCAATTTATTTCACAGCCGGTCCATTCGCACCCACCCCATACTTTGCCCATAAAACAATCTCCAATCTAGTTTTAAATAAGTATTTATTATTAATAATTACACAAGCTACTATCATATCGTTTTTGACTAGGTACATTATACAAACATCTCTTTTTGTGCCATTGCATTAAATCCATTGGCATACGAACTGTACATCCACGCTTTGCATTTGAGCAGCCAAAATGTGCTTTGGTTACTAACGATTCTAACGTTAGTGACCTCATTTCGGTAACTCCTCCCTACACAAATTTTAATAATTTAAATTAGTTACTAAACAAGACGGGATCATCAATTTTCAACTTACAGCACAAATAGGACAAGATGGTAAATTTGTTGTACAATAATTACAAACACTGTGTCCAGTTTCACATAATTTAATTGGTAATTTTAACGGTTTTGCACATCCAGGGCATTTTAATTCACTTATTAGAGAATCATAATGCTTGGTTGAAATTATGCCTGTTTTTGCTAGGCAATCGTTCCCATTTAACAATGGAGAATTTTGATTTGGCATTTTAAAATTTAAAATCAGGGCCCAATCAATTCAATAAAGTGTAACACGAACACGTTCACTGTTCAGTAACTCAGTTTAAACTGGACACAAATATTTTCCAATGTACGTCAATATCACTTTAGAGACGTAATTTAAAAATTAAATTATCGATATTCTTATCTTTTGGTGATGTATGTTACAAGATATTTACCTTATCAATTTAAAATATTAAATTAAAAACTGAGGGCTAATAATTACAGCGTGCCGAATTGAAACGTAAGGCCAACCAAACCAGGATAAATGCAAGCGATTTGAACTGCTTAATCTAAGTTGAAGCGGACACTAACCAGAATTGCTGAAATAAAATAAATAAACCTAAATTCTTTACAGTAATTTCAAACATTTTTATTGAGAAACAAAATTATATTCTGATATAAATATTATTTTATGATTATAGCTCATAATCATCTGGATGATACAACTCACTCAACATTCGATATATGTATGAAGGCGCATTTCCCCCTGAGTTCGATATAAATAATGTTACCAATTCTGGTGGCACATAATCAAATATTGGTCTATAAGCTTTTGCATACCGTGCCGCCGACGAATTATAAGGAATTACACCCTCAGTACAACCAACTAAATTAAATGCATCTTGTTCATAACTACAAAGATAGACGGGTGATAATTTGTACATGACTGGGATCAAAACAATAACTGGAACTGAAAAGTGTTTAGCCGCGAGAGCAATTGTGTAAGCCCCACAAGCTGCACGTAATCCCCCATTTGCCAAAACACTGTGCGTGCCAATGATTACTTTATTAACTCGAGACATCATAGCGAATATAGCAGAATCAGGGATTACGGTAGTTTCAATTTTCGATTTCGCTAGTCGCTGGGCCAACGAATGTCCCCGGCATTCTGGTGCACATTCAGCTACGACAACTTCAAATTTTCTTGTTTTTGCGGCAGACTTAAGAAAGTTCTCTACACTCCGGGAATGGCCCAATGTTAAAATTAATTCTGACGAGTGGATATGCTCATCAGCTTTGTCAAATAAATCATCAACCCCTGATTCCAACTCCTGCTCGGAATCCTGTTCTACATGGGCCAATATTTCTTCTCGCAACCGTTCCAAAGGTTTTGTATAAACGCGAATAGCATCAGTTTCACTATTTTGGGTTACAAGTTTGTGCAAGGAGGCTGCATCTTCTGAGATTGTTATATAGTTCTGGAAGAAAAATTTAAGTAATCAAATTAAAAAAGTTTATTGAGGCGAATGTAGTTTACCAGATCAATTGAATTATTTAAATTTTCTTTAATATTTTCCGCTAGAATAGTATCATATGCTTCTCTAATAATTTTTAAAATTCGCCTAACTATATTTGCCGTAATCGCTTCTTGTGGCATAGCTGAAACAAGCACTTTGCCTTGCATTCTTATTAGGTTCATTAGATCCCTACAAAATGTATTATGTATAAAGATAATAAATTAGATTATTTTCTCACTTACGCTGCAGTTTTCCAGTCATGTTTTTCGATTATTTTCAGAAATATGTTAACGGTATGCCTAGCGATTTTTAATGAACCTTCCAATTTCCTAAAATAAATCCAAACTTAAAACCATTTTGTTTCTGTATATTGTAAGAAATGTTTACCCGATTTTAATATCGTGGATTAATTTACTAACTTCTTCGAGTGGGGAATTCATTTTATTTTGGTTCCAATAAATTCATTAAATTCAGAAAAAGCAAAAACAAGTCGAGACTACTATAAAAAATATGAACACATACACGTTATTGAATCAGTTTGACATTTCAATCAAATTTTTAAGACGGGGTTGGCCAAATTTTTTCTGAAATATATAGGTACCTAGGGCAAATCCACAATTCCGCTATTCCATTTTGATTCTTTCGTCGTGATTCTTCGAAAGAATGAAAGTGTGGAATGGCGGGATGTAGTGCTGCCTATTTTCGAAACGAATACTAACCCAATATGCAATGCCGACGGAATTCCGTTTACATTCGCGTTCAAAAACCATTTGTTGTAATTTTTATACATATATTTATTCATATTAAAATCCGCCTATATAGCGTATTGATTGACATGATCACGCACCATACACCTGTTAAATTTTCACACAGCATCTTAAAAAATAGAACAAAAACATTTTACGCAAAAAACTTGCGTAGATATGTATGTAAATGGCGACGCCATGGCAAAACTGATTTTTATTACCTCTTTAACACAACCCGATCGCGAACATTTTATAATTAAACTATTATTTTATAATTAAACTAAATAAAATTAGTGTTTCTGTAATAAATAAAATAAAACAACACGAGAAATTAAAATAAATCAAAACACGCGCATGCACAATCGTGTGCATGTTCATCCGTCGACTTGTCACATGAAACTGAGAAGGAAATTAAAGATTCAATATACTGAATAAAAAACCTTATGAAAAAATAAATAATATTACTTCGAAACAGAAAGAGAAAGACAATTATTTTTCTCCAAAATCGATATTTTTATGTCTGATATTTTGTAGTACGGAATTTAGTATGGAACTAAAACATATTTGCCACACACTAGAAAAATTGCATACTGGGTATTTGTGGAAACTAACTTATTCAAATAAAGGATGAAGGCTGTTTTCGAAATGAATACTTATTTGTGGAACCTAACTTATTCAAATAAGTAAGCTGGCGAGGTGACTTATTTTCTGTCTCTTTCTTCCATAAAAATCTAATTTAATTGTCATTTTTGTTGATATTTACATGTCAATATTTTATTTATTTTAGATTTAGTATGATATATCTAGAAAACAAATGGGTCTTTGTGGATAGCAAAATATATAAAACGATTAAAATAAAGATGTACAAGAACCCAATTATATATTTCGTAAATTAAAATGTTTTAATTTACACACACAATTCTCGGGTAGAGGCTAGATTTCTAAGGTAGATAATTTAAACAGACGGTACAGAGTTTAAAAACTGATTACAAATAAAATTATTATTTATTCCGCTATTAATTAAGAACCCAACTAGATCTTTCTTGGTCGCTTTGTAAAATTTTAAATATGTAATAAAAATCTGAGATCAACCAAAATTCACATCAAAATAAATATTTAAAGAATATTTCTTTTTTATGATTCTAAATTGCCGCTAAGCATTTTAATTGGTATAAATATTATTTATATTCGTTATTTTATTTAATTGTATACATTGAATTAATAAAAATATCGAATAAAATATTGGTTGAGATTTTTTCATTGAAAACAGTAATGCGTTTTCATGTTGCTGTCAAAATAAGTAAGCAAACTCATTTCGAACGGCTTTGCTTACTTATTTAAGATGGCGGCAAATAAGTAAATAAGTTTGAAATAAGTACTCGTTTCGAAAACAGCCGAAACACACCAAGAGCAGCGCAACATATTCCAAGCAATCCACACTACGTGGTCAATTTCTTTTTCAACAGTAAATTTTATTCTATTATTTGTAAAGTGTTTTTTCTGTAGATATCAATTTTTGTTGCTTTGCTAAAATAAAGAATATATTTTTTCTAGTAGCGAGCGATATCTACAGGAAAATAGCTACGTTTTAGTTAGCCTTGATTTCGATTTTATTTTATATAGAAAATATTTTTTTGTAAAATTGATTTACTTACTTTTGAGAATGGAACCGAAATGGTTCTGAAAGCTTAAGTATTAATAAATAAAATATTAAAAGAGCTAAATAACCATTATTTTAATTTTGTAAACTTATAAGTTCATTAAACAAGTTAATGGCATAAATATATTCGTAAAATTATTAATAAGAAAATTAAATTAATAAAAAGAACGAAAATATTCGGCATCGAATAATTTTCAATTGAAAACAATTAATGTTTTCGAGATGCTGTTAAAATAGGGAATAATATGGATCTGGAAAAGTGATATCTTAAAATTATAATTAATAAAATAAAAAATAATTTTAAAAATGTTTCTAGCATGGCAAAACTTAAAACGAAGATGGTTTCAATTTTCTTAATTAATTTTGCTTCATTGTGCGAGCTACTGAAAAGGTAAAAGTTTAAGGCAAAAGGTAAAAGTAAAAGATTGCAATTGTGAGAGCCCCGTAAGCGGCTTTGCGTTGTTTCACGGAACATGAGCTTAACCGCATTCATTAGATCAAGCAACAACAAACACAACTATTTGAAAGAATCATGCTTAGTTCGCAGAACGGGATTATTTTAGTTCCAACTCTTTAGCCAATCAAATCTTTATATTCAACTAAGTCCCGCCCAATTTGATCTTGGTTTAGTTGAAATTTTTCCATCTTTTGAGCAAATAATCTAATTCGTACCAACATAGAAACAAAAATAACCGGAAGTATGAGCAATGATTTTTGCTTAAATATTTGTTGTTGTATTTTATTTTTGACATTTTTCGAATGAATTTGCTAGGTTATCGCCTTAAATAATTTAATTTAAAGTTATTATATAAAATAAATGAAATAAATATGCGAGATGCATTTAAGTGACACAATTAGGATGAGAACCAAAAATTTTATTTTGCTACAACTGTTGGTCTATAAATTATTTGATAATTTATAAATTGTGATGTGTGTATAAAACCGAATATTGTGTATTTGTAATCCCCAGTCATACGTTTATTCGATTAAATTAAAATAAAGCCCCATCTAATCGTAAACAAAGCAGAACTTGTAAACAAAAAATACAAAACAACAGAAAACATATCGCACATCTTAAAAACTGTCAACACAAAAAAACAGTTTTGAGATAAATGCATTTTAAATTTTTTTTTTGAATTGCTAACGCTACTGTGATGATGCTGAGGTTATTCATTATTAGCTTTATAAAGTAAATAATCAAGTATAGCAATTTAAAATGCATTTATCACAAAACTGCTTTTTGTGTTGTGACATTTTTTTAAAGGATGTGCGATAGACAACCGTAGACAAATTTTCTGAGCAAAAGTTGGTAAAAACAGCCAGCTTTTTTTTTATCTCATTCCGTGAACACACAGTCATAGTGTGGAACCGCGGATTGATAACGAGTTTACGGACATAAGCAACGAACATCTACGACTTGTGAGCCGCCTAATTGTTTGAAGGGTTAATTCAAATATCCAAAAGTACACCCCTGCAAAAAAAATGCCCTAGCAAAATAGTTTTGCCCAATTTTGACAGTGCATCAATCGAGAATCGACTTTTTAATAAAATTCTTCGTTCTGAAAGGTGTATAGTTTGAGTTGTGAAAATATTAAAAGATAATATAGTTTAATTAAAACTATCAATGTTATTATGTTAAAATTTATATAGATTTATATTAATATCCCCTTTTACGCCGAAATGGCTTTAAATCCAAACGAAAAGGTAAGCTGTCTGTTTTTTCTGGACTCCATAATTGTTGGTTATGTATTCAAAGGGAAACACATTTCATTGATTTTTCCGATTGTTTGGAAATGTTCTTATATAAATTTATTTGTATCAGTGCTTTGATATAATTAAATTTGTTTTTATTTATTTATAAGTTTTTTTATTCGTAGAAGACGAAAGACGTTAAAATTACTAACAATGAGCAAGATGGTGGGAAAAAACTTATCAAAGGCTTGAAGCGAGCGGGTAGTCATTTTAAATCCCGTAAGTACTCAAAATAATTATATTTAGATATTAATAACAGCTAAAGATTGAACTGAAATAATCTAAAGTAATTCGCAAATTGCTTAAAAAAGGATTATATAAAGGCAGGTATAGCATAATCCAAGTGCCTTAAACGATCCCTTATTCGGTAATCAATTTTTTCTTGAAATGCATAGTAATTATGCTTACATTTTAAAAAAAATTAGTCGTAAATAATCAGTAAAGATAATACGAAGCTTCGAAGATTTTTTTTTAAAAGTAATCAATGCGTTATTTATCAATAATTATTTATTTTAATTTCTAGCTCCGAAGAAGAAATTAAAAAATGGAAGTTCCAAAGAAGCCCAACCAAAAAACCCTGTGGCAATGTTAAACGAATTACGTAATGGGGTTGTTTATGATCTTTTGTCACAAACTGGGCCAGTACATGCTCCACTATTCACTGTCCAAATTGAGGTGATATAATAATTTAATATCCTATACATCTAATAACAAATAATAAAATATCTAATTTTTTTAGATCGATGGACAAGCATATACTGGACAGGGGCGCAGTAAGAAAATTGCACGTATGGAAGCTGCCGCAGCAGCCTTACGAAGTTTTATTCAATTTAAAGATGGTGCTGCGATTTTACCAGTTAAAACACCGGGAAACCTTGATTTTACAAGCGATGAACATTTGGAGAATGGTATTTTAGAACAGCAACAAGCTGATTTAATATCATCGATACAACTTAGTTTAGAAACAGTCAATTTTGATAATAAATTAAATAATAGTAATAGTAAAGCATGGGTTTCACGTTTTGAAAGCAAGTATTTCGTTTTTATGTTTTCTATTTTATAAGTTTTTTTATAATTAGATATAAGACTTAAAAAAAACATTATGTAAGTACAAATTAATTACAATGTGTGTTAATTCACTTAATACAAAATTCTCAATACGTTGAGTTGTATTACTATTGTCATTTTATCGTACTTAGCACTATTTTTTATATATACATATATCAAAACGCTTACTTATTATTTTGTTTGAGCCAATTTTATCTAAAATTAATCAATATCTGGTTGAAATTTAAGCTCCCGAAGTATAAACTTTTATTTTATAATCAGCATGTATTTTATATTTATAATAAGCACATATCTTGACACTTGATCTGATCCCGGTATTATGAAATTTATCCAATTTCGGATTTTTCTGAGCACAAAACACATGCCTATTTAAGTATACAAATAATTAGTATGATTGAAATAATTCGATTTCGAGCAAATTTCATGATAGACTCACTGTGGCTTTTCTTTAGGACTAATATAATTGAGGGAAAAATATTTACATAGGATTTTTGCCAACGTAATTTTTCCCTGCTATACTGAACATAAAAGGCTTGATATAAAATTAATAATTATTTTTTCGTCTTCGAATTTGTAAAATGCCTATGTCAATGTTTTTCCCTCTAGTTCTACTGATTATAGTTTGCGAAACCAAGAAGCAGCTACCAGATTTCAAATTCAAATACAAATCTCTCAAGGGTTGTAATCACAGTAAAAACTCGTACAAAAAAATTGTAATTCAATTGGTTTCTTTCAGTTTTCGATTCAATTGCATAAAACGAGAGTACGGTAAATAAATCGGCTCAAAATAAAAAATTCCTCAGTAAATTTGAAACAAGTAGATTCTTTCGAAAAATTTATGCGAATTTTTTTATGTACAAAGATAGCAAACATCCGATTTTTTTTGAGATTCTTACCAATAATTGAAAAATCCAAAATTAACTATCTATAAACGAATTTTTACTGATCCGGATCAATGAGTGTCATGAAATGCAGCAATTATTTGATTACTATTACTATAATATAATAAAAATACTGTAGATTTTATAAATTATCTGAAATTCTCATTCAGACCCATTTCCCAATATTTCTTAGCCAGATTTGTACTTATAATTTAATTTTTTTTGACTATTATCGATGTTGTTGATATTAAATACTCGACTATAAAGAAATATTTTTAACTATTTAAAAATATTTGTATCATCTATTTTGTCCTATCTTTAAAGAAATTTCTAAGAGTATCTCAAGTAATGGTGGACAAAAACAAGTCCCAGACAAAGGGCCTGTAATGTTGTTGTATGAACTGTTTAATGATGTACAATTTGAGTGTTCAGCTTCTGATGGTCTTCAACATTCGCGTTTTAAAATGATTGTCAATGTTAATGGGACGAAATTTGAAGGCACGGGACCATCTAAAAAGAAAGCAAAAAATGCTGCTGCTAAAGCTGCTCTTGCATCTTTATGCAATATTTCCTATAGTCCAATGCAGCATCTACAGGCTCAAACTACAGCCGCGCTTACGGAGAACAATAAAAATGCTACTTTTGAATTGTCTCAAATATTAGCAGACCAAATTGGAAAGTAAGTTATAACCACCTTATGATTGTCATCTGTTACGTTAAATAAAAATTTTATTTTTTATTCAATTTAGATTGATTGCAGAAAAATTCAGTGAAATTATGGTCGGCAATGAAAGCTATTCGCGTCGTAAAGTACTATCTGGAATAGTGATGACTCGGGGATCTGGTTTAAATAACGCCGAAGTTATTTCTGTAACAACGGGCACGAAATGTGTTAATGGTGAACACATGAGCGTTTCAGGGGGCGTAGTAAATGATTCACACGCGGAAATTGTGTCACGCAGATGTTTAATGGATTTCTTTTATTCTCAGCTTGAAATGCATTGTAACCAACGTAAGAACGTTCAGATTCAATTTTTATACTTTTTGTTAAAGGTTTTAGTTATTCTTTTTAAATTTAATTGTTGTGTGCATGTATCACAAATGCTAAATTTTTTATGTTTATTATGCTTATTATATTTAAAACTGCAATTTCTAGTTGTATCACTAGTTCTGTCTGTACCTAACATTTGTTAGCAGATAGTTGTGTAGAATTAGCCCCATTAACGCGTATATGGGTTACATTACAGTTGTGGCCCCATTCCAGTTATTTTCCCATCCATTAATTAATTAATTCTTCAAAACACTAAAACGATTCAAGGTTTCCTCTTTGTTGCAACTAATGGGCCCCCTACTATATTTACATACCTAATATGAATCCCTTAAACTTTTTTCGTGTATCTAATTGGCTCTTTGCCTATTAAATGCATGAAGAAAATAGTTCGGATCAATGAAGTAAACTGAGTTATTCAACAGAGATATGTATAAAAAAATTAATAGCACTTTACAGATTTTTTTTATAAATATTGTTGCTTAAAGCACATTTAAAAAAAAATATTTTGTATCAAAATTTTTATTCGTGGTCTGCGACGAGGATCGAACCTCGATTCGGCTTGCTGCATGATCAAGTGTGATCATTATAATTCGCCAGAGAATCATTATTTAAGTAAAAGGTGAACTTTAAACGTCACACGCCTTCCCTGTTTTATGATTTTCGATATAACGGTAATTTTGTTGACCATTAATAAAAAGTTCCACATAAAACAGATACATACCTAGGGGTTGTTTTGAGATGCTGCTACACCTTTTTAAAATTTAATTTAAATGCTTTTAATTATAATTTTATTGATTTTTGATTTTAATTTTTAAAATTTTTATTGGTTTTTGAGCTCTTATATTGCAAAACTATTTTATTTTTGACTTGGGCTTTTGAAAATGACTTCGATTAAAGTATCGAAACCGCTAGCAAAGATAAAACATTTTTGCAATATAAGTTAGTTTTTAGATTTTACGTTTACCCATTGTGGGAGGGAGGTGAGAAAAACGTGGCAAATTTAGTCAGAAATAAATCATTTTCTAAAGTATTAAAATTACGTATTCTTCACATCTTTGTTGTCTCGATTTTTTAACGGCTAATGATACCTACATAAAATTACGGTTTAACTGCTCATGTGTCATGCAATTCAAAAAAATATTAATTTCACATTTCTCACATAAAACTATTATTTATAAATAATACATAATATATGTACTAATGTTTAAATCAAAATAACAACAATTTTTGGTTGATTTTAAAATAATAATTTATGTTATATTAAATTTACAAAACAAAATTTCAGATCAAGCTCACAATTCTATATTTCTAAAACCAAATAGTCCGGGTCAATTGTACCGAATTAAAGAAGGGGTTAATTTCCATTTATACATAAATACGGCGCCTTGTGGTGATGCGCGTATTTTTAGTCCCCATGAAGAGGACGCAAACGCAGGTATTGACAAGCATCCAAATCGCAAAGCTCGCGGACAACTTCGGACTAAAATAGAATCGGGCGAAGGTACAATCCCGGTAAAAAGTAGTGATGGTATTCAGACATGGGATGGTGTCTTACAAGGACAACGGCTTCTAACTATGTCTTGCTCAGATAAAATATGTCGATGGAATGTGCTAGGTCTTCAAGGTGCACTTCTATCCAATATAATTCAACCGATCTATTTACATTCCATTGTATTAGGGAGTTTATTACATCCCGCTCATTTATATCGTGCAGTTTGTGGTCGAATTGAAAATTCTATCCAGGGTCTTCCACCACCATATCGTTTAAATCAACCAAAGTTCGCTTTAGTCACTTCATCAGAAACTCGAAATCAGACCAAACCACCGAATTTCGGTATTAACTGGACTATTGGAACTCATGTACTATAAATAAATGTTTAAATTTAATTTGAGCGGAATATATAAATTTTTTTTATCTCGTTCATATAGGAAGTGGAAATAATTAATTCACTTACAGGACGGAAAGTTAATAATCATCGGTCGCGAATTGCAAAACAGGCATTCTTTCAACGGTATACCGACCTTATAAAAAAAATTCCAGGTATTCAAAATCGGAAATTGGTAGCAATTTACGGGGAAACGAAAGATTTGGCAAAAGAATATCAAGTAAGCTAACACATTACATTACTTCTTGTATTAACATACCTATTTAAAAAATTTCTTATTTACTATTAGATAGCGAAACACGAACTTATCAACGCATTTCGGCGTGAAGATTTGGGTAATTGGTTAAAAAAACCAATTGAACAGGATCAATTTCAATTAGTACAATGACTAGATTTAAGTTTTAACAATGAAACTGATTGTAAATCACTTGTTACGATGAATTGTTTTTTTATTTTGTACAGTCTGCATAACGTACAAAAGGTAAAAATTTTTAAAGTGTTTTTGGAACTACTAATAATTAAAAATATTTCTATCATACTCACCAATAATAATTATATATTTTATTTAATATATAAAAAGCAATATTATAATGTTTTTGAAGAGCATAAAGTGGCAAAAAATAGTTTTGATTCAGATATTTTAATTGAATAGACCGAAGTATTTGAACTTTTTTTAAGTAAGGGTAGTAGTACAGTATTTGAAATAGTTACTTTTAATTTGCAGATTGGCATATCAAAATTAATTTTGTTCTATGAAATTAATTATTAGTTTGGTCTTGTATATATTTAAAATTAGGTTTTTATCTAAATGACTTTGAAATTCGAAATGCGAATTATGCATAAGTTCAAAAAAGATGTCAAAAAAAAAAAAAAATACTTTCGATTTAATTCTTTTTAATTAATTTTACTAAAACAATCAATGCAAAACCATTGACATTTAATAAAAAAAAAAAAATTATTTTATCGACTTGAAAATTATTTTATTCTTATAAAATCTGTGATAGTAATTAGAAATAAGTAATTAAATACTGTAATATTACCATAACTTAAAATTAAAGTCTGACTTTAGTTTTTCCATTCAATAAGTATAATGGAATCAAAATTATATTTTGATTTTTATGATACACGCAGTATTACATACATTTTTGAAATTTAATAATAAAATTTATCTAAAAATTTTCAATAAAATTATCTTTCTTATCTCAATTAGTTGAGCGTATAGTTCAAACGTAATCTAAACAAAATAAATAAAAGTTTTGTTAAATCTTCTAAATACCCACGAATAAACCTAATACATAATTTAGAATCTACTTTAAAACTATTCATGCATAATAGCGATCTCTTTTTTTGTAATTTATTACCTATATTAAAATTTTATGAAATTATAAAAGAATGTAATATTACATACGTATTACATTTATATTTAGAAAGAGTTTATCCACAAAACGCTACTTATTAAAAATTTTTAAATTGTTCAAATTAATAAAGAAATAAAAGCAAAATAAAAATATTATTGAGTTTAATTAACCTATTATTATTTAAACACAATTTATAAATAATAAAAATATATCATATTATGGGCCTTTTCCGAAATTCCTTTAAAATCGGAATTTGAAATCTACTGTTTTAAATAACAATACATATTGAGAAAATAACAAAAACAATATCAATTCAATCATAGTCCAGTGTCAAATCAAAAAAATCGCAAAATACTGTCGAAGGGTCGTCACAAAGAATAACAAGATCTAAGGGCGTGAATAATACAATACCTAAAACTGAAAATATTGCATCTACTCAACCAGCACGTGATATTAATGATTCACCAAAATTTGTTATTGGTAGTGTTGGTCTTGATTCTGTTGTTCTGCTAAAATGGATTTTTGTTTCTCGTCTTTGCAAGGACTTTATAGAGGATGATATGCTATTGTACATAAAAAATACTTTTTACACTATTTGCCGTAGGCACTTGGCGAAACACACTTATACTTAATAAACACATTTGATTAAACACTTGTTTTTTATTTCGCAAAATTATATTTTGAATATTTTAATTAAAAATTTTTTTCAAAACGTTTAAAAAATCACTCGATCGATTTCGACTTGTTAGGTCATCATCAGGAGTATCTACTGATTTGCTTAAACTGATAAACAAAAAATTGTTTTTTCTGAGCTTGCAGGCATTGATGAACAAGGACGCGTCAAAGGGTCCGAGGCCTGATGGTTTACTTGCCTCTCTATTGAAGCTTTGCGCAGTTGGTTTTGCCGCCCCTTTATGCCAATTGTTTAACATGAGTCTCAGACAAGGCGTTTTCCCTGATGTTTGGAAAATATCAAATGTAATTCCAATTTATAAAAATGGATCCCGCAGTGATGTGACTAATTATCGTGACATTGCTGTTTGTTTGCATTCCAAAACTCTTCGGTCACTAATTTGGCGGTTTTTCAGAATAAAATAAACAATTCCATTGCTTCAAAAATTCAGGTCGCTGTAGTGTATACCGACTTCGCTAAAGCTTTCGATAAACTTAATCACCGGTTATTGTTGAATAAGCTTAGCGATCTTAACTGCAACATTATTTCTTTAGATTGGCTAATGTCCTATTTATCAAATCGTAAAATGTGTGTCGAGATTGATATTACGTACTCAGAGTATTTCATTCCTTCGCCTGGTGTGCCTCAAGGTGGCCACTTGGGCCCACTGTTATTTTTATTATTTATTAACGACGTTGTGGACTGTTTCACATTCGCTGATTGTATTTTGTTTGCAGACGACATGAAAATATTTGCTAAAATTTCATGCGAATTAGACCGTGTTCTGTTTCAGCGGGACTTGAACGTGTTTTGCGATTGGTGTGTTACAAATTGTTTTGGAATCTGGATAAATGTAATCACATATTGTAGATCCAAGTTTCCAATAGTCTTTGTTTAATTTTTAAACGACTGTATTTTGAAGAGTTACTATGATTAAAAATTTGGAGGTTATTTTTTGTTCGGATTAAGGATGAAACACACCAAGAGCAGCGCAACATATTCCAAACAATCCACACTAGCGGCTGCGAATGGGTGTGCACATCAAGCAGCGCAGCAGTTAATTTTGTTTTAGTAGTAAAATGCACTTGTCTCAATTTTATTGAGGTTATGAGTAGCATCAAAGAGCAGTCAATTGAAGCTGGTGGGTGTGGAACCTATTGATGCCGCGACAGATGCAACTTCATTCAATATAATTTTTTTAAATTTAAATTTTTCTATTAAAATTACAAAATATTTGATTTCTTTTATTGGAAATACGTATATTTCCACACGAGCTATGATCTTGTTACATTAAATAAGCGAATAAGGCAATATTTAAATTGGCTGCTCGCTGCTGCTGCTTGGTGTGTTTCATTCTTTAAACGTTTAACTCGCACATCGATGCGGTTGTTAATAAAGCCTATTCAATGTTGGGATTTATTAAACGAAATTCTACAGATTTTCACGACTGACTGACTTTTAAGTCACTGTACACCACTTTCGCTCGTTCTCAGCTTGAGTACACAAGTGTCATATGGTCCTCGTTCTATGACTGTCACTCTAAGAGAATTGAGAGTATACAAAAGTAGTTTCTGTTTGTGCTCAAAAAATTACCTTCTTTACAGCGCGACGAGTATCTCACCTTACCGTGGCCGTTTCCTGGGCCTTCAGTCACTGGCTTCTAGGTATACATGTGCCAATGCTACTTTTGCACGTAATATTATTTATGGTAAAGTTGATTGTGCTGACATACTGTCACTCTTTAATATTTATGCTCCTCAACGCGCCTTACGCCCACGTGCGTTTCTTGTACTCCAACGGCCGACAGTAACTTCAGCTACTATGGCCCTGCAAAGCGAATGAGATCTCAACACCGTTGCTGAGTATTCTCATTTACACATTTCTCGCATTGCTTTAGAAATTGTAATTTAGAATTATTAATTATTTGTAATGGTTTGATTTTAGTGCCATTTTTTTGTTTTCATCTTGTTTGAACTTTAATTTTTAATTTATATGGCCTATTTTATTTTTTGTAATTTTAATTTTTCCAGGTATTCAAAATTTAATCTTCGTAGAAGTGAAATAATTTAAATCGTGCGTTTTCTCGGAATTGACATCCTCGTCGGATGCTGTTTACTAACTAGCTAACTTGTCTCTTTAAATGATGCACAATCAAAATAATATGGAAAAGAATTTTTTCTGATGGGGCGTATTGATTACTGTAAAATTTTAATACTAAATTTAATCATTGCTTTCTAGTTCGTGATGTTACTGCTGTTCATATTAATATTGGTAGTACCTTTATTTATCACATCACATTGATTGAAGTATCCTGTTATATATTCTACTCTCACTATTAATACCGCTAATACATGTTGACGAACAATTAGTGATTACCGGTGGCTTGAACCTTCCGTATATTACTTGGTTTGATGTTTATGAGTTTTCGTTTCCTCTTCTGTCGACTAAAGAATGGCTGTAACTGATTACTTAGCGAGCATAGCTACGAACGGTAATTTTAAACCGTTTCAGGCCTTGTTGAAATTACTGGATGTTCAGGTATTTACCATACTTCCATAACGTTAAATATTCTCTATGAAAAATACAATACTAATAATTTCTTTGATTTAGATATTAGACATGCTGACTAAATTTCTCTAAACATGAGTTCGAATTGGGAATTTCTAAACCAAGGAAACAATTTGAACGAGACTATTTTAACGTTCAACGAGCTACTCAAGGCTGGTGTTGAGAAAAGTATATTTGTACTAATCAATACAAAGACTGCCTGACGCTCTATGCTACTTGGTCCTTATCCCTGAACCAACTGAATTATCAACCATTTCTTCCCAATTTTATTGTGATAGTTATTGTTGTTTTTGTCTTTGGTTAAGGATCAGACATGTGTCCATAACCCTTTTGTGATCAGTGACAATTTTTCGGTAATTCCAAGGGAATAGAGAATGGAGAAAGAATTTACATATAACTTCTGTTAAAATTATTTTTTCCTAAGGTAAAAATTTTTTTTGAAAACAAAATTAAATTGGGATAACCCCTGCCCGTTTCGATATGGAAAAATTATTCAGAATTTATAAAAATTAACATCAAACTTTTTCCTCAGTAGGCCAGAAAAAAATTATTTAAACAGAGAATTCCCAGAATAGTGCCTCAGTGGCACTATTCCGGCTTTCGGTCCAAATTGTATTTTTCTGGCCTACGGAGGGAATAAGTTTGGTAAATCTATTCGAAACAAAGTAATAAATGGGAAATAATTAAACGAATTCACTGTTTTCGGGGAAAGCCAGAATAATGCCACAGGACGTTATATTCTTGGGTATAGGTGCCGAGTTCTACACATTTTTTATGATTTTTGATGGATGCTTTTCCAGCAGAATATATTTTGATTTTACCATAATACTTTTTACATGCTTCCACAACCATTGGGCTCGATTATGTTGCAAGTTCTGCAATAGTTATTGATTTCTTTTCAAATCATGTATTTGTATTTTTTATTCCTGGCATTTTCCCCGTTTTTTACTGTATATCTCAGAAGACTTTTCAAACTGAACTTTTGAAATTAACAAGACGGTTTCAGACCAGGTCGAAGCTGTACAAACCACATCAGCCCAATTCGGATCATCAATCCAACGAAAAAAGCTCATTACTTTATACATATTCTTCGTGGACTTCGAACGGGAAATAGAGTGATTGACAGTACAGAACAGTATGATGCGTGAACTAGATAATGCAACACTGAATGGCTCTAAAGGCTGGATTGTTCTAAAGGGTATGCGGAATGTGAGTCTAGGCTGGATTACTCTGGCTACAGACTCCGTAGTTGTTTTTCATCCGCCAATGTATCAAATAGCTGACATACAATGTTCTCAAGTTGGTGTTGCTCGGAAATGCTGATTCAGAAATTTCTCTAAAAACTCATTATTTTTATCGATAATTCCGATAATTTCATTTGACAGATTTAATTTGGTGAAGATATTTCTATGTTCTGGTCTGTTAGGTTTTATTTGATTTAACATGTTTAGTTCATGCGTGTGATAATAAAGCGCGCGCTCCAAAAGCCTCTTGAGAGCAGCAACTACAAGTTTTTGTTTGCTGTTTTTGGCAACCAAACTAAAGGCGCAAAATTATATATACCTTATAATGCTTCCATATTGTCGTGGTATTTTTTGTGACCTGATACCCCATGCTTTGCTAATCATTCCAGTTTCTGGCAACCATATATTCCAGGCAATATTTGCAGTGATGTGCGTTAAAACTATAGCACGGGTAATTTTTTCTGCGGTGTGTAAACAGAGTGCCAGAGTGCAATTGATTTTTCCTGGATTAACTTCCGTGCACCAGTCATTTACTAGCATGGTTTGCCCACCGAACGAGGCCTGAACATACTCCCGCTTTTTAACATGTTGATAGTGCAAGGAGAAGTTAAGATCTTTACTTTAGCTTGTGCAGAGCTGTCCATTGATTATCCTATCCAGCCTGATACGCAAATTGAAATAACTCAATGGGTATCGTCGGATTGTACTGGATCTGATAGTGCCCCAGTATTTTTCTTCCCCATTTTCGTTATCAAAATTACTCATCTTCCAAGCTATAGCTAGCCAGGACCTAGATTCTGATCAAGTGACAAATGACAATTTTTTGTGACATTGTACTAAAAATTCTGCTACAATTTTGTGACAAATACTTGTGAGTACTAAATCGCGATTCTTTTGGAGTGACTTTTCCGAAATGTCACCAAAAATAATCTGACAATTTTATTAATATTGTCATTGTTTTTTATTATCGTGACTTATAAGTTTTCATATGAGTATTTATAACTTCGAAAAACTCATAATATCTCTCTCTCTAGCATTTACATCCCATGAAGGGATTTTGCCGCCCGCACTATGGTCCTTCATCCGTCTCGGTTCATCGCTCTCGTCCTCCAATTTCGACATCCTAATGCGAGTAGGTTTTGATCGACGTCGTCACGCCAGCGCAGTCGGGGTCTTAATATAAGACGCAGTCGGGGTCTTAACAATATATCTGATATAACTTAAAAATACAGCTGCTGTAAACTGATGTAAATGTCATAAATCATTTTATCCGAATCGTAAATTTTCAATGACTTCAATTTGTACCAATAAGCAAATGTCACGACAAATTGTCATTTGTCGTCATTTTGCCCCAGTAGTGTTCTATTTTTTGTATGCCTCGTGGAATCTGCATGGAGTGCATACATCGCCACCTGTAGATTTGTAAGAGCCGAAAAATTTATGGTCTAGCGGATTCCTCCAGTGGTACTATTCTGGTAATTCCCTGGAAATATGGAATTGTCAAAAGAATTTACTTTGCTGTTTACCAAAATCAGATTTTTTCTAGACCACTGGGGAAAAACCCTTGCGAATTTTAAAAAATGGCGAAATTTTTCATATCAAAACTGGCAGGGAAAATTAGTTCCAATTTAATTTGTTTTCCAAAAAAAAAAAATGCTTACAAAAAAATATTTAAACGGAAATTATACGAAAATCTATTCTCCCTATTCCCAGGGAATAACCAGAATAGTGCTACAGGGGTAAAGTTGCTAATTGAGCGCTTGAAGGCTTCTGATTGAAAAAATGAGTGCGTGTTAAAATTTCCTCCGACTTCTTGATTATCCAGAATTATGTAGTTGGGGAAGTAACATTTCATTAAAGAGCTAAGAGATCCTTCTTTTGAGGTAGTGAGTATACCGTTTGGCTGTTTAAAAATTCACAGTGGATGTTTATGTTCTAAGGAAGAAGAGCGTTTTATGTACACCAGAAGAAGGACCTGACGTTGTATCCTGTCTTTACCATGATGTCACTTGATAAACAATATATAAAAGGTTGCTCATCGCTTAAAGAGCAACAGAGGTTAGTAGTAGTTGCCTTTGGCCTATGCAGGTTAATCTGAACGCACTTCAAACTGCTGAGTTTCTGGCTCATGCTTTTTGTAAAATTATTAAAATATCATATGGTAGTTATTCAGTTTTATTTATTACCACTAAAAACTTTTGTTTCGAATTTTTATGTTGAAATTCAGAAATACGACTACACCATGGGCTTACAACGTACGTGAGGAGCTCCGCTATCGCATCCATGACGTGGATTTAAACTGCTAGTACTTGAGGTATTTCTAGAGTTCTTACAACAAAAAGCGTTTGACGGTCCTGTTCAACGTCGCCCATCCATCGAATAGGGGGTTTCTCGCGAGCTCCGGTCTTCATTGGTGCCGACTCAAGGGTTCGTTTTATTGTACGATTTTGAGAAAGCAAAACATGTCCGAACCGTATAACCATTGATGAATTAATTGTATCACCTATGTCGATGTTGTTCAGAACATTTCGGATTTCCCGTTCTTTCATTTAATTTTGTGCGATATATTGAGCGATGTTACATCTGCAGAGCTTGAGTTTTGCATATTTACCATCGACCCCAAGGATCTAAACGCATTCACTTTTTCGAATTGTATGGCCAGGTTAAAAACTACGCTTCGTTGATATAGAGGCCGATTTGTTGAAACGGGAGAAACATTTCCTTGAGAGATACTAGGTTACCACCAAGAATGCATATGTCATTCATAATATAAGCACCTGTGGAGAATGACATACACTAACCATAGGTTGAATATAATTTACTTTTAAAACCACCCATGAATACTTTGTACATGGTTAACAATTTCGAAAGAATTGCTAAATGTGACAAGACTCTTCATGTGTTTCTCTGGATGCTATCATACGAATTATGAAAATTTTTGAATAGAAAATGTGCAGGGATATCCTTTTCGTAGTACTACAATCCTCGGAGAATTTTTATCGGATATCGATCTACCCGTATAGGAAAATCGCCCTGGTAGTTGTCCATAGTGAAAGTTATTACAAATCAACCGGTCTCCTTTTTTATGTGATTTTCTGGATCCCGGAAAAGCTCGGGAAAAATCTCAGCAATTCTAGGTTTTTTGACCTACTACCACAATTACAATAATCCTACGTTTTAAAGGTTTCGGTTAATTTCATGGTTTTTAGTATAGGTTAGGTTCAAGTTGTGACCGGACAATTGGTGCGGTGGTTAAAGTTTCGGTATTTGGACCGTGAGGTACTGGGTTCGAATCCCAACAGAGGCAGGATGCAAAAGCAAATTTTCTTCATTGATTACGATCGGTGAAGTTAATAAACACAACTAGGACCCTCTGTTGGAGTGCAGAACTCAGCGCCGACCCACCGTCTACGTCAATGTACAGGTTGACATGGAGCTTGCAATGTGCAGGTGGTGCACCGTAGTTGTGTGAGTAGGTGAATGGGTGGGTGTGTGCGTGAATGAAAAGGGGGTATTAATTGACCTTAAAAGGACATTAAATCCATTGGATAATTAATACTTAAAAAAAAGTGGCTGCTATTGCACACTTAGGCTAATAGTGGTACATTGCGATACCACACAGGATCCTATATATCCCTTTATTTTCGCTGAAACCATCTAGAGCTATGAGCGTAAAATATTTCGCACTCCACAGTCCACGAGTTCTGAAAGGCTGTCGATTCCGTACACACCTAAGTACTTATGCTTTCTGTATGATAATGCTGGACACGAGCATGGGAAGTGATCTTAAGTCTCTTCCTCGTATGGACGAATAACTTCTACAAAAGTCATTCGTATGTAGCCCCAGCCTTCTCGCATGTTCCCCAAAAAAGCAGTGTCCTATCAGTATCCCTACGATCAATTCTACCTCTCGTTTTCCCAGGGATACTAGTGCTTTAGAGCGCCGCAAGTTAAGTTTTCGCTACCCTGCACGTGATAATGTTGGTCCATCTCTCGTTTGTCAAGGCGATTGCCATTTTACTGAGCCCCAATAGGTCTTCCCAGGTGCATCTGGAGTCGTACTGTACCTAGCTAGTTCATCTGCTGTGCAGTTTCCCGTGACGCCCGAGTGACTCAGATTATCTGGATGCTGAAATACAAATCGCCTCTAGTGACCAGACCGCCGCCTGACTGTCCACGTTATGCTTCCACCATGTCACCACTTCCCCTATCGCCACCACTTCAGCCTGGTACACGCTCCAGTAGTCAAGGAGACGAACAGAAATATTAACATTAAGCTTCTCACGGAAGACTCCGGCTCCTACCCTGCCGTCTAGCTTAGAACCTTCCGTGAAAAATTGCACTACCTCGTTTTCCAGCCATTGATCCGTTCCTTCAGGATTCTCTTGTAGGACAGATGGTCCGGGAAACTTTATCGATGCACAATGTTGGTTTAATATATTCTAGATTCGCCACTTCCTCCCTTAGCGATTTAACTATCGTCGAGTGTCCCGCCTGAAGACACTTTCACTGAGACAACCGAGACTCGTAGCCACATTGGCTGCCATCTGCTTAAAAAAAATTCGATTGGAATAAGGTGGAACATAACCTCTAAAGCGCGTGTAGGTGATGTCCTAAACGCCCCCTTATAAGCATACAGACCGTTCTTTGCACCTTCTCCATCATCCCTATATATGTTACCTTTTCCTGAGCTGGCCACCACATGCCCACCCCGTTTTCCAGCACTTCGATTTCAATGATATTCTTAATTTATTGTTGTTAGATCAGCGATTTCGGGACTAACTTGTGATGTCACATCTTTATAATATTAAGTCTCCTACGTACCTCAGTATTTTCGTTTTCCTGTGAATCACGAGTTGAGATGGCAATCTAGAGTATTTTGAATATTTATAATAAATTTGAGAGGAAACCCCAGGTTTTATAAATTCCTAGAATTATTGAGAGAATACTATTTATTAGATTCTCAATGTTCGTTTCTTTGTCGGCAGAACTTCTTTGGCTAATTAGTAGGTTGACATTAGACATACATTTCTAGTGAAATTTGAACCAATCATGTGTATTTACTGAGATTTCCTGTTATTACATAAATCCCTAAAAATGCTAGACGAAAAACTTTAAAATAAGTACCTAATGTTGTTTTAAGGAAATTCTTAAGTAATTATTTTCTAATGTATACTTTCTAAATTTGTCAAAGTAGACAATAGCGAAAGCTTCTAAAGCTTGGTTTAATCAAATGACGCATGTTAAATATGTAATATTTTATATATAATGTACATGTATATAATGTTATGTACCGTTCTTTTTGTTTTAATATTTTTTTCGTAATTTTTTATTTTTGCTTTTATGTGAATTTTTTTTCATTTTTTATTTGTATTTTTTTTGTACTTTTAATAATTTAAATTTTTTTTGGGGTGCAGCCAAGAGGGTGTTTTATTTTTAAACACAATGTTTTTCATTTTTGGGTTTGTCTCATACATTCACATTTGTACCTTAAAACGCGATTTACTGGAATGAGTATTTTCGGTTCTATTTCATTTTTTTTATATTTTACTTGTTGTTTTTCCATGTATCTTTAGTACGTTTTCGTTAATTCTTGCCTTTATACACGGGAGAACACATTTTAGCGAGTCGTGCTGTTGTGGGTAGTTCAAGTAAAGCTTTCTTTCCAAATGGTTGTTGGGTATTTCAGTTTTTTGATATATGTATGTACATTAAAAAAATCAAGGTTTTGCCAAATATAATTAAAAAATACTTAACACAAATTGGTTCGAAAGCAGTAATTTTACACATTCAAAAACTTGCATCCACGAACTTTTATAGGGTAAAAAAAATTCGAACCAACTACGTCATTTTTAATATTTTTTAATTTTATTTTATTCATTTTTTGCTCTATTTTTAATTTTTTTTTTCATTATTTCCATTTTTTATTCTGCTTTTTTTGGGTAGTTTGTTAAGGGTAATAAAAGGCAACCGGGATATATACCGATATATAGGGAAAAGGGAAATATTTTTCTTGAATAGAACAAAAAAAAAATTGGAAGAAAAAGGTTTTTGTTTGTTAAAATTTTTAAAAGCAAGGACGGATTGAGTCTAAATTTTAATTTTGAAATATATGCTGTTACATTTTACTACTTTAGAACAATATTGTACACAAGACTACGTATTCAAACATTTTATTAATTCGTAGGTACTAATTATGACGCCTAACCTAGTGTAAAAACTTTATTATTTTGTTTTTCGCATAATTCTTACTACCTTTCTTTGCAAATAGGTGAAATCTTTCGTTTGTTTTCACTTGATTTTCAATGTAAGAAATCTATAATTATATGGGATAGAGTAAACTTGTATTGAATCATTGAAACTTGTTGAATGTGTAATAATAAAACGTTGTGTAGATTGCATCAAGGTATAAATAAGCATGGTTGAGTACTTGGTGGTAAAACGCTTTTATTGTATCCACATACACGTATATTTTTGAAAAACTCGGATACGTTAACGCCGTACTCAAACCAGTAAACACCACGTAGAAAATTCCCAACCAACGAACTAATAAATATACAAAAAATAAAAATATATACGTATATAAAAATGGAAAAAAATCTTCAATATTTTTTTTTTTGTTAACTTTTTTGTACCAGTTCCCCAACTACATACAAGATATCTTTTCGTATATCCGCTCCACTGTTCAGTATGGACACAAAAAAAAATTTGTCTGTATTTTTTTTTTGTGCATGCGGGTTTTTTTCGTCATTCTATAAAGAAAAAAGAATAGCGATGATGTATATGTGTGCGAGATAGACAGTTTTTCTTTTTTGTGTATTTTCGTTTTGCGTTTTTTTATTTTTCATTTCAGTATTTTTTTTTTGTTTGGAATTTTCCAAATGAACGATTTCGAGTTTTTTTCACTAATACTGCTGTGAATTTATGTATTTAAAAAAACAATTCAATTCAAACAAGTACATCGTGAGTATTTGTGCTGTGTCATATTTTTTTTGTCAAGTATAAACAAAAATACGTAAACTTAATAATATTATTATTATAAAGTTGCAAATGCATCGGAACAGATGAGCTTATATTGTTCATGCTCACAAAAAAGTTGGAGTTGGGACCGTGATGTATCGCCATACGGCTCTGGGACCAAAAATGTTAAGTACTACCAAACACAAATGTACGCCACAGCGCAAGAAAATATTGTACTTCCACGCCAGAAAAGCACTAATAATATTACAATCCAACAACGTCGACTACAAATAAATACAAAAAATTAAAAATCTACTAACACTTATAAATTATCACATACACTATATAAAATTATATAAAAAAAATCTACAAAAAAAATGGAAAAGTAAAAATACAAAAAAAAAAATTATATGTATATATAAAAAAATACAAAAAAAAAATGTAAAAAATATATATATAAAAAAAATACTGAAAAAATACAAAAAATAATAAAAAAAAATTCAAAATTGAAAAGAGAATGTGTTAGGTGAAATAGAAGCTTGAAGACAGTCTCGATTAAACATTAGAGATATTTTGAAAAATAAACTCAGGTCAGATTCAAGTGAATTTAACGATTGAAATAAATTTCTTTGTTATTTAATAAGAAATCCCCGTTTCTTAAAAATAATAATTTTAAGAAAATATGTTTTTGTGTATATCATAAGTAATAAACTAATGTGTATCAAGTGCTTTTGAACAAAAAAAAAAAAAAAAATTAACAAAATACAAAAACTCGTTAGCTTATCAAAAAATATAATACAAGTGACAAATTCGTTAATGTTTACAAACTTTTGACATATACACAAAACATTACTAAATGTGGTTTAGAGTTTGAGTTACTTGAATATCTTAAGCGCCAGTTAGTGCTACAAAAAAAAAATTTGAAATGTTTTTAATATGAAAAATCACACGTGAACTAATAAATTTATAAAATTGTGAATAAACAAAAGAATTTTTTTTATAGTTTTTTGAAATTTTTTCGTGTAAGTAACAAACTTTTGTACGTATCATTAATTTTATATTGTGTATTAAAAAAACAAGCATATAACTAAAATTCTATTATCCTTTTGTTTACATACAAATAAATAAACGAATATTTTAAAGTAGGAAGGAATGGAAAACAGGTGTTTGACGAAGAAACTGTATAATTATTACTCATATTTAAATAGCTCAATCGAAAATTATATTTTATGTTTATAGTATTTATGTTTTTTTTTTTTATAAATGTAAAGTTCTGCGTTTGCATTTTTTGCTTGTCGATGTTGAAATATCAAAACCAATTTTTATCAAATCTAACCAAATAGTTTATTAATACAAATATCGCACCACCGTTTCAAAAGTGACACTCTATAATGAAAATAATAAATTTATCATCAATGAATAAATTCAGTTATTTCAGAAGACAAATTTATTTAAATACATTTTTAAAAATAAAACCATTGGTATCGTACACGATAAATAAATTTTTTTAATTTTCAATTAAGCATTAAACTGAAAACCGATTAATTGAGCGTCTTTGAAACGATAAAGCATTATTGTATTTTAAATTTAATTGATCAAATAATAAACTATCGTTTTTATAACAAACAATCAATCAATATTCAATTGTTATAAATTTTTTATTTATTTTAATGTTTTGGTTTTTTTTTTCACTGCCGTAATTTGAGGTGTAATAAAAGGCACACTATACCTTAGCTGAAATGAAAAATCTCGATTTTTGATTTGTGACACTTAAGAAGCGAAGGTGCGATATACTTTTGGCTTCACGATATATATTATAGAAACTGGCAATCAAAATACATATTGTTTATCTCCTATAGTAAAAACGCTGTATTTGGTAAATACACATATTTGGTGTTTAGTCACTAGCAAAATCTATCTAGAGATTTAAAAACTTTAAAATTTCTACTATAACCAAGAAATTGTTTACGATTTATGTACTTTTCTAATGTAACCTTCAAAATTTCCAATATTAATTTTCAGAATACGAAACGGCCCTCAGTTGTTTTTTTGCATAGTATACAACTCGGCCCACAAATAATAAAAAGCACATAGTGCAACCGTCATAAACTTGCCTCTACATTTTACTATTCGTGTTACACAAGGCAAAATAGCCTCTATATAATACAATTAAGCCTTCCATGAACATTTTTATTTGGAATATACTGACTTTAAATTATTTTTTATAGTTTTGTAAGTTGTTATTTTTCAAAAATTAAACAAAAAATAATTCGTCATTCTGTGTTCTGAGAATTAAACATTATTTTTTTTTAAATAAAAAAAAGTTTATAATGTGTGTATATAAAAAAATTTTAAGCGACTTCACGTTATACATTTTTATTATTCGAGTGTATGTATAAATATAATATACATAGTTATATGTATTACTACATTGATGAAAAATATCTATCATATTTTGTTTTGTGACTAATTTATTATTTCTGTATTTGTTCGTTGTTTAATAAGAAAAATAAAAAATAATAACAAAAAAAATTACAAAAATGAAAAAAAAACCACGATAGAAGATAAAGCTCAACAAAAAAAAAAATTTAAATCGCGATTTATAAAACAAAAAAAAAATATTAATTTAGAGGCTACGAGAGGATGGATGGAAATTTTTTTTAAATGTATTGTTGAATATAAAAAACAATATAATTTTGAAAAAAAAATAACATACTAAATTTGAAAGTGTTCGTTAGCTACCCTAACAGTATGTACAATACAATTCTAATCTAACTGATTTGTTTCCAGTTAGCGTAATTTAAAAATTCCTACAAGTATGAACAACATTGTTTCCAAAATTTTGAATTTTGTTCAGTAATCATATTTTCGTACCGCAAATGACGTGTTCGATTGTAAATATATAAATTTAATGTTTTATCATTATACATGCATTTATTATATATGATGCGGTATATTCCTTACGGAATCACTGACCCTGTCAACAACAGCTAACCATATTCAAAATATTATTTGATATTGTATATAAACATATTAATGTTCATACAAGTTAAAATGGTGCGATTGAAGTGGACTTAATCATGACTCACCAAAATTTTTCACTATAGTTGTGAGCAACAGCTAACATTAACAAAAAGTAACCGAATATTTTTTGGACTGATCTAAATCGATAAATTAAGCTGTCTGTTTTTATACAAGCGTCAATAGATATAAAGATTATCGTAAAACCCCCGATCGTGATTTAAATTTCCAATTGTCTTGTCTGTTTTCAAATTTGTGCGGCATAAACATTACGCTTGACACTCTCCTCATTTCTTTTTGTGTTTCGTATTAAACCAACTTCAACCAAATATTAGGCGTATGGTTTAATTTTTACAGATTTTTCAGCAAAATTATTTTATATATAAAAACATAGAGACGAATTTAATCTTGGGAATATTGCCATCGTTTCAATAACCTTGCGCCATCTCTCAGGTAACATACAAATGCCGTCGCGAAAGAAACTTGCAGGCTTCGACTCGATAAAGTCATCGACGAATTTTTAGGCACAACGTCCAGCATTTTGAACTGTTTATCCACTAAGGCGTACTGCATTGCCCGGAACAAATGGTAGTCGGATGGGGCCAATTCTGTTTAATATGCCGCGTGCGGGAGAACTTCCCATCTCAAGTTCAAGAGGGTCTTCTAAGCCACGCGAGCAACGTGAGGTCTGTTCTTGTTGCCGAGCAAGCAGTAAAAGGCACATCGTCATACGTTGACTTACGTTGTGTTCGGTCAATACACATGGGACTCACCTTCCAATTGTTGAATTTTTCCCATTTGTTGCAAACACTTGGAGATAGCTGTTTGGGTGACTCCTAGCTGAGCTACAAGCTCTTGTTGCATTTGCATTTAGTCATCCAGAAGAGCTTGCATTTCCGCATCTTCAAAATTTCGAGGCTGTCCAGGGTTGTTCACTAAGATCGAAATCACCACTTCTAGAACGTTTGTACCAATAATTACAAGTTTCATAAGACACAAGGTCGGCACCAAGAACCCTAAAAATTGATTCCCATACTTTAGGAGCATTTTTTCCTTGTTGGAATTTGTATAGAATGCGGTGCCGAATCTGCTGTTTATCAGTTGTCATCGTAAACTCTGCTATTCTGAGAGTTTATATAACTCATGTAGACTGCGTTCGATTCTGTAAAAAACACAAAATTCCGTGAAAATATTTCTATTTTAAAAGTAATTTTAAGCTTGTGTAATAAGAGCAACTTGAAAACGATTGCAAAACTTTAACTAAACCAAACTAAATTTACAGAAAACAAATTTTCGCATGTTACGATTGGCAGTTAATTTTTACGGTTAGTTAGACAGCTGTTCGTTTCGTAGGCCTCCGAAAATTTAACAATTGTTATTTTTTCACTAATTACAACTAGCAAATTAATTAAAAGCTCAATATGTAAGTGAACGGATTTTTACACGGAATACTGGGATCATAAAAACCAAAAAATTATAACGTGTTAAAAATTATTTAAAACTGGGTCGATTAAAATTAATAAAATTAGTCTTGTGACCTGTGACAGGTTGAATGTTTCCATTAAAAAATATTGGATAGTGAATAGTTGCCGGGTAATATTTTATCGTGGAACTTCGATTAGTTCTGTACGAGGTTCATTTATTTTTGTTCTCTTATAAAATATTGAGAGTAATCACGGGAAGATAGAGTGAAAAAATTTCATGCAAATCACTAATCTGCCTAATTATTTGTTGAAGCCGTTCCAATTACCAATTACTCCTTCAAAAAATATTTGAAAATATATTTGATAATACAAAATTCATATAGTATGTGCTTTTTACACTATTTGCCGTAGGCACTTGGCCAAACATTTGTTTTTCTATTTCGCAAAAAATTAGATTTTTTAAAATTTTAATGAAAAAATTTGTTCAAAAAGTTTAAAAAATCACTCGATCGATTTCGACTTTTTAGGTAATCATCAGGAGTATCTATACTGATTTGTAAAAGTAAAATTTAGATATAGTAGAATTTATTTAGATATAGTAGAAAAAAGCAATAAAAATCAATCTATTAATCGTTCCTACCATCTGTTGTTTATACGGAAAAATTAATAATAAAAAAGTGATTAGTCATCGGCTGAGTAACAAAGATACATTGAAGTACATATTATTATGAACGTGAGAATTGAACAGGGCTCCGGGATCTGTAATTGGTGAGAAACGGGTTTCTCTCTGTTCGTTAGGGATATTTTGGTTAAGGAATATGGATTTACGAATTTCGTAATAATCTAAGGTATCTAAACGCCTGCGTTTGGGTTATATATGTAATATGTCTAAATTGTTTAAGCTAACTCCAAAATTGCGCCCAGTCTCTCTAATTTAGGAGAAACAACAATCATTGCAATTAATCTTATAAACACCAAACTTGGAAAGGCGATCAACTCTAGGTTTATTGTTAAAACCGATTGTTATTTTTATAAAAAGCAAAACTAATATTGGTATAATCGGACACGATGTTGCTAATCCGTTGATCAGTTTTTCCTATATACTCTAAGCGACGTTAGAGTTTTACGCTTTAGCTTTTTATTTAATAACTTTAATATAGTCTTAGGTGCGGATATTATTCGTTACAGTTTGTAGAATTATATTAAGCTCTATGTTATAATTTGAATTTGTCAAAGGGATGTTTATTAGTCTAGTCTTAGCTGGCATTTTAATATTGAAATGACATATTAATATTTCTTGTTTACACCATAATGTAAATACAATAGATCCCTTCAGTTTAATTTATAAAGGGTGTAAACCTGTATGATAATACTTTATTATTTTGAGGTGTCATGTGTGTGGTGTCATGGTGTGTAATACTGAAAACAGAAATCAAACAAAACAAAATTAAAAACGTACTTTAATAGCAAAAAAGTAGGACATAACCTACGTGGTTGTGTGGTGTACGCATATAGAGGACTATTTTTGTTAAATAGAGCCCTCTTCTTTTATTAGTGCCCTATAGAAGTATGCGGAGCACCCAATTTTCTATGTCAAAACTTATATTTAGCGCGCTATTTTTGCATATAATTAATTTATTTACTCCAAACTAATATTTTTTATTTAACTTTTTAGTTAAAAATCGACATAAAAATATTTTGTTCTACCTATTTATCGGGAGCCGCTATCGAGGGCGCTATCCATTTCAATGGGAAAATTGAAAAGGCCTTTATTTTGTAAACCCCTGAAAACATTAGAAACTTAATCTTACACTAAAAATTTAAAACGCAGGAAGATGAATTCTTGTTTATAACGTCATGTCAAAATAAATGAAAATTAATATATTTCAGGTGATAAATGCATTTATTTTTCATTTTTATGGTATAGCAGCAACACCAGTAAATAATCGTTGCAGTTTCAGTAGAAATTTCCCATTCGGCGCCGGATAGTGCTCGAATAATAAAACACGGCTTAGAATATTATTTGGGATTAAGTCAGTAACTGGAATTGAGAACTTGACATTGAGCTTTGCTAGGGATTCCAGCAGTAGCGTGTGATAACGGGTACAAAATAAGCAAGCACTGTTAAATTTGAAAAGTGTATTTCAAAGATTAAATGAAGCTCGGTTAAAATTTCAAAAAGATAAATGTTCCACCTAAAAGTTCCTATCCTGGGTAGGAACCAAGCACGCTTTCCATCGATAAAAAATAACAACATAAAAAAAAAAATCTAAGAGAAATTGGAGAAAAAAGGCTTAAGACAATTATGATTCCATATTGTTTGTTTGCCGACTTTTTATCACAATAATGATACCATTATCACAGTAAAAGTTTTTAACTTAATTGTTGTTAAATGTTTTTATTTATATTAAATAAATATTTTTAAAAAGATAGTTTTGTTTTTTATCACCCTAAGAAAGAAGTTAGCCAGTAAAATAGTTAGTCAGTTGTGCAGTTAAAAATAACACATTTATGTGAACATTTTTAAATTGACAACAAAATTTTCATTATTCATTTAGATTCTGCAATGCGATTCTGATCAGAACAATTTTCACCGAAATTAAACAACATGAAATAGATCGTTAGATAATAAGTCACAAAATTTAAGCATTCAAACAAATAAGTCTTCTAATTGTTTGATAGGAGTTGAAATTTCACTTAAATCACGTGTTAAATACAAAAATTACGGATAATACTAATCAGTCTTACGCGAGCGGCTTCTTGTCATGGTTCAAATTGTTGCCTTTAAATGAAAAACAGAAGTGGTTACACATAAAATATGACTAGAAAAGAATAGCTGACTGCTAAAATAAAAGTTTTAATTTTTCTTAGTTTTTATTGTGACACAATCTTAAGCGATTCGCACTTTAACTGTTCCGCTTTCTACTCCTTGAATAGAAGGAATTCTGTGACGGGATCAACGAGAATTAGCTTAAAATTTAAGCGCGTTAAAAATTTTTAATCTATCTATAAGAAGTACATACGATAAAATGGGAGGGGGCGGGGGGGTTAAAGGGTAAAGCCAAAAAAGCGTCACTATATAATCACCGCAATTTGTTTTCGAACCAAGTTTTTTTGTCCTTTCTTATTTTACAGAAAAAAACACATCGTTTTGAGATTATGAGATTACGGGACATGTCCGTGTCAACAAATGACACATTGATTTTTGAAATCAACTAATCGGAAGATGCTTATGGTGTCTACTCTACATAGCTTAAGAGAACAAATGATACGGCGCCTTATTTATATTGAAATAGGTCTGCAAATTTCACTTGAAAAATAAAAATTTAAGAATATAAAATAAAATAAATCCGCATCAGATTTGAAAATTTGAAATATAAAAGTAAAGTAACAAGTAAAAAATCACTGAAGATCAAATTGCCTTAACCTACCTTTAAAATTATCTTTAGTTTTAACAAAAATCAAATAAATACCCCCCGATTCTAACGTACAGTCACAGACGTATTTTCAGTCTTAGCGAAAACTTTTGTCTTAACGAAGACTAGATACTTTAAATTCGTATTCTGCACTTAGTCTTATCTGTCAGTAGTCTTAAAAAATTGTCTTCGTTAATATCAGCGAAATAGGTGGTCTTAAGAATCATAATTTTGACATTTAAACAAAAATAATAATTATATGTATTTGACTATAAAAACCGGAAAAATTGTTCAAAATACAATATTATGTACTCTTTCAGCATATATATTACATAAATTTGAGTTTTTTTTAGCAATTTCGAATTGAACTGTCGCTTTTCGCTCATAAATTTGAAACAATATGGTAAAAATTTGGTTTCGACAGCTCTACAAAAGTCTTTGGAGAGTTTCTAATATATTATTTAAGACTAGTGTCTTCAGAATTTCAATGAAGACTTTTGTCTTAAAAAAAAAAGTCTTAACAAGAAAGTCTTAGCTAAGATAGTCTTAGTAGTCTTATCGTCAGAATCGGGGGGATAGTTAATTATATTGAACCTTTTACACATCATCTTCACTGGTTCATTTTCGTCATAGTTGGTTCTGTGTCTGTCTACCAATAAATATACTTTTTAGCAATTTGCATTTATTTTCAAGAGTTGTCAAGTTGTATGTCTTGCATCCGGTTAAATATGGTGGTTGCCCCTGTATGTTTGTTTACGCGGTATTGTAGATCATGGTCATAAACAACCCATCTGTCTTTCTAGGTCAAGTAGCGTATAAACTTCTTTTGAATTTTCTCAATACTCTGGATATCATCTTCGTAGAACGGACTACACACATTTACACCATATTGATGCTGTGATAAATACCGCGGAAACACTGTTTCACAGTTCAAATAATTTAGGTATAGCAGATATAGATGTAATACCCCAGTAGCAAGAAACATCGTTTCTAGATCCAGTTTTGAAAATAGGCGTCACTCTAGTTATTTTCCACTTTTGTGGGAAAGTTAAGTTTTAATAACTGATTGAAAAAAATGCTTAGATTGATTGCCAAATTTTTAGACTTTTTTTAAAAATGAAGCTGGAATACAATCAGGACCACATCCTTCTCCGAATCCTACCAATGCTCGCTGGATGTCCTCTGGCTCGATGTGTGGAGTAAATATGAATGTACTATATTCACTAGAGGTTGAATCTTTATTAAAAAATTTCCAAAAGTGTCTGGGATCGCCTTTTATTTTATCCTTTAGATTGCGAATATAGCTTCTGTATCTCAGTTAAAATTTTTGGTTATATGCAGTAAATTTCTGGTTACTATCCAGGGAACACACTTTGAGGTTTTCTTTATAAGCCTTGTCTTTTTTGTTTTTAAGACTGATAAGTTGATCGTCATAACTTGAAGGAAATTTTCAAAAATATGCAACTCGATATAAATGTGTTGTGTAGAATTGTGATATGTGAGCTTCATTACAATCAAATACTGAGAATCATAAAATTCACTAGTTGTATTTTAGTTAAAATAAAATCTTAATTAAAATGATTATTCCTTAATTATTTAGTAAATATAGCACAAAATTTTTATTTGTTGTTGCATTTACGAGGAGACGGAAAAATAAGGATATTTAGCGAGATATAAATTCATCTATATTATTTTCAAACTGACAATACAGTAAACTTGACCCAAAGCATATAATATGCAATATGATTTCTGCATATTTTCATTGTAGGTTCGCAATAAAACGTTGTTTTGAACAAACCTCACAAAAGAAAACTAGACGAATTTAAAGAGCTGAATCATTAATTTACACTAAAGCAAAAACAGTTATCATTGAAAATACATTTTCAATAGTGATATTTAATAAAAGATGCCTTGAACGTATTTTTAGGTATATTTTGCATCGTTTTCAATCGTATTACCTGTGGATTGGTTACTCTAGTTTTATGACAAGTCCTGGCCAGTTATTAACAATGTGAGGTTTAAGTATTTTCCACAGACCAATAAGTTGATCCGATATCCGACAAACTCGTTTTTGGCTAGAATAATACAAGATGTAAAATGATTCAATAATTGATGGAGTTCTGTTACTAAAGTAAATTCTTTTGTTTTTATTTTAAATTTTTTTCCACAAAATTCTTTGTAATTTCATAAAAATCAATGTAAAAATTACCGGAGTATGACTCTCTGATGGAGTGCAAATCTCAACGCCGCCGGAACTTCCATGTCGAAGCTGGTAAAGTGTAGTTGTGTGAGGAAGAAGGGAAATGACTGTTAAGTCCAGTATTAAGTCCAGAGGAAATCAAATTTGAGACATACAAAGCCAGCGAAAAAAGATCCTTTAACGGTTATGTTTTTTATTTATGCACTCTAAAATTTAAGTTAATTAAAAGTTAACCAAATTATTTAATGCATACAAAAAAGATGTGAACTTGAAATTGAATCACAGTGCTTTGACAAATGCGTTTAATTAGTAATTGATAATTAAAATAATTCGAGCGAACTTAAATACAGTTGTATGTATTTTGAAACCACATCACAGCGTTATGTACAGAATGAACAATGTGGTAACTGATACTATAATAATGCATCAATTTTTCTTTAGTCAATTCTTACATCTTGTTTCTTAAGAAAATAAGCAAGAAGAGAAAAGGGGATAATGTGAGCAACATAAAAATGCGCGATACCATGATAACCAATCTGGACTAGTAAATAATATGAACATTTCAAGAAATATTAAGATTGGGCCCTGAACAATATTAAATACAATTAGTTGTTGGAAGGGAATTTCTTTATAATTATACACTGATACTTGTTCCGTATGTAGCATTTCACTGAAACGGTGAACAAAAAAATTTCATTGAAACAAAAAAAATCTAAAAAATCAATATAAAAACTGAAACAAAAAAAAATGTATATAAAGAACAGAAAACTAGAAAAAACCTCACAAGAATTTTCGATCGATAGTGGAAAACAGCAAAAAAATTGTGTGATATTTTTTCTTGAATTTTTTGTTGGTTTTATTGCCTGTTGTACAAAAACTGAATGAATAAGGTTTGAGAGAATTTCATTTTATATATTCGTACATACATCTTTCGCAAAATACAAAAAAAAAAAAAAAATGAAAATTGGTGAAGCGGAAAAATCGAGGTAACGGTTTGGGTACATTTTTTAGTTGTAATTTTTTTATATCCCATCTTTCATTTTCCATTCTGGAATTTTTCCTTTTTCGAAACTCCCTTTTTATATACAAAAAAAAAAAATGTAAAGAAAAAAATTAAAAACGAAAAAATGATGATCGGTCACCCTCATGAAAAAATGGGGTATTATATTCCCAAAATAAATGGAAAATATAATGAATTGCAATTGAATTACGTCACTCAAATTGTTTCCATGACATTTAGCTAATTTATTAATATTTTTGTTCATCAAAAATAATAATATATTCAAAACATTGACATTATTAAACAATAATCAAAATTAAACCAGAACAAATGATCCAAATTTTTTTTATGCAGTTCGCAATATATTTTTATATATTTCTTTCGACTGCCCTCTATAAACGATCGATCGCGCTATAGTTTAGAATAAGTATGACATTCAAAAATTTTAAACATTATTTCCACGACCACTTCGCGTGTACGCGTTACGACGGAAAAGTACTAATTTCCATACATTAATCAGTTAAATTTTTTTCTAATTTTTTATTTCAGTTTTTTAGTAGAAATTTTTTTTTTGTGCTTTTCTTTATTTTTTATAATTTGTTGTTGTTTGCTGCTTTTATTTTCTACTTTTTTTTAAAACCATTTTTTACCGAGTTTGGAGAACACTGTATAGCTGTAGCTGTAGATGAATCTCATTTTTTATAGTCATATTGATTTTTTTAATAATTCGAAAATGGAAAAAATGCGTTTTATGCTCTTGGATTTTATACAACATGGTTTAATTAAAATTATGAAAAAAAAAAACAAAATGTTAAAATATGTTTTGAACAAAAGATTCTTCTTAGTACATATAATTATGCTGTATTTCGTTCAACGTTACCCATTACGATAGTAAATATAACTGAGTTGGTAGATTCTAAAATATAATTTTAAAAACGTTTTTTTGGTTTTTTTCCGTTTATTTCAAACTTGAAACTACACAAATATAATATGTACTTATAAAAAACCTTCAAACGTAGTCTCATAGAAAAATTGTAATCTAATTTGGTTTTAATTTGAACTAAACATAAATAGACATTTACTTAATTCCAGTGGTGGAACTTAAATACGGCCAAGTAAGCAATCTGAGTAATTTGAAACTATCGTAAAACCTGAAAACGTCGGAAATTTTTATAAAAAATTATTTTTAGTGCAAGGTAACATAATTTATTTTATCTTTGACCAAAGCGAACCATAAAGCAAATCTATCGGCATCCATTTTGTTGGGCCTTATTAACCTCATTATTCTTTATTGGAAGCTTAACTTGGGAACTAAACATTTTATACGAAGGGGACAATACATAATCTTTTTTACATATATAATTCTAGGGCGTTTGGGTTAAACCGAAAATCTAAATAATCCCGACAATGATCCTCTAATGCCAGCAGAGTCTGGGCACCAACAATTTTATATTTTTCCTTATTTTACATTATTTAAAACTGATCGAATGGCTTTTCATTTTTTGGACGTTTAATTTTAGTTGGATGCAGCAGCAACAATCAGCATCATATCTCTTTGTATTATCAGAGGTGAAGCACCCAACGAGCATCCCAAATGGACCAATATATAACTGCCTATAGGTCCTTTGTAAATCTGTGATTCGTCATTCTTACAGTACGATATTGATGATGGTTGCTCTATCCAGACTGCGGGCAATTATCTGTTATGGTCGTAAATTGAGAAAATTGATTCGAATTCGAGAGAACTCTTTTCCTCCTTTCGGTGTTTTCGTCAAGAGCACAATATGTGTATTTCGCCCGTTTATTGTCACCTATATGAACTCTAATCAATCGAATTGAGTCTGTCTTTTTCTCATTATTCAATATGAAAAGATACCGCACCGAATTGAAAATTATAGATACAATTTGTTTCAATAACATCGTTGCTAAAAAATTGTCGGTGGATCTCAAATATTAACCACCCTGAATCAAAAATTAAAACCCAAGTAAAAGTCTGTGAAGGCCAGTGTGCTTGAGAATATCAACCACTAACTTATATAGGGATCATCTACTTATGCCATTTTTGCCACGAATCTTTAAGTGGAGTTTGACAGTTACGTTGTATTGTTTTGTAATCTAGTGAAAATTCGAACCCACTTAAAAAATTCAACCCTTTGAAAATTTGTTATTTTTGAATCACACCGGCAATTGCGAACCCCAAGAGATTGCTGACATTCTATAGGAAATTATGAAGATTGAGGTATTAATAAACATATGATTAAGAAATATCTTGTCCCTTTTATTGTCATATAAGTTCGCAGTACAGATAACGTCTTTGAACAATTGTAAGTGCCGTGTGTTATTTAAAAATTTATATTTTGATCTAGCGCACCCGTTTTATATTTTTCGATGCTATCATTAATGTTATCCGAGGAGGAACAGATTGTCATTTTTAATGTCCTTGTTGTTGTTGTTTCTTTTAATTGCTCAGGTTACGACGCACATGTCACTCTTATAACTCTGCTCTGTGTCACAGGTCGTAGCCTATTTCTTGGATGTAGCTGCTGAGCTTTTACTATTTTATTATGTTGTTCCGTTTAAATTTTATTGTTGTTCCGTCCGAATGTCGATTAGTTTTTCAGCAGAGTATATTTTCATCTAAGAAAAATATAAGTATTATTCCTCCATATATAGGATTAATTTTTTAAAATGTTTCTAGAATGTGATCATTGGTTTCGATTATATTTGCCGTGTTTCATGACACCCATTGATCGCGAATCGATAGATCAAGCATCAAGAGACGCAGCTATTGTTTCACAATAGTTATTTTCTTTTCCTATCATATATTTGTATTTTTTGTTTGTGGTGTGTTCTGTTTTAAGCCTATTCGTTTGCTTGTAGGTTTCTATCAAGGAGGTTTGGAGCCACCTCTGTTTACGGGGTTAATCGCGCTCAAAGTATTAGTTGTTTTTATTTTTTAAATAGATGTCAGAAATAGATTATTTTTTAAATAGAACTACAAGCGCTCTTTCGAGTCCGTTAGAACCACTATTTTCTCTCCATTCATATTGATAGCATTTTCCATTGTCATTTTGATCGACTTCTTGGTTGACTTCTATTTGATGTTGTCGATAATTGAATGTTATTTTAGTCGATATATGTATATCCCTATTCCGCCATTGTCGTTACTTTTTGGACCATCTGTATAGACCAGAAACTAAACTTTCGGAGCAAAAAGTCAGTTTTCTCAGATACAAAAGTAAAGCCCAACATTTTTCTGTTTCGGAATGTACACTCTATTTACAAATACAAAAGAATTCCGCTAGATAATTTAAAAATCGTCACAAAAAAAACGATACTAATATAACCGAGGCAAAAATATATCACGATTGATGACACTTGATGAGTTATCGAAAGAAGTTATCAAAAGACCAAATTGCCAGAAAGTGTATTCCAGGTTTAGGATAGTTGTGTTGGGCCCACAAGACGGTTATTTTTTGTGAATCTAAAGCACCGATCATCTGACAAGTTTAGTAAAGCTTGAAATCAGAACAAATCCTTTAGAAATGATCAAAGATCCCTAGAATCATAATTAATACAATATTATAGTTAGGCTAAAGGCCTATAGGCTAAAGAAAAACAATCTTAAGTGAAAAAAATTTGGACACAAAAATACGAATTATGTTTTATTATTATATATTTCTTACAACCTCGAAACTAACACCAACTCACTGAAATCAAAGATTTCTTAAAAATTCACATTTTTAAACTTACAATAGATATGAAATTAAAAATTTCCAATGTTGGTATGTACCAAACCCTACTGATCTTAAAATTTAAATTAATTCCCCATTTTTATCAATTTTCAGTTGTATGACAAAAACGGGTGCATTTACTAAAATCAGAACCAAAATCCCATCGCATCGGCTCTGTTAAGAAGTTTCGGCGTATCTAAAATAGTTGTATGATCGTTCTAAAACTACTGATGAAACCTGCGTACCATTATATTCCGGAAAACAAACAGCAGTCTTAAGTCAAGAACTTAAACAAAAGCGATATCCAAGTGATTACCATTTATTTCAAAATTTAAAGAGTTTTCCAATTACGACCGCCTCATTTACACTTTCGTTTGTTTAAATTTAGTTTTCAGCCCGAGTAAAACTTTTTAAATCGGCTCCAAAGAATTGGGGTTACTATAAAAACTCAAATACTATTCTTTCCTTACTTTTTTCTAATACGTACTCTTCTAGTGCTAAAGTTCCAAATTGTTATGTGCAGAAAATTAAAAAAAAATAGTGGAATCATAGTATAAAGTGATAAAAACACAAAACCTAAATAAAAAACAGTCTGTTAGTACGGAATCACATACGAGAAAATTCTACGATAGTTTTCTCACCTATAGCTTATAGCGTTCCAATGGATGACCAAACTTACGTAAAGATTTCCACGGCTCGGAGCAATGTTAACGAAAATTTTAAAACTAAAAAGCTGGCGAAATTTCCCAAGAAATACTTAGTTTGGCAGGCAGTTTGCACTTGTAGACGAAAACGTAAAAGTTTTATGACAACTAGAATATATAAATAACCCAATTGACATAAAAGAATGCGTTAAGAAAAAGTTAAAACTATTCTCTGGTGGCGTGAAAGTGACGATCTGGCCTTATTAAGCAAGCTACCATTTTGCGTCGGAAACGTTGGTACGAAAAGAACAATGTGAAGATTGTGCATCGAGACATGAATCCACCCAACCAGTTGATAGATATCGAACTATCACTAAAAGGCATTTACGAATGATTCATCGAAGCACAAATAATGAAAACTACTTCAAAATAAATTATAAGAGAGCTCCAGATAAATCCACCAAAAGAAGCCCCAACTCGATAAACGAGGCTAAATTATCAACTGCAAATAAATTGTCTCTTTTGGTATTTTAGACGATAATAATTTACCAGTTTGTAAAGCAGATTGAATTTGTAGTCTCGGCACCTAAATTTGCGCTTGAAGTTGATAGGTAAGGTTGTGTGCCAAATTTAAGGTAAATCATTTACCTAGGACAGATTTCTCGATCAGTTTGCCATAGAAAAATAATTGAATTTACCGGAAAAATTAACTTAAAATTGACTTTTACCTTAAGTTTGGGCACACAGCCTAATTATGGTTTAAAAATACGGTATTCGAACATCATTTTCGAAGTTGCTGCAAATAGAAGTTGTAGTTGCGGCTATCGATTTGGGCCTAAATAATAAATATTTAGTGTCTGCTAGTGATCGGGACAAACAATTAAATTGTTAGATGTACTACACTTGGGTACAAAAAAGTCGCATATTGCCCAATTTTCCACAAAAGTTCAAAAATATCAAAAAAATATTTGTTTAATTTTTTTTAATGTAGATTCAAAGTCTATTTCAATACCTATTCAGTGGTACCTTTTTTGTACTTGTACCATTCAAACAAAGTGATTTTTTGTCAAATGCATATAGCAGGCTTTCGAATTAAATTCTAAAAATAATTCAACAAGATCAATACAATAGCATGCCATGAAATATCTCGCTCGGAATTGTGATCATCCGCATATCGACGCTTAGCCTGAACGATCCTCTATCGATTACGTTTTCAACCGGAGCAAAGAAATAAATACCACGCCAGAGGTAGCCACACAAGTGGTTGCACTAATTTATGAGGGGCAGCACCAAAGTAAAGTGTCTCTACAACTAAATTTGAGCCGATTCTCCGTTCGTCGAGTATCGCAAAGATATCAGGAACCTGGTGGCTTCAGACGGCAACAAGGATCTGGCCGACCTCGTGCTACTGCACAGCGTAATGACCGTTTTCTTGCAACAACTTCGTAGCGAAATCGCCATATGCATGCGGTTCAACTGGGACGGGGGCTCCAACAAGTTCGTGAAGTAGAAGTCAGTCGGTGGACAGTTAGAAGACGATTTCGAGAAGTTAATCTGACTGCACACAGACCAGCAAACGGGCTGAAATTGACCGCAGCCCACCGACGAGCCCGTCGTGAGTTCGTTCGAGAGCATTTGAATTGGACAGAAGAAGAATGGAGAACAGTCCTGTTCTCTGACGATTACAGGATGTGTTTATATGGCACCGATGGACGCGGAAGAGTATACAGAAGACAATGAGAGCGATATGCACAATATTGAAAGAGGCGAAGACAGATCTTGTATTCATCACACGAGTCAATACTGGCTGTCGATCAAGAGGAATGAATTCTCAACGGTACACTGAGAAAGTACTCGAGGAGTACGTCGTACCTTTTGCCGGATTTATTGGTGAAAATTTTCTGTTTATGCAGGATAATGCGAGACCGCATTCGGCTGGTGTAGTATACCAGTACCTTCAAGAGGTGGATGTGCCTGTTGTGGAGTGGCTAGCTCCAACGTTGGAGCATGTTGAGCCAACGAGACTCCAGGAACTGTAACGGCGATCGTAGAGGAATGGGAGGTGATACCTCAATATTTTGTGAAAACTTTGGTGAAATCAATGCAGCATCGAATCAAAGCTGTCATTTGGGCCCGGGGAGGGAATACTTATTATTAATAAAACTGTTTTTTTTTGTTTATTTCCATGTTTTATTTCGATTTTCCCCTAATTTTCATGCTGACAAATTCACAAAAACGTGTACCTCAGATTAACCACCAAAAATTAGTTTGATGGCAGGTATAAATACAAAAAAGGTACCACTGGACAGGTAATGAAATAGTAGAACAGAATCTGCATTAAAAAAAAATTAAACAAATATTGGATTTTTTTGATATTTTTGAATTTTTGTAGAAAATTGAGCAATGTGCGATTTTTTTGCACCCATAAGTGTATTTAGTTCTTAAATACGCAAAGTGTGTAACGTTCCAGATTAACGTCCGAGTAAGAAGAGAAATCAATGTATGCTTGGAAGACAGAAATTATTCCTAAATCTTTTGCTACAACTGTTAAACCGATGCCAATAGTTTTTCGGAACTCTCAAAATATTGCAAATGTTACAAAAAGAGATAATAAAAAATTTTGTCAACTAATTTATCTTTTAATTAAAATCACTGAAAATCTGTTTATGTATATCAAAGAACATTCCCGTTATATGCATAGTGATTGAAGCGCCAATATTCACCATCTTCTGCTTAATATGACTCTAGAAGTGTTGAGCACGTGTATTCAACGAAAACGTTGCAGTTAAAAATAGTAAAGAAATCAATTTCCTAATAAGCAATCTGCAAAGTGTTAAAATTGTGATCATAAATTTGGGAGATTTAAAAATGTTACCTTGTTAAAAATAGCTAGTACCTTAATAATATAACAAAGTTTTAATTAAAATGAATTATTTATCTATAAAGTTATTTCACAATTTGTTATTCTTTTCTGGGTATTTACATATACCAAATATAATTTCTCTGCTGCGTCTTATGAAATAAGATAACAGCCGCCATTTATATACATATACATAATTCAATTTCTAGACTCTAAAAATATAAAATATACTCTGACGTTTTTACCAATTTCAAAGAAGAGGACATATCATGCTGGACATGTTCAAATTAAATCATTTATTGACCGTGCAGACCATTTTAAATCAAAAGAACAAATTTACTACTTTGAATTTATTTAAAGAATATTTTCTTGATAATTAATTTTCAGCATAACAGAATACTTACACAAATGAAATAGGTTTGTATAATTGGGAAAGGGAATTAATGGACTAAATAATTATATTTGTCTAATGCCCAAAACATTTATTGTTCTCCTTTCTTGGAAATTATAATAATTAATTGTTCAAAGCTTTTTTTTCTAGAGCTTTTCTAGGAATGAATCAATGGATTATTTCGATTCATAGTTTACATTTGTTCTAATGGTCTAATTAATACAAAACTAATACATATCCCAATTATTGGGGCTCATTTGTTATTTTGAAAGGGCAAACTCTATCTAAATGCTGATTTTGGAACTAGTTCAAAGTTTCAAGGAACTAGTAGAAACTTGGATTATGGCCAATCTTGTGGGCTTAATTTGAAAAATTAAATATTACATTGATGTTTAAAGCTTACCGCTAAATACCTTGTTACAATATCCACTTTTGGCTCCGAGTCTGGATGGTAACAGCGAAGTTAGTAAGCAATTTAATAATTGAGCAAAATCCGTAAAAGTAGACAACAATCCCCCTCAATTTGCAGGGGGCAGACAACAATCCCCCTCGATTCAATTATCCAGTCACTTAATCAATATAACATATTAATTATACAAATGTCACATTTTATAAATATTTCTATATTTAATTTTTCAGATAACCCACATTATTCTTCAGTATGTTACCGCAACAGTATTGTTTACGATGGAAATACCATCATAGTAATTTACAAACAATGTTTTCACAATTATTGGATCGCGGTTGCTTTTGTGATGTTACATTAGCGTGCGAGGGTCAAACCCTAAAAGCCCATCGTGTAGTTTTGTGTGCATGCAGTACTTATTTTGATTCCATATTGACGAACTGCTGTTCAGAAAAAGATCCTATAATAATAATGCGCGATGCCAAATTTACCGATATAAAATGTTTAATTGAATTCATGTATAAAGGTGAGATTAATGTGGATCATGGAAGTTTGGCTTCCTTATTAAAAACGGCAGAAGAATTAAAAATAAAAGGACTAGCCGAAGTGTCATGGCGAGACGAAGAAAGCCATCACAATCCACAAACGAATTCAACAAAAGAAGATAGCCTTTGTGGCACAAATTCTAGTTTGGATAACATGCCAACGACTGAAACTTTTCTCAAAGATGATAAAAACATTCCAATTTTAACTCCAATAAATACAGCTTTAGGGAAAGATTCAACAAATGTTCAACATAGTCTCCCGATTAAAAAGAAACGTGGGCGCCCGCCTTTGGATGCTGATTCTGCTTATGAGTCATATAATAAGTAAGTTTTGTGTAATGTGCTGCAATAGCTCACTTCATATTATAAATTTTAATTTTCAGATCAGTTAAGCTATCAAAACAAAAATCTAATCATGTAACTAATACATTTACGGATAGCGCAAATTTAGTAACGGTTCTAATGGACGAAAATTCCAAAGATCATAATACAGCAACAAAAAACCATTTATTAACTGAGAACAATAATGTTTCATGGGCCGAACAAAATTTAACCACGCACATGGATTTTGAAGATGATGAGCCTACACCAAATATAATTCCAAAATTGGAACGTCCAGAAACGCCATACGATAGTATTACACACCCCGATGATTTATCATCACCGAATAGTCCATTAGACACAGGTTCTTCGATATCTCAGCCTGTCTTTCTAACACAGCAAGAAATCGAAGAATGGAAAGATGTCATAAAAATGAATGACTATCTGACCAGGGGCCGAAGGCCACAATTTTGGGAAGAACCATTTTGTAAAAGAGTTATGGATGCCATTAAAAATAAAAATCTAGAAATGAAAAAGGCCGCACAAATTTTAGGAGTTTCCTACGGCACATTATATGGACGCTATCGAGAAACATACGGCTGTTTAAAACACCCTTATAGGTATAAATGTTGATAAAATATGTCGATTTTATTTTATTTTACCAACATGTTTTTTACCTTTAGAGGACCATTCATGGTTTCTAGGCTCAGAGAATATTTTACAGATCCAGCACCAACTGAAATTTTAAATTTACTTCAAAAAGGAGGATTATCCCTACAGCAAGCTGCTGATCTAATGAATTCGTCTACGGTAGTAAACTATTAATTATTGTTAGAGACCCTTTTATATTTTTGTAATGTTTTTGTGTTGCAGAAAAATGAATGGCTATCTTATGAGGAATCAGAAAAAGATCACATCGACGTAGATATTGATTCAACCGACGATTTGGATCATAAAGATAACGATGAAGATAATAATAAGGAAAACGATAACGAACAAAATAATGAAAATAGCGAGAAACAGGAGAAAATTAGTAAACAGGGACTAATATTACCAAATCATCCCGAAGTAAGTTTAATTAACGTTAAAAAGACTTCCAACAATAATGACATAAAAACGGAGACCAAATCAACGTAAAAACTATGTGTGTTATACAAAGGTTTGACAAATTTTTTGTTCTTATATATGTAATACAATTTTCTGTGAAATTTCTTCAAAAATATTCCATTATTGTTAAAATTTAAGTTTAGCAGTTTAGTTACAGAATTATAATTTTTAGTGGTTAAACTTATTGTGATTTAGTTCTAAAAAAATATATATAGATACAAATAAATTATCTTTGTATATTCTATAATATTAAATTAAGTGAGTTAAGTAAAGATTTATTATACAAAATAGAAAATATTTTATCACCACAAAAAATCGACTGAATAAAATGTTGTCTTCTTCATACTGATTAATTTTAACCGTAAATAAACAATTATCTTAAATAGTTTCCAATTAATGTAAATCTCATTGTTTTGTTTTTGACAGAATAATTAAAATTTACACTGTGATATTATACAATTTTTTTGTGTTAATGTTTTCGTTTAATTTTCAGTAATTTCTTCTTGCTATTTGAACGATAAAAAATAATAAAGTTTTATGCTATGCGAATTAACTTTTGCTATCAGATCATCTACCAGTTTTACCGTAATTTTGTAAAACTCTAGCATGGCCGATTGAAACGGTTGTTCTTACCGTTTTATAATAGATAGAAATGAAAAACTTGATCCCAAAATAATTTTAAGCTTAATTTTTTTTATTACAACATTAAATCAAAAGATGATTGCTGAATTAAGATTAATAATTTTTTGCTCAAGGCTGAATTCATCTTTTAATTTTTCGATAACTAAACCTATCGAGGTTATATTTTTGTTTGATTAGTTTTGATTGTATTACAATTACATTTTGTCTAATATTTGTATATGTAATTTATGTACACCAGAAATATATCAAACATAAATACCGCAAACCATTGAAAAGGAAACTAAATTCAAAACAAAATCGTTTCTTTTCTATTTTCACTATATTGTGAAGAATTGCTGAAACCTTGTCGAAACCGGCATCTAATACCAAATCCTAATACAATAACAAAGCGATTTTTGACTCAAAATTTGAACGATAATATATATTATTCTGACTATCTCTGTTGAAACGAAGTGGTTAGTTTCGAGTTATTCAACCACTTGACAGTTTTGCCCGAGCGTGACACGGGCGCGTAAACAAAAAGCGTTGAACAAAATTCAAAAAAAAATTATTGAATAAATTTTTAAAAACTGAAAAACAGTATTCTGTTAAAAACTGAAAAACTAAATGAAACTTTACGGTTTCCCAACCGAATTTGGTCAAATATGGATTATTGGATGTTATTGAGATTCTAACAGGATTTGTTGATAAAATTCTAGAACCTGGCCGTAATAGATTGGACCAATTTTAAAGAAATGTTAATCAACTTCTTTACTTTGTATATCTTAACCGATTTTGACCAAATTTTCATTGTACGATGTGATTGAAACTATACTAACATTGTTTTGGATTTAGTTCCGGAATTTGAATTTGCTGATTTGGATTAAATTTGAACTTGACTGATATTCTAACGTAAATTTTGAGTAACTTACGGCAAAGAGTATGTAAATTTATAAAGAGTAACGAAACAGAGGAAAAATTTTCATCAAAATTATCGTGGGTTATGTAATTTAAACGGGTTATACAATACACTTACACGTCTTCATTTACTGTAATTTTTATCGTTTTCTATCAATAGTCAAGAGAATGATAACATTCGTTTCAAATGAAAACAAAAATTGTTGTGTTAGTGTATGTATAACCCATTTAAATTACGTAACCCACGAATATTTTGATGCAATATTTTCCTCTGTTTCGTTACTCTTTATAAATTTAAATACTCTTTGCTTACGGGAATTTAGCTAATTATGGCTAAATTTGTAAGCGAAGCGAGGGTGCGAAACTAATATATTTTCCGGCCATGTGACTACGATTTGTCAGTTTCCTACAGATTTTAAGAGTTGATATTTCTATAAAACCAAGGTTATTTTCTAAATTGTTTAGCACGTCACTCAATAAGTCCCGAGCCTAACTACTAAAAAACATTTTTTTTTACAATATTCGACTTTATTCATCAACATTTCCTTCAAAAGTGATACATTAATTCTAACGCTTCTCTAACATTTCGATTCCTTTTTTCTATATAGAACGATTTATCTTTAGTCTCAAAATATGCGTTTGTGTCGGCTATGCCTTCAGAATTTGAAGGAAATCTCTTTCACTGAAGCATTTTTTAGAGCCTGCGAACGGGGAAGCAATTTGAATTTCAATTCGTGCAAGTTTGCCATCGTAGCCAACATTTTGTGACACGGTACATTCTCTTGGTGAAACTGCACTTTTTTCTTTAGCATTCTTTTGCAAAATAGTGTATACGAAATTAGTAGCGACCCCGACATGTATTTTGCACAAAATTGCAAATTTAGTTTTTTGTTTTGTTGATGACACGATTTTTTCTCTTGTATTTCTATTAAATAATTTCAAATTATTCCAAACTGTTTTTCAAAAACGTCCTCTTATTTGTGTTAAGTCATTTTGGTATTTCGTACCCAACCAAATAATATAAATGATGGACCACATCTAGGCAGGTTTTTTGAATCATTTTCACCATTAATGATATTTGAATATCGGATCCTGTTCAGTGTTAGAATAGTTTCGTTCGATTTTAAAGATTTTTAAGGCCTTAGCACAGAATTTTAAACAGAACCTACTGATTAGCCGTAGTATAATAAAAACCACAAACTTCTGGGCTATTCGTATATCGACCGCAAATTATTTCATTGTTAGCTGAAACAAGGGGTAGGACTAAAAACATTACTTCAATTTAATAGTTTCCCACAAACGGATATGGATTGATTCATTTTCCCAAAAATCTAGCTTGAGAAAAACGGTGTATGTACAAGATTATGATCCTGCCAAATAATAATAGTGCATACGAGAAGCACGGTATACTAATTTTAACAACATGAAGATTAAAAATTTCCAAACGTTGAAATTAAGTTGGAATCACTGGGCCTGTTTTAATTCTGCCAGGGACCGGTTATTCTTTTAATGTATTTTCGTGATTTTTCCAACTTGGAACACTTATTACGTCGTTGTTATAAACTTAATTTATTTTCAACACGATTGGAGGCAAAAATTATGAGGCCTTACATGTAAGGAGTGCTCTTGTTTGCCCGGGCCAGAGTGGTCTTTATTTTCACCACCAAAGAATTTGACGGCAACATGTGGCAGGAGCTTAAACGTAAAATTAATTATCTCCTTCCCCATTTAGTTTTAAAATAACATTAACAGTAATACCACTCGAAAACATCAAAGTTTGCTTATAGAACAAAAAAAAGAACAAACAAGATGAGCTGTTCGTGAGTTTTTTTAAATTCGGATCCAAATCTCTGCACTTAACTAAATTCTTAGATCGGGTTAACATTTTGCGACTCTAGTAGACTCCAAATAAAAACTCAAGTTTGGCAGAATTCACAACCACATTCGTTCCACAAAATACACATTTAGATTTTGGGGTATTCTTTCATTTCTACGCGTATCGGGAGATATATATGTATTTTAATTTTTCTTATATACAATTGGGTTTACAATTATATAAAAGTTGTGAAAGATAACGATACTCATGCACTGAAATGGTGGATGCATATAAAATGGGTCAAATAAGCATACCTTTTTTCAACGATATATTTACAATAATTGCGTTAATCCTAGGTAGCACAGTCCAATTAAAACGAACAGAAAAATGAAATTTACTACTCTGTATTACTTCTATTTTTGAACATCTTGCTCATCAGAACATAGTTAATTCTCTAGCTATATAAGAAAAACACTTCGAAGGCAATTTTTAAATTCTTTTCAGTGTGCCATGGAAATCTTCCTTTCAAGTATAATGTTTTGATGAAGGATAGAGAAGAGTTCTGAAACAAAATTTAGCTGATATTTAATTCGCCCCAATGATTGAATACAACATTTTAATCGACTTATTAAGTTGTAGATTATACATTTATTATTTAAAATTTCATTTAAATTTTAATGATTGATTTGTATTTTTAATTTAATGTAAAATTTGTAATGCATAAGAATAAAATAATTATTTTAAAAAAGTATTATTAAATAATAAAAATATAATATATACAACATAAATATATAAGAGATAAGCCATTTATACTGAAGTTTTTATTTGAAATTAATATTAAAAAAAGTAGTTAATTTTAATTGAAAATATTAGTTATTAAATAATACTTAGATTATGTGTTCAATGGAACTATAAAACATGATACATCCCATATTAATAATGTCAAAAAAAAAATTTAATTTTTTACAATTTTATTATATATAAATAATATAATTGAAAAAATGTGATATATTTATTTTATATAGATTAAATTTAGTTGAAATTTTTATTATCCACGATGAAGTTTCTAAATATATATTTTTATCTTCTCAGTATAATATAAACTTACAACAGGATGTAATTAGTTTACATATTTTAAAAAACATGTGATTGCGACTTATTCTTTAGATTACATGTTACAATGGCCTAAAATATCAAATTTCAATTTTTTGTTTTTTATGTAATACATGTCGTTTGTTGATAATAAATCAGTGATTCAGAATCTCAAAATCTCATCTTTTACGGTTCACGCAAATTTGAGTAGATTTACATTTAATTAAAAGTATTATAAATGTAAATAAAAATAAAGACAATTTAATCATTAATTACCCTTATTGTGTAAATATTTTAACAAAATAATTATTTAATTTATAAACACTGTAAACATTCTGGATATTTTGTAATAATAGATTAAAATAATAAAATATGAAATAAGTATATAGTAATTTCATCGTTTTGTTTCATTGGAGGTGGTGATTGAACTTCAGTGAAAGTCTAAACAGCGAGTAAGTACACATGTTACGAGATATATGTAATTTAATTGTTTGTTAGATTTAATTAAAATTTCAATGGGTGAACGCGTAGGAACTTCTCTACTTAACAGTCATCAAATTCCTCTGTAATATGAACAAATCGGCGTTTGATTTTGATCGATGTTTCAGTACGTCAGACTAATGACTCTTCAGCGATTGTGAGGCGTGACATGTAGGTATATGTATAGCCATTTATCAGCAAATCAGAATTGAATTTTCGTTTGGGACAAGCCTGAGATGAATCGTTTATGACATGTCTGACATCGGCCGTATGTGGAAAGTCCTAGACAAATCGTATGTGTCTTGTCCGAGGTGAATTATATATGATATGTCTGAGATAAATTTTTGTTTGTATATGTGTTTAGGTAATAAAAATATTTTATTTAAGTAAATAAATAATTTATTTATAATAAATACAATAATATATACATATCATAAACATATAAATATAATATTAGGTGCAATGAAAGTTTTTATAGTAAATTGAGTTATTTTTAATATAGAAAATATTAGTGTTTTTATTATTTAATTAATTAATTAATTTAATAGAATTCCATATAATTCATTACAGACTCATCACTCTATTTTTTCATTAAAAATACTTACAGTAAGCCATCGAAATTATAATGAAAATTGTTCAGTGTCGAAGGGGACGTTTAGTGGTAATCTTGAATGACATGGAAACTACTTAATTTGGGAGATATATTGAATCTTCCAAAGTAATGAGTTTCAAAGTCATTCGCATTCGGTCGACATTGAACAATTTTCATAACAAGTTATTCTCTCCTTTTCAAGATAGACCGTTTTCAAGATAAAAGTCGACCATTTATCAAAAGACTCACTCTGTATGTACATGAGACATCAAAATAAAAAAACTGACTAAAGGACTAAAGCAATTCTGGAATTTCTTTCGAAAGGACAATGCTTACATTTAGGTAATTCGTAATTATAATATTTCGGTGCTTCACACCCAATATAATTATGTACATATTGGCATACAAAAATATAAATACATACATATCTCTTTTCCTTCCTGTCCACACAATTGTGTGGGTACAAAACCAACAACAATATAAAGCCATGCTAATGCGACAAATACAGAAAAAACTGCACTATAGATAATTGTATTAGAACATATGTGTACATTGTATGTGCGCACTAGTTTAATAAGTAGTGGTGCGAAAGAAAAAAATTAACATGGGATTGTTAGTGTAACCAACACAATCTTCTGTGGTTTGTTGCATATTGGTATCTGCGTTTTAGACTTTGTTCAGGGCTTTTAATTGTTGTTGGTTTTGGTGGGTAAGGTAAAATAATCGTCAAAAATTTATTTTTGTATGTGTTTTGAACCAACAAACCATTACATACTATCTTTTTTACTCACACATTTGTGTGGTTTGGTTTGGCCAAAATTGACCATCCATTTTTTTTTTTGTTAGATAAAGGGATATACATATCTACATATAAAAATGTGTCAAATCGTTAAGTTCTTATCTAACAAAGATGATAGGAAGCTTCAAAGAAAAATTCAAAATTATCCTAGTCACTAGAAGTCCAATGAGGATTGAAGTAGTTAAAACAAACTCTGGTTCTTAACGCGTTGACGTACGTATTTATATCCCTTTTCCTACCCGGAAACACAATTGTGTGGGTTCGGCAAAAGTACCATGTCGAAAATTTATTATTGTGTTTTGACCGAACTTACACAATTGTGTTGGTTGTACTTCAAATCAAGCGAAATTTTTTATCAAAAACGCCAATACATGATTTTTACTCACACATTTGTGTGGTTTGGACAAATTGACCATTTTTTTTGGTTTTGGTTGAAAAAGGGATTACGCAGTGCGTGCATAAACTCGAATAGACACGTTTGTTGTTCCTGTTAAAGAAAACCAACTGGAGCTATGAGAGTGCCATACCATAGATGTCGAGAGTAGAGAATATTTGGTACACTACCAAATAGATGAAAACCGTTGTTAAGCACCATTTATCGGCAAAGACCTACTTGGCCAAATAGATTCGCCGTACACCATGGAAATATCCGTTCACCCAAATCTACATTATCAGGTTTTGAATAATGGATTTTTTCCAAATAAAAGCAAACAGATACACAACTCAATAAATGTAAAATATGTTAATTAGAATTACGTACCTTTATACAGTTTGAAGAAATATATTAATTTCATCAAGCATCAACTGAATACATACTGAGTACTGACATTTCAATTGACCAAGCGGCGATTTGCTTTAGAAAAAAGGTACTAGAAGTTCTATAAAATAGATAGGGGAAGATACACAACACTTGTAAAAGGCACTTCCACAACTCGATTTCTGAGAACTTTTGATCTAGTTTAAAGGTAAGTTTTCACTTTTTTTGTGTATGATTCTAGTTATTAATTTTTATATATTTACGAGAAAACAACACTTGTGTACAGGTTAAATGATTCCGTTGGTTTCAGCTGTCAAAGGATTACAATTATAAATATTAGTATGTACTAGATTTTTTCTACCCTAATTTCCTTCTTCCGGTTATCTAAAAATTAAGTTCAACTCTAACTCAACTCTTACGAAGTAAATACACCAAGAGCGGCGCGTAAAATTTCAAATATTCCCTACAACTCCCGACGCACATATCCATTCACACCAAAAGCTCGATGATTTTTTTGTTTTGATTAATTTGAAGAATTTGGGACTTTTGTTTTATTAATCTTTATTATTGGTGAATCAGCCGTTCCACACGGATTGTCAAAGAAGCACTGGTTCACAATTCAAAATAAGTCATAATAGATTTTTTATTGCTAATTTAAAACCTTATTTTATATTTAAACACACAATTTTTTTTGTATTGTGCAATTGAAACCGGCATCATAGGTAAACGAGGAAAGAGACGAAGATGCTTCTTTGACATCCCGTGTTGAACCATAGAATTATAAGTCATATGACGACGGATGAAATTCCGGGATTTTTCTCAAAATAACATTTTTTCTCTTAAAACCAAAAATTTGTTATGTTTTTTATAAATAATTGGTATATATTTGTGTATAATATTGTTTCTATTCAATACATAAACAAATTATTTTTTGTAGTTTTTTCAAAGGGTTGTCATCTTGTTGTAAAAAAAGACAATTGGCAATTGTTATTTGACAGCAAAATACCGAATTTAATTTGTTGTTTCATAAAAAAACCAAAATAAATATTAATAAAATTAAAATTAAGAGACATTAAAAAAAATAAGCCAAAAGTTGTTGCTTTCCGATTCAAAAGTTAAGCTAAGCGGGATTTACGAAAGTAACGCAGCTATTTACATCTTAGATGAAGAAGAAATACAGAGTGAATGATAGTAGCTGTCAAGTGAGTCAAATTCGGAGGGTAAAAGAGAAAGCATATAAATCAACGGGTCGTATTTAGAATTTGCTCGATTGAAATTTAAAACTTCTTAAATTCACAATTATTTTTATTCGAATATAGTACGCATTAATTGTTTTTATTTTCGATAAAAAATTATACTTATAATATTCCAAAATAAAAAATAATTATGAAAAGAAAAACACGTAGAATATGTACGTAGTAATAAGAGAAATGCGACACTGGTAATATAACATATGTTTACAAACACACACACAAAATGAAAAACCCCACACCGAAATCAAAATTGTTTACTTAATTTTCTCTGTTTTATCAATTAAATAATGGATAAATTTATCACAAATCACTTTTTTCTTAACATAATTTACATTTTATTTTATATAAACACTTAGTAAACTTACCATCAGGTAAGATACGCCTTTTTGGAATTTTTTTATGCGTATTTTAACAATTTTTGACAATACACTTCATTTCAATTAAAAGTTTGTAATTTTTTTTATCAAATGTTGCACTACCACGCACTACTACATAAACCACTAAATATTTTTATTATTTTAATGTATTATTAATAATTTTTTAAGCACAAATTTAAGTCGTCACCATAGGTTATCACTGCGCACATAAATAGACAGCTGATTTGGGGTTTTTCGTTTTGAAATATGAGTAAGCCATATGCTTTTTTATATAACCATCCTTCACCGACGTGCCTCAAATGAAATAGCAAATATTATATGCTTCTTTATATGGGGGAAAAAAAATTTCTACTCTGTAGTGTAGTATAACTCTATTATTTACATTCACCGCTCGCCGTCAACGCTTGGTGTGTTAAATCATTTAAAAAAGTACTAGAGGCAGTTTTAAAAATGAATTTCTTTTGCTGCGTGTAAACGTAGATCAAATGTCAAAAAATATCGATTTCGTAAATCGTAGTGTCAAAATCAAAACGAACTTATGTCTGGTATTTTTAAATAATAATAAAATTTATGGATTTATGGAAGTTTATTAATTAATGCGTCTCATTAAAAGAACAAGTAATTTGTGTGAATATTTAGTTACATTCAATAGGCCAAAGATATGAATGATCTTAATTTTCTTTGGGGATTGTCGAAAACAATCTTCCCTGTTCTAGATAAAAAGGTAAACAATTAATAATTATTTTATTTTGTATTAATTAAATATCTATTGTTTAGTTAATATCTGACACTCCATATACAATTGAAGATTTCCAATTTTTTGTCGCCAAAACAACGGAATTGGGGATCGCCGAAGATTTATACGATACGGTGTATCATGATTTCGAAAACGTCCTAAGCACTATGGTAATTCCAAATTTTTGGCAACATTTTCTAAATTGGGATGATAATAAATGTGCCGGTTTCGATAAATTTCAAATATCAGTGAAAAATTTGTATCGTGACTATACCAGGCTAATAAACATTTTGGAAGTGCTTAAAACGTTCAAACACAAAGCTGAACTTAAAAATGAAGGATTCAAAATGCGCAAGGATAATGTCTACTTCCAGAATATATTCAAAAGTATTTTGTTATCACAACTTCCAGTAAGTTTTAGTAAAATTATAGATCAATACTTTCAAACAATATTCAAGGTATTGGTTAACATGAAGCACGAGGACGAGAGTATGATTGTGGATTCGTTGGAGAGCGTCCTGGTTTGTGATGGATGTGATATTGAGCGGGAAAATTGTCGGTGTGCCAAACTAATGAAAATATTTAACAATACGACCGCTTATTTAAATGAAATGGATATTCTTGATCGATTAGCTGGCCATTCCATTATCGCTATAATACAACAACGTATATCGGATTTTGTGCAGGAGACATGCCAAGGGAGTACTGATTTATCACATCTGGAACAACTTGAGAAATGGCTACACAATCAAGTATTTAAATGGTTACCGAACTTTTTTATTGACAATGGGAATCAGGGTCTTGAAAATTTAAAATATAAGTTTACCGATCATCTGTTCGAGACGTACGCCTATACCATAATTAATCAATTCTTCAACATTATTATTGAATATCCGGATTCGAAACCAGCCATAGATGATCTTAAAATATGCTTGGTTAAAATTGATCTTCGAAACTATTTAGCTTCAACCGTTAAAAAATCGCTGGAGACCCGATTATTGCATCCTGGGGTAAATACAAGCGATGTTTTAACTGGTTATGTGGCTGCTATAAAAGCACTTCGCCATTTGGATAGCAGTGGAGTTCTGCTAGATGTTATAACTGAACCGGTCAAGGAATATTTAAGAATGCGTGGTGATACAGTAAGATGTGTTGTTACCGCTTTAACCGAAGAAGGACCTACTGATTTGGCGGAAGAATTAGCTAAAAGTGAAAGCGTTAAAGACGAAATAAAAATTCAACAAGATGATATGACAAATTGGGAAACTTGGATGCCCGATCCAGTAGATGCCAACCCAAGTAAAGTATATCGTTCTAGCCGGCCATCAGATATTATTTCCATGGTTGTCGACATTTATGGTAGTAAAGAACTGTTCGTGAACGAATATCGTAGTTTATTGGCCGAACGTCTGTTGCTTAATTTAGATTTTAATATCGAAAAAGAGTTACGAAACTTGGAACTTTTAAAATTGCGATTCGGTGAAACTCTACTACACAGTTGTGAGGTGATGCTCAAGGATATAAGTGATTCGAAACGTATAAATTCGCATATTCATTCTAATCTCGAATACAATGATAATAAAATGTTTGAAATGACGGCTCTAATTGTATCATCGCAATTTTGGCCACCATTTAAGAAAGAAACTATTGAAATACCGGACGATATTAAGAAACAATTCGAATGTTTCGCTAAATCATATGAAGCGTATAAAGGTAATCGTACTCTAAATTGGAATACGCTTAATGGTAAAGTGGAGATCGAAATTGAATTTGCCAATAGGAACATTAATTTGTGTGTAACTACTGTCCAGGCGACTATTTTATGGCACTTTCAAAACACGGCTGAATGGCAACTGGATAATTTAAGCCATGTTATGAAGATCCCACCTTCGATACTACGGAAAAAGATAAATTTTTGGCAGTCACAGGGCATTATAAAGGAAACAACCGATTCTGTTTTCACATTAGCCGATGAATCTCTTGAAGACACGTTCGATGACATCAGTAATTCTCATGATATATGCGAAGATGATGAAATTGATTCCGCGATGGCATCGGCCCATGATCAGCGAGAAGAAGAATTTCAAGTGTTTTGGTCATACATTGTTGGCATGCTAATTAACTTAGATTCCTTACCGCTCGAACGTATACATCAAATGTTAAAAATGTTTGCGGCCCAAGATCCTGGTATGGAATTTTCACAGCAAGAATTAAAAAATTTTCTTCAGCGAAAGGTTAAAGAGCAGAAATTGGTATTTGCTGCAGGTGTATACTATTTACCTAAATAGAAGATGGTGCGTTAGAATCGTTTTTCTAAATAATAAGTTCATAGAATCTAGACATATATATTATCAATAAAATTGTTTTTTATAAAAACAAAACCAATAATCAGTTATTTACATCTTTTTATTCATTTTCCATGTTTTCCAAATGTATGTACTGTAGCTTCTTGTTCTTCCTGCAGGTTAAGCAAGGGTTTCTACAACGATTCTCTTCCACCATAAAACAAGTTTTTTGGTTAATTTGATAAAACTGCAAATTTGTCTAAACTGTCAATTTTTATTATTCAACAATATGTCAAATTGGAACATTACGGAAATTGAAAATAAATTTTATTTGATTAAATATGAAAATATTAACAATAATCAGTTTAAATGTATAGTAAGCGATTTAGGATCAACTTGGATGGAAGAAATTTCTGCAAATGATTTATTGTCACGGGCTAAAGTAAGTGTTTTATGTATATACAATTGGGTAATATTGGTGGCGGCTTCACATTTTTATCATGGAAAGTTAGGTAAAATACCCCTAAGGGTTTTGGCTAAAATTTTATAATATATCCCTTTTTCCAAAGGGATCCTTTTCCCTTTTTCAATAAATAAACAGCATCCCTTTTCCTGCCAGATCATATTTTATTTTGCCTCAATTGTGGTCCAACTCACACAAATGTGAGTAAAAAATGACGGGTTGTAATGTCTTCCAGATTTTAACGAATCTGAGTTGAATTGGAATTATTTTTGATAAAACATTATACATAATTTGATAACATAAATTATTTATAAGATTAATTATTTGTTTTTGATAACATATTAATCATTTTACTTTTATTATAGTTATAGTGTTATTTTTCGGACAAAAAAGAATTAAGTGGAATGCACAAATGTGTATGTTGGTTCAAAATACATACAAAAATAAATTTTAGACATGATGCTTTTGCCTTACTTGCACAATTGTGTGGGCAGGCAGGGAAAGGATATGTATTCTATTGTAGTGTATATGTGTCCCTTTTACTGTCTGCAATCACATTTGTGTGGGTAACGAAAAGAATCATGTCAAAAATTTTGATATGCACTTAATTCGTTTTCGTCCGAAAAATAACACTATCACGCCTATTCCCATAGTCGTGTGACGTCACTTCAAGTGACTACAGTCACGTCGTCTACATTTTCTTATTCTCATAGTTGCAACTTACGACTATAGTCACCTCATGCGACGTTCTGTCACGTAATTGTGACAAGAATATTTTTTGTTGAATTGATCAAAAGTATATAGCATTTTTTATTATTGAATTACATCGTGTCTAAATATAGTTTTATTTTGTGTTTTTAAACCATTTACACCCCTATTCCTCTAGTCGCATCACTTCGAGTGATGTGACTACTCATCTTCTTGGCTACTAGATCATCAAAATTAACAAAATAATTGTTCAATAAATTCGTTCTGGCTGTTTTTTAAATCTTAGTATGCTGCTTTATTAATATTTCCTATCGATTGCTATCACTTCAAATGACAATTTCTATCACTTGGAATTTGGAGGTGACAAATAAATAAAAAAAATTCAAACTAATGCAGCAAACTAAGTTTTAAAAAATTTTCCTTGATAGTTTTGCACAAAATTTTTTAGTAAATTTTGATTTTAAAATCTAGTAACCAGGAAGATCCATAGTCACGTCGCATGAAATGATACGTCTAAGGGAATTGGATATTTAATCCGCGTCACTTGAATCGACTTAAAGAATATCAATGTTCATGTCACGTGACACGACTATTGTCACTTCACATGAAGTGACACGACTATGGGAATTGGGCAGTATAACTATAATAATAGTAAAATAATGAATATGTCAACGAAAACCAATAGTTAATATGTTATATAATTTATATGTTATCAAATTATAGTGTTTTTTTCAAAAATAATTCCGATTTAACTAAGATCCGTTAAAATCCGGAAGACATTACAACCTGTCATTTTTTACACACACACGGACTTAAATAGAAACAACATTTTTTTTCGTCTGGCAGGAAAAAGGATATTGGCTATTTATGCGTGAATTCCACAGTGAAATGATTTTTTTCAATAAAATTAACACGAGATAAAAATACAAATCCTTTACTTGTTAGAGAGAAAATGTACTCAGTAAGCCTTTATTCCAAAATGAAACATATTTTTTCAGTGAAAAAAGAGCGAGTTAAAAATATAATTTCGCCACGTACCAAAACGAAACAAAAAAAAATTTCAGCAAAATTTACTGGGGAAAATGTTGTCATAAAAAGTATGAAATTCAATACTTTTTATGGCAACGTTTGTTGTCTTTGTCACTCTAACGTAATTTTAATTACGTTAGAGTGATAAAGAGAAACAAATGTTGCCATAGAAAATATTGAGTTGCTTACTTTTTATTGCAACATTTTCCCCCGCTTACTGCGTGGAATCCACAGTGAAACAATTTTATTCAGTAAAAAATACTGAGAAACCGAAAAGAGGAGAGTATACATATTAAAATTACGTTCAAAGACAAACAAATGTTGCCATAAAAAGTATTGAGTTTCATACTTTTTATGGCAACATTTTCCCCAGTAAATTTTGCTGAATTTTTTTTTGTTTCTCTCTAACAAGTAAAGGATTTATATTATTATCTCGTATTAATTTCACTGAAAAAATTGTTTCACTGTGGAATTCACGCATTATACACCCCAACATATAAATAGGCGGCATCATTTTAGCTTAATAGTCTCATACTTAGCTTCTGAACGTTTCTTTAGCATTAGATTTATGTTAATGTGTAAATTCCAGAAACGCTATAACGGAAAATCACAATTTTTTGAATCTTTTTACATTAACATCGATACCAAAATTTTCAAAATCATCATAATTACGGTATCAATAACACAATTTTATATATATGTTTTTTGCATTATCACAAAATTTTTTTGAACAACATGATGAGTATACTAGAAAACAGTAACACAGCTAAAGATGTATCAAGTTCATATTTGGAACAGAAAGTTGCTTCGAACGCGAATAGACGTAAATTAAGACTTGTTGAAAAAGAAATATCAGCTCAACTTAACAAATTTGCCAGCTTTACCGAGCGACACAAATATATTTAAATTTTGGGATAATCGAGGAGGGAATGGGTATACTTATCTAGAATTGCGAAAACAATTTTGGCTTCGCTGGGCACACAGGTTTCCGTTGAGAGAATTTTCTCTTTGCTTAAATGGATTCTTTCGGATAAGAGAAATCAAATCGAGGTAAGTTTGCTGAAGGATACTCTATTAATTATTTGCTGAAGGATACTCTATTAATAAATAACGCAGTTACGTCGCGTGATTAGCGGCTTTATAGTTTATAATTTTATTTTTTACAATTGATTTTGGTTTTAAATTCTATTATTTCAATGGTGTCGATTCCATGTACATCTTCTATTTATCTTTTCTTCTATTCTTCTATTATTTCAAAAGCCACTCGATATTTATTTCAATTTTTTTGTTAAATTTATAGCTTGCTTGTTTAAATGCATCGAGTTTTCCTAGTAAAAATAGCAGCATAGAAGAAAAGAAAAATAGAAGGTTCAGATTGAATCGACACAAATATTTTATTTTTATTTTTTATTTATTTTGAAATATTTATATTTTCTATTGTTTTATTATTTTTATTTATTTTACTTTGTGACAAAAAATGAACTAATAAACAAGTTTGTGATAGTAAAAACTGTTATAAAAAATTTGCTTTTCCGTATTTTAAGATTTCTTTTGTTGATAATAACGTTATAACATAAAGGATGAAAAAATTATCCATGTTTGCTAGAATTTTAATTGAAACAGTTCCCAGCTCATTGAGCCCATAACGACGAATTTTCGTGTCAACGCATTTCTTATAGCTGTTTCTTCGTATCCTATGCCTGAAAAGAAAGTCGGCCGCAAGAAACTTTTTGAAAGAAAGTTTGTTTCAACAGTGTACCGCAATATGTATCACAAAACATTTTCTTGCACATTTCATTCCCATGCGTTTTTAGGAAATGCAGGCTTTGCTTGATTTATCAAAATAATTGATTGACTTGGTAATTTGGTCCGATGATATTGTGAATATTGCTTGACCGCTTTCACCGTTCAGCACAGCTCGTGTCATTCTATGCTCCTATATCTATTCTGAGATAATCGTAACTCTATTTCCCTCGATGTGTGTGTTCAGACACAATCAAAGTTTGAAGTTCGCGCAAGAATCGATACAGCAAAATACCTTTTTAATCTTTTTACTTGATTCTACCACTTGTACATCTGGTGCTCAAGGTTTAGTTAGAAGTAATGTGGAGTTGCTGATTGTACGGTCAGGAACTATCACCGCAAAGTGAATTTACTTTAAGTGGTTATGGCTATTAGGCTGTTTATGTTTAATATTTCTTCTCGAATTCTCTGGTAAGCCTAGTAAAACAATTTATTTGGATGGGGACGCCTTCAAATAAAGCGTTTTACTAGAATTTCATTGGCTAGCCAACCATAAACTTATTGTAAGTATTTTGCCATAATATGTGGAAAATCGTATTAGTTGAGAAATTCTCCTCCCAAAACACTAAACAAGTTTCAATATTTTCCGCTTGCATTGCATTAGTTCGGCCTTGTAATAAATATTATAATGAGGTGTTCCTATCCGATTTACGTGAAAAACGAAACTTGCTTTTCTAATTACCCTTCCAAACTCTTTATTCTAACAAATTTCACAGCTCATTTTACAGCGATATTTAAATTATCATGATTCGGGCTCAGATGGACACATCGTACTACTTATTATAAACGTTATTCATACACGCTGCAACTTCTGAACGATGTTTTAAAATAATAAAGTGATTAATCAAATCTTCATGTTTCAAGAAGCCTGCGCGCTGGAGATGTGAAATGTTCAAGGATTTTAGCCTAAAGAAAAATCTAAACGTTCAATTATAAAAAAAATCTAATTTAAAATTTAAATATGACCCGTGGACTAAATTCTCCCACCAGCAAATTGCTCTTTGATCACAATATTATATGTCATCCTGATTTGCGATAGACATCTCAGTTATGTTGTACTGTTGTTATTAATGTAAAATAATAAGGACTTAACACTTTCAAATAATTTTAATATGTATAACTTAGATTTCCTACTCGATATATATTATATAACTCTCTCATGTCATTGGCCATCCATAAAAGTACTAACATTTGTAATTTTCATTTCTACCAGCAAATTTAACTTGCTTTCGAAATCGAGAATGCCATTTATAGTTCGCATATTTCTTTTAATAGGACATGAATCCTGTAGTTGAGATTGAATTGGAAGATCTGGTGACAAACATTTTTCAGCTTTCTACCGATATGCAAATTGAACACGACACTGATCGAGGCACCAGAAAATTATCGATTAAATTTAAAATTGACACGTATACATTGAAATTCATTTGGAATTTAGTTAAATGTAATCCCATTGAATCGTCCAGTGATTTAATGGTTTCGCTTATTTGTGCATTGGTTAAGACAAAAAAACAGACTAATGATTTAATCGAGTTAATTTTAAAGAAGGATGAAGAAATTGAACAGCATAAATTTGATGGGGCCACACTTACAAGAGGTAAGTAACAAAAGTATTTTTTTTATATCGAATGGTTTATTATATTTTTATTTTTATTTAGAAAAACTAATCACACCTAAATTTGATGTTCGAGCTTTTCATGAATCGGGAAAATTGCTGCATACCAAAAGCAATGAATTTGATGAAATATTGACAAACGCCAATAGCACCAAAATATTATTAAAATTGTGTAATATCGATATATCGCTTGAAGCTGTATCTAATCACAGACAGATTAAAGAAAGCGGACAAACTCTATCTGTAAGCGCTGAGTCAAAAGAAAAGCCGTTTACATTAAAAAAACGAAAATTAGCCCAAAAAAAGCATTTACCAAACAGAGGTCCAATGAAATATGGGCACGGCCACGATAGTTCTGATGATCATGAGGAAGATACGAAGAACAGTACTAAGTTTAATCGAGTCCTAGAAAAGCCTAAAGTAGGCATAAAAAAAATACCATTTTAAAATTTGTAAATTATTTAAAAAGAATAGTTAAAATTTAATAAATTATTTTTATAAATTCTAAACTATACATATTTTCCCTCCTTACACACGTTATTTTAATATGTGGCCGCATAAATACCGCGATAATTGCCGATCTTAAAATTTGAGTCAATTAACCCGTTTTTAATTCAGTAATTGATTGGAAAGTGTAAAATTCATATAATTATCTCTTATCTAAAACAAGAGAACTATGCAGTTAAAAAAATTTATTATTTGCACAAAAATACCAAACTATAATTTACTACCTAATGATTACAAATTGTGTGTTAGATTATTGTTAACATCTGTAAATTATACTTTGTCATTTCCTTTCTAAAGACAAGATGTTGAAGTATTTTGTAAATCAAAATTTTTTTGCTTGTAAATTATTGCTAAGAATTTAATCACTGTTATTCTCAATATGATCATAATAGAAATAATTTAAGCAGATGTCTTGATTTTTTAGTCTTCGTCTCTTGTATCGCGACAAAATTTAATATAATTTCTCAAGCATATATTGTATCGGTTTAAAAATTGATGTGTGTTGTTGCATCATGGAATATTATGTTGTTTTGTCTAGAATTTAAATTTGCACGTTTAGGATTCCGTTTAACTTAATTGTAAATCTTAGTAACCGGCAAGATTTGAATTGACAACACGTAAACATATTTTCCCCATAGATTTAGCTAGCATCATTTATCGAAAAAATTAATTTGGGTTCGGTAATATGGGGCTGATGGGGTTTGGAGGTTAATCTAAAATCTTCCAAATTTACATTTGTTATCCTTAACAATAGGTTCTTTGCTGCTTTCAAAAATAAGGATCAATGAGATTTTGTTTTGAGATATTTGTCGATTTTCATTACTCCAATCTCGATAATTTTCTTTAGTGACATCCATTCTATAAATAAACTGTAGCTAACGATGATTTTTTGTGAGACAGACTAAGTTTCAATAATCTTAAAGAAGCATACGCGTCGGTCGCCTTACTGTGGTTAAGCTGAGTACGGATCCCTACACGTTCTTCTGTTGTACGTATACAAAATGTGTATAATTAAATTTGTTTGATACTGTAAAATGTAGAATAATATAATCGCTTTTAAGCATTAACCAGCGAGTCTAAAAAATTTAAGTAACAAAGCACATTTGACAAATGTATGTTTACTGACAAATATTCTTTAGAAGCAAAATGATCAAAAAAAAATTGGTTATGATCAAAAATTTTTGATCACAAATACCTTTTCATGTTCTTTAGAAGCAAATTAATTGATTTTTTTTGATCTCTGATCAAATTTCAAAATCACAATTTTTTGAAGGATTTGTTTTCTGATCAAAAATACAGAAAAACGTCAATGTCAAAAACAAAGAAACAAAACACGCGCCATTTTCATTATCGGCATTATAATTTGGTGTTTATATTTTAACTAACTGTGTTCTTTGAAACACAAAATAATTGATATTTTCTAAATAATTTGCCATTAAAGTACTTTTCGTTCAGTCTTGTTAACTTTGAACTGTCAATTAGCAATCTGTAACAAGAGCGAGAGCGAAAATTATCGCCCAAACTAAAGGAAACGTCAAAATTGTGCATTTGTAATGGCGGCATGTCGGTATGTATCGCATTTTAATAATTTATGTGTTCAAATATTTATTTATATTTTAATAAAGTTATATAATGTACATAATAATAAATATTTACTAAATTTTGTAGATTGACATTTAAAAATTCAAGTGACAATAATCGTGTTACAGATACGCTGGTCAAACTCAAATATTCTGCAATAAAACATTTTCGGTAAATTCTGTAAGGTTTCGTTACAGACTCTTACAGGCTCGCTGGTCATAGCTTTAGAAGTAATTCAGCACTGACACCTAGGCGTGAGAATTGATATATCGATCGTTTGTAAAATATGTTATATACAGCAGTAATATTTTCTTGGAGCTATAGCTGAATCATGAACACACATTTGTAAATTTTAAGAAATAAATTTTAAATTTATTATTTAAAGAATATTTTGTGTTCGATAACGGGTTTACCTATACGTCATTTTAAGACATGTCCTACATGTTTCGCTTAAGGCATTGCCATGAAAGAATACAGTTTTAAGACAAGTCACATACTTGTCAACTAATGCAGACAGTAATTGTACGAATCATTTGGGAAACTAATGTAACTTGTCATAAATTAGTTAACATACATAGCATCAAAAATCGTCAAAACACTATTTTCGTTCATTCTTATACACATTTAGAAAAAATGTAACAAATAGAAAAGTATGTTTTTTAGTAAAAAATAATTCACATGCATAGTGTGTGAACGGAATTTGTTTGAAAACCATAACTTGGGAGTTCCGCCGTTCTTTCAGAAACGTATTAAAAATGTTAATATTAAATTTTATTAATGATGTAAATTAAAAAATAAATTAGTTCCCGTTAATTCGCCTAGGTTTACGAACAAAATCCGATTCACCTAAGTCAAGTCAAATTTCTCACATTTCCTCATTAATGCCTGTCGCCGATGAGTCATTATTTCGAAAAAAATACTTAGATTACAAATAATTTTTGTAGTATTCCGACTTATTCTCGCAATTTCAGGTTAAAAGTACCCAAATAATAAGCCGATTGTTATTCTTCTAGTCAGTGCTTTTATCATTGAAACCAGGTGCCTAGATAATGTTATAGAACTAAGTACGCCTTATGGTCATTTTTTGGTCTCCACACTCGAGCAAATAGTATTTTAATTCATATTATCACTTAGTATAATTGTCAATAGGACAAAAATTGACGTCAAAACCGAACTTACCTGCTGAAAATCTGGACCTATTCATTTTATTGCGAATAGTAGAAGCAAAAAAGTCTACCAAGCCAAAATAATAATATATTTAAAAATCGTGACTGAGCAAGATTTTTAATTTATATTAGGAAACTTTACGGCCCGTGGATTTTGTCGTGCACAAGTTTGAATTAAATCAAATATATACTCACGCTTCATTTATTATTTACAAAACAATACCATATTGATTGGTTTTCAAGAATTATATTTTTCTAAAAATCGCGTATTTTGTTATCCCAGATAATCGTGCCATTTCATAAGAAATGCAAATTTTTTTCGAATGAGTTTTGGCAAACATATCGATTCAATACGCGGAAATTCTTGTGGCGCATAGTTGTATTATTATTAGCTGATCCCACTAATATTAGAATGATCGGTTCTTGCCTACGCATTAGAATTTCTAAAATTAAACTTTTTCTGTTTATGTTCCGAAATTTAAAATCCTATGTTAAAAATAGTCGAAACGCCAAAGGTATTCAAAAATAATATACCCGCCGTATATATTACTCGTTTTGCTGGAAAATGTTCAAGAGCCCAACGTTTAATTGAAAATTTCTAAGAAATAATTGATTCGATAGATAAAAGAAATGCATGTGTTATTAATTGAACAAATTAATGGGTACAGCCGGTCAAAAATATTAATGTTATTCTATATTTTGTACAAAGCAAGAACAATTCGTTTGATCAAGTGTACTTAATTTAAATGTGATTACAAAAATCAACAAACATACGAGTATATTATGTATATTTGTGTATTGTGTATTTTACCAATACAGTTATTCAAAATTTTCTGTATGAAACTTCTATTTTTTTTTGTATATGAGCGATCAGTACAAAAATAAACCCACAGAGTTAAAGAACGCGAGAATTTAATTCGTTCATAGTTTTGTATTATTTAATTTGTGTATTTTTGTGATTAACTATCATTATTACATATAGTAATTGTGTTTGATTCAGTTCTAAAATTAAATCCACGAGTTGTTATAATTGAAAAATAAGTTGTTATAATTGCCAGTTGTGCGAAGCTTCTATACATCGAGTTCGGGTTATTTCCAGTAGGTAATTAAAGAAAGTTTTGTTGATGTGGTTGTTAGTGACACATTTATTGCCATTAAAAAGACATTCTTAAAATATTATAAAGAAATCAATTGTGTGTTGAACATAATAAGAAAATATAGGTAAGAAAATATACTGTATTGTATAATTCAGTTTTTATTTGATGCTAGATGGTAACATATTATATTTATAGTATAACCTATTATAACGTCGTGTATAACGTCGAAAGTCGAATTTTCGAAAGATTTAACTCGTGTCTTAGTCATTCATTCACTGATTGTTTGTTGTTCTACATTTTGGTTAATTGGCATTGAGAACTGGTTATCTCGTCTTTTATTTGAATTTGATTTGTGAAAATTTTATCTGGCTACGCGTAAACATTCTACACTGGGTTCAAATTTCATTATTAATTTATCATACATTTTTTTGAATTTTGGATGATTTAGCAAAATTTCTTGAACTTATAAAATATTAATATTACCTTAAATTGAAATTTCACGGTCATACTGCCTGAATTAATAGTTTTACCTTTTCATGTTTATGAAAAAAATAAATCAATAAAGAATTATTTAATGCCAGTGGCGTAATTTATCGCGGAACTGGTCGAAAATGCCTATACGCCGGTATTTTCGTATATTATTTAAAATAGTGTTACAGTATATAGGCATGCGATTTGAAACGAATTTTTTGCATTTTTATAATTCTTGCACAAAATTAACAAATGTTTTGTAGGTCCAGCATCATATATCGATTTATTGAATCCTCCGTAGTTATAAACAATCACAATTTTATTAACGGTAAAACTATCGATTGGGATTCACAGAGCCATAGTATCAATTGTTAACATCTGTACAATAACTTATTTAATTAAATTTTACCTTGTTTTGTGTAATTATCTGATTGTATGTTTTTAATCGCGGAAAATTTGTAAACTATGTTACATAAGCGAGAGTTGCATGCAATGTTTAGGGAACTCATGCATATAGGATAGCATATTATTCCTATAGATGGTGTTGTTGCCAAATCCTAAGTGGTAACTTTACTGTTATTTTACAAAGTTATATACATTTTTGGGCGGTCCTAGATATTCTACTATTAGTTACAACTTTCTCGTTTGACCGAGTCGAAAGCTCGCGTGAAGTTTAAAAATCTGTACCATATCAAAAGAGGTTTCGTTGTCTTGAGGAAGAGTCATCTCAATCATTTTACATTACGCTTTTGATAATTCAACGTCTGTAATAATGTTTATTACAATATTTCTCAGTGATTTGCATGATTTCGTGAGCCGATATTTGATCTGGATATAAGGATTATTAATACTGCCAGCGACCAATTCACTCTAGCAGCTTAAATGGATTGAGCTGCATGTTTAGAGAAAATGATTTGGCGAAATTTGCTGGAATATTATAAACTTAAAGGTCCCTGATAAAGCCTGATTAGGGGCTGTTAGCTACTTCCAAAAATTAAATTTGAAAGTAAAGAGTTACGATATCAGTAAAATGTCCAAATAACTTAAATGAGATTTTAAGGTAACAAGAGAGAGCTGAAAACTCGAACGATCTGAAAATTCGAACGATCTGGGCTATATTATATATTTTTTTGCTCGACTTCTGTAGTAAACTAAAACTTTTGAATGAAGGAAACAACAACAAAACAACACAATGATCATACTGTCGGGTTATTAAAAAATACGAACGTTTTATTCTTGTTTTCAATATTGTACAACAAGGAAAGGCAAATAATCCAAAATATATCGTTGTCTCGTACTGCGTTAGCATGTATACAACAACCAGTATCCACTTATATGCCTAAGCTATTTTAATTCAAGAAAATTATCATTCGTACCTACTTATTCTATGATTATACTGTAGAAAGAGATTTGTATAGCACTAAGCCACATATGTATAAAGTATTGGTGATTTGCCCTTTGTGCAGCAGATGTTACCTACTTTGATAAGAATAACATTTTTACTAATGAGATTAAGAATGACAGTCATCTCATCGGCATAAGAACTATAAAACAATTCATTTTGAAGCCAATGATTATTGTTGCTAATATGAGAACATGTGTATTGTAGTTTAGCGCCATTATTGGCGGCATATTTGAATGAAAATAGAGTTGGCAGACCGCGATTTAATAAAACATTTATTGTAACTAGTTTGCAATTTCGTGCAATACCTACACTAAAACGTATTTATAATAGTTTCGTATGTCTACACTCCCATTATATCATTTTAATAAATCATTTAATAAATATAGATTAACCAATATCTGAAGATTGCTAAAATTATAAAAGTGAAAAATCCTCAAAAGGTATAATAAGCCCGTACTTAGAATTATGTCGGATTTTTACTAGCTAGGATTCTCCTTTTCATCAATCATTTGTCCTTCGGAGGTGGGATTTGCAATATCGCATCCCTTTTTTTATTTAAATCTCTTAGCTTCTTTTCGTTATTACAACAATGTATGTTTCGAGGCTCCCCAATTTAATCAGAGTTTTTGATACGAAACAACAAACGGCAGACTATAGAGTAGTCAATCCGCTACAATAATTATTTAATTAATTATTGCAACTAATCCGTTCCCCCCACCATACTGTAAAATGGACGTGACAACACTAACCAGCGGCCCACTATACCCTCCATTATTCCATATCAGGCTTGAAATAGTAGCATTTTTATTTTTTTTCGCAGACATTTCCGTTGAGTTCTCTCAAAAGCCCATTGCACACTTGAGCTATGCTTGAACTAACTATGTATTTATCTCCATGGTAAAACTAGATTTAAATTTTAAAAATATTAAATATTACTGCACAGATAATAATATAATATTTCTAATTTTCTCGATATCCAAAAAATTCGAAATCGAAAATTTTTATAATAGGGCAAATCCCCGTCGAATCGAATTTTTTCGATATCGAAAAAAATCGAAATCGAAAAATTTCATAATAGCCTCCCAGTAACCGTTGATCGTATCAGGCAATGTGTGTTTGAAAGGTGAAATTTTTACGTGCATTTTGACATACAAAACATTAAACTCGGCGAAGTAAATATAAAGTTACAACATTTTAAGCATGGAGATAAATAATGAAAAAATTTGATATCTTTTACAATTTTATTACGACAAAAGTAAAAACGCGGCTCAGGGTGGCGAAAAAATTTGTGCTGTTTCTGGAGAAGGTGCTTTATCAAAATCAGCAGCAAGTTCAGTTCTTGAAATGTGGATGTCAAAGATGCACTTCGCTCTGGTCGACCAATCACTGGAAAAGTCGTTGAAATAATCATACAGAAAATTGAAGAAGACCGGCATATAAGCAGCCATGCAGTTGGTAAAAAATTAAATATTGATCACAAAATAGTTTTAAATCATTTGAAAATGGCTGGATACAAAAAAAAGCTTGACGTTTGGGTATCCCATGAATTAACAGTTAATAATTTAATGAACCGGATTTCTATCTGCGAAACAACACTGTTGAAACGGTACGAAATAGAGCCATTTTTAAAGCGAATGATTACTAGTGATGAAAAGGGGATAAGATACGACAACGTTGTGCGAAAAAGATCATGGACGAAACGAAGTGAAGCTTCCGATCAAAGATCAGCAGAAAGGGCGTTGTTTTCCATCAAAATAACACTAAACCACACACATCATTGATGACCCGGCAGAAACTGAGAAGCTGGGAAGTTTTGATGCTACTATTTGTTCCGGTCCGTGCAGAACCATCTTAATGGTTTTACATTAAATTCAAAAGAGGCCTGCGAAAATGAGTTGTCTCGATTTTCGCCTCTAAACTACAGAAGTTCTACAGTGATGGGATCATGGCTCTACCAGAAAAATGGCAAAAGGTCATCGATCAAAATGGCACATAATTGGTTTAATAAAATTCATTTGAAATAAGAATAAATCCTTTGTTTCAATGTCACCGAAACCAAAAAAAGCCACGGACTTTTCTCTAACCCTTTATTAATTCTCAAGTATATTCTTTATAACTTCTCTAAAGAATAATTTTAAACATAATTGTAAATATTTATTTACAATGTTTCTTAAGTAAACCACTATCGAATATAAGGTTTTATAAAGACTACATAATATGTAGCCATAATTTTATTAGAAACTTTCGAACATTCCTATTCGAATAGGAATAAAATTTGTGTCCAAAGTAAGACCGACTTTTGTTTACTTTGATCGGTTGGTACAAAAAACTAATAAAAGCAAACAATTTATGCGATTTATTTTTATGGTGTAACAAATATTGTTGACAAATGAAAAATTGATTTTTCTTGCCAAGATGCCAACCCATATAATTAAGATTTTCGAAAAAGTTGCTGTAGTGGTCAATAGGATAATTTTACGTAGAATAATTTTATTCCTATTCCTACAAAAACTATTCCGGATGGAATAAAATGTATGGCATTGTTCTTGTAAAATTACCAAAGTAAGACGCTTAAAATAAACATGAACTCAATCGATATACAGGTAAATGTGTCCTTTCAATTTGCCATCTATATTACAATAGCAGAATTTTCCAACTTAAATTAGTTTGTTTAGTTTAGCCATATATTAATAAGTACGTTTTGTGCTTTAGTGTAAATATTTTAAAGGATGGTTTTTAACTAATTTTGAGCAAAAAAAACTTCGTTTCTGAGGGGGTACGGGTCATTTCCATATTTACTGAGAGATATAATGTGTAAAAGAAAAATAAACTGAGAATGTACAATTACAAATTTTTATTAATTATTTCAAGTATAGGCATCGCAGATTAAGCATTTGTAATTTTATTTTTTGATTTTTTGACCGTTAAATTTTTTAAATTTGTGTTATTGTCAAAAGTTTAATTTATCTCTTTTTTCGAAAAATTTGCGTTCCGCTTAGTTTGTACTCAGTCTGTAGTTAGTCTGTTTCTGAGATAGATTATACTATTTTTAAACTACGCCAACTCGCTAATATTTCATTATTTTGCTCGAGAAGACTATAGTTTTTTCTATATTCAATTTTAGATAAGAAATTCCACTCACATTTTTGATATATTACCGGTAAAGTTTTATTAATGCTATTGCTTGTTTGTTTTAGCTAACTTTAAAATTTTGATAAAACCTTGCAAAATTACTAGCATGATAATATAAAAAATGAGACCATATCGCTTAATTGTACTACTTTCAGTTAAATAAGATTATTATTGTTTGAGATAAAAAAAACAAAATATTTACCAAACCACAGTTATTTTATCGCCAAAAGACAAGAAAAAAGAATTCGATAACCTTGGTAAGGCCACAAGATGCCATAAGCCAATTCGTGGTTGTTAAACCGGTCATCATTTCGTTTTTAAGTTGTATCTTTGTAAAATCGAAAAGGTGTATAATCCGTATAATACCTAAGTAACATTTCAATTATATTTCCCATTTTAACAACTACATACAAAATATATACTGTATCTAAAAATATGTTTTTTTTAATTATGACTTGTAATAAAGTAAAAATTAATTAATGATTATTTTATTATATTTATAAATCACAGTATGTGCTTTGATAACAAAAACAAAAAATAAAATTATTTGAGCTTGAACAAATTTTCAATTCGCCTGAATGATTTCTTTATAATATACACTCTCTAATTTTATATGGGTCAATTGATATAGACATGTTGATGTGGGTGTAAATATATAAAGATAACAACAAATTATTGATTATTAATACTTAGAAAATTATTTATAAAGCGTAAAATATAAAGATTAGAATCGAAACTTTCGGGGTACGCGGGTGTTCTTGCATTAACGTAGGTTCTAATTTACGGTAAATTTCATTCTCACGGTAATAACACTAGTGCCACCTATTGTTAAGTAACACCAAATTGTATATAGCATTCTCGGTTGTTGATCTCGGTTAAGATATGTATTCCCAACAAAAGCTCTAAATACCTAAATATTTTTTTTTCTCTTATATTCACACGTAAAAAATATTTCAATGTCAACATTTGCATAAAAAGTTGTATACAAACATATTAAACTTATTGCATAACATTAGTTAAAAATATAGTATTATTATAATATAAGACACAGACAAACGGCTGGCTTAAACGATTCGAACTTGTTCGATCATGAATTAAACATGAATCTTAAAAATTACGTGAACGCGGTTTATCGTCTTTAAAATATTACAAAATTTGTTTTCGTCTTCTTAAATAAATTGTTGTGAATGGAAACCAGTTATGTATTGTACTTTTGTGAGCATGACGACTGTACATTTTTTTTCATTGAATATACATACGAATGTATGTACATGTATAATTAATCGCGTGTAGAATATTTTGGGGTGCGTTCAAGTTGTTTATTAGTAGTAAAGAGATAATTGGACGTAACACTATTTTGTGTTGAACTGTTTTCTTTTTCCACAATTGAACAACCAGTGATTCAATTCGTCCAGTTATAATACACTAAATTCAAAAATTACAGTTAAAAAAGTTCGTAATAAGAAAACATATACAGATTTTTGGGGCCAGTTAATTTTTTAAATTATTTTTGGAGCGTGGTTAAAAACTGGTTTTAAACAATGTTACTAATATAAATATTTTTATTGTTTAAAATCGTGTCGATGATTTTTTTTACGAAATTCTACCTAAGTTGAAATTGTTGGCTTCGTGACTCGTGAGAAAGAATCCTGAGCTTAGTAAGGAATTTCCTTTATTTATTTCTGAAATCTTAACCTGGCAAATTTTTTCTCTGTTTGTATTTTCTAAAGGGTTAAATTGGGCTACTTATATTATAATTTATTTTAAAAGTAAAATGCTAACTAATACGAATTGAAAAAAATATATACTGGATATATTTCGTTATAATTAACAAACAATTAACGAAAACTATCGAACATGTCTTTGTTTAATACATAGCCGCGACAGAACGTACCCAAATATTTTTTAAGGTTCGTCTACTATCCAAAAGATGGCGCTAGACAGAAAGAAGCAATAAATCATACATACAAGAATTTTTCGGTTTTTTATTTTTAAGTTTATTATTATTATTATCAGTGTACGTTGCTTACGAGAAATGTACACACGTACTCTTATATTTGTTTCATATATTGTTTCGTACAATAATACCTACTTTTAAGATTGAATATATTTTTGAAATATTAAGACGAATTTCACTATCTCGTTCATATTTGATCAATAAAATTAGATACGAGTAAGAATAAATCCCAAGAATCGGCTGGTGCAAACCAAACAGCATGTTGCACGGTACACAAAATATAGTAATCTATGTACATTACCGATTGTTATGCAAACGAAAAACGTGCTAATCAGATGTGTTTTGTACCGTGTGCGGTTTCAATCTTATCTTAATAAAAATAAGTTCAATATATTAATTATTACGTTTATGTGTAATAAATTTTCGCGGAAGAGTAACGAGATGAAATGACAAATCAATAGAGAATTGCTGTAAAGCCAAATAATATTAAAGGAACGTGTATATCATGGGAAATTCTTTTGGATAGGGAAATTAAATAGACTTTGAACGGCGGTGTCGAATTTATGTATACGCGCGAATATTGTGAAATACTATTGACTCATGGAATTTTATTTAAGTATTTTTTTTTAAATAAGAGTGTATAGTATTTCTCCTATACATACCTACTATACTCTCGATTTCAATTGCTTATTATTATATGCGTTTATGTGACTCATATGTTTATATTGTATACCGGCAGTGATGCCTGACACGCTTATTTAATTAATTGAAGTAATCCATCGTTTTTTAGTTAGAAATTATTATAAATTATGATTATCGTAATTGTGTTTTTACGCGCGTACATGTATTTTAGAAGCGTGGAATTATTTTACATATTATGCATGATAAACGATAATCTTATTGTGAAAGTTATTATGTTTAGGCTAAGTTGATTAAATATTTTTCATGATACTAAGATGTCTGTTACGATTAGCAGTAAACAGTCTGTTGTGATTAAAATTCTGAGACCTGGTTGAAATTGGTTTAAAACCGTTAAGTTTTATTTGTTGACATTATGATAAACTGGGCTTAGTTACTGACTCAACTAAAGTAACTTTAAGCATTTTATCAGGTTTATTTGATGGACTATAAAATGAACAAATTAAGGGCAGCTATCAAGGACCTATCAAAGTCCGCTCTGCATCCAATTAAAAATAAAGCTAAAAAACATCTCATACCATCACTACCCTCGACCTTTCAACTTGAGAGAAAATACTTAAAAATTTATGAGATTTTGCATTTCCCGACAGGAAAGAACATTCTAACGATAATGGTGTGTACTCAAAGAATATTTGTTGTTTTTTTTGTTTTTTAAGGAAAGTATTAATCATCCAATGGATTTAATATCCTTTTAAGGTCAATTAATACTCCCCTTTTCATTCACTCACACACCTACCCATTCACCACTCACACAATTACAGTATACCCCCTGCACGTTACAAGCTCCATGTCAATCTGTACACTGACATAGACGGTGGGTCGGAGCTGAATTCTCTTTACATTCTGCCTTTTGTGGGATTCGAACCCAGTACCTCCCGGTACAAGTGCCAAAGCTTTAACCACTGCTCCACTTGTAGGTTCTTACTCTTACAGATCACTTTTTTTAGTTTCACATCGCATTCGGAGCATATTATGCACGATTCTACATTCACAGTTCAATGTAATGCAATGCTAACAAACATAGCTCTAGTAAGGGTAAGCAGTATAAGATCCAGGTTAATTACTCAATAATGATCAAAATTCGAACCACGTCAATTCGTTCTACATAATTTACATCGATTCGCTTGCCTGGATTGGGTCAGAGCAACGACTCCTTTACTTTTTTATATATTTACAATGATCTTGTCATTGTTCTTTTCATCTCTATGCTGATGATTTGACAACTGTACATCGGATGTAAATCATTAGGGTTGAATGAGGTTGCAATAAAATTGAACGAATATCTTAGTTTCATCTTATTATGGGCTAAATTTAACTCACTATCGCTTAATCCTAATAAAAGTAAAGCATTATTTTTATCTAAAAGTAATTTGAACGTTATTAAGCTTACTCTTGTTTTGGGTGATGACACAATAAAATTTGTTCCGACTGTTAATAACTTAGGACTGATATTAAATTCCAAACTTGGTGTGACCATATTAATACATTGTGTCAACGTGTCATAGTTTATATTCGCTAAGATTAATAAAGAAAATATGTCCAATTCAGTTGCGAGTATTTTTGATTAAAAGTTTAGTTGTACCTATGTTTATGTACTGTAATGTGATTTATAGTGGATGTGATGGCCGGTCTCCACTTACATATTTTTCTCGTGACGGAAAAAAAATCTAGTCTATTTTTTTTCTTGTGACATTTTTTAGTACATTTTCCAAAATACATACGCAAAAATGGTTTTGAGCATGCGCATTGAAATTTTGTCTAGAGAGGAAAAGATCAAAATATTCAATCAGCGTGTTCACTGATGGTTTTCTGACATAAAAAATCGGTATATTTTCACATATTTTACCCCGACTAACTTCACATCAGTAAAATATCCCAGTTTTTTTTTATTACACGAGTAAACGCGTTTATTTTTATCTTGGCGTATAAATTTGGCAGTTCAGTATTTTAAACGTCAATTTCCTTTACCAGTGAATTTAATATAGTGATATATTTCCTAAAGTGATGTTTAAATTTTAATAAAATATTAACGAAAATGTTTATGATTGAATCAAGTTTAGTCGGCTATTAAAAATTGAGTTTTTTCAAAACAAAACTCAGATGTCAAAAAACCCCGAAAAAATCCATAACAAAGTGGAGTTAAAAATATACCGATTTATAGGATGCGCTCGGTTTGTAGCTCAAAAAAACCCGGATATTTTTTATCCTCTTGTACACGAGTGAACACTAGGAATATTTTTGTCATGACGTTGTGCCAATTGAGCATAATTTGTGTTTTTATGCTCAATTTTGAGCGCACATTATATTATTTTGACATTTAAAATTAAAAAATCGTGGATGTTTTGTTTGTTAGAATCACAGCACAGCACACTATCTAAAATGACAAAGCAAATCATTTTTTCTACGTAATCAAAACAGAGAAAATATGTCTAATTTTGAAGAGTGTAGTAGTAAGTATACTATACTAATAATGTCATGAGCCGAAGCCATTTATTTTTTGTCAAGAGAAAAATATGCAAGTGGAGACCAGCCATCACAGTTCCTCTCGGCGTCTACTTGAAATTACATTTAATAATTGTATTCGATACGTTCATAGCCTCAGAAAATTTGATCATATATTTCTGGTTTAAAAACGTCTATTTTGGGATATACTTTGTCCGAATATTAACATTATAGAATAGCTGTATTTATTTTTAGAATTATTACCTCTGGCTTGCCTCTATATATTTAGGAAAAATTAAATTTTAACTTGCAAACTTGCCCCTTAACAAAAGTAACATGTATAATAATTCGGGTTTGATGAATGCGTTTATTATTTAGAATGGTTTACCTTTTCATCTTAAAATTTTTTACACAATTGTGATTGGACACATCAAAATTATGGATTTCACTAGCGAACCGCTGGACAAGATCATTTATGCAATCGGATTTTTATTTTAATGTAATAATTCTCGCTGTCAACGAGTACCTATGCCACTTATTATAATCCGCCGTATTAAACAAATGTATTTCATTTTTCTGTACTGATTTTGCTCAAAAAATGAGTTCTAGAAAATCACTGTTATACTTGCGAAACGATATTTTCGTATTAAATCAATTATCGACCCTAAGCAACGACAGAACGGAACAAATATAACAAAATAACAACTTTCGATAAAGACCTTTACATGATCCTAACGCCTGGAAAGTAGCATCAAACTTCGCGTTTGAATTCTGAAATACACACTCAGCGTTTCCATAAAGTTCAATGAAATTGGAAAAATTATGGTAGATTGATAGTTAATAAAAATAGATACGACAAGTTAGTCTAACATTACATTCCGGTTTATTACTTTAAAAAAATATCCGATTCATTTCTAGCATTGACCCAGAATGCGACATCGTATTAAACGATCATGTTAACAAGTGTTTTTGTCACATTTTTGCCTTCTTTTATGTGCGTTACTTATAAAATTTTCATTTTCATTTTTTGATGACATTGTTTATACCTACATCTATCTTATGATAAAAATTAAAACTACCGGCGAATATACTTTTATTAACGGTATTTATGAATAATGTACGTTGACTGTTTTCTTGGAAGGAGCATGACAATTGTTTTCGATTAATATTTGAGGATTCACCAAACAAATTATTACGTGTAATTTTACATATTTTGTATGATGCATACGTAAATGTTATAATTTTGATTTACGTGTTTTGGTATTTGACTCGAATAATTTCGTTATATTTAGATGACGTTATGATCACCTTGAAGGGATATTCATTTATTCGTGATTGTAAAGGGCACGAAGTACCGAAATTCCCAAATCATTTTTATATAACAAGGTACGATTTTACGTAACAATACAAGGCCGTAATAGTGGTAAATTATTTACAAATTCTATATAGACTATTACTCAAATGACGTAATTTTTGCATTAGGGAATTTCCAAATCCATTGAAGGTATATCGTGTATTAGAAGTATGATCAATATGGGTGATATTGTAAAAATGGATACATTAAGTTTTTCCCCAAAGTACAGTTTTGATGATACGCTTGCGGTTATTTTTCCACTGAATTTTCAAATGTGTACGATTTCACACAAGGTTGATTAAACCTTATATACATTTCTTATATATCCGTCACGAAGTTAAGATAAATCTTGATCAAAATTTTCAGAAATTGGTTACAACGATCATTACTAATTGCAATCATTTTATCTTTTTCAGAAAACATATATTTCCTGTTGCATCCCGCAATAGTAAACTTGGGGTAAGTCTAATGTAATTCTATTTTCTAGATTAATCTAATAAATAAATTAGAACGATTTATTCTGTCAAGTTCTATAATCAGGCATGTTATATATCCCTAACATGTATAGGGCAACGATTCCCGATGTTATTTATTGTTTAGTTAATAAATTTATGAATAAATTTACAAAACAATCTGGGAACTGCATATGGTTTTCCTCGGTACACCGAGCCATTGCAAAATCGGCAGAGCGGAAGCAAAACGCATTGAATGTTAACTCAAACGTGGTTGAAAAATCTATAAAATCTGCAATAAGTAATAACACCCTATGGATTAGAAGGAACTACGTTCTCTACGCTTATTTTTTGAAATTTCGTTGGCAAACATTTTGTAACATTCAGTTTTATCAAAAGTAGTTTAGGTACGAGTTTTGGTGCGTAGAATTATCCGAGTTTGCAAATACGAATATCTACATGAAGTGTGGAAATTTAATTTATTTTAAATTATTATAAATTACCATTACAACTAACTTTATTGTTCGTGTTTACAATGCGGTCATCCTTTAAACAAAATAGCTGTCCTCATATGTTAAGTCTGTAGAATTGTAACTGTTATTTAAGCAAATACACTACTAGTCAATCAACTACACACAACGACATAGTGATAGATGAATGAATATCAGTATTTCGTATTTGTTCTAAAATTAGTTCTACCACTACATTCTGAAACTAACGCAACGTCTCTACATCACTCGGATTGTAGAAATAACTAAATACTAAACACATAACCTATGTTTGTTCTATACATATTTGGATTGGGTACTACTAGCTAAACAGGTTCTTGAATATGTCACATGCTGAACATTTTTTAAGGCTTAACTTCCATGTTTATGTAAATTCTTGACACAGATTCATACTTTTTTGGTTTAAACTGTGTTTCTTAAAAATAAAAGCGAGAAAGAAAATTTCCACTACTTCGGAATCCTTTAATTTGGGCATCGAATTGGAATGAATTTTGGTACAAACTTCGTTTTGTGTTACTCGATTGTTCTATTACTGCCCTATTGAGTAAGCATTTACATTACTTAAGTCAAAAATGTTAAAGTTTGAGGTGCTAAAATATTTATTGCTTACCGTCTAATTTTTTGTGTACTTACCATAATACAAATTGAATGACACTATACCGCTTAGGCAGTTTTACAAGTGAATTTTGGTATCTTGAAGTGGTAAGGTAATTATCAAGTAATTTATTTATTTTAATTATAGGTATTAACTAAGTATGTTCTTAACATGCGCGCGCGAGATTTATGGGGAAAAAATTGTTTTTTTCCAAAAGACGATCATATACATTTCATATGAAAGCTACGCGTATAACGAGTCGTTACCTGCGTAACTATATCGTTTTTATTAATCGAAACGGTATTTTTTACATGTTTAATTCTCAGAATTTCCAATATCAAGTTATCAATTTCGTAAAATCACAACAAACATTAAACAACAAAATGTCGAGGAAAATAACCACACGAGAGGTATAATACACTTTTCTTCTACAATAATGATGAATCATTCTGTATTACGTGTCACGTGAAAATTTCCATCATCATGATCTTTTAATTTATTAGTTTATTCAGTAAATCGTTTTTGTGTCTGTGTGTCTTCTGTAAATACATCTCTCTGGAATGATTGATTGTAATGATGACGCTATTGCATCACACAACACACTTTTTATTACTGTATCATATATTGGCGGATACGCGACGTGCGGTGTACATTGCGCCGCGCGAGAGCATTACTTTGAGAAATTATATTGCTTTTAATGTCGTCGTATTTTATTTTATATTGTTGAAGGAGAGACCTGCGTCTTGAATATAATTGCAAATTTAAACGAGGTAAATAATGAACAAGAAAGCAACAAAAATAAACTTTATAATTTTCTTATGTTATATGTATAATATGTAAGTAGATTTTTCTACAAAAATTCAAAATATTTCCGACCTGAATCACAACCACAAGGTATCAACGTTCACCTTACACTTTTTGATTTTATGTATACACTTTACCAGTAAGTGTTGTTGTTTTGTATTTAATTTGCGTCGTGGGACTTTATAAAAATTGTTGGAAATTGAAATTGTGTTCGTTGTACTTTCGTTATTTTGTATATTGGACGTAACAGTTTGTACTATATGGAATTAATTCAAATGAATCAATTGACGAGTTTTCACTTTGATTACGGAATATTTTGTAATATGCTGCAATTACAAATTGTAATAAGCAGAAGAATTGGTTTGTTTGAAAACTGAATGGAAGTAGGTCGTGTCATGCATGTTACAATGAAGTTAAATTTTATCACAATTTGTAAAATTCTGAAAATCAAATCAAATGCGTCGAGCCCTTTTAAAATGAATGACCATGATGATGATAAATTAAAAGTTAATTTATCAATTAACAATTGATTTTATCAGTCCTGAATTATTCTTGTAATCTGTAATAATTAAATCACAAATACGATAGTATACTAATTGATAACTATTTATGCTTAGTTATTCCTGGGGTGCATATAATTTGTAATTATTCGACATTGTTGCATAGTTATCGAATAATTAAAAAAAAAACAAATTATTCGGATGTCCTGAATATTCGATAAATTTGAAAAAATAACCAAAAACTTATCAAACTACGAATTGAAATTGGAGTTGTATGAAATGAATACCACAAGTTTTTCAAATAGCGCATTGAGCTGTCAAGTGGAATGAGTAGCTCTCTATTTGGTTCTTTTCGAGAACCACATGAGTGTTACTGCTCAGCGAAATTATAAAAATGATTTCTTAAAACTTGAAAGCGATAAATTTGTTTTAATTTTTAGATGATTTTGAACCGTAATTTTTACTTTGTTTTTCTACATATTGAAATTTGATCATTTAAGTATAAGGGTTTTCCTGAAATCTGGTATCAAACATAAATTTTAGTTAGCAAGTTTTAACCGATATTTTAATTAAGATACTGAAAATTTTTAAGAACGAATAATCCAGTTAGTTTTATACAAATATTGAATTTAATTATTTTAATGACGGGCAATGTTATATATGTATATAATTCTTCTGTACGTGTGTGTGTGACTGAACCGATTTTAATGAAATTTTGTGTGGATGTATTTGAGTGGATCACTGGATAGTTTAGATTCACAATTGGACCCGGTAGGTGGCACTACAATCGGGTTCTAGGATTTTTTTTTGTTTTTTGACGATTTTTTTTTTATTTTTGTACTTTTCACATATCAGAACATATAACCCCAAAATTTCACCACCCCACCACCCAATCTTTATAGATATAATTCTTATGGACGATTTTTTGTGATTGTACTCCTCCTAAACGGCTGGACCGATTTTAATGACATTTTGTGTGTGTATTTCAGTGGGTCCTAGATGGGTTAGATTCACAATTGGACCCAGTAGATGGCACTGCAATCGGCTTATAGGAAATTTTTGCTTATTTCTTTACGAAATAATTTTTAAATTTTTTTTGTATTTTTCACATATCAGAACATATATAACTCCAAAATTTGTGCTCTACTGTTGCTGTCCTGTCCGGTGACTTTAGACAGACATTGCCGGTCATTCTACGCGTTACATGTGTGGACGAAATTAACGCATGTTTGAAACCATCATACCTATGTTGAAATGTAAATACAGTACAGCTTAACATAAATATGCATGTCTAACTGTAAAACGATCCATCGGAACTGTCGTTGTCCGAATAATTGCTCAACATTGGCAATGGAATAATTCGATTTCATGAAAATACACAATACACAAAATTATCAGTCAATTTTTGAAACATGGTAGCCACGAAAGATGATTTCATTGAAAGCATATTCCCAGATGCGCTACGTGAACGAGCTATATCGTTCACAAAATACATCAATTTAAACCGTTCATTGTTCAACTCGCATTCAGATAAAAACAAAACAAACAATATTTCTTTTAGTTTTAAGATTCAACATTTATTTTAATATTATACTTTTTTTATATTAATAAGAATAGGACCGTCATGGAAATGATTTGAGTTTTTTCTTTGTTTGCTATTATTTAATCAAAATGACAATCAGTGGAAAATGGGTCAGGGGTTTCTCAGCAAGCGTCCATTTTCATGAATCGCCACATCTCCAGTCATTTGTAGATCCATTATGAGCACACCGAACAGTCTTCTCAACACAGCTAATACATATGAAAAACATGACCGTCAGACATTTACACACATGCAACAACAGCAATATCCCTTTTGCAATCACATTATTGAACTGCTGAACCCACTTAAGCCAACGTTCGGGCAAGTCTGTCGAGTCCGCTAGTATTTCTATAAAACTAATCGGAGTGTTGGTTCTTAAAATTAGATTCAATCTAATAGTCGGGTTGGGTTGTCCGCCTTTTGTGTACAAACGGTATGAGTTTTTTTGTTGGGTTATAGTGTTTTTCTGTTGATAAAATCAGAAGAAATTTAAAACCAGTGGCTATATAGACTCCGATTAAACGGTAATTTCTGATATACAATTTCCATTTCCACAAAATTTGGAAAATCTCTTTAGTCCTTGTAATCCATTTATAAAAGTTCAGTATTACTCTTGAGACAGTTGTGAAATTATCATTTGCCATTGTCTCTTGATCAGAATGTGACCGCCAATCATGTATGTCATCCCAGAAAAAATAAGTTTTTGCATCAGGCAACACTAAAGTTATATATTTATGCCAGCCCATTTCATTAAAATTATTTAAATTAATATTAGTTCAGTCCAAGAAATATTAAAACCTCGTAATAAAACATATTGCATGGAAAGAAAAAAATATACCATATTCAGAGCCCAGACATATTTGAACGAAAAAATTTCAAATAATTACATTACAATGCATGTGAGATTATAGCGTTAGTCACAATGGTAGGATTGCTAAAAATTTGTATGGTTGGTAACAGACATAATGAGAAGTGGTTATAACCAGATTTGATAATGACGAGTATACTGACGAGTCGTTACTATTAGGTTTGGTTTCCGGAACTCATTGCTCCAAGGAGTTATTGAAGCAAATCCCTATTAAATGTCTTGGCCCATTCAAATATGAGCCTGTAGCGCCAATCACAACGGTAGGATTATCTTGAAATTTTAATGGTGAGTAACGGTCATATTATAAGTGGTTACTACTAGGTTTGGTTTCTGGAACTAGCGGTTTCTGTTCAAATATGTCTGGGCTCTGAATATATTTTTTTCTTTCCATGCAATATATTTTATTACGAGGTTTTAATATTTCTTGGGCTGAACTAATATTAATTTAAATAATTTTAATGAAATCCTGGGCTGGCATAAATATATAACTTTAGTGTTGCCTGATGCAAACATTTATTTTTTCTTGGATGACTTTCTGGGCTAACTTCTCATACATCATTCTTTAAAGAATTAATTTGTGAACATTTTGTCGATGTAGATAAATAGGCTTTATATGAAGTTATAACTTCATTATAGTAGTTTGCCCTTTCTAGATAAAGTTTTTTACACCATGACACTTAGCACATTTTGGAACCAATCAACAGCCATTTTTTAAGAATATCAAACAATATAACAGCGTGTCAAGTAAAGAATTTTTGTATTTCGGGACTCTTCTAGCTTTGTAAACCTTGGTCAAGACGTGAGCAAGGTATCAGCTTCAGATCATTTTTCATGATCAGGATCACCAACATTGATACACCAGCAAGGTTAAACGGTTTGCTATTTTATGCATCAGGCATTATTTTGCTCCTTGGGCCTGCGGCAGGCATGGTATTGTTTGTGTGCTTTAAACATAGTTTTTTATTTTTTTTATTATTTTCCAGCAATTCAATTTTGCTCCAAGGTTCAAAGTAAATATAAACTCAAGAGGTTTAATAATTTTTTTAAATTAAAAATACTTAGTTCGGTTCCAATATATTCGAGGAATTCCCTCCGTTTGGTGATCATGATTCTAGCAAATAAAATTGCTGAAATTATTATCATATTTTTGTAACTATGTATTTCCCTAAATAGATTTACTATTTGTGAGGAATATCCTAATGTCGTAACGAGTCACTATATGTTGCGCATTATGGTCAGGCAATTTGTTACAGGTTCGCTAATGAAAACATGAAGGTCAGGGTGAGCGATTAATTTTGACATGGTATTGTGGAAGACCTATAATTGGTTCAACAAAACAGTACAACTTGCCGAACATTGGTCCCAGATATAGAGTTAGGTAAATGAATATTGCAGAATAATACAGTTGTTGTTAACCACCATATTGATAGAATACAGCACAATCGAGTGGTACGAACCGAGTATGACAGGGAAAATTAATAAAAATTCTGTAGACATGATTATCAGTTTTGAAGAAGAATCTGGATGCTGTTATACGCCTGTTGAAAATTTTTGCATAGAAAATGTATAGGGGATGTCATTTTCGTAGCATAGTCTTCGGAAAAGGTACAAATATCACTCACTCTAAATAAATAACTTACGTTGGCCAAAACCTTGTAGCCGGTGTTGAACCATTAAGTGTTAGTATTGTTACAATCCAACCGATCTCTCTTTTTTAAAGTAGTATGCGGTTCAAGAGCTAAAGAAAGGTGCGCTTTGTAATTTTTGATATTTGATATGACGTTTCGTCCGTCATTATAAGATTGAACCAGAATGGTGTTATTTATATATTGATGTCGAACTGACGCTGTGTTGCGAACATGACCTATTAATGTCCACCTGCAAGTCTCCTTCATATTATGATTATGCTATATGGATGATACGCGGTAGCGATTTTTTAATTGAACAAACGGTATGATGCACTTTTTTCCTTCTGTAAAGTGGGTTAGATGGCATATTCCGTAATTCCTTCCGTAGAAAGTGGTTCCTAGAAGTTTGGGTCGCTGGTACCATGATGTATACTACCTGTGCTGCTGATGTGTACAATGAAGACGTCTAATGAGATATTATGTATAGGCGTCTGTGCAAACTGATTACACAGATCGATGGCATTCTGTGTGTCAAAATTTAAAATGCGATCTTTATTTCGTGATTTCGTCGTTACTGTAAGTCCCAGCTAAATATCCAAAGCTTTTTTGAGGTTTCATACCAATTGTTTTTTATTGGTTGCCCTCACAGATTTGCCTACTTTTGCTGCCATAGTTACCAGTGTTAATTGGAGTTGTGTATGGAGGCTACACTGGACGTGAGTTCTACAGTAATTACTCCATCTATACCTCAACCGGACAACTTGCGTGTTTTGTTAGATACATTATTTCTGACACGAATTAAAATGACGCGCGGAACGTTGTTGATTTAGTTTAATTTTACAAAAAGTAATTAAAACTAAACAAATTTTAATTTTTTTAAATTTTTCACAAATTTACTACTGAATTAATTAAAGTTATTGAAGCTAAACTTTCGATGCAGTTCGCCTTGGTCTGATGAGATGATTGAATTTCTTCTTGATCACCATATCCATACTAGGGTAACTTGAATCCGGTAACTTCTTCGTTTTTTCGTCCTTTACCTACAAAACCGGTTTTGTCTTGGATTCTTTTTTAAACTAAAATCTTTGTAGATTCAAAAATTTCTACACCCCAACACAAACAAAAATGAAATAAAAAAAATTCTCAATGTCATTTTTTGTATTTTTTTTAGTTTGATTTTGTTTTTGAGCCATTCGTTTCACAAACCAAAAATTTTAATTGTATGAAAAATTCGAATACTAAAAAAATAAAATAAAATTTTATTAAATGATTTTTAATTAAATGATTAGTAAAATGATTTTTATTTTGTTAGCATTTTACATAAACACGTAGAAAATTTAAAAGTTACCGGATTCAAATAAAATGTGTGTGAACGTAAAGGGTGCGTAAGCCTTAAAAGTTACCAGATTCAAGTCACCGTAGTATGGATATGCACGATCTTCTCAATCGAAATAATATTACTTCTGTTACAAAACTTCAACGAAAATTTAGGTTCAATAAATTGATTAACAAAATTACAACCCAGGCAAATGGAGTAACATCCTTTTGTCCGCCCCGTTTCACGCAATTGCTAATTATATTCGCTCAATCAAATTTTTTTTATACATTATTTCTATAGTTTCCTGAGGACGCCGTAATCGCATTGAGTACTTATGTAACTATAACTGCGGTAGTATCGGATCACATATTTTATTTTTTCGGCCATATCGATTGAGTCGAGTATCTCTGGGGTAAATATTGCTATAGAGATTCATAATCCATATTAAAACTAGAGTTTTAAAAATGTTTCCCTATCCATTCGATTTCTTATGGGACTGCTATGTTAAAAAACAAGTGACTTATGAACAAACATGCGTATAGTAGCAATCTACTTTCGAATCTGAACAAGGCACTTTTCGCATTTTGTATTGTTTAAAACCAATTAATTTATACAAGTCTGAGATAACTTTTCAAATAAGACGTGATGTCTGTTTCCGGACAGAATTCTTTGCTTATACTTGAATTGGTTTTAGGTTGCATAGGTTTCCTTTAGTATTAGATTAAAAAACTATTCGGCACATCAAATTGCTTGATCACACGTCATTCATATGATTTCACAATTAATTTTTGGAAATATGCTTGTACGTCATGCGAACGCTAGAAGGCAGAGAACGTGTAAGAACTACTCAATTATGTACCAATTTCAATTATTTTTCTTAATAAAAGAAATACGAAAAATAAAAAAAAAATATTTGTTTTTGAGTATTAGGGAATTCTTTTATGTTGTTATGGTTCAACATGTATACGTAAGAAAACATAAATTTGGTAGAACATGCTTCTTCGGAAATTTAATGAATCAGTTTTCAATATGATTCAGTTGTAATATTATTTGTATCAAACAAGTATCTATTCGAAAGGCTTTGTGGGTGATTAAAATTTCAGTGCACAAAATTACTGTGTACCCGCAGTAGCATGAAATTTAAAACTATTTTGGAAATTACCTTGTATCAATTTGTTTTAAAAACTCACATTGTTTTACGATTTTGTGACGTATTTTAAAATTTTGGATTTTCCCTGCATCTATAAAATTTTGGAAATTAACAATGAAAGATAAACAATTTTCTTAAAAAGCATTTCCAAGCAGCATTTGATGTCGTCTGAACGAACTATTCCCGTGGAACTTTAAGACTACATCATGACGAAAAAGTCGTGCAACATACTCTATTTGCTGTTATTTTCTTATTTAAATAAACGCAAATGACGTACATTGAATTCCTGTAGATATGCATACAATTTAAGCAAAATAATATATAGCTAATTTGAAACTTTTTAATTTGTTTAATTATACGGTCGTATATTGTATAATTTAGTAGAACCAACGTGTTAACCAACTCAATAAAAAATCGAGAAAACAAATTTTATGCCTGCCAGTTGTGTTTAAGTGACAGGCGCCAATACAGCACCAGTTAAAGGCATTCTATTGGTTGTTACAAAGTTCAATTCTGTTAGGAAGTATGGTGACAGTGAAATGAAGAGTAGTTTGATCTGTTAAACTAGACAGGTTTTACTGTATTTGTATCTACAAGATCAATTACAAATAATTTTGAATGTCACGCTTATAATCAATTGTTATTCAATGCAAATTTAACACTCAAGAAATTCCAGCAGAGTGACAATCCAAAACAACTGAGAAAACCAATGGTGATTAAGAGGTCAACTATTTTCATTTTAGCATTTGTTTTAACACTTTTTTGGCGCCAAGATGTACCAACTATAAATGAATATAAAAGTTGTTACGCTTATAAGATTTCAACATATATCCATGAGTAATCTGCAAATTTTTTCCAAGAACTATTTTTAGAATGTTAACGTGTGGACTGACGATTTTCGACATCTATTATGATTAAAGCAAAATAAAAACAAATATGAATTGTATATAGGTGCTTGATTAATTTCTAATTCGGTTTTGGTGCCGAACTTTATTGTTTTTGGAATATATGTTTTAGTTACACACGCAAGTTTGAATGAAATGAATGAAATAATTTATACAGTCTGATGACCTGATAGTTTAATAATGTCTGTGTATAAGAATAGATAATATCGTGTTTTCAAAACAGTTCGGTTCGCTCAATAAAGGTAATTTGGATCTTTCGGTTTTCGGCGAAGGATCAATTCGAGTAAATTCTTTCGTTTCGTTCATTAGAGCAAAGTTTCGGGTTATTCTTGTTTACTATGTAAGCTTTTTGTTTACAAATTACCACAAATATACAAAGTAATATGGTAGACCACGTCGTTTTAGCGTAAGAATACCTTTTAAAAAAGAATTTTTACGCGGCGTTCTAAAAAAATCACTATCGTGTTTTATGCACATGAACAATATGACAAATTTATCATTAACGATAGCATATAGCGATAATTTCGTATCAATTACTGGTAAACAATGCGCTAATGTAAACATTACGAGTGGCGTAAATATATACAACGCGTGTTTGATTGATAATTTATATTTTAGAATTTATTTGCTGATTTAGGCTAAATAGTCTATATCCTCATGTGTCATACATACGAGTATTTATGCATGTATGGTATACAATTATATGCATTTATCAATTTATCAAACGAATATTTTTAAATGATAGCAGTCTTCTAAACATTATTACTGAATTGATGCTATCAACAACCAATCTCACCGTCACAAAGCCTTGGCGTTTGGATCGGGTATCGCGTTCGAATCCCAATAAAAACAGGATGCAAAATGAAATTTCATCAACAGATTACGATCTGTGGTGAAATGTAACACATCTATGCGCAAAACCCATGGGCCGCTGAACCCTTCTGCCATAAAAAAATAAAAACAAAACCACCAATCTAAGTGATTCTTGCGGTAAAATGAAATATATATAGAGCTCGATGGAGAACTTCGATGTTTCAGGAAAATGGAATTCTAAAATAATTTTTAGATGGTCTACTCCCACCTTTTAAGACTTTATGTTTTTTATACTTCGTCCCAAGTATTTTAGATATCTTTTCATAATACCCGCCGTTTTCTTTTGAAGCTTATCAGTCACGTACGTATAACACTTTACAATAACATCATATGTATGTATGATAACGTTATACAAAACGATTTAGGTATACCTATGGAATAATTATAATAAAGATCGATAACGTTCAGCCGAGTATATGGATTCGAATGCAGAGAGCAATTCCTAAAAAGGAAGCATTTGGAAATCCTTACATAATCAATGGTCAGCGGGGAGATATTAATAACACGTGAGGATGTTAAAACTTTATTTAGAAAAGTGTAAATTAGGTTTCTTATCCTTCCTAATTAAGGTTGATGCTCGCTTGGCTAATTTCGAAGTACGGTAAAGTTTATTTGACAATTATTTCGTTAAATAAAAGAAGGCCGTTATAGAGACCCAGGGCCACAGTTCAAATTCGTGAAAAGAGAGTCAACTATTCACCAGGAAAGCATTGCGCTAGGAGTTTTTAAAGATTATAAAAATAAGCTTGCTACTACAAAAAGAATGATATTTGATTTTAATTGAAATTTAATAATAATATAAAATAAACAAATATTGCATTGTTGGAGCTCAAGTTGGCAAAGGCTGCAAATAACTTATAAGTTATTCGTCATATCGATTATCTATGACCGAGCGTGTGATGTTTTTAAAATGAACAATCGGGTTTTCGGCCTGATCTGTTTAGGGTTATCGAAGCCTAGCGATGGGTGTGTTCTGCTCAATACTGTCATAATATCAAACCCATTTGTATGTTGTAAACGGAGATGTTTGAGTAAGAGTAATTGTGAGTTTCTAAAAGAAAGAAAGAAATTCAGCCTGGTTTGTCTAGGTTTATAAGTGGCCGGTTAAGGATATTATTATATATATATATATGTATTTGATACTGTTCGATATATTTAGCTTTTCAGTTTACGCGTTAAACAATGGAGTTTAAACTTGTAAAAAACAAACCGCAGTTAAGCCACATTATTAGATCGTTTAAATATTATCGATATCAAGAGGCCTATTAAGAAATCGATGCGAGGGGTTTGCATTTGTAACTTTTGAGTAACGAATTATCACATTGCAAATGCGATGTCCGACTACTATTCACCGTTTGCATTTGTCAATTGTGTGTTTTCACAAACCCCTTTTTTATTTAATAAATGGCGAATCGTTCTACGAAGAGCGGATTAAATGCGAACCCGCTGTTCCACACTTTGATTCTTTCGTCGTGATTCTTTCCCTTTCACACACAAACTAATTATGCGGCGGGGAAATTTTTGATTCTTTTTTCAGCAACATTTTTTTTGATTCAACTGATTCTCGCACTACTACAAACATAAATTTTTGAAAGACACCTTGTTTATTCGTCGTTTTTGGGTTAACTATAGGTTAATTTTTGTCTCGAGAGGAAAAATATTTTTTTTTCATGCAAGGAAGCAGTTTTTGCAGCAAATAATAAACTATTTTTACTATACGAATAAATCAAAAAACATAATTTTACACACATACATAAACAAAAAAATGCGCAAAGATTTCAAATGTGGACTGCGACTGATTTTTTGAAGTCATGGAATCACGACGAAAGAATCAAAGTGTGGAAAAGTTCAATAGGATGTTTTATAATACCATAATGAAAGATCGCGTCAAAATGCAGGTGCTTGAAACAGTTGTGTGAAATTTACGCATGCGAAAACGCAAGTTAACTACATGAGCGTATTTTCATGAGCGTAAATTCGTTAGAGTTTTCAATACACAATATACAATTTGTTTTTGAACTTCTGCCAAAACATTGAAAAGCCGGCGTAATGTTGTGTAGTCACCACTGCTGCGGTGCGTTTTTTTTAGAAATAGAGATAACTTTCGAAATAAAGCATGCTATGCGAAACGCATGTCTTTTATTTCATATATAGCGTCTTACTTTGGAAATTTTACAACAACAATCCAATATAAATTTCAATCCGGAATGAATAATTTCATTCCACCTAAAAGTAGGATTAGTAGAATTATTCCATTGTTCGCGTAGTTCAAATGTTCACCGCACGGTTAATTATTAAAATAATTTTATTTTTATGAGTTGTCATTCTGGGAGCATTGTAGTAATAATGATAAAAATATCGCATAAAGGATAAAGAACCAAATGACATAAATCAACGATACAAAAAATGAACACCGATACTAAATTAATCTGAAATATAAGACATATTTACGTCGAAAACGCATTTTATATGTTCATAAATATTTGTTATGACATAAACGTAAATCGCATGCTTAGATTGACTTTACTAAATTTTTATACCATCCGATAAAAATATAGAAAAAATCACTTGGCTGTTACTTTAGACATAAATTTCATTCCTATTCGAATAGGAATAATATTTCCTAAAGTAAGACCACAATAAAGTAGTGGATTCTAAATTCTCGGCATGCAAAATTTCGCACGCCTGTTTCCAACCGGACCCCAATAGAAATTTTTTTTTGTGTAGCCGTAGCGAAAGACAAATTAGATAAAGTGTTTTTGACACTTCGAAAGTATATGAAGTTGAGTTTGATGGTTTCCATTGGAAACATATACACATTTCAGACAAGCTTGGTTAATGTATAGTGATGCGGCTTTTGCTATACGTCGCAATTAGCTTAAATTTATTAATTTCTAATCAATATTTCTTTAAATCTAAGATTAATTATTAAAGTTGAGCTTCAATTAAAATATTATGAGTTTGAGTGAAAATGTAGTTAGAAAACTTTAATGAGTGTATCTTATTGAAATATCGTCTTTCGAAAAAAAATAATTCATAATTGAAGGAAATTTTGACTACTTTCCAATACAAGAATTAATTTTATTTTATTTGGTTTTTTATTCCGTAAAATAACTATCTAAAATAGGAAAGAAATACTAATCTTGAGGTTGTCAACGAACTTTCCCAACTATTTATTCACAAACCCAAATTAATAATCTTACTTATGTTTTGAAAATTTGTATTGTATTTCACCAAAAACGTCATAAAAGTACTAAATAAAATAAAACGATTTTTAGTTTTGGAAAGTTTCCTTCAACTACTCATCAAACCATTTTTTAAAAATGGTATTTTACCACAAGCGTTTAAAAATTCATTTCCAAAACGATCCTTGTTGTATAATTTGCTGAGCGTACGCCATACGGCGTTTATAAAATAATAATTTTCCTTATTTATATTTACATAAGGATTTATATGTTCGAAAATTTAATCTAAATTGAAAAGTCTTTAGTTTATAGTCATTTTTATCATAATTTATATACTTTTAAAAATATTTGTAAAGAACGATAAAGCTCCTATAGAAGCTGCCACTTCCGGTGGACCAATTTCGGCTAAAAATCACTGTGATCTCTCAAAGCTTAAGAATTATTTTTCATCGGTACCAATCAATCCCGTCTGGGCTGTAGAGAGGTCACAAGAAAACTTGACGATTTTGCTAGCGAATGATAAATTTGCAAAAATCTCGAGGTGGAAATTTTCATAATTACTATACATGCTACGTAAAAGGAAATTATAAAAATGAATTTATACTTGTTTGAGTTGCAACAAAATCTACAACAATTTTGCTTCTTCGGTTAGGAATAGCACATGATATATTTGATTAGGCAGACATATTGTCCACCCCGGTGGCAAAGTGGTCAGCATGCTTGCTCCAGCGACCGGAGGTCTCGGGTTCGATTCCCGGTGGTGACAATGACAATATTTCACGGCTGGTTTAGGATCAATGAACTAATCACTCATTATCCGAAATGGGACTCTTAAAAGATTTTTTGACAAAATTCAAAAAATGAGTGTGCGATAAAGTGCTAGAAAATGGCTTATAGTGATGTAATTTGGATGGAGGGCTAAGTACCCGTGACAGTTATTAAAGCCGTCAGCCTCTACAATTATTGCATTTCAAAATGTTGCATATTAACAAAATATTGCTTTTTTTATTAATCTTGCAATTACAAAATGTTGCAAGTACAAAATCTTGCAATTACAAAACTTTATTAATTATTTTGTGCAATTAGTATTAGAAGAAAAGAAAACCGGGATTTTTTATTTTGAAATGGAAATTTCCTTGATACAATTGATAGAGTGAGTAGTCAGGATTTTGGCTAGCAAATTGCCTGCTTGCTAGCCGATCGAGTATCTACCCCAATAAGTGAAGTGTTGAGATGCTACTAGGTCCTAATAAAAGAAAAACTAGTTTATTTTGTTAAAATTGGGAGTATAGGGTGTTTAGGGCAGCGAAATTCACATCGATTCTCTTTATATCACTTCTACAGTTTGCCTAAGTTTTCTCGGAAAATCGTAGGAACCCAACACCAAACTGACTTAAATGTTAAGAATCTTATAGGCCACGCATTAAACATAAAAACATCTCAATTTTGACCAAATTGGGGGATTAGCGTGTTTAGGACAGCGAAGTTCGCTTCTACTCTCTATAATCCCCCAATTAGGTCAAAATTGAGATGCTTTTATGTTTAACGTGACTTAGAAGGTCCTTAAAATATAAATCATTTTGGTGTTAGGTTGCTAGGATTTTCCGGAAAACTTAGGAAAACCTTACAATATATTTATAGAGAGTAGATATACCAACTTCGCTCTCCTAAATACCCTAAACCCTCAATTTGGTCAAAATTGAGCTGTTTTTATTTTTAACGTGATCTAGAAGATTCTTAAAATATAAACCATTTTGGTGTTGGGTTCCTAGGATTTTCCGAGAAAATTTAGGAAAACCCTTCAAGTAATTTATGAGAATCGATATCAATTACGCTGTCCTAAACGCCTTATATCCCCAATTTGAGCAAAACAAACGAGTTTTTCTATTAGATAGAACCTAATAGCATTTCACTATATACGTCACTTAGATTGTTGGTTTATAGAAAATTCCCGGAAAAATTCATAAAAATTTACATTTTTGTTAAAAAATATATTTATTTAACTATATTTATTCTAAAATTCGTTCTATCGAGACATTATACAAACATATCTACATATATTTTGTTGTTGTTGCTTTTTAGGACATATTTAGGATAAACTTCACCAACGTGATACCGAGGTATTGCAATTCCTAGCTAAATATATACAAAGAATTGCTTAACGCTTTCGTAATTATATTTTAAACTTCAGATCTTAATGTATAATGAAGCGGCAAATTTAACCACAAACACGCGTGTACTTGGATTTTCCGCTATTGCTCAATTTCGGAGTTTCCACTGTTGTTTTAACAAGCGTATATACTTACCTAAAACCCAACCTGCATATAAAAAATCCTAATTTTTGCGCACTTCAGGCGATCGGTTTAAGTTAAAGATGTAATAGTAAAATTCCCGTATGTCGTGTGGTTGAATATTATTAAAAGATTTCATTTTGAAAACGAGCGTAAGATAGAAACCTTATACAATAAAATTTGAATAAAGAATATACTCGTTGTTATACTAAAATTTATTAAGTATCATGTCGTTATAATAAAAACGTTATCGTTTTGATACACGGTATTACCGTACAACATGTATATGCATGTGAATACGAGCAACGTAAATATATACCTATTTTCAATTGATAAGCGTTTAATTAATCGTTATCATTTTATAATAATGTTTTGTCAAAAGCCCTTTCTTGCTGACTGAATTACGGAATTTTTGTTTCCGGATTTACACGCTGTTTTATGATGAGTTGTTTATGATTTTGTGTTTTAATTGATGATCTAATATTTCGTCTAATATAAATATGTTTAATATATGTGCATCAGATAAATTCTAATTGAAACATTTGCCACATACATATAATAAATGCGTCATTGAATGGGTTACGGTATTTCCGATGTAACTATATATATGTTCATTGTGCAATTTATTGGAAATGTTATGAGAAAGCGAGCATAAAAATGTTTCTTATACATATTTAGGATTAAACCGGATGCTGCGTCAGGTATACCTGTATAAAATACCTAGGTACAAGTACAATATAAAATGTATACGCCCCACCCCGACCTTAATTAGTGCAAAGAACCATACCCATCCATATTGTGATTGGCTTTTCTGTTTAAATATAATATAAGGTATATATATATATATATGTATATATAAATCTAAAAGATCGTATTCATCCCCACCTTTATATATAGTACACATGTTATACTCTCATAAATTCAGAGGCAACGACTCAACTGTATCGTTTTTTTATAAGTAGTAAATATATAAATACATACATACATTTCTTTATACAACGTGACGTTGAATGAAATTTCAATTTCATCAATGAATTTTATTTTTTTCCCGTCTTTTATACTCGTAGAAAGAGAAACCTGCTACATAAACTATTTGTGTTGTTGGTAACTCAGGTGGTAAATGGCTAAAATTCTCCTAGTAATAAAAACGTCTTCAAGACGAGAGAATCGTATATTATTTTTGAGTGAAAAATCACCGCCAACTTGTTATTAAAACACGTATAAAAGAGAGGTTAACAAGTAGTTTTAGCTTTTGCAATATACATTTTTTGCAGTGTATATCGTACACACGCATTATACATATTTTTATTCATAAATCCGGAAGGATTTACTCTTCTCTCGCTCTATCGCTCTCGATCAAAGTATCGCGACGGTACATATATCAACAAAAAATATATTTCGTTAATCATTCATAAACGCTCAGTTTTTTTTTTATAGTACGTTATGTACTCAATTGACAAATCTCTATAGCTATATTGAAAAATATAAAACAAAACAAAAAATAAAAATTCTCACTCTAAAGTGTTATCTCGGTTTGGTTGGAATTGTATATATTTATTGTCCGGCGAGCGAACCAATCATTAGTTGAACGATGATGTTTACACATAAATAAAGTTAATCGAATACAAAATATATTATAAAATAAATATTAAATCAAATTTTTTTAAAACATTTTTAATATCAAAAAGTGTGAAAATCTTATATATACCTATATATAAATATATAATTAATACATATTTGTGTAAATTTAATTTATTGTGATATATATTTATATATAATTAATCAAGTTTTTGTTATAAAATAGTGCATATTTTGTGAGTTCCTATACATAATAATAAAAATAGTGTATTGATTAAAATTTTTTTTTATATACGTTTTATAAAAAAATAAATAATATTTTTTATCAAAGACTCTGTGTACTAGCTGTGATATTTTGTTAATTTATTTATAAAACTATATTATACACACAAACGATATGGATAGTTCACCATGCTCGGTAAATCGTGATCAAACAACGATACGCACACGTCACTACAAACGCGATCCAGATGAACATTTGTGCAATTGTCCTAATAGTAGATTAAATCATAATAATTGTAATGATCAGTGTTATATTAAAAATATTAATAATAACGATATGGAATACATAAGCTGGAGCTGTAAACGTAGTCCAAAATATTGTCCAAGTAAGTTTAACACCTTTATAGAAATATATTGCTGCTGCACGGAACTATAATTGGTTTTTGTGGTACTACACGATACAGATATTATTTCTCATTACAAACGGAACTCTAATATAAAAATTTAAAATAAAAATAAAAATTTGAAATGAGTCAACTTGATGACAAAAAAAAAAAAACTAAAAACTAAAATTTATTTCGCTTGTGTGTCTTAAAGAAAATATATAAAGAAATAAATAACTTACCTTTATATAAACCAATATTTCGCAATTTATACTGTGTGCTGGCGAGTTGATCTCGCGCGAGCTAATTAAATTTGTCTCTTTATGTACAAAAAATTAATTAAATTTTAAATCAAAGAACTAGTTATTATTTTATGTGGACAATAACATCAACACACAATGTACAGTCTGCTGTCATGAAAAACAAAAACAACAGAAAAAATATGTTGTGTAAATTATTTTATTTTATTTTTTTTTAGATTGTCTCGACCATGAACTTGACAGAATAAATTACTTTTTTGTGTTTTATTATGTATATACCTATATAATCTTATTTACTTTGTGTGATGAGATCTGTATATAAATCGGTATATACATAATAATTAGAGATGATGTATAAATTACATATACTTATGTTTATTTTATTATTTTTATTTCTATATAGTATTTGGTCTACACTATACACGATTGTGTGTTCTTGTTTTGGTAGCTTGTATATCCTTAACACAGTCCGCGCCAACCACATACCACCATCAAGTTCGGCATCGCAGGGAAGATAAAGAAGCCGATTGGAGTAGACCGTGTGTGCCACCCAACATGTCACAAAAGGATACAAATTATACGACGGAGCAAATGAAAAGAATATTTGATATAATTGCATCTGAATGTATTACGGCGTTGCAGAATGCCCGAAATCATGCTCCTAAATATGTAAGTATATACATATATATTTTATTTGGCCTACTTAGTAATATTTTAGACGCCCTCGTCGCCCGCTCAACGGGCCATATCGCAATTTTACATATCATACATATTTTATTATCGAATAAAAAGTATTTGCGGTCGCGGGAATTCCAGTAATAGTCATAATATTTTATGTATTTTATGAAATTGTTTAATATAAGACGCGCGCACTATATATAACGTAATAAGAAAAGTTATGAATCAATTTACTTCATGTGTATTGTATACGCGTAATTTACATATGCGCGCGATCGTGCGCGCTCGCTCGATTAATTAATATTGCGCGAGATCTTGGATATTTAAATATATATTATATATCATAACACAATTTAATATAAAATATAAACATGTATGTATATCGTATCGTATATGATATATGTGTGTTGGTTTAGTTTATTGTGTATAAAATTGTGTTTGGCGACAAGCTGTCTACGTCTATCAACTCGATTTATTTTGTATATACTTGTATTAAAAAGCTATACGGAATTTTTGAATTTTAATCAGGCTCTGCGCGCTGGGATAAGCAATTTGTCATCGTACGCGTTTAATTTCCGTTTCGGAAGTAACTCAGACGCTCGTACTATACACCCCGCATATTATAATACCTGTTGGCTAAATAATTTTTATTAACTTGTTCACACAGCTGAAAATTATTTAAAATATTTGACCACTAATTTACATAATATTATAATTTATAATTTATACATAATTCCAAAATATTATTAAGTGCGAGAGAAATATATTTATTTTACTTGTGCTGGTTAAATTTTATGCTGCGGGCATACTCGTATTATTAAACGATTCGTATTGCATGCATATCGTAAGATTTCGGTCGCATTTTTCAATATATGGTGGACAGAGCTGTTTTATAATCATGCATTTTTGTTGTTGTTTTTGTATTATCATATACGCATAATAAATAATGTAAATGACTTCACGAGCGAGAGCTTCCTTCCGATTTGATCGATTGTTAATTAAATTAAAATTGTTTATTTGCTTTTTTTTATACGTACGTATAATACGTGTACAGTATGACCAGTAGGTATCGATGGTCACAAAACTTTGAGGTGTGTGTTAAATTCCAGCACGGGTCGTTTAAAGTTGACATTTAACGGTTTAGGTCTTAATAATTTAAATTTTTCGTAAAATCAGTAGAATAGGCGCACCGATAAATGTTCCCTGGAAAGTTTTACTCTTATTTATTAATTACCATTTCTCGGACATTGACCAGATTCACTCGATAACATTCCATTAGGTCCTAGAATCTTGGAAAAATTATTTAAAACTATCAAATTTGTCTTAGAATTATTTATCTAAAATCGAACTGTTTTTAGATAAATAATTTCACTAAAATAATTGAATGAGTTGGTTTTAGAAAAATTGCTTTAGATAAAAATTGCAAATTTTGCAAATATTCTTGCCAAAAAAAGGTTCCGGGCCAATAGTATTCCAGATCCTCATATTTAAATTTATATTGTTTCGCAACAGCTTATTCTGAGTTAAAGTTCGACTTCATGAATATCGAGCTGTAAAATGCTAGCTTTTTTGAAATTCGAGCTAGCCACAAATAGATATAGTGTTGCTAGTTCGGTTTTGTTAAAGCTACCTCCCGTCTAGTCTATAAGGAAATTACGCAAAAGGGATTTCGGTAAGATAGCAGTTAATATAAGATAGGCACCAGTCCATTCATTGTAATAATTTTTAGACCGATATAACACTCTTATCAAAAAATTTAAAAATAAAAATTGATAATCCGCCGTCGGATTTTGGGTTATCGCAATTTTGGTTTGATGGGCGTTTTACGTTATAGGGTTTCTTAAATGTTACGTTGGACAGAAGATGTTGCTAATGTCGCGGTTTTGCAGATAAGATCAGTAACTATTATGTTTTAACATCAATTTAGTTGACTGCATAAATTAAATAATTAGGGGCCGGGGCGGTGTCATTAAGTGGCCTTGTTACCAAAGTTTATTAAACCAACCTACCGGCCACTCTGTATCTGTTAAAATACGGGTTGGGGGCAAATTCAAAATTGGAATACGCGTGTATACCGATAAATATATGGTTTATAAACAGATTTTTAGATTATTTATTCCTATTACACATATGGAAAATTTGCGTGCGCTATACAGAACCCAAAGATCGTTTATGCCATACACTGTGCTGTACAATGTACACCTCTATATAATAAGATATATATTTATTTAATTCACGTATTCTGTCTTAAAGTTTTTTATATCCGGTTGATTTTATTTTTATGTAATATAAATTTTCAATTTAAAATGGCAATAATTGATTTGTGGTTATTTTTTCGTTTATAATATCCGTTTTCAATTATTATATATACATATGTATATATATATATATATATGTATTATAAAATAATATTAACGCAAGTGCATTTAATTGATTTGTTGTTGTTGTTATTATGTTTTTTGTAGGCATCAATCAGGTGGAAATCAAAAAATAACGATACTCTTATTGAAGATGTACATCAAACATGGCGTAATGAGGATGGTGCATGGTTGCACCCCGAACGTAACAAGCAGTTCAGTTATAATGAAAAAATTCCCAGTGACATCAAAAATAAAATTGTTCGTCAACTAGAAACTTTGAATAAGAAAGATGTAAGTATTTTAAACACAAATTAAATATTAAAAAATATTATTCTAATTAAATTATGTCGTTTATTTTATATTTGCAGTCGGAAAAATTATTGATCGATATGTACGAGCGTTTCATGCGTATCGCAGATGGTATACAAATTATAATACGAGATCATCAATCAAATATGAATATTTATAATGATGTTGATTATTTTGAATTGACTCATATTTATGATAAATTAAAGCAAGACGTTGATGTTATTTTGTGTGAAATTAATGAGGGCATTATGTTGCTGAAATTGACACCCGACGTACCAGAGAGATTTCAAATTGATTCGCTAAATGATAAAAAAATTGTTCGGGACTGGGTTATCTATCGTGAATATATGAGTTTATTGAACTTTATATCAGAGGTGTACAACAACAATCAGTAAATAAGATAAAGTAAATGTTATTTATAAATTATATGTATAAAAAAAATTTAAACTATTATTTTTATTAGTCAAAAACGCTTATATATGTGTAAGATTATTAGCAGAGAAAAAACTTAATTTTTAAGCCATTTAATGTTAATTTATTATACAGAACTATTTATTGCCATTTTAATTACTATTATGATTATTATATACTCTTTAATTATTATCAGTATTTATTTTATATATATTATATAGGATCATAAGCTACAAATCATGTTTGGATATATTATATTATATATGTATTTATATATATATATATATATATATATATATATATATATATATATATATATATATATATATATATATATATATATATATATATATATATATATATATATATATATATATATATATATATATATATATATATATATATATATATATATATATATATATATATATATATATATATATATATATATATATATATATATATATATATATATATATATATATATATATATATATATATATATATATATATATATATATATATATATATATATATATATATATATATATATATATATATATATATATATATATATATATATATATATATATATATATATATATATATATATATATATATATATATATATATATATATATATATATATATATATATATATATATATATATATATATATATATATATATATATATATATATATATATATATATATATATATATATATATATATATATATATATATATATATATATATATATATATATATATATATATATATATATATATATATATATATATATATATATATATATATATATATATATATATATATATATATATATATATATATATATATATATATATATATATATATATATATATATATATATATATATATATATATATATATATATATATATATATATATATATATATATATATATATATATATATATATATATATATATATATATATATATATATATATATATATATATATATATATATATATATATATATATATATATATAATATTAGTTAATTATTTTAGTATTAAATCTTAAATCGTATATTTATTTATTTATTTATATTATTAATTATTGTATGTATATTATAGGGAGGCTTTAATTTATGTTTATTTATTTCAAAATTGTATTTTATAAAAATTTTATGACAAAAGAAAAATTTAAAATATAAAACAGAAAATAATAATTAAAAATTAATATTTAGGTTCGTTTTATTGCTTACTTACTTACGTACTATAAAAGAAAAAAAAAATATTATAATAACGTTAAACAGGTGTGATAATTGGAGGTCAATTCTATAATACATGTTATACTATAGACATATAGAGAAAAGAGAATTAGCGTAGACTAAACAAAAAAAAAAAAAAAACTAAAAACTATATATTACGAATGGGTAAGATTTTGATTTACGTTAAATCAAGGTGCCTACATATAATATAATAATATTGTATTACGAAAAGTTTGTAGGCACACTACTTGATAGATAAATATAGACAGAATTATTGACCATTATGATATTTAAAATCGATAAACTTGTTTTACAATTCAATATATAATATAATGATTCATTCATTACTTTATTTTTAATAGTTTTTATATTATTATGTATTATTATACGATTTGATTAGGTACGCTTGGTTACTGAATGACGTTAACACCTGGTGTTTTTTCAGTGGAATGGTCGTTTTGTGAATTAACTTTAGATTAATAGAGAGGCACGTGCTTCCCTAATCATCCCATTATTTAAAAATTTTTATTATATGTATTATGTTGGTTATATTGGAGTTAATATCTTTATAGGATGAACTAGATAATAGAGGTGTTATATGTAGAGTAGTTAATTTTGTGGGTTGTTCCAATTTGGATATAACATTTTATGAATAGACAAAAAAAAAATAATCATAATAATAATAAAGTATATGAAGGACGTAGGGAAAAGTTAACTAGCTCGTAAATGTTTGGGAATTTTCCAATTGTTCATTAAACCTCTCGTTTCTTCCGTATACCACCATCATATTCATTACCGAATGTTAAATTCTTTTGTTTTTTTTTTAATGGATGATTATCATATGTACCATTTTGTATGGTTGACGAGTGCCATTCATAGTATCGTGTGAATTTATATTACGCTCGTCTTGAAAAAATAAAAACTAGTAATAAAATAATAAAGGTAAATATATCCATAATAATAGTTACCTGTGTACCCACCAACCGGATTAGGATAAAATATAATATATATCTGTATATATATATATGTATCTTTAGGGACAAATCTTTTAAATAATATTGAAGGATTATAGCATTGCAGTAAATTTAAATTTTCTGCTTTGAACAATACTTTTTATTGCACCCAATTCTAGCAATAAAATAGGTGGTAAATTTCTTTTTATACCATGTATATTTGGTTGACTTTCTCTGTATATGGTTGGTGGTCAATATTCCAAGCGTGGATGATTTTTATTGCGATGAATTGCAATAAATTCTTATATTAAATTCAATGTTGCCAGTTTTGTTTGCAGCGACTTCATCGTCTAAATTTAGCACCTAATTTCCGGTGTCAGATTGTATGACACAAAGTAATTAGTTGTATTGCTCACCGCTAAAAACTTATATAATAGATACAATTACCTAATTATGTTAAGTAATTAATTTAGATTATTATTCACAATATAATAATTACAATAAACCTAGTTATTATTTTTGAAAACGCAGGTAATTTGTTTTATTTGTGATTATGTATTATAATAGTAGAGTGATGTAAAGAGAATAAATATGAACGTGTATGGACATGTTTTTGTTTGAATTTATATTTTGAAGCTGATTTTTGTACATCATCATCACATAAGAATTTTGTGCGGAAAAACGGTAAGTTAATACATACTCGTATAGTCTTTATATTATTTATTTTTTAATGCATTATATACCTTGTATTGCTTGCGTACCCTAGGTAATTTGATCCGTAGTCGATAGATGACAATGCATGGCAAGCGTGATGGTATCACTAAGCTTGGATATTTTGTAACTTCAATCACAAGAATTTTTGGTTTCGAAAGTTATGAAAAAATTAATATCCAATTTTTTTGTTAATTGTTTTTTTTTGTATGCATTATACTTTCTGTCAACTTAGACCGCTATATGTTGGCGATAGGTCTGGGGACTGGACTGAACTTATATAAACTTCTGAAATGCGTCCATCCTGTGGAAAAACATAAGTGAGGCACAAGATGAAACGTTCGCTATTATTTTAGTAGTGTAAATGTTAGATGCATTTCGAAAATGGCGAATTTAAAATTAAAATTTGGTTCCATTGTAAAATTAAATCTACTAGCTAATGAGAATTTTTGAATCCTATCTTTGTCGCTTGTTTCGGTGTAAGTGTACTCTTATTTTGCACGATCAAAAGTATTAAAATATTTAAGATTACTTCAAAAGTCTGCAAAAGTTTCTACGTCTACGAGAAGGATGAGTATTATCAAATCGCAATTGTTTTGCCAGTTTTGATCCCCATTACCTTCATGTCAGCTACTTTATAGAAAATTACGAAAAACTTGTCACCATTGCTAAACCGGGGGATTCGTGAACTAAAGTGCTGCTCCACTTTTCAAACAATATGGTGTTTCAGCTTAAGTTGTGACCTTTTGGACCTTCCTTCGTGATATGCGACGAAACTATATTTTATAATAAATGATGTTAGTTGTTTTATTACACTATAAAAGTTCTTTGACATAGTGTAATATGCATATTTTATAAAACTATATCACTTTTATAAAATGTTTTTATCAAATTTAGCCTCATGCAGGTAAATTCGATAAATTATTTTTGACATTTGCTTGTTCAAAATGGCGACTAAATACAATTGGACAGCAAAAACCACATTAATTCAAGAATACGAGGTAAATGAATTTTGCTAGAAAGCGAAATGTGGCCATTAGTCTGTCCTCCACACTTATTGAATTTCGTAAACGTGTTTCCTGTCGTTTAATTAGCCGCGAAATTTTGTGAACAATAAAATTAAGTGAGTTGTCATCCATCCTTAAATATTTTATATAGCAGGTCATGTGCTCGGGTCTGCAGCTCCTTTAATAAATTTTGATGGATAACTCTTAAATCCCGTCTCGATACCCAGGATTTCACCCAGATTCTTTTTTTCTGTTTCTGTTTCTAACGATATACATAATAATAAAAGCGTTTAATGTTGCTGCACACGCTGCTCGTTGTTCTTCCATTTTTACTGAAGTTTGTGAAAAATCTTGATAAAATCTTTTATTTAGTGTAATTTTCAAAAATTATTCAAAATCGTTTAAAAAAAATAGATACAAATATTTTATAAAACACTTTTGTCAAAGACTTTTATAGTGTAATTACTGAGCCGACCTTACTGAAATATAAACATCTTTTTTAAATGAATTCCTTTTTATTTTATAATTTTTACGGTCGGTCTGCATCACAATACTCAAGCTCTCTTTGTTTAATTTGCCATGAAGGACAGAAAATGGCAGGGTTGGAAAGTATTATATGTTTGGGGTATCTCTTATCGCACGAAGAAATTATACATCTGCCTCGGGAGCAACTTGCTCCTGTGAGTATAGTTCGACCCGTCGGATGATAATATCTTCTACAATTAACACCCTTCGATAACCTCCCTCATCCTCGGATAACGGGCCACCCACAATCGCTGATTCATAATAGAAGTTCGAGGAAGTCCGGCTTTATATCGTTGTCTCCAATGAGGCCTCCTCCGTATCCCAACCAATAATTTAATTCAGGTCAGGGTCCTTTATTTAATTGTCATAAAAGTTCAGAAGTCGAGTACTGCATACAGATATCAAATTGCACAAAAAATATACTAAACTCATTATCATCACTATAAGGAGGGCGCCAAACACATTGGCAAACCAATTTCCTGAATATAAAGGCTTTATTGAGATAGCCTACCCGTTGCAATTCTGTTTTAAAGAAGCAACTGACATAGTATTTTAAATGGCATCTCATTGTTATCGAATCTTTGAAAAAAGATTGCTCCCATAGCTTATTTACTGGTGTCAGTCCTTAATCTATGGGGTTTCATTGTGCCCGCCTGTTGTAAAGTTACGGAATTGACCGCGTCTGTTAATAATGCAAAGGATTGTTGATTTTTCTTGTCCATGTCCACTATACTGTTAAAGTTAGCCGAAAGCTTCCAGCCGAAAGATGGTAATGCAGAAAGTGCATTTGCTATCACAGCCGAAAGCTGGCAATTAATTTAAAAGATTTTAAAATATCGATAATGCAGATTGCATCGATAAAGAAGATTAGCTTCAATATTCAAACCGTAAAATGCCAGCAATACAGATTTAAAAATTACAAATGAGACGCAGTCACGTTTAGTTGATGGATGATTTGTATATCAAGATTTTGACAGATGAACGACAATTTGACTGTACCAATTGGATGAACCATGACCCTGTAGAATTTGATTATGTGTTTGGAGTAGGTTTTATTCTGTTAAATTGGTGAAATGTTCCATTTCCCGTTGTTCCGACGATAAAATTGTCGATATTTTACCAGATGGACGCCGATCTGATTATGCCAATTCGATACGTCTTAAGCGGAGGTAGATTTGCATTATAGGTTAGGGGTGAGCCTGATGGGGTTATAGGGGTGAAATGTTGATTATCCTATTTTTCATCGATAATACTGTTCGGCATTCGAGATTTTGGCATATGGACACCAATCTGACTAGGCTGATTCAGTAGCCCATGACCATACATAGATTTTGGTAATAGGTTTGGGGTGGGTCTGATGGGTTTATAGAGGTGAAATTTTGTTTTTTCTCATTTTTCATCGATAAAATCAGTAGTTGTTCTAAATTTTTGTAAGTGGACACCAATCTAACTATGCCGATTTGATAGCCCATGACCACAGGTAGGTTCTGAGTATAGGTTAGGAGTGGGTCTGATGGGGTTAAAGGGATGAAGCGGCATATGTGCCTCATACAGCCGAAAGTAGTCGATTAAGAAGATTGAAAATTATCAAGCGTCGTCAAGAATCGTTCGTCATTTGAGATTTTGGCATACTGATACCAATCTGACTACGCCGATTCGATAGTGCATGACCATAGGTCGATTCTGAGTATAGGTTAGGGATGAGTCTGATGGGGTTATAGGGGTGAAATTTTGATTGTTCCCATTTTTCATCGATAAAACCGTTCGTCATTCGAGATTTTGCCGTATGGACACCAATAACTCCATCAGACCCACCCCAAACCTGTACTCAGACTCTTGCTATGGTCATAGGCTATATCGAACTGCCAGTCAGATTGTGTCTATATGCCAAAATCTCGAGTCACGAACGATTTTGTCGACGAAAAATGGGGAAAATCAAAATTTCACCCCTATAACTCCATCAGACTCACCCCTAACCTATGATCAAAATCTACCTATGGTCATGGGCTGTCGAATCGGCATATAGTCAGATTGATGGCTGTATGCCACATTCTCGAACGACGAACGATTTTATCGACGAAAAATGGGGAAAATCAAAATTTCACCCCTATAACCCCATCAGACACATCCCTAACCTATAATGAAAATTTACCTCTGCTTAAGACGTATCGAATTAGCATAATCACAAAAGTTCACAAATGATATGAAACAATAAATTAATGTCGGTTAAACTGAAAATTTTAATTGTTGTTTGTTATAATATATATTTTCGGATGATTTTGTAGGTTAGTCACGCTCGGCTGTAATATTTTCGGCTGAAGTAGTCAAGACACTACCTGCATTATCGATTTGTTTCACTTTCGGCTTACACCTTTCGGATAACTTTAACAAGTCCCTCAACACTTTCAACTTTTCAGGGAACTTAGGAATCGTCTCGTATAGTATCACTAGAAAATGTTGCATGAAAACATAATGCCCAGCTGTTTATGTAAGTGTCGATTATCATAGTCGTTGTCACACAGATAGACGCTAAATGGAAGAATTTCCTACGATTGTTTATTTAATTTGAGAGTACTGAAAACAGACCAATAGACGGAAAAATTACAATAACATCATTACAATCGGAAAACCAAAGTAACACATGGGCTGAAAAGTCGAGGGCCTATCAAAGAAAACACGTTTTTATTGTTCAATTTTTTTTTGTTCAGTTGATAATAAAATAACCTTCAAAAGACAGCTGTCAAAATTTCAATATATTCTTTTCATTAGTTTGTGAGTTATTGTGCTAAGATCAAAAACAATTTCTTGTTTTAATTTTACACTGCTTCTTGATGGGAAAAAATTCAGTTTAAGCTCTCAGCGCCCCCTCAAGATTTGGCTTCCAGCGACTACTGGCTGTTCGCGGACCTCAAAAAAATGCTCTCCGGTAAGAAAATTTGCTCGAATGAAGAGGTTATCGCTGAAACTGTGGCATCTTTTGAGGCAAAAGATAAATCGTACCAAAGTGGTATTGAAATGTTAGAGCGGCGCTTGAATGATTGTGTTGCTCTTGATGGAGAATGGAGATTATGTTGATGAATAAAGCCAATTTTGAACAAAAAAAACTTGTTTTCTTTGTTAGGCCCGGGACTTTTCAGCCCATGTGTTAAAAAGATATAAGAATTCGTAAATAGGAAAAGTTAAGTTGTGAGAATAGAATATAGAGATGGAAATGTGAAAAATAAATAATCTCCGTTCGAAACTGATTGTCTGATCATCTATAAGTCCAAAATTCAAAAAAAACTAATCGGGATAGTTGGAGCTATTATAAGAGCTCTTAAACAGAATATCTCTACACCAGAAAAGCCACAGCCATCAAAACACGAATGGGAGAGCTGAGAATAAACGAGGCTGGTGTCCTATCATTATTGCTATCCTACTTTCAAAATCTACTAACGACTAGCGAAGTAAGCCGAGTTAGTTCTGGTTGTAGCTTCACCAAGCGAGGAGTTATTTGTCCCATAATCCACAGTAGAGATTAAAAGTGGGCAATCACCTTATCTCGACGGAATCCTACTCTTGCAGTTTATCTTAATGATCTCATGGTCTTGGACCAGGATAAGCTATCTGAGGAATGGAAGACCATACTTATCTATCCTTTGCACGAAAAGGTAATTGTCTCAAATGTGAGAATTGCCGTGACATAACACGGTTGAGAACCGCCTACAAAGTGCTTACTAATCTTGTACTTGTCAGAATCATCCCTCTCAGGCTAGACTACGCTGGCCGTAAGACGACATCAAACAAAATCAAAATGTATGGAAAAATCCCTCCATGGGATATGAAAGCTAAAAAAAGAGAGAGAAGGAGTACTAACTCGCACTCGAAATGGGGTATGGGTTATGTGTCCTTTTTAGAGGTACTTGATTCAATTTCCTTGAATCAAGACACAGTTTATTCTTGCAATTGGGGTTTTAAAACATCAAAACAGGTAGACTCCAGGTACCGTTACTCATCTTAACTTCTAATCTCTTCTTTATCACTCCATTTTCCAACATTTCAGTAATAATTTGGTTCATATTGTGCCTGGGAATACCGGACGATATCTCTAACCGGCTTAGCATCCCTTACATAAAGCTCATGTTGGAACAAATTAGTTCCCAAAAAATGCTTTTCTAAAGTTGGAATCGAGCTGTTAACTTCATTGAGACGTAATTCTGTTAGGTTATGAGCCATTTCACTTGGTTCTGTTGCTAATCCATTCACGAAATTTTAGCACGGCACACTTTATGGAAATAAAAATTTTCTGTCAAAAGTATCCGCAAAAAGTTTAATCTTTTTCCCACTTAGATAGTTCTCTATTTGTTTTTATCAAAATCAGGTTTTCAAAATTTCCGCATACAGTCCAAAACTCATTTTACCTATCGAGCTTTTTATTAAGGCGATAAAGGTCATATTGCCAACTTTAGCAAATTGCACATTCATTTTTCGAAAAGTTTATTATTCTCTAAAGATGGCAGCAGCGATTTTAAGTAAATATAACAATACATAAAATCGTTTGTGGGAAATTTCTGAAATTTTAACTGATTAATTAGCCAGCTTAATTTTTTGAATATGTTTTTATTTATCCCTGTTGGATAGGAATGAAAATTCCTAATTTGGAAAAAGCGAATACCTTTCTGCGACATCTCGTCATATTACTAAAAGCTAAACTTTTTAACAAACATTTTTTGTTTTACATAAATTAACATTTGTTTGTGCATCAAGTAAATAATTTTAATTTATGAAAAACAAAAAAATGTTTGTTAAGAAGTTTATTTTTTAGTGATATGAAGAGATGTCGCAAAAGAGTATTCGGTTATTTCCAAATTATTTTTTTAAATTACGAGTATAACGATAAACACATTTGATTGCATGCAAGTATATCGTTGCTTGCGTGACAAATGACACGTCGCATTCGCATAAAGCACACTATAACATAATAACATTACATATTAATCGTCTCATTAGTCAACAGAACGATATATCTTTACACAATTACGCGAATACTAAAATAAAAATGTGTGTACTTCCCGGACACCTGGAAACCCCTAAAATTTAATACACCGTAATATACTTGCAGAATATTTGCGTTTGTATAAAATAATTTAAGAAACAATTTGTTGTTGTACAAAAAAGTGTCTTAAACATTTTTGTTGAGTTAACTTTACTGATGGTGGGATGCAAAACGTATTCGGCAATAAACTAATAAACACATTTAATGACAAGGAAAACGAATATAAAACATAAAAATTTTCATGTTCATCCAAAATTTTTAATGGTTTTACATACATCATAATGTTTAACAAATTTATAACCCGAATATATATTATGTCGTGGCGATGATCCTAGAGGGTGCGCTGTCAGGATGCCAAAAAAGGTCTGAAATTTATACTTATATCTCTATCAGTTTTTCATTCTGTTCTGTATGTTTAGTTTCAAATAGTTTTTCAAGGGAGGATACGGTATACACTAAAGTTATAAATTTTATTGGGCTATATAAATAAGTTAAACAAATAAGCATCCCGATTCCCGCTACTCAATTCTTAGAAAATGATTGACAATTTAACAATATCTAAAAAGTACAAACATGTAAGTGGTAGAACATTTACCTTCATTTTTTTTATTTACCCATTTGTACAACATTGGTATTTACTTAACGCAAATGTTATAATCTCGGGTATTTATGTAACAAGTTGAACTCGACTTCTTTATACGGTGTACCCTATCACATCATAAACGACTCGATTTTAATCGGACATATAGATACGTCGATATTTGATTATAAGCCGCATTTCGTTAATAAGATTTGGTTGAGTTAGAAACAAAGCTTAAATTTGTCTTTAGATATACTTTTCCATTTTATTTCATTATTAGATCTTGATTAATAATACCTTACCAACTTTATTGTATTGTCTCGAGTTAGTAGTGTGTATGTTTGATATAAAGACGTTAATTAAGATTTGGCACAAATACACTTTAACTTACTCAACACATACCTGTATTATATACTAAGATATAGGATTATTGTATTTTAGCATTATACCAATGTTCTAGCTACGAGCTACCTAGATTCTTACTTCTCACGACCTTTCTCTTTTATACTGATTCATATATAAGATCTATAAGCCAAGATAATCACAAAGATGTTAAAATAATACAAAAATTATTATTTTTTCGTTGTTAGTGTAGGATATTGGTTGGTTTCGTTCGTTTCTTATATGTACTCGAAGTTCATGTGAGCGCGCCGCGGTTATGTAATTTATATTTTACGATTTTACTGTTAAGGGAAATTACCTTCCCAAAAATTATTTTATTATTTTTACTTGTACTTTCAAGACATTTTTACGATGTAAAGTTTAAAAACAAAGAATGTTTAGTTTCGTGCCTGTGATTACAACAAATTATTTAATTATTAATTTAAAATAACAAAACTGCATCTTTTTATCTGTAGGAAATATAATTTCGATTTATTTATACGTAGATCGTGTGCAAAATAGAAGAAAGAACTATTTAAACGTTTTTTTTACAAGTTATAATAAATTATAGCTCATATATGTATAACTACTTTAGTTAGGTGAGCTACCTGAGTAATAATAACCTTCTTATATGTGTATATACAGGTTTATTTAAATTTTTGTATTTATAGCTTCTTTTAAATGTTTTAAGTCGGATTTTATATTCTATGTACTATGCATGTACGTCAAACGCAACGACATCTTTTGAATGGGTCAATTTTTTAATGTAAGTACTATTAGTGAAAGCTATATACAATAGATGGTATCCCAGTCGTCATTTTGAATTACATATATACTCAAGTAATTAGTAAGTATTTTAGCATGAGAGTTGATTCTATAATTTTTAATATGGGTTCAACGATTAAAATTAGTTGCCCTTAAATCCCTTTCTATACATTCGTTCGTCATTGACTTATAAGATCCATTACTTGTCTGCTGCAAATTACACTTTCTCGCTGCTTTGTTGGATCACCCTTCATTTTTAATAAAATTACGAACGTACCCAAGTGAAATATGTATCAATAAAAATTCCAAATTTCTTGAATGCAACAAATATTAAAAATGAAGTATGTATATGATAATTTTCTTCTCAACGGATCACTTCAAAAAGTTGGAGCCTAGAATATCAATTAAAAACTATCTTTTACAAATTTCAAAAGATTGATACGTGGGTATAGATATTTTGGAATGCTCATGATATGATCTCTTAACGAAAAAAATGAATCGAACGATTCCTGGGGTTCCCAACAAATAATGGGCCTTTTACAAAGAGGTTGATAAAACATTTCTGAATTAAGAAATCTGTTCAAGAAATTTCAAAAAATTGACATGTGAGTCTTTTTCCCGGAATGATCATATGTGGGTAAGTTTTCTAGAATGTCGATGATATGGTTGCAACAACTTTTTGTAAAAGACCCGTTACCCGCGATATAGTCGCCAGCCTCAAGGCCGCACACGACAGTCTTTTGAAATTTGTTGAACAAATTTCTTAATTTAAACTTGTTGCAGCCACCCCTTTGTAAAAGATCCGTTATTTACATACATCCCAGCAAGGTTCCAGATTATCGGTAGATCACTCATTGAGCGACCAATCGCAATATCGCCTATAATTCGCGAATATTGTCGCACGAATAACTTTCACTCCGCACACGAAAAACTATGAAATTTATCTTTACTTTATCTTGCGCTCATCTTTTTTAAATAGGTCCGTGGTGAGTTAAAGATAATAGTACCTATTACGAAACTTTCATGAAACTGAAGGATGCCCTGCACGTACTCGTCAATATATCGCATATAATTCTCGTTATCGCCAGATTAACTTTAGCCGAAGCTGACAATGATAAATAGTATAGCGCTATGGGATAACCTAGAACGAAACTTTCGTAAATTCGAAGGATAACCTGAATATAATTGTCCGTGTATCGTATATAATTCTTAAATGTTGTCATCAGATTAACTTCTACCTCACACGGGGTCTTCACTATGAAAAATCGCTGAGACTTTCTCTCATGATTTTTTTTATGTATGTGTATGTTTTTTCAATGTATTGATAAATAATTATCAAAAAAATATCATAACTGGGCATTTTAGTCTCATAATAATTTCTTCAAATGTCAAAAAATCCGTAAATATTGTCAACCAATTTATAGATTTTTATGTTAAAACAGTATAGTATTGACAATTTCACTGACATTTCTTAAAAATTTCATGATAATGTTTTCGTGAAATAGCGTCCTGATAATTTGCTGAGAGTTTCGAAGTTAGTACAACATACTTACACATACATTCAAAAATTTAGTCTCATGATAGAAAATCTCAGCGATTTTGCATAGTGAAGACCCCGGATCACTCACGAACAACTCATAAAATTAAATTATGAAATTTTAGGTCATACTGGATAATAGCCAGGTAGTGGTTTTTACATCAACGTGAGGTTACCAAGACGGTTACCAACCTTTGGAAGGTTGGTTTCGAACTAATGAAACATTGAAATCTTTATATTAAAAAAATCGGTCGTCTCATCAGACTGCAGTGACCAAACTACGAAAACTAAGCTTACATTCAAAGAATAGCACAATGCCTTAGTGAATTTTAATGATTAATTTCAATCGCAAACCGATTCATTTCAATCGCATTGAGTATAATTTCTGAAACTATATCGCAGAGCGTTAATTTTTAAAACTCATTGCGAATAGCATTTCGCATTTAAGCTTAAAACAGAACAAGAGCGAAGATGTCAAGCGAAATCGCCTGTCATATTACAAAACACGGAAAACATGTAATACAAACACAACCATAGACGTAGGCGACGACGATTTTTTCGTTCAAATAAATTTAGAGTCAACTGTTTGTTGGATTTGTCAACTGCCAACTGTTTTTTTATATTATATAAGTTGGTAACGCCCCGCAACGTCATATGCCAAAAACAAAAAAAAAAATTATAATTTTAAAATTTTTATTATCCGAGTATGCTAACGTTTAGAATCGATTTTGACCACTGGGCTAACATGTTGTAACTATCACAATTTTCGCATCGATCCATTTTCGATAGAATAACGGTATTTTGGAAGTAAATATTTTTTTCTTTCATGTACATTTTTAAATTTTCATCAAAGTAGCACGGTTTTCTCGTCGAAGCGAAAATAGTGATAGTTACAACATGTCGGCCATCTATGGATACGACATCAATGTCAGAAACCATACAAAACAACAGCAAAAAATGGGAGCACTTTTTTTGTATGACTATCGTTTATATGCACCTCTTGCTTTAAAAAAATATTTCCGAAAGATAGGACCGTACTGAGGGATAGATTTAAATTCGAAATTTTCTTAAATTAGTTTTTTATTATTATAGTCAATGAACAAATAATAATCAAATAATTTAAATTATAAATCACTTTTTATTCATTTAAATCATGTGGTATCACTTTTGTAAGCAAATTTCTTCTTGCGATTTCCCTTGATATTTCAAAGTCGGACCTGCAAATATTTCAAATAAAAAAAAATTCGTGTCGTCAAAACGTCAAACGTCAAAAACTCATAGGAACCAGTTTTCTGTTTACATTAATTTGATTTTCGAAAATTCGGAATTCAAACAACGACAGAAAATTTTTCTGTCTTTGTCACGAACGTAGAACTCTACCATATAGTTTTTGCCATGTCGCATCCATGTAATATAGATCAGAGATTTTGACATAAATAAAATATCTCGTCGTTATGTCATTTGTGGTTGTTTTGTTATCGCCATACGCTGGCGCTCTTGTTCTGTTAGCTACAGCGATATTTTTATTCATTTGTCGACGCTCATCGTTGTCGCTCTTGTTTTGTTTTGAGCTTTATGCTTTCGGGAGACATATCGCAAATGAAAAGTTATCGCAAAAATCTTGCTGGGCATTGTGCACTTAAAAATTAGACGTCGAATTCGTTGTTCGCAATTTTAATTGGACCGAAGATTGAACGGATGACCTTCCTTTCGAAGGTATCTCTACAATATAAAATCGTTAGAGGTCATGGTCCAGCTCTCGCTTCCGAAAGGCAGCACAAGACTGACGCAGGCACATCACAAGACTGACGCAGGACTTTCCATTTTTCAATCTACTAATAGCTGCATCTACTTCCTCCGCTGTGGGATATTCGACAAAGGCATCTTCACCTGGCGGAGCTATTGCGCTCTAATTGGGGTCACTTCGTCATTCCGATTTAGCAGAATTTGAAAGTAGATTTGCCATACTGAGAGAACATCAGCCACGTTGTTCTCAGCTCTCCATTCCCGTCTTTGATGGCTGTGCTCCTTGGATGGACGTCTTAAGTGAGATTCATGGCGTTAGCAAAACAGTCCTTTGAGTTTCCTAGTTTCGCTTGGAAGCTGCTGTTTTCGATGCATAATCTCATATGTTCGCGCTTCTTTTGTCGAAGGTATTTAGTCGTGGCTTTCCTAGATAATCCCGAACAAATTCTTTGTTAGATCCACTATTCCACATAAATCTAACGACATCCAACTCCTGAGTATCTGATGGTTATTAAGTGAATCAATCCAATATTTATTAAAATTCCAATTTTACTCCCCACTTGTTTTATTCAACATTATACTAACACATCTGTGGGTCGATTTTCCTATAGGAATAGGAAATAGGAAACAATTTTAAATTTTTATAGCTGTTTTGTACTTTTTTCCTAAAGGCTTTTTCTGTTGTGTCTTATAGGAATTTTTTCTTTCCTATTTATTGCAGTTTTGACGTTTATCTTTCCGCACCTACTTTGGATACGGAAAGATATTCTTTTACAACACATACAATATCCTTTTAATTTAATTCTTTTAATTTAGACAAAAAAAATATAACTACCTACAAATAATGTAAGTTTGACATTTCCTCCGCTTACAGAGTCATGGTTTTCAATACTCAAGTTTATCAAAAAATTGGGAAAAATTTATTCCTATGTGTACCAAAATAAACCATTGGAAAGATTTTTTAGGAAAAAACATGTATGAAAATTAATCCTAAATAAGAAAAAAATTCCTATTTCCTAAGGACACCAGAATCGCCCCACTGGTGGCAAATATTAGTAAAAACTGCTATTACAATACACAAAGAAACAGAAGAAAGTACAAAACATAACAGTAACTCAACTGCTCCAAATCCAAATACATGTCAGCAAAAGACAAATTGAGGTAGGAGACCTCAACTCTTCGTGCATAAGTATGACCTTCACAAGTTGAGTAAACTGCGTAGCAGTGATGACAAATGTATATTTTATTCTCTCACAAAAACTATTTTGTTATGAAAATATGAACTCAACAAATAGAGCGTGCTTGCTTAGAGAGAGTTTAAATTTCAGACGGAGTGGACGTATTTTTGTGTCGCTCCTTGTTTTAAAATAAAATATTTGTTTTTTGTAATAAATAATGTGTGTTAAATTATTAATATAAAGTAATAATTTGTACATAATTATTTTAAATATTAACTTGCGTAGGATGCACGTGCAATTGTTTAGACTATATACGTAATTTATATTATTATTTTCGTATATAATCTGGTACCGTTGCATGAATCCAGGCTTGCACATTTTATGTATAAATTACTATGAACATATACATACAAAGTTTGCACGTGAAAATAACGGATTCAAAAGATAAGTGTTTTTGATTTTATTTTAATTTTTTATATTATTATATATTTCCTTGCGATGCTTATTTACTAGCATAGTAAATCAACGGTACATATAGCACAAACATGGATATACGACATATTTCTCTGAATAAACACTTGATGCTATGTAAAGTTGGAATGAGAGAGAATGGTTGGTGTGTGTTTGTTGTTCTAATTGGTTTTGCTTTGCGGTCTCTTCTACAAATTTATACGATCATACAAAAATTCAGTTGCTGTGTTTTGCGTGGGGCCAAATGAATTTGTGAAAGAGCAATCGATGATAAAATTCTCCCTCTCAGATTATCGATATAGCGCGCGATGTTAGTTTCAACTTCGATTGTAATATGTAATTTGTTTTGTATACGTACGTACCTTTTACTCACAAACAAGGGACAGCCATATCAGTGTATATCTATGAGTTTATCTCTTTTCCTTTTCAATTGTTTCGTTATTGTAACGTGTGAATGAATGTGAGACGAAGACGGTATATTCTCATAGTTTATTGGAACAATTTTGTGCATGAAAATAATAATTAAAACAGAGTTTGGAAATTTGATTTATGTTGATGGACGCTATTTATTTGGATCTGCAGATGATCGGACGTACATACATATATCGAAGCATTGCTATTGAAAGGAACCACAAGCTATTGGCTTATTATCACATATTTTCTTACATCTTCATGATTATTTCTGCCCTTTCCACTTTTTACACTATTTGCCGTAGGTACTTGAAGAAACACACTTACACTTCTTACACTAAATAAACACATTTTATTAACCACTTTTTTTTCTATTTCGCAAAAAATTAGATTTTTGAATATTTTAATTAAAAAATTTGCTCAAAAAGATTAAAAAATCACTCGATCGATTTCAACTGGGTCATCATCAGGAGTATCTACTGATACATAAAAATAAAAATTTAGTTATGTTATAGTAGAAAGAGGGAAAAACGAAATAAGAGAAGGAGAGACAATAATAGGCAATCAAAACTAATCTATTGATCGTCCCAAACATCTGTTGTTTATACAGAAAAATTAATTTTGAAAACGGGGGCGATAGCAGGTAAGCGCATATTATTACGAGCGTGAGAATAGAACAGGGCGGGATCCGTAATTGGTGAAAAACGGATTTCTCTCTGTTCGTTAAGAATATTTTGGTGGATGGAATTTCGAATTTCGTAAGATTTTATGGTGAGGTCTGATTTTGAGTTGTATATGTAATATGTCTAAATTGCAACCAGATAAATGTTCTAAATCCAAAATTGCGCCTAGACTGTCCAATATAGGAGAAACTGCAATCAGTGCCATTAGTTCTATAAAAACCAGACTTAGAAAGGGGATAAGATCTAGGCTTATTGTTAAAAACCATTTTCTTTATTGTGTTATTATTATAAAAAGCAAAACTAATATTGGTGTAGTCAGATACGATATTGCTAATCCGTTGGCTAGTTTTTCCTATATAATCTAAGCGACGTCAATTTTAATCCCCGTTAGAGTTGCATATCTGTTATTCGTTGCAATTTGTAGAATTATATTTTTTACCTCTATGTTATAATTTGAATTTGTCGAAGAGATGTTTAGATAGACTAATAAACATCCCTCATAAATGTTGGGAAAAACGACTACAAACAAAAAGAAGCTAAATTAAATTAATAACAAAAGTGGTCCACCAACGTTTATCAAAATTTATATTAAGCACAACATTTTGGGAAAAATATTTTTTTTTTCGGAAAGCCAGGCTAGATAAACATTTTATTCAAACGGCGTGTTCAGTCCGACCAAAATGATAAAAATTATCAAGATATTTTTTATGAGCCTAACTTCACTCCGTATAATTTCTTGTCAAAACTGATGAAACTTTGCCGATAGATACGAATTTGTGTTACTAAATTAAAATACGTCTGTTCCATATTAGATGACAGACGGAAGTAAGAACACCTTTTTATTAAAACAAAATCAATATAAAAAAGCTGCCTACTTATAAAACAATATAATTCTCATTTCAATAAAAACCGAGTGAACAACCAAAACGAAACAAAATAATTGTAAATTGGTTTTGTACGTCAAAATACGCGTCATAACAAACAATTTAATTCCAATTTCTATATTTACCTACATGATGTGCATATATGACATGAACCTTACAATTAGTGAATCTCTCATTAAATGTTAGGAAAATCGTTACTTCTCATAACAAAAGAAAATTTTTATTAAAAATATGTGACTATGTCCGAAAATTTTGTCAGCTAGAATCAACAAAATTCTCGGTTTTTTTTGTGATAAATAAGTGCGCGCGTTTTGGCTAAACGTAATAAAACATCATGCTATTTTTTATCGTTTTTACCCGACTGAACACTAGGAAAGAAAACATTGCTGTGGTGAAAAATATTTCGTTCGATCATCCAATGAAATCAAAGGCCTTGGTTTTGTTCGAAGTTGTCTTACCAGCGCAATCTGTGTTTCACTCTTCGACGAAAACTGGCTGGTTGTTGCTGGTGCTAAATACTTGTTTAATCATTTGTTGTTGTGGGAATCTTGCAACATGGCCCAGCCATCCAATTCGGTTAGATTTAATGAATCCATTGATATTGCTGTCCCCGAGAAATCGCTTTATTACATGGTTCATTCGAATCCCATATTCGTTTTTCGCAACTTTAATTGAACGAAATATGGTGCGAATGACCTTCAGTTTATAGACGCCAGAGTTCAGCTCAATGCTTCAAAAAGTGCAAGCCTTCACGGTTGCGGCAGATGTTTAGATTTTAATAACCTTGATAGGGCATAAAAAACTCGATACCCGGCGGTAATTCGGGTCTACTTCCATTTCATTTGATGATGCTATCAATATTATGGCCACCGATTCCCATATTTACCATAGAGATGCTCCTGAGTGTTGATACGAATTTTGTTTTAATGCTGTTTACTTTCAAACCAAGTCTTCTTGATATCGCTAAGTCCTCGGCCAATATTTTTTTGGTTCGCGGTCCAATGCTTGATCACTACTGCTTATATCACAAATCCATATTAGGATAATACTTTTGGAATATACACGACACAAATGATGGAAAAAAAACTTTTTTAATTGATATAACAACACGTCTCTAATCTCAACAAAAAAAAAAAAAAATTAAAAATAATTATTATTTATACAGATAGGTAAGTAAAATTATCTCGTCTGTACATACTCGTATGAGTGTACATAAATGTTGACCGGAAACTGATTTAAAAATTTCTCGACTACAGAATCACTAATATAATTTATTTCTAATCTGCGCGTAAAACTATTGCTCGTATACAAACAAACAAACATAAAACACATATCAGCAAACTGTTGTGTGCAAAAATTTTACTTCGCCGCGCTACTTCTAAATAACATAAAATAAAACTGAAAAAAAAGAAGTTTCGCGAGCGGTATTTTAGCTTTCAACTCTTGTTGCTAAACACATATATATGTAGACACAAGAGGTTCTATATACATATGCACACTATACATATATGAATATGCTATATAATCAAATATTTTATGACAGTGTTTATGGTTTGAACTAACTAACCCCGCGGGTAAACATAAAATTTGATTATACTCAAAATGAATCGGTAAAAAAGATAATTAGAGTGCAGAATTTCGCACATGATAATCTTTCTATATCGCGTATATAACAAGAATATCGAATATATTTGGTTCTCATATTTTAGGTTTTGTTAACAAACGATTAACATTGTTTATAGAGTTTCGACGTTAGTTTCGGTTTTATTATGCCCGTACGTAAATATTTTTTTTTTTTTGCGTTGCTATAGGTATTTTTTGATGTCCGCGTCCGTCCATTCATATATATGTACATTCATTCACAGGCATTTGATAATTAGGTGTTTATATAGTACCTCTAATTACCATAAAATATATAGTGTATAGACTGAAGATAACCGCAAGTCGAATCGATTATTGCACATTTTTTCAACATACGTTGTTAACAAACCAAATAACCGGAAACACGTAAAATTCTTTACACGAAAACGTTTTAAAATTAATATATAGCGCCTATGCGCCCTTGTTATATTCAATCTTACTTCTGCGTTTATTTTATTTTATTTTTTTATTATACGAGCGATCTTTTATATTTTGTGTGTGGACCCTTTTTTGTGGAAATTAGATCATAAATATAATAAGAAAATACAAAAAGAAATTCGATTAAATTTTTTTTTTTTTTTATGAATATATCCTTAGGACATCAGCGTCTAGGTATTTCTTATGCATACATAACATATATAAAAAAATGTTTCATATCTTTGCACATCGCACATACAACACACAAATATATACACAGGCACACACAGTTCAAATAGAGAAGCGATCGCGCCGCACGGTTATTGCTAATGAATTAAATAAAAACATAACACACAGATCCAGAGGTTGATCTACCGGAAAAATGTTGCTACATGTGATTGAAATTAATGGGAACAAAACGATTGTGGTCCTTTGTTTGGATTTCTCTTTAGTACCTACATTATCCACACTCGTATTATAATATGCATATAATAAAGTTAAAATTGAATTTGAATTCTTCTAAATTTTTTGGTGTTGATCTTTCACAACATGATAAAAAATAAAGATTAAATAAAAATAAAAAGACGTGCGCGGCTATCTATGAATTTTTTTTTTCACTAACAATGTCTTGTTAAGAATTTATTTAACATTTGTTTTTTGTTTTTTTTTTTTCATTTCGAAGACAAAAAACAACAAAGAGTTGAAAAATAAGACGATAAACAACACAAAAATTAACGAACAGGAAAACAATGATGTTGATGATGAATGAACAAGTTATAAATGTTGTCGTTGAAACCCGAAATCAGTTAAAAATAGATTGCGCTAGGCAAAACGAGGGAGTTTTAACTAACGGCCTGTCGTAAATCCTCGTTTTAATGTGCGCGATTCAAATGATTACCTTGTTACAAAAATTACAAAAATTTATAACTTTCCAAATCTAGAAATAAGGGAGTGGGAGTTCTTTGCTGGTCGCTGTTATACCATCTCACTACAGCTGTTCATAAGAAGCTGTGAATAAGTTCTAAATGCTTAGAACTTAAAGTTCTTGCGATCTCAAATATATTTCACTCTCCTAAAATTTCTTGTTAAAAAAGTTTGTTTAATACGAGCTGGTGAACAATTTTGATAATGTCCTTTGACAAACCGGTATGGCGACATGTAGTCTTGATTATATAAACTACAGCATCCAGATACCTAAATGTGTGCCAACAGAAATTTTAATCCTGTTTGGAAGAAGTGGTGTAACCATAAAAACAAGATTAGGTTAGGCTAGTTTTTGGTGTAGTTGTTCTAAAGAATTGGCATAAAAACAGGTTGGTCCGTAAATGAACCAAATAATTTCTTCCTCACGAAAAGAAAAATTGCTTTGAAGTACTGCTTGACGCTAGACAGGTGCAATAGTGCAAAGCAAATGAAAAACGATCTCGTCTAAGAGATTTTGCCTTAAGTCTGTTGGACTCATGCCTCTGGACGCACAATCCTTTTGGGTTTTCCTTTGAATTTACATATCGCCATTGGTTTGGGAATGGCTTTCCTTGAATTTCCGAAATTTTATTAGTGACAAATGTTTTGTATTTATGAGGTCGCCCTTGAATCCACGCTAGAGTGATCATAGAATCTGTCCATAAGCTTGATTCTAAGTTTGGTATTCGTACAGCTTCCACTACCGTTTTGTAAGTAGCAAAGTTCCGCATAATTCAAGTCTTGGCAAAGAACAAATAGTTTTGATTGGTGCTAGCTGAAAGTAGCGTTAATTTGATTTGGTTCTCCGGAATAGTAGTGCACCTGGCGTAAATGACTGCTGCATAAACTTTCTCAGATGCGTCGTAAAATCCGTGTAGACTGATTGATGATGTTGTGTGATAATTGATCCCTCTGTGTATGGTTATTTCTTCTAGTGACGGTATAGAGAGTTTTGAATCTCCACCACTGCGCGGTTATAGCCGGAGGTAGTGATTGATCCCAACCAAAGTTCTTGCATCATTAACTTGACCACTACTGTAACTGGTGCAAACCATCCTAGAGGGTCGAAAAGTTTAGCACTCTTGGATAGAATGCCGCGTTTGGTAGGTTCCTTATTAGATGATACGAGTGTGATACGGAATCCGAAACTATCTGTCACTGGATTCCAATGTATGCCGAGAGTTTTAACTGTGTCATGAAGTTTGAATTCAGCTACTCCAATCATTCGTAGGTCCATGGGTATGGCTTGCATCAGGGTGACGTGATTGGTAGCCCATTTACGTAAATTGAATCCACCAGTTTTGAGTAATGCTATTATTTCCCAGAGATGAGATTATCTATATAGAAATCATTTAGCGTAATTTCTGATGAGTTTGGATATGCAAGAGCTTCATCTCTGGCTAATTGTTATAATGTCCTCACTGCTAAGTATGAGGCTGATGCTGTACCGTAGGTCACTGTAGTTAGCTTGTATTCTTTAATTGGCTGCTCTGGTGATTTCCTCCAACAAATCCGTTGATAATCCTGGTCGTCTTCATGAACCGAAATTTGGCGGAACATCTTTTCAATATCAGCTGTGTATACATATCTATGTTTCCGCCATCGTAACAATATGCTTAGTAGGTCCTGTTGAAGTGTGGGTCCATTTAGCATGATATCATTTAAAGCTTGCTTGTGCCGTGCTCGAGTCCTTCAGTACTGCATGGTGTGGTAAGTGATAGTGCCGGCCTTCTCCAGCCAGCTACTGCTTCAGCTTTTTTCATATGACGTAAAGTTTTATATTCATCCAAAAATTTTGGTCCCAATTCTGGATCTCTTGCAACCCGCTTTTCGATTTCTTCTTCCAACAGCCTGAAGTATTTAAGGATAGTTGCTCCATGTCAAATGGAATCCTTACTTTGTATCTTCCATCAGCCTGACATGTAAGGGTTTTTTTATAGAATTCTTCACATTCCCATTCGTCTTCTTTAGTTCCCTTATCCTTGTTACTTCTTCGAGTTCCCAAAATTGCTTTAGTTGCTCGCCGATCTGTGTCGTGGTTGTAACTAAGGTTTGAATGACCTCCATGTTTATGTCAGGAGATGCGTTTCCAGTGATTATCCAGCCTAAATTGGTCTGCTGTTATTTGGCCGTAGTAATCGAAAACTGTTTTGTAGTTTGGGAAGTACTCTGAATTTACGTCATCACTTTGGTAGAAACTATTTGCTCCAAGGCATTTTTTTGCCAAACTCAGCAGTTTCCTCAACGTACGAGTATATCAGGAAATTTGATTCGAGGATTATATTATATTGAAAAATGAGTGTCGGATGAAGTTTTCAAAGTTACACAAGTTGCCGAAAACTAGGCCATTTTTGTGTAGATAATTGCAGCAGAGAAATTACCGAATTTCAAAATTAAACTTTGCATACCGTTAAATGTGTACTGAGTACTAATCATGGGAAAAATAGTACTAAAGTTGGAACCGCGCAAACTGGAACTTAAAATTATAATTTCACCTAAAAGACGATCCACAAATTAATAAATGCGAAATATAAAATTAGTGGGGAACAATTATAATCCTAATAAATTTGGACCTATCATAGAAATGAAGTTTTCATAAATTTTTATTCATTCAATGAGGAAAAGCTAACGCACTCTTTCAAGACACTACATTGAGCAGGAAAAACACCTACCTTTCAATAATTCTTGTGCTAACTAAATAATTTCTGAAAAAGAGTATTCCGAAAATCATAGAACTTTGTATACTATTGTGTTGAGCATAAATTTTATTGAACGATAGCTGTATTTCGTTTTCGATATATGCATCTTGTACCTTGCAGGAAATCTTCGTTTCTAGCCCAAATATACTAGGTTTATTGGCTTTCCGTTCTATGATATGTTCTTCTCAATAGAAATCGCGAACCACCAACGACGCGAAACACCAAAGAATGTCTACTATATAAACGAGCATAAAATCTATGCTGTATGTTGGTATTCAATGTTAATATCCAGGTTTTGGAAACGGTTTTGACGATCTCGATATAAATTGCTGATCCATTGTCAGGATGTGATTGCGATAAATCCTGATTTTGTAAGAGTCCTCTAGTGAGGCCGTCATTTTGCATCTTGTAATGTTGCACCATGTCGCACAACGTTGCGCCACATTGTGTCATATTCTACCTTATTGTACCATGTTACACTGCATATTGCATCATATTGTGCCATGTAACACCATTTTGTGTCACGTTGCGCGATATCAGTACAATATAGACGTGGCTCTGGAAAACAGCCAGTTTTAATGGAATTATTATATGATGAGCATGAAATTCCGATATGAAACCATTTCCAGAACCGTAATCGAGGTTCTGGAAATGGTTTCTTTTATTGGAAAAGAGTAATTATTACTTATCAACCGATTACAATGGTTCTCGATTTGTATGATGAAAACGGAAATCGAAAAGAAATAAATATTGTTTATAACTTATTCCGATTATTTTTGCTGGCATATTTCTTATCTGACATAAAATGACAGGTTTACACTACACATCAACCAAATTAATTAAAAAGTATTCAATTTGGATTCAAAATTAGCAACATTACCCAAACTTTCACGACGTTTAAAATTTAATTTCAAAGATTTGTATATTGTCTTTTAAATTTCTTAGTATTTCCAATATGCAAGAACTTCGTAAACAATTTGTATTATAGCATCCCATTTCCATTAATTTGTGTGTATGTATATGGCCAAGGAAATTCTTTTGGCCTTCTCTTGGTTTTTAACAGAATACATATATTACGTTACTCAATACGTCCCGAGTGTCTAGAGAAATTAAAAACCATCAACAGTGAATATAACAGTGAATATTACCTCTAAAAAAAAGAGGCATCGAATTGTTAGAGAAGCGTTGGAATGAATGTATCACTCTTGAAGGAAACTATGTTAGGATGGATGGAGGAAAATATGGAGGAAGGAAACTGTGTTACGAATTTAGGATGCACGAATTAAGTCGAGTTTTGCAAAACAAATATTTTTTTAGTAGTTAACATCAGGACTTATTGGCCGACGAGTTACATGTGTCAAACCGAAGAAGGACGAGTTGTGCAAACACTTTGAGATGAAACATTTAGGTGGGGTATTATTCGCATTTGGACTTCGAATCACTCGTGAAAGGGCGGCTGGCACAATTTTAATCGACCAGTCGAAGTACCAGTAATCAAGCAGTAATCCGGTAGGAACCAATCAAGCGTGTGCTGCGACACTTGAAAATAACGATCGATAAAAAATTGGTCTATCAGAAACCTTCAAATGAAATCAGAGGCTGTGTTGTTGAGAACACTGGCTATGTTTTCATCATGCAGGGCGCAGCTGTTTCTTGAATATCAAAATTGTTTGTGATTTTTGAAGATTTTTGGCACAAGCAATTTCAACTCGAGCTTATGCTTCATCATCGATATAAATGGTGTTCTACAGTGACAACAAAAGCGCAATGTAATTGGCAATCAACAATTCAACATTCAAGTGTAATGTAAATGGTGGTCTCGCTTACTGTACAAAACAGACATGTTATTATTAAGCTCTTATTTTATTATCAAAAGATCATCAGGTCAGTTACGAACTTAGTTTCGTTTATGGATTGGGGATGAATTCTATCTATATGTACATATCTTCTAAGTATCATTTAAGTATAAAAATTCCCCCATATAGGTCAGCGTATAGATCGTAGAAGCTGACAGAATAATAATTCGACCACAAGTCTGATCTCAAAAATAAATAACACGCATAGTTAAACCATAAACAGCGCTTATATAATGTGTAGACCACTAATAATTAAATTAAATTAAATATCCCGCATGTTTATTATATTTATAACATACATATCAAAGAACACACAACACAATTTGTTAAATACATCAGTGATAATAAATTAATCGCTTAATTATCTACCTTGTTTGAAGCCAACCGCTTAATCGGTAATACGATGACACTGCGCGATGACTATCCACAAAATTATAATCTTTCTCTCGCAGCGTCTAATTTCATAATATATTATGTAAATGAATATGTTGTGTTAAAAGACCAAATTGTAGATACTAAATACCTGTTAAAGTTAAATTTTTAAATATAAAAAGTAACAACTAATTTAAACTAAATGATTGTTTTAACCTATACACAAACAAAACTATATAATTAGTTAATCAATGTAAAATGAAATAAAATATGTAGAGTGCGGTTAAGAAGAAGATCTGTTCATAATCCGAGTATGTACAAAAAATGTAGATTTTTTTTTTGTATTTAAAGCAGCATATTTGTGTTTTGTGGTTAAAAAACAAAAAAAAAAAAACACTTAAAACGACCACCTCGAAATTGTGTGCCTTTATTTAAACATAATAAGAGTAACAAAAAAGCGACTAATAAATAAAAAGTTGTGGACATTACTTGCGTTTCTTCATGTCTTATATACTTATTGTTGTATATCGTGAGAAACTAAATACATATTTAAAAGAAATCAAGTAACATTTACAATTATATAAAGCTCTGTGTGTGAGGTGATTCATTTACATATTTTTGAAACTAGCGCGAATTATATATACTCGTACGTGGTTATAATTGATCGACTAGAGCCATTCCGGTTACTTTAAGGACGCACTGACAATAAATATGCTGCTTAAAGGGAACCGGATACATCACAATGCCAAATGGGAAAGTTGTTGAAGTTATCCCGAAATTACTACACCATAATTCTAAATATTTTTTTATTGCTATAGGGTGGTTTATAGAGACATGTCTTCTTGTTTTTTTTCCTTTTTCTGGCCAATGTACTACTGTTAGTACACAGTTTAAAGAAAAATTTTGATGCGTCAGCAAAAGGTATTTTGAGTGAAAATTTTTATTAATGGCATATTGATATTCGGCTTTGTATAGACCTGACATCACATTTTATAAACGTCAAATAATTTGGATGTTGTTCATTTGTTTGTTTAAACATTTGGAAAAGTTTACAATAATGAATGTCCTATCCAAAGTTTACAATAATGAACTGAGACATTATTTTTATGTGGAAGTATTTAGAAGGTCTGCGTGACACAATGAACAATCTTGGTTTCTCGCTAAATGAATTGAAGCTCATCCGAATGTGCCAAAACATTGCTTTATCAAATCACTTTTGATGGTTTTGCACACTTAATTAAATTACTGGTCAATAAGTCAATAATCTCTATTCAGTCTCACACCATAAAAATTAAAACGGAAGAAGTGGGGGCATTTTTATGTTGGATTTCAATTTGACAAAATTGTTAAGATTTCACGTGAAATCGATCTGCGTACTAGGCTTAAAATAAACATCTTCACGTAAATAGTGTCTTTTTTAACAATTAACAAATATAAGCATGTATTAGAGTGAAATCATACTGTTAAAATATTGATTATACGAATTTTGAGTGAAAATTTAAATTTCATATAAAATAGAATAAAATTCCACAAAAATAAATTATTCAATAAATTAATTATTCTAATACCATGTACTTACATGACATATATAATAATTTTTTTTGAGTAATTGGATCCTTTTGATTTTCAGTGCAAATAACCAAAGATTGGATCAAAAAGCAATCATATAGAAATTGTTCCTTAGGGCATGACCTGTCAGAAGGTTTGTGAATCATTTCAATATGGACTTGCTTAATACGAGTTTTTTTGGGAAAACTCTCATCGGCTTATCTTTATTTTGGAGTGAATTTCATAAGGCAATAACAAGACATGATTGCACCAAAATGCCACCATATAAAGCGAACTTCCCATAGTCTCATAGTGATTGCATTTAGGACATTAACAACACATTCCGGAATTGCACCAAAATACATTTAAAGGAGTAACTTCATAGGTTCTGACCTAACAAGCGGCGTGTGAACGAAGTTGCATAGCACGATTTTTTCTAAGTAAAATACTCATCGGTGTTAGTAAAATTCTCCCCGGCTCATTTTTATTTGGAGTGAATCTCACTATATGGCCAATAATAATTATTTTATTTATTTTTTTTATTACAATTTTAATTTTGAGAGTCGCCCATCCCATTTTCAGCATACATCTTAGTCCATTCCTCTGTGATGTCTTGTTATTGGCCGTGATGAATCTCAGTTAAAAGTATAAAAGAGCTGGTGAAAGTTTTATTCAAAAAAATCTTAGTGAGCAAGTACAGATTCGAACAAAATATGTTTCGTTTCACAGGTCAAACCCTTTGGGGTTACCTCTATATGGTAGAATTTTGGTACAACTTTTGCAAAGCCTTGTTATTGGCCATAATGAGATTCACTCAAAACTAAAATAGAGCCGATCAGAGGTTTACTGGAGAAATCGACCAGACGTTTGATAGGTCAGACCCATAGTAGTTACCTGTATATGGTCGCATTTTAGTGTAATCTCTGAAATTTCTTATTATCCTTGTACACTAGTAAGTGTTACTTTTATATGATTCATTTCGGTGAAATGTCCTTGGTGTCTTGTTATTCGACTAAATGGTATTCACTAAAAATCAGAAGGTACCCAATAGAGATTTACTCAAAAATTCGTATGAGCAAATTTATATAGAAACGGGACATACGCCGTTTGATAGATTAGACCCTAAGGCCCGTAATTTTGAACAAGGAAAATCTTTTCTAAAAACCCGTTGGTAGAAAAATTCATGGATTTTTCCATGGTTTAAATTGGTAAGTTTAAACGACGATTAATTGGCGATGTTTTTTTCGAACATCGCACACATACATAGTTACCAACAAATGATCGAAAAAAGAAAAAGTTACTAAATTTCTTATTTTATTTTATTTTTGATATACGAAAAACCAAACCAATTGTAAATACACTACAGAGTTAATGGTATTGAAATTCCAATTCTATTTTTTAGTTATTGTGCTGGTCACTAGAGTTTTCCAAATTAATTATTTTGTTCTAAATGTTATCATCTTGTATATTTTATGTTGAATTTTTTACATTTACTTCAAAATTGATACATACTATTGACAAGCGTACTAATAAAACTAACTAATGTTTAGTTTTTAACAAAATAATAATTGTGGCATATACTCATAAAAAAAAATAAAAAATATCGCAAATGTCAAACACTACCAACTTTTAAAAACAAATCTCAAGAATTCATTGGTTGCTTCTTTTGACCAAAAATTGAATTCAATACCCATTTCAATTCCTTGATCAAATGAAATGCCACTAATTGTTTTTTCAATAGAACGTGTTATAATGATGAGCAACGTAATAACGAAGGGCAGCCATTATTAGTAGTTCCGGGGAAAGCGGATAACCCCTATTTTATGAATAATATCCTCTTTTATTAGGTTGATTATATAACAAAAACCTTCTTTGCTAAATCGGAAATTTTTCAAAAATTCATCTTCGTCATAGAAATCAGTATGCATTAGTTATTAATCTGAATCGTTGGACGATGAAAATTATGATGCAGATGAAGAAGACGAAGAAGTCATTTTTTCCAATATATATTTTTTTTCTTTATATATAATTAAATAGATAATATAATGTTGTTATTAAGTATTTAATATTAAGAAATTACATTAAATCAATTTGACTCTGACAGTTCGAAAATTCGAAATAAAATTCGGACGAAAAAATCATAGGAAAATAAAAATAATCCATCGAAATCGGTGGATTTTTAAAATAACCATAATCCACATTTAAACTTACCAAACCGAGGGTAAATCCTTACCGAGGGTAAACTTACGGGCCTTAGTATTTATCTGTAGTTAGTAGCATTTGGGACAATATCTGTCGTGTTTTGTTATTGGACGTAATAATAATCGCGTTATTCGCTTTTTCGTAGGTCAGAACCATAGAAGGCATTACTCAAAAATAAATCTTGTGGTACTGAAAAACTTTGTATTTTTATAGTGTGTAGTGTTATAACACTTTCTATTAATATTAAACTACATACTTAATAATACATACTTACATTACAGGGATGTACTCTAATTTATAAAGCTTGATGTAATCCTTTCTTTGGTTTAGTTGCGATCGATCTGGAAAATTTGAGGATTGTCATTTTCCAAATGTCGAGATTTTGTGAATGATTTGATAAAGCTGAACGGGAGCCATTACTTCACCTTATTCGAAAATCATTTATGTTGGCTTGTATTCGTGGTTTAAGACCAACGTGTTTTACATCGACGAGACTAGGTATATGTAATGCGATTTTCTTCATGCTTTGTAGTAAATGCGAAGTCTGTATGAACGAGGGCTTATCATACCGGTTAAGTTGAGATTGGACTTAAAAAATTTAAAATCATTATTTAACCTCACTTAAATCATATAGTTTTCATTAAAAATGTTATTATTCGAGTGTGAAATAAACTATTTTTAAGTTATAAGCACGTGCAATACGTTCCACGATTTTAACCAATGGAAATCTTATAAAGCAATGTAGATTTTCAACTTAATTTGCCATTATTACATGGGATGGAAGTACAAAAAATAAAAAAAAATACCGAGAATAATTTTTGCAAATAAACGGTGTACTACGAAATCCCGGTTTTTAAAGTCTCGGTTTTAAAAAAATCCCGCTTTTCTTTTCTTCTAGTTCTAAAGTCTTGATTTTGCAAAAGTAATTTTTTATTAATTCGGGCCGGTCGGACTAATAATATTTGAATATAAAAATAACCAAGGCTGCAAAGTCAGAGGCGGGAAACAACTGATCTTCCATTTTTTTTGTTGTCAAATTACAACAACAGTTCCATATTGACACCCGCTCTAGAATTGATCGAATTCCTACTTTTTGATGGTTTTCGAAAATTGAAAAATTATTGATCTAAAATAAAATTGTCGAGAAAAATTTAGTCGAAAAAAATGTAGTCGAAAGAAAAAACATCGAATTTCTTTAATCGAATTTTTGGTCGAACTTCGATTTTAATATTTTAAAATATTATTTTATATTACATTTAAAGCAATATTTTGTTAATGCAACATTTTGAAATGCAATAATTGTAGAGGGTGATGGCTTCGATAACTCTCACGGGCACACGATCGATTAAGAAATGACCTAGTTCCATCCGTAATGACAATATTCTAGAACTTTATCAAACATCATTTTAAAATTCCATTTAGATCCCACATGTTCATTTTCAACTAAATCGGTTAAAAAATGGCCTAGTTCCATAGCGATGGCCAGATTTCAGAACTTTATCGAAAAAGCATTTTAGAATCCTATTTAAATCGCACGTATCGAATTTCAACAAAATCTGTTAAGAAATGGCCAAATTCTATCCGTATTAGGTATTTTCTAGAACTTTAGTGCCAACACATTTTTTGTTAAAAAATCATTTAAGAGTCCCATTTTCCCACATGTCAAATTATAAAAATTCAAAACCAGGATTTTAAAAACCTGAATTTTGAAAACCAGGGTTTTGAAAACCGGGATTTTGTTGGCTGGGACCAAATCGTTCATTTGCAATCTAGTATAGTTTGAATTATTCGCACATAATTTTAAATTTCACTGAAAAACTTGATTGTTGCGATCGTGAAATTGATCGTTGATTTATACGGGAAATTTATAGTTGTTGATTTGTCAAATTTTTATTTTACTAATGAGATTGAAAACGACTGTCATCGCCTCAAAAAATAAAAATATTTTGATTTTGTCGGCGATCATTATGGTTGCATAAATGAGAACGCATTTGTTCTATTTTAGTGCCGCTATTTGTGTCGTTTATGCGTTTGTGCCATGGCGTACTGCAAATGACGTTAAAATCTTTTATTTAAAGTACTTTAGACTGTCATGTTGTTATATTCTGTTGTTGTTTTATTCGAACACATATTTATAATTTCCGAGATACATACATAGTTGATCTCGCAATGCTTACATAATTCACCCCAGAACTATAGTGTACTTATAAGTGTATAACTACCGATGATGAGTACCGAATACTAGCACCCGGGTTTGTCGTATGTACAAAGGCAGCCGTGCCAATGCAAAAATAAATCATCTTGAAAAATATTTTTTACGTTGGGGTAGTGGAATATTGACGTCTAAAGAACACGCTGTATTTGTTGCTTTGATTTGAGGATCTTCGGTAATCAGTAGATTTTTGGGTCGCTTGTAGGATGTGGAAAGGATGGCTACTACTATCATTGGCTTTGAGTTAACCATTATGTTCGCTTTGCTCTCGTGGGTAATAATTATTTGCTTCGTTGGTCTTAGAAGAAGCATGTTTAGTAGCAAAATTGTATTCGATAACTGTTTCGAAAATATTTTTGAATCCGTTAAAATTTTCCGGTCGTATTTTATGATGTCACCCAGTTTCATTAGAACCAATAGAAACAATTAACATACTATTTCGTCTATAACTTTCGTCTATACGCGAGTCGACCATATATACTATCAGACAAGTTATATATATGTGAAGATAGCGCAAATTCCATCCCCGAAAAATGCGATGGCAACACTAATTATTGCTATCATGACATTTTCTACTCTCAGCCCAAAAAATCTCCACATATCATGAAATTTTTGACTATCAGCCTCGAGAAATTTTTACTCTCAGCCCAGAAAATACTTACTGTCATGACAGCTAAAACTATCACGACACAAACATTTTTTTCGGGGCTGAGAGCAAAAATGTTGCATTTTCATGATAATATGAAAACAAAAAAATTTTTGGGGCCAAGACAAAGTAATGATATTAACTATTTACCCATCCCCGATTATGATTTTAAAAAAAATTACGTGATCTATTTTATGATCGAACTATCAGATTTAGTCTGGCGATTCAAAGTAATTTTTGAGATTTTTTCATAATTTTTCCATGGGGCAGAGTTGAGATATAGTCCTTCAAACTCAGAAACTATCCGTTGGCCAGACTAGTGGGTTACATCGGATGATAATGTATTTAAAATTTTTTTTTGAGAATTTTTGTATGTTTAGTTAAATGTTCCTCTATCACCCGATGTAACCCACAAATGATCCACTATCAAAATCAAAAATAAACAAAAATTTTATGAAAAATGTATTTTGAAATTTAAATTTCCGTGGTGTAATTGATTGAGTAGTCAGGATTTCGGCTAGCAAATTGCTTGCTTGCTAGCCGATCGAGTATCTTCCCCAATTGCAATTTAGAAGAAAATATAAACTATTTTTTCCGGTAGTTCTTATTCAAATAACATTTTTAACGGGATTTTAATCTTGGAAAAAATAATTTTTTAAATCTTTTACTTATAGGTACGCTCCGTTTCCCTAGGTTACGCTCGTTATCCAGCACATCTACGGGGGAAAAAATATTTCATGGACATGATGACGCCTCGTGGAGGTCTAGAAAAATCTTTCTATATGTTCACGAAATTAAAAAAAAAAAAATTAAACATTCCTTAGTGTTCCATCAAATAAAATAATGGTTGTATACATAGTTGGGGCTTATACATTTGTTTAATATACAAAGTCTACTAAATATTTGTTAGATTTCACATGATAAAAAATAATAAATTTCCATCTCTATATCTCAATTTCAATTTCTCAAGATGATGATCTTTTAAAAATGAGATAAGTTAGACCAACAACAAAATTAAATTTAATAATCTACCCTTTTTCAAAAGTATTACAATAACAACAAAATTAAATTAAATTAGATGATTAATTTGTATGCATGACGCATACTGGGTACCTATATATTGTAATCAAATTATATACATACATATTTTTTTTTAAAGATACATATGTGAGGATAAAATCATCTAGAAAATAAAAAAAAAATATTTTATGTGATAAAAGCTAAAATTCATTCAGCTCTATTGTGTCAAAAGTTTTTTGTTTTTTATGAATGTGCGCGCCATGTTGAGCCAACCATTCTATGTGCGCGCCGAGTATAGATCGGGATCGTTGATCCGAACTGTCAAAAAGTTAAGATACACATGGTGTTTTATTATTAAAATAATAAAATCAATATGAGGATTGAATTAAGAAATTATAAAAATATTAGTCATTGTAAGAGGTTGTTTGCTCACCCTTTCTATATGTAAGTATGTTGTTATATACATACAGTCGAGTGTACACCGTGTTGTACAGGTATTATAAATTTTAAAATTAAATATTTGAATTTTCTCAGTCGAAAATATGTGAAAAAGATAAAATCTTTGATGGCGGTATTAGGATACTTAATTTTTGTATTTATAATACTTTGTTCAGAGTGTAAAATATTAAAATATAATATATTTGGTTGGTTTCTTGATATTTTTTTTTTTTTATATTTCTCGTCGTTGTCTTGTTTATCTATTTATTATTATTTTACGAACATATTTTTTTGGTTTTGGTATTAAACAATAACATCGGGCTGAACTTACCCAGCGGGATATTTTCCTGCTTACCTTTGTCGGTACACAGCATTTTTCAATCACATCTCATATATAAACAGAAGATAGGTTTGATTTTGCTTGTGTGATAGTTTTTTTTTTGTGTTAGCCTTTTTCCCTTTGCTCGGGGTTTTGTTTTATTTTCAGTAACAACAATAAATTGTTACACCTAACTTGACACTACTCGTTTTTTTTCCGTTCGTTGTATAGGGTTTGGTAGGATTATGCTAGTTAATATCTTTATAATGTATATATATATAGTTACTTACCAACATAAGCTTCCATATTTACACCTAGAAATCGAGTTTGCACATCTTTTACTACTTGCTAACGAAATTTTGTTCTTATGTCGTAATTTAATTAATCAATACCATCGCTGTCCAGTGCTGCTATTGATGTATGTGTAGATATAATTTATTATGAGACTTGGATCATCTTTTATCCATGATTTCATTCTTATTTATCTTTTCTTATTTTGATTTTTTATACACGGGAGGTCTATTATTTTCGGTTCACCGCGTATAATATACTCCTAGCATTTTATTTAACATCTATTGATTTTTTTGTGTTTTATAATAAACCTTGTTATATAAACCTTGTATTAATACGTTTTTTTATGGGTATATCACAAACACTGTACTAAATGTACCCCAAATCTAATTTTTGCCAAACAAATACGCATAGCATGTTTTGTGTTATGGGATACCATAATAAATTGGTTGATGATGATCAGAAGCGAATAATATAATAATAGTTTTATGCGCGGTCTAAACCTTTAATAATTTATTTATTGATGTGAAAGCCATAAAATGTTTTGTACAAGCCATTGCAAAGAGCAACGAAATTGGCTGCATCATTGTTTATTTATGTAAGTGGAAGTGAAATGTGGTCCTTTGGTAATCCCGGCTTTGTGAAATTAATTGCGAGGCTTTAGCAAATTTAGCTTATGAACATTACAAAGTAGTCGAGACCTGTGCATCGGTAGAATAGAAAAAGAATAATGAAAAAAAATAAAAAAAAATCTTTAACGATATGATCTAAATTATAAAATGCTCATAAATCAGTTCTAAATACAAATTTAAATAAATTAGTTATTAGTTAGTTTACTACAGTTGATCAGTTTTGTCTACTCAATAATTAAATTTGCCCGTCCCACTAAAAAAATTTTAATATTCCTTACATAGCAAAATTAATTATTAGTTTGGGAAAAATTGATTAACTATAGCGAAAGTTTAATATTCCACACATAGCTTTATGGCGACCTTGATGTCATATTTGAGTGGTTACGTAAAAAAAGAATCGTTTAGTTTGATACTGCAGTCGCGACCAAGTCCATTCCACTCGATTTTTATGAAACCTTATGGGAAATTGAATGTAAATTTAATGCTGCATTCCCAAATGTTTATCTTGGCCTCTTCAAATCCCAAATGAAAAAAAAGCTTCGTTTTTAAATATTTATTTAATAAAATATTTGTTTTTGCTCGTAGAAAGCTCGTAGAAACAAAATTCCATAATAAGGCGATAATTGTATCTATAAAGCAAAGCCAGATCTGTACTGTTTGGAAAACTATGTGCATCCGTTCATTTCTATAAGGACTATAAACCAAAAATGTTGGTTCCATTTAGGTGGTTGAACTTTCACCTCATCGTCCAAGGTGAAAGCTCAACTCTGAACTTTTTTCTAACATCTGGAAGAATTTTTAATTCGTGGGGTGAAAGAAGCGAAATTACAAATTATTACACAATTGCTAACTATCTGCACTAAAGCATTTTCAAAATATGGTTCTTTCTGAATTAAATTTAATTGAAATTTTTACCGCCTGCAACATGGATTCCAATGGTAAGTCGATTGACTGCAGGCTTTTGTCAAAATTTAATTTTACTCTCTTTTACGAAATAAAATAATTGGTTGTAGTAAAGTACGAGGTAAAATAAAGTATAATAATCTTGAAAATTTTCGACCTCGAAATTTTTTGCAGATTTTCCACTCGCTCTATTGCCGAAGTCAAAAAGTTTTTTTAAAACAACCTCTGTGTGTGGGTGAGTGCGTGTGTGGTTCCATTTCTGTAGCTCATCTACAGCCCAGAGGGATTGATTGATCGAAGTGAAACTTCATAACTAATTTTTTCCCCCAAATGTGGCGACCCCTGTGATTTTTAGCTGAAATTGATCTACGTGAAGTTGGCAAAGAATTCGTAAAAATGGCAAAGAATTAAAAGACGTAAATAAATTTAATAACAAGGGTTGACCTTATTGCTTTTCTGTTTTACTCGTAACAAGATCTCTTGGTACAGCTAAAAATAAATTGTTCAGATAAAACATTTCTAAATTTGGAAGACATAAATTATTGTGGGATATGATAGTTGCAAATTAATTATTAATTTGACAGCTTTTCTTTTTTGTTATCCCATTTTATTCTTGAATTGACGATTAATCCTAAATATTTCTATTTTTCTACTCTTTCGAATTGCTTTGTTTTTCAATATATATTTCGTTTTATCTACATTGAGAAATAGACTGTTTTCTTTGAACCATTTGCAGATGACATTCATATTCTGTTGCATAGCCATAACTGCCTAAGATTTGCATACAAGTTAAATTGCACCATACAAGTTTAGTTTTGCTATATGACGTCAATAAAAACTTTAAAATCAGTGACAGCTTCCATACGAGCTTTCTCGTTTTTTACAAATATTTTGAAAAAATATATCGTTTATGAAAAAAACAGGTATGCACTAAAAGATTCTAAATTTAATTTTCAGCGATATCGGTTCAAATCAGTTTTCCAAAATTTAAGTGGTGAAGCTTCAGAATTATGCTTTTTCACAAATTCGGAAAACCCAGTAATTTTTGGCCGAAATCGGCCCACCAGCAGTGACAGCTCCCATAGGATAGGAGTTTTTCCGATTTTTTGCAAATACATATTTTGAAATGTAGAATTTTTGAAAAAACGATTAAAATAAAAAAATTGGAGATTATTTTTTAAACAAAATTTTTCAGATTAGGTATTTTTTCTAATTTTACCGGAAGTGATAAATTTTGATAAAAAAAAACTTATTTCACCAAACTTCGGCATTTCTACAGTCTAGGCGGATAACCTATTCGGGATCAAACTTCATGCTAAAGCTTTTTCCATAAATTTCGTAATGCGCATTGGAAATATGGCGAGCAACTGTGTACCGGAAAAATCAGCTTCCATAGGAGCTTTTTCAGTTTTTGCAATGAAGATTAAATTTCTACCATGGGTTAACCTTGTTGGTTTTCTGAAATTTAAGCAGGAATGATTTTTGAATATTAGAATTTTTAACACAAATCTGGTAGGTTCAATTTTTCGATTTCGCAAATAATTATGTGTACACACGTTCTCTGCCGTACACTTTCCAAAAAAATTATAAGACCAACGTTACCAACAGACCCCTCCCCCCTTCCCCTCTCGTTTAACAATATTGTTAACTGTCACCGTATGTAAGGCAAGACTGAATCTACAGGTTTCACTTTTCAAATTGACAAATTACAAAATAATTCAGTGCAGAACAAACTGAGATACTTCTTTTGTTGGTTACGACTGTAAGCTAAGGCATTAATGGCAGGTTGTACAGAAACAAGACTAACGGTTGGTTAGTTGTGCGTCAGTTAAATATGAAATCTGTTTTCGCAATCAGAAAAAAACCAACGCAAACATGATTAAATATATTTTATTCCGTGGAGATAGTTAGCTTGCGTATAAATATTTAAATGGCCAATTTTGGTTGAATAACTTTTTTTTAATCGTTAAATATTTCGATGGAATAAAATATATTTAATCAAGTTTGCGTTGATTTTTTTCTGATTACTAAAACAGATTTTATATAAAACATTTAACTGGCGCAAAACTAACCGGCTGTTAATCATTTTTCTGCGCAACCGGCTATAAGTAAACTAAAAAATGTATACTTCGGTTAAATACTTTCAAAAATTTAACATTTTAGTAAATTAATTCCCCAAGTCAATCACAGTGACACTGATCAAATGACAAATCGACTGATCAAATGATAAATGACCACTGGTCAAATGCCAAAGTCATGGCATACGAATGGCGATTTAGCACTCACAAGTATTTGTCACAAAATAGTAGCAGTATTTTTAGTACAATGTCACATTGTACTAAAAATACTGCTACAATTTTGTGACAAATACTTGTGAGTACTAAATCGCGATTCGTATGCCATGACTTTTCCGAAATGTCACAAAAAATAAGCTGACAATTTTAATAATATTGTCATTGTTTTTTATTATCGTGACAAAAGTTTTTATACAAAATATGTGTGAGTATTTACAATTAAAACAAAATAAATTTAATTTTTATTGACAAGCAAATAATTTTAAAATATAATATTTCTTATGCCTATATTTTTATAGCTGGAAATGGGAATAATCCAATCGGGTCGTTACTGTATCCAACTACACATATTTGCTATTACTTAAAACTGTAGTTGCTGTAAACTGGTATAAATGTCATTTGATCCGAATCGTAAATTTTCAGTGACTTCAATTTGTACTAATAAGCAAATGTAACGAAAAATAGTCATTTTGTCGGAATCTACCCCCTGGGCTGGGGTGTTCTATCCTCAACATTTGTCTATATTTTATCGAAGTCTACGTCTCTTTGTGCTAGAAATAATTTGACTTATGTTTCGTTCATCAATTATTTCTTCTATATTGCTGTCACAAACTACTAGAATATATTTAAACAATATCTATTTCACTTATTTTCGTTCTAGAGTCACAAATAAATTATTTGGTGATAGAAAAGAGTAGAAACATCACAATGTTACAATCTAGCAGGCTGGTAAATGATATAAATTTTATTTTATAGAATCGAGAAATAAATTTCGATAAATTAGCGAAAAATGGTGATGTTAGAACATCTCAGCCCACAGTTCTTAAACCCGCTAAATCATAACTATTACGTTTAAATTAAGTATTGTAATGCCACTCTGAAAATACATATTGGTTTTGTGTACCATTCAATTTCCATTATAAGGACAATATAATTTATTTGGTTGGCCATTCTGTACAACCTTAACAAAAAGTCAGTTCTATTGAACTAAATGTATTTTTTCCACTCCTTAAACCACAATAATGCAATCCACTCTGCAGGGGAAAAAGTAGACTGGTTACCAGAAATCCAATTATAAAAATCGAACAATTTTCATTCAAAAATGTTTATTGAAAACGAATTTTCAAGGAAAACTGGACATCAACACAAAAACCTCCGCCAGTACATTATAATATAAGAACTTTCTTTAACGAGGATTGTACGAAAATTAAACGTATATGTTCTTTTCAAAATATTTGGAAAAAACGGAAAAGCTGCCGATCCGTTAATCTGCCTGGATTACTAATACGTAAAAAAATTCGTTTCAATTCAGATCAAATTTCCATCTGTTTTCTTCGGAAATAAGGAAATATTACTTTATTAGTCACTCCCCAATGCGTTCTTGAAATATATGTAGTTTAGACCGACGGTATAAAATTACCTCAAAGAGATCTATCGGTGTGTGCGGGGGAGTGAATTTCTCAGTTTTTCTTCAAAAATTGAAGTTTTGGTTCTAACGTCCTGTGTGTGCGGATGCACCTATATGTATGGTGCGCCTCTACATTCCGATATAGATACACGTATATCTAAAATTAGAAAAAGCTCAGCATGTTGCAAATATAAACAGCAAGACGGATATAATGTTCGGCTTTCGGCATCGTATGATAATTTAAATGTTATTGAACGTATTTAAATTTAAGTGTTAAATGCGCATGCCCTTTTCGGTTTTTATGAATGGAAATGTCTTTTCTCTGCATAAATAAGCATATAGAATGTGTGTCGCATTCAAGTTGTGTGTTCTTGTATTGTATTACATGATGCTTTAATTAATTTTTTTACCATTTTTGCTTTGGACGAAAATCATAAGAAAGAAATAATGTCAGTAAATTCAATACAAATTTAATGCCTTTTGTCCATTTTTCATTGATCATTCATTATTATAATAAATACACATACTTTAGAAAAGAAGAATAAATGAATTTTGGTATTTTGTTATTTTTAAAGGCGATTTTTTTTTTAAACTTAAGAAATAAGCGTCACTGAAGAGAAATAAATATAATTTTTTGTATTAATTCTTTTGAGATTTATTGTGAAACTGGGAAAAAAGGACTGTTCGGTTGGCAATATAATAGAAAAACGTACAATTTATATTTGTATACATACGAGTATTTGTGTCTAAGTATATAATACTGGCGCCAATTGGTCGATCAAAGAAAAACTAATCAATATTTAGAATTATGAATAGATTGGTAACACTATGAGTGTTTATTGTGATATAGCATATTTTTATGTGAAGATCTATTCCTTTGTTGGTTTTATTGTTCTCACTCAAACATTTTATTTTTGGGGTATTTTGTTAAGAATTTATAGAAAAATAAGATTTATCAAATTTTTGTCATTCATTTGATCTTTGGTACCAACAAAATAAAAAAAACTATATACCCATACAAAAATATGGATTTCAAGCTGGTTTAACAAAATTTACCGTATAAATTATATTATCGCACAGCAATCTATTGAATTAGAACGATAAAATAGGTGTTTTGTTATGATGCGCTTAAGGTTTTGTGTCTGTAATACATATATTATAAAGTATCGAGTTTTATTGGGTTTGCTTTCTTCATGCCGCGCTTCTTTTAGACCATTTCCTGTACATAACACCGTGTAGCACACATAAACTATATTTTCGCACGCTAAACATTTTTTTGCCGGAAATTCTTCGGAAAGCTTCAATTTTCTTACGTATTTTTTTATGTACCTGTACACGATTAGCGTAAAAGCTCGGTCGAATTTATATACATATTTATTTTTCATTCATTTTGTTTCGTCTATTTTATGTTGTAAATAATAACAAAGCATAATATGTGGTATGGCTTTATACATATACTATAAAGTTGTATACGTACACATATATATAATGCTGTTCTATTTGTATTGAACATATTATTTCATTCATCAATTCGGTTTTGTATGAAAGAAACGAAAATAGAATATGAACGAGTATATAAGCAATATAAATAAATAAAAGCGTCTGCGCAAAAAGGTGGTCTCGAAAAACACTCCGCCTTTTTCCTTTATATGTATACATATTTTTATATATAAATGTGCACTAGTATACGTTATGTATTAATGTAGCATAAATAAATATTATAATATAAATATTTTACTTAATTATATCACACTTTCTTAATTTTTATTGCGGTGGGCGTACAATTGTTGCTTTTTATCTTATTTATTTATTGAATTATGTATTAAATTTGTGTAGCATTATATATCCTTTTAAACCAATCTCTAATTGGCTTTATAAAATAACAAACAAAATAAAAAATGAAATTTGATATCAAATTTTATTGTATAAAGGTAAACCAAAATAGATTTAAAAGCGATGGAGGATTTCTTATTTATGTTTTAAAGTTGTTTCGTTAAATCGTCTTAATTTGCTTTATCCGTTGGATATGAAATAATTTTTTTATAAACGTTTGCAGCGAGCAGATTTAGTTAAGCTTTTCGAAAATTGTCCATACATAGTGTAAAATTAATAACCGCCCGAAAGTTAATTTTTTTTTAACAGATCTAACTTTATAGCTGTTTAAGATCCATTCCCGCAGTTCCATCTAAATTGACTAGAAGACCAAACAAATTCATATTCAGATGAAACGATTATTGTATTATAGAATTATTTCAAGAATACAATTTCATTCCATTAAGAATTACCAATGACAATAATTTGTTTCCGCGATCCGTCAAGCATAGATTTATAACTGTAAATGGATATTCGATGGCCATCAACAGTTAATTGTAGAGATGAATATACGCATATCCGGATATGCCATTATAATATATATACGTGACCCTTCAAGTATATATTATTAATCATTACAAAACTTCAGTGTTGTGCCGTATTGTTTATACCGCGTAGATAATTAATATTCTATACACGTGTAGATAATGTATGTAGAAAATTAAAAAACTTACGTCAACAATGTAGAAAATGTAGACAATGTCGAAAATTATTATTTCTGTTAGCAATCATCAAAATTTTTTCTTCACATTTAAAAATTTGACCCCTGTTTTTATATGGTAATAAAGCACAATGTACATAACCCCCCGTTCAAAAGTTTAAGACAACTGCAAAAAAATGTCGTGTAATACGACAACTGCTAAAAAAATGTGCCGTACATTCGTATTGACGTTTCAGCTTTAACGTATTTTATTCGCACTAATCCAGGGCTTGCATATGAATTCTTGGTACTCGGCCGAGTGTTTTGTACTCGCCTCCTATTAATAGTTTGTTTGTGACGCTGAAGCCGTTGAGTCGTTCTCCATTATTATTACGCACATATAAGGCTTGTTTACTATGTTGGGTTGCCAGGTCGGAGTTATATGTTCCAATTTTCGCAATGATAAACAGACAACAGACGCAATGACAACATTCATAATTTTAAATTTATTTCCATCTGGTTGGGCTTCGGTAAATCGACGCAAATTCAGTAAGCACTTACGAACGGTTTTAACTGAAGGAACTGGAACATCATCTTCATCCTCTTTATCGCTATCCTCATTTTCTTGGGCGGTTGTGGATTTTATATGTAACAAATTTCGCGATCACTTAGAAGCGACGTAGCATCAATACTATTATCCAAATTCAAGTCATCTTCGACCGTGATATTTTGTGGTAAATTTGTAACCAAAGAAATACGATCAAAAAAATTATTCACGTCACAGGCGTAACAAGTTTCCATGCGTGGCGTAACATGTACAACGCATCTAAGACTGATACCTGTTTCATATCTTCCTATAGAAGCTCAATACTTGCTAAATATTTTTGAAGGAGCTTTTTTTTGTAAAACACTTTTCAATTTCACCATTTTAAAACATCAATAAATTTCACCATTTTAAAACATCTCAGATTTTGAGACTTTCCGATAACAATAAGAGGAAGTTTATCTGTTCCACCAACGGAACAAGTTTTTCCTTTAAATGTTCAAGTTTTATCCGGCATGTAACGAAAAAATAAACCGAATTCATCCGCATTAAAATTATCTTTTTTATCGTAACCCTTCAGAATTGTAGGTAAAGTTGAAGATATCCAATCGGAAATCATATCAGCTGATACTGGTCTCGACTCTCTACTAATACATAGACAATTCCGTGTCTTGTTTAGACCTAGTCATCCAGGGTTAGATTTAAAAGTAATTCCCATTTCGATTTTATCAGCCTTTTCCATTAGTAGAGGTCCAGAATTTTGAGACCGCGCTTGATTAAATCAAAGCAGCACTTCCGAATCTAAATCTTCATACTTTGGTAAACGCAAATGTTTCCGGCTTCCTTCGAAATCATCCTTTTCATATAAAGAATCAATTTTTAGACGATTTTTTAAAATTGTTGATAAAGTAGAGTTGGGAATCCCAAATTCTTTACAAATTTCTGTTTTTGATCGATCGCCTCGATTAACATTTTCCAGAATAACAATTTTTTTTTCCATTAAAACGTTTTGTTTTTTATTTCCGCTAGCATTGCTTTTGCTTATTAATCACTGAAGAAGCAACAACAGTTTCAAAGAATTCTAGAGAACAAGAATAATTTTATATCTCACTCACCAAAACTAACACGGTCATCAAAAGTAACACCAATACGATCCCCGCGAACGATACCAATAAATTCAATTTGATGATTTACAGAAACAAATTTACGTTTAACGAGAATTATGTATACTCACTCACTACTACCAAATGCAAAGTAAACTAAAACTATTTCTCCAACAAAACAAAATTTAATAACAAAATTTAATTTCGGGGAATTCCCAAAAACTGAACGATATTTTTTGTTTTATGAAAGCACAGAACGCGTATTTTGATCCAAAAATAATAACAGGAGAGAAGAAATACCGGAACGCAATAGTGTAGAATATAATATGTGTTTTTGTATTAGTAACAAACAAATTTGTTCGGACGTAACGCCACACCATTCGCAATGTTTTTATTTTAGGTTAATAGTTTTATATTTTGTAAATTAACAAATTTTATATCCATTTTGTGTTTTACTAACACAATTGTGTAGGTACGGCGAAACTACCATGTCATAAATTTATTTTTGGTTGTGTTTTGAACCAACTTACATAGTTGTGTATTCCTTTCAAACTTAATTTTGTTCGAGAAAAAACACTAACTATACACACAATTGTGTTGGTTGTACTTCAAATCAAGTGCAATTTTTTATCAAAGACGTCATTACATACTATGATTTTTTACTCACACTTTTGTGTGGTTTGGACTTTAATAGAGCCATTTTTTGGTTGAAAAGGGATATTTTATAAAAAAACACAATTGTAAAACATTTCGTGTTCAATAAAACGACACGTAAAAAATAAATTCACTTTCCTCAAAATTTAGTATAATTTTGCTTTCGTCAAATTATGCTAAATTTAGAGGAAAGTGAATTTATTTTTTACGTGTCGTTTTATTGAACACGAAATGTTTTACAATTGTTTTTTTTTTATAAAATATAAAATTTGTTAATTTACAAAATGTGTGGCGTTACGTCCGAACAAATTTGTTCCCCATCTAGATACCATGGGAAAATGTCACAAAACAGGAGTGGAAGCACCAAAAATTTGAACCGATCCCACCCGGTTCGATAAATTTTGGTGCCTATGGTCACAAAAACAACACACATCCATGCGTAACAAATAACAGCACACTAATTCAAAATTATGTATTATACGTCGTATCCGTATACACAAATTTGTGGTTTCGTCTCCCAATTCTGGATCAAAATAGGCGTTCAGGTGTTCAATTATAAAATTTGTGTTAAGCGAATATTTGTGTACTAATTTAATATAAAGAGACCGAAAAATTTATGTGTGTTACCAGAGTATTCCAAATGTTTCGAAGTCCCAGAAGGGCCTTTAATACCTTTCCTTGTTTCCCCAGTATTTCTTTATTTCAGTCCGAATTGCCGATCTTTTGAAAAATTTTATGGTTTTCCTCTTTGTGGTTTTTAATTTGTCTAATGCTTCCTTAACATTAGGGCGTATAATTGTTGTAACGGAATGATTTGACAAAATAAGTTTCCGTCATCATTGACCTCATCTTCATCGTTGGAACTATAACGAAATCATCATCGCTCGCACTTCGTCAAGATTTTCTGCTCCGTTTTCGATATTTGAATTATTATACAGATGTGGCCAAATACGGAGCATTCCACTTATTGCATTTTTGGCTTTGGTGAGTAGATCTGTCGTTCAATTCTGATTTAGTGCGCGGGTACTTTTCTGCTACTTTTTCTTTAAGAATAGCCCAGATATTTTCGATGGGATCCATATCTGGGCTATTCGCTGGCCAATCAATGATTTGGATGCCGTTGGCCCTTCAATATTCAGTGACTTTTTTCGCCGTATGGCACGGAGCATTGTCATGCATAAAAACTCCGTTCCAATTGAATTTTTCATTCATAGTCGGTACCAGTTGTGATTGCAGAACGTTTAAGTGTTGATTCGCATTCATTATTCCGTTTTCTACATAAAATGGGAAAAGTCCTTTTGATGATATTGTTGACCAAACCATGACTCTAACTGGTTGTTTGACCTGCTGTTGGACACAGGAATTTAAATATTCTTCTCTTTTTGATCTACGAACGGTCCTGGTCATTGGTAGTGTCAAAGTCATCATAGTGTCGTCACCGAATACAAAATAATCAAGAACTAGAAAAAGATAAAGTTGAAAGAGACAAGAAAAGTGAAAAGTGTAACTTTAAAATATTATTAAAAGAAGGATTTCCCAGTTCTCTCTAGACCATGTAAAATATCCATTTGCCCATGTTTTTCTTTGTTGCATCATCCTAGCGTTTAACCTTTGCTTCTCGCGAGGTCGCCTTGCACATAGCCCATATTGAAGAAGTCTACGTGTCAGAGTTCTCTCCGATATTTCCGGACCAACGTTACGCATTGTACCCGCAGAGACTTACTGGATAACGTTAGATCTTCTTTAGCTTTCCGCATACAAAAATATGTTCTGGCTGATTGTTGTTTTACGATCGCGATCTCTTCTTCTCAGACTTGTTATAAAGATTGAGATGTTAATTTTTGTGAAAATTTGCTGACAAATTATCGGTTCACTCCTGTTTTCTGGGCTATTTGCACAGTCGTAAACTGGCCTACATCCAAATATGTCGAAATTTTGGCTCTAGTAACAGCACTGATGTCCTTTGCTTTACCCATAGTGAATTTCACTAACATTACAAAAACCACTTTCACGTTCACTTTTCAAAGTCACAAGCGAGACTGAAATTCTTCAGTAAAATTTTTATTCTTAAATACTATACCTAGTTGTCTTAAAATCAAAGAAATTCGGAGGTCAAACTAATTAACAGGACCATAAATACTCCGGTGTGAAGTTCTTGGATAAACGTTCTTAGACAAAAATTTATGCGAGTGTTCTTTGTGAAGTTTCTGGACACAATTTTATTTCTTGGACAAAAATTTATGGAAGTGTGCTATTTTAACAGTGTATTTGTTTTATATTAAAATAATTCGAAAAAAATTATAATAAATATTGAAAAAACAAAAGAAATTATTTGACATTAAAAAATCTGAAATGCTCATTATTATAAATTTTTAAGTAAATCACATACCATACTGTATAAAATGATAAACCAAATAGTAAAAATCTCAGAGATTAATTCGCATAATGTTCGAAAGCGGATACATTGAGCTATTTAAATCAGTAAGCCCTATCTCGATATGATGACCAACGACTTTCGAACGAATATAGTCACTATGCGAGCCAATCTCGGAGATTTTTACTATTTGGCTTAGAGTAGTGGAACATCCGTGGATACGCAGACTTGCTATATTGGTAAAACTTGAAAAATTCGATTCACGAGCCCTGGTTATCATATCAAGATTGGGCTTACTGATTTGAATAGCTCAATGTAACCCCTTTCGAACGTATATAGTCAGTATGTGAACCAATCTCTGAGATTTTTTGCTATTTGGCTTAGAGTAGTAGAACATCCATGGATATGCAGACTCGATGAATTGGTGAAACTTTAAAAATTCGATTCACGAGCCTTGGTCATCATATCGCTATAGGGCTTACTGTTTTGAATAGCCTAATAGGGGGATACCCTCTTTCGAACGTATATAGTCTGTTTGCGAGCTAATCTCTGAGATTTTTACTATTTGGTTTATCATTTTATACAGTATGGTATGTGATTTACTTAAAAATTTATAATAATGAGCATTTTAGATTTTTTAATGTCAAACAATTTCTTTTATTTTTTCAATATTTATTAAAAATTTTTTCGAATTATTTTAATATAAAACAAATACACTGTTAAAATAGCACACTTCCATAAATTTTTGGTCCAAGAAATAAAATTGTATCCAAAAACTTCACAAGGACACTCGCATAAATTTTTGTCCAAGAACTTCACACCGGTCATAAATACTCGGAATTCATATTCTGTCGATAAGGTTTCTCAGGTGTTAATGACTCATAAAAGGTGTATTTTCCGGGTATATTCAATTTTTATTTCACGAATTGTCTGGATTGGTCGGTATCTACCGTAATGACGTGTCAACTATACAAAAGGTTGCAGTTCGGGCTTTACATTACCATGAATTTCGTATGAGGTGATAATAATTTTGCCACATCTGTATATAACTTTAAGCACGGCCAAATGCATGGCGTGGTTTTAGCATATTTATATCTCTCAGTATTAATGATTCCTTCATATTTCACCATCACGATAATGGAAAATGAAAATTGTCGTTACACGAGTACTCGATCAAAATACCAGGGTAATCGAGCAGTGAACATTTCGTTCGAGCAGTGTTATTTCAATTCCCTACCCAATGCCGAGAGTGTTAATACGATATCAATGTTTGATATCCGCTATACCAGTTGACGTACGTATCCATAATGTATCGACAAACCGCACTTTTTAAATTAATCTGCGTATATCCGTAAACATGACAAATAAAGACAAAATATAAAGTGTGGCCCGGCAAATGGCACAGTCGAACCCAAACATAGACGTATCCTTATTTTCTAAAATAAATGTTTGAAGGCGTTTAAAACTGGGTATATAATTTAGCGCTTTAAACATGTTTGAATAAATAACGAGATGACGCGTATAATTTGTATATATTATACCTTGTTATCAAATAATTTGATGAGTTGATTGGACTGCATGTGGCGTATATATGACGGTGCAGATATTTTATTTGAATAAAATTGATTGAGCACGATGTTAAATACCACCGGCAGAGTAAAGAGTTTTTTTTGATTTTTTATTAAACATCATCATCCTGGTATATTCTCGTGCATAACAGAAGAGATTTTTATTACCGTACTTAGTCACCTAATTCGTATGTGTATATAATTTAAGTTTACTTAATCGCAATTACCGTTTATTGCATTTAGCGAGCTATGCATTTCTGTGTATGAATGACTTAGATATGTGAAGGGCAATAATTAAATTCTTGATTTTACATATCTATACAATTTGCTTTAGTTGTTTATGATTCACAAGATTTAATAGTTTTAACTAAGGTAGTTATGTAAAATTAATGAACTAGAATTTTAAACAGCCTATATTATAAATCTTAATTAGTTGAATAATATTTTAAACGAATTCAAATCACAATTAATGTATTTTGCATATGAACAATTGAAATTAGTGCTGCGTGTGTTTACAACAACAAAACAAAAAGTTTAGCAATTGATGACTTTCATGTTTATCTTAATTTTATTGGTTTGCGCCTAAGGGGTGGTACATTGGTGTAAGCGACACTCAAATTTTCTGCGCACGAAATGTGTGACAGTTTAAATAAACCCCAACACAAATGTTTGCATAATTCAGCACTACGTACGTCGTATATATATATGTGAAAAACGTGATTATGAATAAAATTTCACTTAGAATTGCGTTGTGATCTTATTTAATTTTTTGTATATGCGAGAATAGAAAACAATCGGAACAGACTTAAGAAAAATATACAAATAAAACGTATACGAATTGGCATAATAATAATGACGAATATTTATAAACTGTGCGATCAAATTAATGCTTATTATTATATTATTATACTATACACAAGCTAACCGACAAAAAGACTTATTTGCATATTTTGCGGTTAATTTATTAAAATATCAATTTTATAAGGTGAATAATTTGCGGGTACAGCGAGTATGCTTACAATATGAATATAAATTGATTTGTCATAACGAGTGCACCGTACTTATTACAGATCAAAGTGATTGCGAACCAACTCGAAATCCTGTGGACCTATTTGGTGTTAATGACCACGGTCCCAGTCGTCAAAGTCTTTATGCTCGTTGTGTAATTTGTGGTGAGATAATAATGACTTAATAATTCAATTTGCTATGAATAAAAGGTTTAATCTGCAACTCTGGAATGTATTGTAATTTAATTACTAATTAGAAAATTTAGATTCGATTAGGGCACTTCGAATTTCGATATCACCTCGTATATCTCTGTTTTGGCAATTCATAATTATAATAAAAAAAACTCACTCCGCAATGGTGACATAGCCTCTTTTAAAATCACTGTACTTCGCTCCCTTTTTTAACTTATTAACGTCGCCAATTTCTTGGCCTGAATCAGCTTACCTTCAAGGATTCGTCGATTTCCGAAACAATTATAGCCAGCTATATAATTCCAAAAATTGCTTTCCCCTTTATTATCAAAACGTAATGAAACTGCGATTTAGTCCCGTGACGTGTTTTTAAGAAACCAATTAGAAATGAAGACTTCAACGTTTTGAAAGTTTTTACTGCGGTGCATCTTAGTTTTGAGAGCTTTGAGTTCAGCTTAAAGAAAGAACAATTTAAAACAAAGTTGCATCACGACACTTTGACGTATACCATAGTTTTATTTTATAGCATCAAAAAATGCTGAGAATCTATACAATCCCGGCTATACACTCTCTCAAGCCGTATACATACGTCGGATGGAAATCCGGGATTTTTACATCCGAGATTTTTTTTCAATTTTTTTCAACTCTTTTGTATGAAAAGAGGCGTGTCTGTTGTATAATTTACGTGATGTAATTGGTTAAAACGATGCGATAGAAAAATCCCGGATTTTTATCCGACGTATGTATACGGCTTCAACCGTTTAGATACTGCGTAGGTTAAGATAAAATACAGCTAGTACATAACGGAACGTTATGAATGTTGTCAAAACGAACTTATATGAAAATAGGTAATGGAAATAAAAACAAGAATAAAGACCGACTCACCAAATCAATTATCACAACATGGACCTCAAATTCTTCAAAAACTGTCTGTTTTAACAAAAATCTCGTGTTCCTGTTCGTGCGGCATTAAACGAACATATTTTCTGTTTTTTTGCTTGAATTCCTATTACACACGTTTCAAACCATTTTTGCACACGCTTTCCGACTGATCGTCCTCGAGTGTTTTTCTCGTTCTCATACACGGTATTACATTCGGCATCTTGGCAAAAAAATTACTCGCACCTTTTTGCCTGAGGTTTTCTGAGTGACAGCCTGCTCGTTCTAATATTCGACACCACTATTGTCAATTCTTTCCACTTCGATGAATGTTCTCGTAAATTTTGTCTCATTTCTCACGAATTTTGTTCGTAAACCGGGCCTTGAGAGTTGGGAGTTTTTCTATTGTTTCATAAGCACACTTGATGCAAATAAAAAAAATTAATTTTATTTACATCAATCAACACTAATATTAATTTAGTGCATCTAGTAGGTTAGTGAAACAGCAGCAAAACTTTCAACTCTCAAGTCTCAGTTTTCGAACAAAATATGTACTCTGATATTTACGTATGGATTCTAAATTGTCTACGATTGATTTCCACAGTACGATTCTTTTTCCACCTTAAAAATTGTCTACACCGTCCTAACAAAAAAAAACACAATTTCAAATAACAATCATCAACAAAAAAATAAAACCTCTTCTACCTCCTATCTAACGATATCAGCGACAATTTAATACCGCTTATCCTTTACGCGAAGCGAGGGTGTCTGAAAGTGAACAGCAACAAAACTATGTCTATCAACACAAACAAGCATCTTTACATCTTTTACGGCTACATCAGAGTACCGCAGCTAACCTATAGTATCAATATTTTTCAACTTGTCTATTTAAAACGTTAAAAAAGGCATACAAGCAATAACCCACCGTGGTATGATGATGGCATAGTTAAATAAATAATTTTAAACAAAACTTCTCGAAAAATGAGGAAAAGTAAATTAGATTCCGATGAAAAGTTAATTCGATTCCAATTTATAGCTGTCAATTCCGAATTCAATTGTTATTTTAACCGTCAAAATACATCAAATATATTCAAGACATTCCAAAACGTGATATTTCAAAACGAGATATGACAAAATGCGATATGGTACAAAACGCGATATGGTACAAAACGAGATATTTCAACACGCGATATTTAAAAATGCGATATGGTACAGAATATGCGTTGCGAATCGACGGGAGCGCAGCGACCCACCTGATACCGATCCTATGTACTATCGTTCCTATCGACTTTTAAATTCCTATAAACTGAAATTAAATTTCCCCTTCACCCGCCTGATATACCCGGATCCTAAACTCCCGTTTTGTACCATATTGCGTTTTGAAATATAGCGTTTTGTCACGTATCGCGTTTTGAAATATCGCGTTTCAAATGGAACCCTTCAATGAATTTTCCAGAAATTGAACTATGGAAATTTTGTCAAATTGGACCCCGTATCCCCATCAGAATTTCGTTAACCGGTTTTCTTAACTTTCGTTTCGCATACGGGGGGGGGGGGAGGGGGGGGCAATTTCGCTAACTCAATATGTCTCCACAGTTAGGCCGAAGTTGACCAGCATGATGGCCTATCAAGTGACCATAGTGGCATCAATGACAAGGCATGCTAACCTAGAACGACAGGCCATTAAATGCATTTTCGACATATTGAATTAGCGAGATTTTGATAATTTACACGACTGTGAAGTTTCCGACAAAATTAAAAAATAATAAAACATGGCGGAACATAAAATTTGTCGAAATAACAAAAATGCATATGTATTAGTAAAACAGTTGGCAAAAGCAATGTTCGGCTTATTAAAATGTTTTATTATGAATAGTTAATAACGCAATTACTAAATTAGCGACTTCGGAAACAAATGACAAATAAAAATAAATAGACTAATACGAAATTTGAAATGTTTTATATTTACATTTCATTATAAATTGTAAAAATATTTTATTACGAAACCCAAACATGCGGTTGTACACCTAATTTATTATACGTTTTATTATATGTTTTAAAAGATTATACGAGAAATTAAAAAAATTAAAAATCTATTTAATCTCAGAGATGTCTAAGAGCAACGGTATATGTGGCTAGTTGGCTTAAGATAGGTGCGATAAATCTACACGATCCTTATATTAATACGATGACCGGAGCCCATTTGACGTTGAAGATGAATATGACTGTCTAAATAACCAAGGGAATGATCACTGTTAAAAAAATTGCCAAAATCTTAGAGATGTCTAAGAGAAACGGTATATGTGGCTGTATTGCTTAAGATAAGAGCTATCAAACGACACCATCCTTATATCAATACGATGACCAGAACCCATTTGTCGTTGACGATGAATATGACTGTCTAGTTTCTCTTAGGCATCTCTGAGATTTGGACAATTTTTTTACAGTGTTTTTTTACAGTGTTTTTTACAGTTACATTTAGACAGTCATATTCATCGTCATTTCATATGGGTTCTGGTCATCGTATGGATATTAGGGTGGTGTCGTTTGATAGCTCTTATCTTAAGTAATCTAGCAACATATACCGTTGTTCTTAGACATCTCTGAGATTAAATAGATTTTTAATTTTTTTAATTTCTCGTATAATCTTTTAAAACATGTGCGCATTGAACGCACTTTAAATATTTTTTTGATTTTTGCGATGTATAATTATCTTATTCGGAATCTATTACCAAATATATTTCGATAGTATAAGAAATTAGATGTACAACCGCATGTTTGGGTTTCGTAATAAAATATTTTTACAATTTATAATGAAATGTAAATATAAAACATTTCAAATTTCGTATTAGTCTATTTATTTTTATTTGTCATTTGTTTCCGAAGTCGCTAATTTAGTAATTGCGTTATTAACTATTCATAATAAAACATTTTAATAAGCCGAACATTGCTTTTGCCAACTGTTTTACTAATACATATGCATTTTTGTTATTTCGACAAATTTTATGTTCCGCCATGTTTTATTATTTTTTAATTTTGTCGGAAACTTCACAGTCGTCATCCAAACTGCTTTCTGTTGATGTGTTGTTTATATACTTTCGGCTGGTAAAGCGAAGACACGATTTCGATTTTTTTTGATCTTTCGGCTGGAAACTTTCGGCTAACTTGCATAGTTCCAGAGGAATAGCTATCACATCAATGATATCGAAGTTATTTGAAATTCTTGTGTGTAATAACATCAACCGGCAATGGTGAAAATCGCTTGGGGGGGGGGTTTTCAAGCACCAGATATCGATTGAGTAGGCCTCGAGTTTGGGAAAATTGTTTAGGTGGTCTAGCGGTAGTGTTTAGGGAGTTCAATTGGGGCTGTAGCTGCAGTTTATGTTAAAATAATCGATTTGAACAATTTTCCTACTAATTGATGGTGAGGGTTTTCTTGTAACAGGAATCGATTGTGATGACACCTATAGTTTTTGAAAAATTTCGTCTTGGAAGTTCTTTGGTGTGGCCTGGATTTCTTTCTTAAATTATTTCGGCCCAATAAAACCTCTTTTGATTTTTTTTTGGATTAAATAATGTTTCGAAATGTTACATCATGTGGAAAATGATGAAAGATGTCGCAGCATGTTTCAGTATGTTGCCACATATTGCAACAATGTGCCGGTCAATTGCTTATTTTCGAACATGTTGGTTGCTATGAAAAACAATATTCATTTTTATCATTCATTATCTAATTAATATTTTTTTCAATATTTTATCGATCTGCTATATATTTATACCCCATAAAATGACCGATGTGAAGCTAGCACGTAGAGTTAGCACGATTTTTTTTAAATGGCAATATTTTTCATCACAGATTTAATCAATTATTTTATATCAAATAGTACTAAAATAAAAGATAAATCCCAAAATGTCATAATTTTCATATTTTGAAAATTAATTGTATTATTTAATTTTGTAATTTATAGAAAACAATTAAATAAATTAAAGATAGCATACAGCCATACTTTAAAAAATTAAGTTGATTTGTGTTCTAAAAGTGGTTTGAGTATTCGATAGAGTTAGCACGAAATTTTAACCATACATAAGGGACTGGAACCATTAGTACTGCCGTCTGACCCATACGATTGCTTTGAAATTTGTCTAAGAAGCTTATTAAGGATTCTTCTACTAAGTTCATTAAAGATCCTTCTACAATAAAAAATTAGTTTCATGTCCGACAAATGCTTAGAAGAGGCCAGCTCGGACCATTAGTACTGCCGTCTGACCCATACGTTTGCTTTGAAATTTGTCTAAGAAGTTTTATAAGGATTCTTCTAGAATTAAAAACTAATTTCATGTCTGATAAATGCTTGGAAGATACTTTTATATCAAGTTTGATCAAATGTTTTATTTTAATTATTTGCTAAATTTTATTTTGTATACATATTTGAAGTTGATAAATTTTCTACTTAATTTTTTTTGAGCATTTAATTATGGAAATTTTGTTCGTGCTAACTTTTATAAATTTATATCATATTTCACAATTTTTAGTGCTATCTTGTACTAAAAATGCAATATTCACGATTCAACCCAAGAGTGTTCCTATCGTAAAAATCGTGCTAACTCTTCATGCTAGCTTTCAAGCCTTAAATTGAAGATCTAATATGAATTCCGGATATGCTTCTAGAAAGTTGCAGAATAAAACCGGTCCATCGAAAGAGACGATCCCAGAAAAACCGTTGTTTCGTGAAAAGAAAAGAAATTTCAATTCGATCAACTTTTACCGAGTGATGGTGACAAATAATTTTCGGATAAATTGCAAAAGCGAATGCATTCACACAAAATACAAACTGTAAGCATTTTGAAACCCGAGTATAGTTCAACATATGACCTCGGGCTTATAGTGTTTATTAATTATGTGTAAGCTTCCTCACATTTAACAAAATATCTTTAAAGGTACAAATAATATAATAACTGTAAATGATCTATAAATTACCGTATCCATTATTTGTTAAAAAACAACATTTCAAACCCATTGTATAATACCGAAACTAAACTAACATACATAAGAATAAGTCAAATTGTCCGTAACTAAATTCTTAAACAATTTCATGGATCCTTGGTATAAAATCGTAAAAAATAATTTCCAATTTAGCACCTCAATATAATATATATGTATGAACAAGGGTACGAGAACCATTTATTTATTTTTTCATATCTCTAACAGAACCACATCATATGATAACCTAACAACTGCATCCAAATGACAGATACAAAATCATAAATTATACATTATGGAAAAGGACGTGTCTGGCAAAAATTAGCTGGTTTACGTTATAATTCTGATGACAGATGGGAAGAGATAGCTCGCTATCATCGGCTTAAGAAAGAATTAAATGCGCCGTGGTCTATAAACCGTATACACTTTATAAATCCACTTTCATTTTAAAGATTGTTAGTAATTCGTTTAATCAAGACAGATTTTTTTTTTTATATATACACTCGTAAATATAAAATGATGAGACCCAAAGTGATAGGAGACTAAGGTCGACCTCACACGTCATAAAAACGAGAAAAAAACAAACAAAACTTAAAATATTTTAAACAAAACGAATAACGAAGTTAATTTTTTTTTCTAAACTAGCAGGGAGTAATAGTTTTAAATTGTAAGGTATTTAATTTTATTGTTATACTTTTTGGGACTTTTGAGCACCTTCTGACTCTTCATTTTTATGTACTACATACATCGATATATGTATGTACTCGTATGTGTTTATGGTAGGCTGTAAAAAGTTTGTTTTAAAATTATGATGTTAACATAAATACATGTCAGTTGACAAGGGATAGGATCGAATTGTATATAGTTAACTGAATAAGATAGTTGATTGAGCTGTAATATTTAAGGTATATTATCCGGGTGGTATTAGCAATTTTCTTGTTAAATGTTTTTTTTTTTTTTTGTGTCAATGAAATATAAAATTTATTTTAAAAATGCCGCTTCTTTACAATTATAAATACAAACGCCCATATACACCCCACATAGTTATAAAAAATTTCCATATTTGAAAAAAATGTGCGTTTATTGGGCGTAAAAGAAAAACCACAATTTTCTGTGCAATGATGAAATTAACCAATATTTTTTGTGGTATCAATATCGCGCTTATCAATACAATAAAATTTATTGAAACGATTTAATTAAATAAATTTATTATTATTTTGTACATTCCATTTGTGGAACCTACGCGCAATTTAGATCCGTATATCATAACGATAAGAATATAGAACCTGTAATAATATTGAAAGATATTTTAGGATGTCAGAAACACGAAAAATCTTGTAATGTTAAATCTTTAAACGTGTACACCCAAGAAGTGAATGAGGAATTTATTATTTAGTATGGATGATTCTTATCTTTGGAATTTTTTTTTTTTTACAATTCACAGCAAGAACTCTTAGAAAATTGTTAAATTTTTGTTCAATAATTTTGATGGTTAATTGTTATGACAAAAAAGTATGAAGTCGAATACAATAAAATGTAAGAACTTTGAAGTTTACCGGCCTCTTTGTTTGCATTTACTCTTGAGGGTTAAAAAATAAAAAAAAAAAATTATTTTTATTCAAAGTTTTTGGGTTTATGTGTGTTATATGGCATGGCACTAGCATTCGACGCTAAGGACGTAAGGTGTGATTAGAAAACACAAAAAATATGCTATGCCGTTATGTAGATAAATGATACATAGAAAGAACAATAATAATATGTAAGAGATTATTTTGCTGTTAATTTTCTATAGGCGAGATTCGAAAAGGTAACCGATGTAAATATCACTCTAAGGACTTTGTCTTTTGTCCAAAAATTTATTGAATATAAAGAATTTACTATATTGTTTGTAACTAAATGAAATATAAGAAGAAAAAAAAATGGCAAAGCCCTTTCACGGATTAAGGAAATGTCAAATATATAAACAATACTGTAAAAATATGCATCTAATATTTGGGGTTGTGTACCTGCCACAATAGATATATTTTAGCATAATAGGGGAAGAAGAGTAAATGTCTTGAAGTACATATGTATTAAATATATTTTAACAATATTTATTTATCTTACGGCTTACTAAAACCATTTACTACACTAAAAAAAATATTTTTTGTAATACGAATATAATTGCTTAGCGATTATTTAGGGTTATTGTATTTGCATTGGGTTCAAATTCAAGAGGATTAGGCCACCAGTTTTTGGTAGTAGTAAAGCTGCTCCCGTACGGCTTCTGAGCTTACTTAAGCAAGTGAAATACTATAACACGTATATAATTGTGAAACAACCGTCATATATTGAAATTTTGCAAACAAATTTATTGCAATTGTAATATCAGACATGTAAAATTTACAGAATTTCAAGTATACTGGTCAATAAAGCCTGAAACACAAACGCAAAAATATGAAACAAAAAATCAGCCACTGACCGTTATTGTAATGTATTGTCCACAGCGATATAACCTTAATAAAGATGCGTATATAAAGTTAAAAAAATATAAAATTGAAAGCTTAATGTCGCGTACATGACATCTGAAATAAAAAGTTCCATACTCGCTAACGAACTCAAAACCAACCAAATTACGTGAAATTCTTTATAACACGCCTATACTAGTTCCGAACTCGAGTTGAAATTGTTTTAACTTTGTTGTTGTTTTAATACATTTTGTGTGATACCATGGTATTTTTTTCCAAACTAACTCGCGATGTCGCATGTATGCAGTCTAAAGCTTGAAAGCGTAAGAGATAAGTTCATGGTTGAAGGAGACCAGAATTTTTTCGAAACAGAAAAACAAAATTAGGATGTTTGTACTTGTCTCCCAGTTGTCTCTTTTCTATATATAAAATTGAAACTGATCAATGGAACGCAGTAAATTTTAACGTAATAAAAATGAAGAAGATATTTTCATTTGTCAAATATGTAAGGAAAATATACCGAAGTGAAAGCTTTTGGACATTTTTAAATTATTGGATACTCATATAATTTGGACAGAAATTTACGCGAGTGTCCAAAACTAATTTTTTTTTAGAGATAATTTCGATTTTAGACAGATATTTGCACACGTGTACTTTTCTAAAAAATGTAAATACATACAAAAAAAATTTTGTTTATAAAACAGATCAAATTTTTGAATTTCCTAAACTTTTGAGAAATTACTTTAATAATCAGGAATGTGGTATATGGAATTTTTGTATGAAAGAATGTCGTTATAGCTTATGGTAAATTACCCAAATCTCAGAGATTGGCTCCCATAGTGGCTATATAGATTTTTAAAGGCATACATCACTGAGCTAAAATCACCCAATGTCATTTCCTAATGTAAATTACCATAAGCTACACCGACATTTTTTCATATAAAAATTCCATACATCATGATGATTAAAGTAATTTCTCAAAAGTTTAGGAAATTCAAAAATTTGATCTGTTTTATAAACAAAATTTTTTTTGTATTTACATTTTTTAGAAATGTACACGTGTGCAAATATCTGTCTAAAATCGAAATTATCTCTAAAAAAATTAGTTTTGGATACTCGCGTAAATTTCTGTCCAAATTATAAAAGTGTTCAAAAATTTTAAAGTGGCCAAAAACTTTACATCGGTGGAAAATATTGATAATCGCTTCCTGTGTTACGAATGGAGTTGTTGTATAAATTTGACGGTGGTTGTGTTTGGTACAATTTTACATAAAGCCTGTAAAAATTTTTAATTTTTTTTAAAATTCCTAGAGCCTGGACCCCAGAGTTTTTCCTTTTTCTTATGCAAATTGGCACACCGAAAATGAAAATTTTCAAGTAAGGCAACAATATTTGGATTAGTAGTAACATTGTCGAAATTAAATTTGTATTGAAGTTTTGCACATAACAACAAGCTCTTCGGCAGAAATCGACCCTCAGTTGATAAATGTTCACAAATTGTGTGCTTTCATGGTCGATAGGAAAATTTTATATTTAAACTTTTACATAAATCGGGATCAGTTGATTGGGAATTAATCATTACTTTCCAAATATATACCGTTCTGAGCAAAACTATAGTTCCTTCAAAATATTCAAACAGTTTTTATTCGCAAAATCAAATGGAGAGTTAATAATTACAGATTACCCAAAAGAAATTAGAGACTGGTGTTCCAGAATAAATTTATGAGTAATGACGTGTATATAAACATTTGTGAGAGTATCAATCTTAGATAATTGGAAACTATTAGGTTGAATATGGGAGAATTTTTCAAAATAGAATCAAAAAATTTGATATCACGAACTTTCAAGATTGCCTCATATAGGTATTAGGTACAGGTGGTTGAACCAAACCCAAACAACTGCGGTTTAGAAGTAACTATCTATCATTGCGAATTTGATATGAATATCAAAAAAAAAGTTTTTCCCGTTCCAAGGGTAGGGTTTTCCACGCCAATCAGAGCTACAGTGGGTCACAGCCAAAACGACCATTTACATTTATTATAAGCTTCAGTATTAATTGTTAATTTCATAAAACAAAACAAATATAAAATTTCAATTTATAACAAAATAGTAACAAAAAACAAAATTTCCTCCGAAAAACATGTCACAGCTAAAACAATGCACTCTCTTTGTTTTGAAAATAGCGGTACTTTTCCTAAACAAAACAAAATTTTATATGAAAATAATTTGGAGTATCAGTTTTGAGCAACCTTCTGTGCGATTATGGTCTATATAGTGCGTCAATATAGGCAAATAAGTGAAATTTTGTAATAATTGAAAAAAAAAGGCCGCCTCACAAGTATTGAAACGCGTGAATTAGTTATTAAACACTTTAAAGATGGCAAAACTCACAGAAAAATTGCAGAAATGGTGAAAACTAGTACTGTTCAGCATATTATTGAACGCTTCATTTATCAACACCGTGTTGAAAATAAGCCAAGAAAAGCGCACAGTAAAATATTTTCCGGAAAAGATTGTCGATGGATTGTCTGAAAAAAAAGAAAACCCCAAATTAAGTGCTCCAAAGTAGGCCGAGGAGGCTGATAATATTTACATAAAAAATGTCATCCAGAAACAATAGGCAGAAAATTAAGAGATCCAAATTTGAAACAGTGAAGTTAATCGTAAGGCAAGAGTTAAATTTTCCCAAGGCCATAAAAACAAAGATAGAGCATTCTGGAACACGGCTTTATTTGCTGGCGAAAGCAAATTTTACCTTTTTGGATCAGACGCAAGAAACTACGTATGTAGAAAGACTAATACGGAACTAGCAGTTTAAAATTTACGAAGCACTGTTAAATACAATTTGAACAAAAATGTTTATTTAGGCATACTAAAGAGGAATATGGAAAAAGTGGTGAAAAGTTAAATATTAAGGATCATTTTCGGTTGTATCAGGACAATGATCTGAAACACAATTCTCGAATTGATCAAAGTTGGCTCATTTGGAATACTCCTCATGTCATGAAAACGCCAGCCCAATCACCCAGACATCAATGATATTGAAAACTTATGACCTAAACTTCAGAAAATATGAGAATAATAATGTAGCGGACTTAAAAAAGGCTTTGCTAGAAGAGTGGAGTAAAATAACTCCAGAGTACACAAAAAAACTCGTAGATTCGATACCAAAAAGACTTAAAGCGGTTCTAAAACAAAACGGATATCGTATCAAATATTAATAAATAAATTGTTACAAATATATGAATTAATTTTTTGAAGAATTTTTAAAACTGCATTATTTTAGATGTGGCATGTTTTTACGCAAAAATTTTGATTTTTGTTACTATTTTGTTATAAATTGAAATTTTATATTTGTTTTGTTTTATGAAATTAACAATTAATACTGAAGCTTATAATAAATGTAAATTAAAAATAGATATTTATAATTGTTTTTTGGATATTTACTTAAAACAAATAAAAATGGCTTGTATCATTTTGGCTGTGACCCACTGTATATGAACCTTTTGGGTTTAAGTATAGTTTTCCAACTTATTTTAATATTTATCGAATTTAAAATTTTGGAAACGAGTAGCATGAATTTTAACAAATTTATTGTGGTGCTTGTTTTTCCAATGAATATCAGATGGGATGCGCGGTTCTATAGGACTTTTTTTTTATACATAATTCCCAACGGTCAATTATTCCTCCCTGACCGCACGTCGGGAGTCTCTATCTCATTATAATTATTTTTTTGAACATAATCAGATATTCTAAAAAGAGTGATTCAAATTATAGTTCTGATTGAATGATACTCCGACGTGATGAGGCAAAAATGGAACTGGGTGTTAGGACTGCTTGAAGGAATGAAAGTCAGATTATAATTAATGCCATTAAAAGATTAAAACAATATAAAATTCAAATACCAAAAAATAGTAATCGAAAAGATTGATGTATTACAAAGATGCACAAGAACTTATCTTTTCGAGCAGGACCTCACATTCGATACCGCCAGGTATTAGCTGGTGAACTATCTACGGCAGTTCGGCGATTACTAGGTCTTGTTATACGTCAAATTTTATATGTCTACCCTTGATTTGGGGAGTCTTCATGATTTGAGAACCTTACTACTGCAAAGTTGAGATGATTTGTTTTTAAGACAAAGTTGTGGAAAGTTGCTGCTTTAGGTGACATTTTGATAACGGTTTGGATGTAAATTGAGCAGTTTTTTAATTTATTGGAGCTTCCTGTTATTGTGTGAGGTGATACACAGGAATTGTGGGAAAAACTTTGTAAAATTCAAACACTTTGAGCAGGATACCTTTAGGAAATGCACAGTATGAAATAACACAATGGAAAATATCGTCTCGAACGCTTATTCCGATCAGGCTGGTTTTTTTTCGAATATATTAAAGCAATACTCGTAATAACAGTGTTATTTCTAGCTTCATGAACAACATCAACTGCTGGTACATTATTGGTTAATTGGTCAATTGTCACTGATGCCGGTGTTAACCGTAAATCTGGTGGATGCGATAGTCTGGGCTGGAATGTTCTAACATCACGATTTTTCGATATTTTATCGAAATATACGTCTCTTTCTTCTAGAATTAATTTGACTTCTGTTTCGTTTTTCAATTATTTTGTCTCTATTGCTATCACGACCTACTAGATTATATTTGAACAATATCTATTTCACTTATTTTCGTTCTACAACCGAAAAAAAAATTTATTTGGTGATAGAAACACAGTAAAAACATCACAATATTGTAATCTAGCAGGCTGCATGGTGATGTTAGAACATCCCAGCCCTGGTCCGTTCATCGAGTGTGTGTATTTCAGAAAATGCCGTGGTGGCATTTTGTAACATCACATTTTCGATAATTTATCGAAATTTATGTCTCTCTTTGCTAAACTGAAATTGGCGGCTGTTTCGTTTATAAATTATTTCTTTTCTATTGCTATCACTTGCCTTTTTCTCCAATTTCGTTCAAGCATCGAAAACAAATTATTCGGTGATAGAAATGAGGTAGAAATATTATCACAATTTTTTAATCTAGCAGGCTGAAAAATGCTATAAAAAATGAAACAGTATCCTACTTTATTCTAGATAAACGAGACATAATGTTCGATAAATTATCGAAAATGTGATGTTATAACATGTCACCCCTGGAGTGGGATTTTGTGACATCACGTTTTTCGATACTTACCAAAAATTGTGTCTCTTTTGTATAGAACAACAGTCTACTGGAACAATTTTGTTGCTTGTCTCAATTTCTTTTTTGATAAAGTATCAGGTGTAATGTTCTATTCGAGCTTGCTGAGACCACAATAGAAACAACGTAATAGAAAAATGAAAAAAAAAAAAAAATTATTCGTGATGAAGGCGTGACGTAAATTTCGATAGTATCGAAAAAACTGATGTTACAAAATCCCACCCCTGGTGATGTTACCGTTTGCTCGAGGATAATTGCTTTGGACTTAGATCTAGTGGCCTGTCGATTTTCTGTTAAATTTTATTTCGTGTCTAGTGTTATATTGGACTTTTTTCTGTCTCATTTTCTCATTTCTTTTAAGTGATTTGTCAAGTAATGAATATAAGCTATTTATTCCCTTCTTACATTCAGGGTAAAACCCACAGAATCCTTGCACCCCATTCATTACGATTTTCATGGCTTTTTACATCACCTTGAAACTTATGCAGTAGCTTCTTAATTTGTTGAGTGGCATATTATAAATTAACTATAATTACCTTAGGTATTTCCAAGTTATTGAAATCCTGATAAAAATGACCAAATGATCTACTTGGGCCCAAAACCACTTTTCTCGGGGGTGTTGTTCTTTTTGAGGGAACCAAAAAAGCAAAAAGGAATGTAATTCGTTCGTCTTGATAACGATGACACCCCCAAAAGTAGCTGGCCTTATTTGAATTTTTTCGTCAATCATCTTCAATTTTTAATTCGGGTACCTGCTGTAAGAAACTATTCAATACCACGAAAGAAAGGCTCGAAGCAACAATTTTGTTATCAACACTTTTGTTCATAATCCAACTGTATTGGCGCTGATAGCAAATTATTTGTTTTGAAAATAAACATATTTTAGCTATTTTAGCATAAAAACCAAAGAAATTTGCATCTTCTGTAATTTCTAGTCACACCAAAACTTTTAAGAAAGAGAGAATACACAATGCAAATCAACGTGAACAAAGAAGAAATTCATTTTTATACATCCAGGGAAGATCGGTCGATTCGATTTTCGGCACCTCCAACATCTATTAATTAATATTCTTAATTTTATTAATGGCGTTAATGCCTATAAGCAATCTATATTTGGTAAATGAAAATTCACAATGACCCAATTATAAGCGTAATGTTTGATATTATTACTAGTTTTAAATAAATTTCCTGCTTTAATTTTGTTCTTTGTGACGGTTTTAGATATAGACAGATCTAAGCTAAGATAAAAATTAATTTTAAAGATTGATACTGGATAAATATGTTTTATGTAAACATGTATTTTTACGACTTTTTTATTATACCCTTGTGTATCTAAGGAAAGGAAAGGAAAATTCTGCTTTCAAAATAATTGGTCACCCCACAAGAATTAATTTATGGCCTCCTTATTAATATTCATCTCATGAATTCTGTCTCGGCTTCTTTATGGATGTAAAAATATTTTAAATTTTAATTGTTATTTCTAACGTGGACAGTATATCCCAGATTACGATGATGACTACCATAACCAAATCCAGCCAATACTTCTTAGATTATTTATACCAATCACAGTGTCTTCTTCATATTGCACTTACATTTTGTTTGTTAAAAGTTTTTATTTTTTAAGTATTACTGGCGGTGATAATCTTAATACACAAACATTTAAATATAAAAACCTGAAATGAATGAATTTGTGAGAGAATAAATTTATAAAATAAAATTCAAATAAAATAAAATATTTGATTTTAGGTTTTAAAAAAAAATTCAAGTCCTCTCATATGCGGCTATATGAGTTGTATGTATATAAAGCTATATGATTGCGTTTCTTGTGTGTCAAAAGGTCTACATTATATTCGTTCGTTTTCCTCTCGAATGACTGATTACTATCACAAAATTTATACACAACACTGAAATTTTGAATTTATTTTGTGAGCAAAAAATTTATACATAACATACAATAGCCTCACAAATAATGCATGTTCATATAAATATTTTATTTTACTGTTGGTTTTTAAGATTTTATAAAAACAGAATTTGTGGATAAGACAATTTAGTAAAAAAAAAAAAAATAACAAAAAAATTGCTGCTATAATTATACTCACTGTTGAAACTATATGGTGGTCAACTAAATCGTGGACATATTTTACATATGTTGACGGCTTTCATTTAAACGGTGTGTAGCCATCCAGTTTTAGAGTTTCATGATCATATTTGGTGTGGTTTGTTTGTTTAATGTTTTTTTAAACATAAAATTTATATGTTCTCATATATGCATCATTTAATGAGCCTTATATATTTTATTATTATTATTGTTTATGTTTTAATTTAAAATTAAACAATTAATCAACGTGTTAGCTTTTTATACACAAAGAGTGTCCGAATAAAACGGTTTTATTTTTAGTTTGTGACAAGCAATATGCGAAATATTTTGGAAGTGAGATCAACCCGCGTTCTTGTTCAGTGAGGGTCGCATTTAGTAGTCAAACGAATCCGACTGGTTACAATACTAAAAATAAGGAAAGGAAAAACCAGGAGCTAAAAAACATGAAAACAGCAATAATTTTACATATTTTGTGTGAGTACTGAGGCTGTGTTCCAAGCTTAAGGTAAAAGTCAATTTTAGGTGAATTTTTCGGTAAGTTCAATTATTTTTCGTAAACCCTATTGCAAACTGATCGAAAATTTTGTCCTAAAACCGGTTTTTATCGTAGTAAACGATTTACCTTAAATTTGGCACACGGACGAAATTAAAAATTAATTTTCTACAAATTTTAACTACCTTATAAAGAGTGCTGAGTGACATACTAGAAAATTCGAAACTATTCGTATTGTTTTGTAATTTACTTTTAACACTGGAGCGAATAGTCGGGTAAACTATTTTCTGTCGGTAAAATCGATTTTATTACAGATTTTAGAATTTTTGAAAAAAGGTTGTTTTTACCATGAATCAAAAAAAATATTGACTTTTATCTTTCACTTGTCTCATAAAATGGCATTTTTAACTCTGAAAACAAATTTTGGTCTTTGGTCGATTTTTTGAAGGTACGACTTATCCACTTGCACCCCACGTTCGACGACAAGTGTGAGTCATATCATATACATTTCTACTTTCATGCAAAAACATTTTTCTTTCTTACGCGAATTAGACATGACAAGTCTTCGGTCTTTCTTATCCTAGCAAGTACTTTCTAATATCACATCGGCGCATTTAAACAATCGAGATAATTGAGCAAATTTCCATTTTATTTCATGTTCTCTCTTTGTGGCAACGCCATTGATATTATAGTTATTTTCTCTATACGGTCTTAACATTTTGTTTGTAGAATTGGTAAGTAACCATGCAAGTGCAAAGCTTATCCATTTACATTACCAATACATGTGGCAGAAAGAACTGGGATGACTTTGGCCTTAAAATAGATTGGAAAGATAAAAAAAAAAGAATGAACCCTCTCAGAAGTTCAAATTATTATAATTATATTAATTTAAGATTTGTTTGCCTGAAGGTCTGAAGTATCTTCACATTGGATAGATCTTTCAAATTTTTCAAGGATGATGTATAGTGGGATTGAGATTTTAAACTGGGGCCTAACTATTGAATTCGACGTTCATTTTCGACCGCTATCGTTTTCCTTGACCGCTATCGCTTTCCGTAGAAAGAAAAGCCAAAATAATAGTACACATTTCATACATTTTTCTTATTTCTTCTTTTGTCTACCATAGGAAAACGATAGCCAGGAATTTAACAACAAATGAATCTTAAGAAATTTTTAACCGATTTTGATGTAACTTGTCATTTAAGGCCGACATGGGATTCTAAAGCGTGATTTACATTAGATATTGTATACCAAAATGCTGTGCAACATAGCAGAAAAGCAACGGAAAACAAGAGATTACACTACTTGCCACAAGTGGCAGGACTACCACAAAAGAGAATTTATTTTGTTATAAAATTATTTTTCACTAAATAAAATATCCTAGCCGAATAAAATATTAAAAATGATCCTTAAAATAACAAATTGATTGTTCTCCGAAGTAACGGAACTCGGTATATGTAATTGAACAGAATTCCGATTTTCCGCCATTTCTTAACGAATTACGAAGAAATTTGAATAGTAGTATTGGTTGAAGAGAGTTTTGCACAAAATTTTAGGATCTGTTCATGCTGGACTAAACTTGGGTAACCAATCCTTATAAAATTTGGTTTCTAGATTGTTTTTTGATGAACTATACATTTTAGATGAAAATTTGGTATGTGTAACATTCTACACGATTAAAATGGACTGTGAGCTGGAGAGAAGTAGTCTGCTATTTCTTAATTAATAATTGTAAAATTTGCATCGCATATGAATTGATAATTCGGACAAAATTTTTTGAATAGGATTGTCACTGTAATTTTTTGATTTTCTGCGGCCAATACTTTCGGTTATTTTTCAAATAGCTTAGGCCCTACTGAGACTATAGATGGAAAATCAGGGAAAATTTGTCGATTCGAATTAATATTTTGATTTTCTGTGGCCATTTAAGTTCTTCTCAGTTTCTGGCTATTATCTCAAAAACTAATACTGAGACTACATGGAAAATTTGAGGAATAAAGATTTTTGATTATACAAAACAGTTTTAGAAATTATAAATGAATTGTGATGAATTCGGGATCTTTATAGTAATTCGTGGTAAAAGAAAGGCGGATGATGGCCACAACATATTCGCCCCTTCATTTTTCTGTTTGTCGGCTTATTTCTATCTATATAAAAGACATCATTTTAAAAACGTGTTTTCTACGACTATTGAAGGAGTGCTGAAAAAATGCCATCATCAATATCAAAAATTGAAACATGTTTTTTTTAATTGTCAGTCTCTTCTAGAAAACAAAACATTTTTTACAATATCACTACATTGTGACCAAAGATCGAACTATCGAATTCAATTTTAATTCAATTACGCCATCAGTGCAAATTAATAGGGAAATTTAAGCCATCTTGTTAAAAAATAGTTATTCGTTGGAATTAATTGGTTTTTACATAAAGATTTAATATTTGGTGATGTACTCATTATTTTTAAGCACCACATTACATCGGGTCCCCATATAATCTATCAGTGATTGACATCTTTCAACTGGGATGCTCCATCAACCGTTTTGAACGTTTTCTCAACATTTAAATTTTTTGGCCTCGGAAATATACTAAAACCACGTTTTAACTGACCCCACAGATTTGCTAGTTTAAATCGGGAAATTGAGCTGACTATCCCATTACATTAATTTTACTTGCAGCAAACCAATATTTTACCACCTTCACTGTGTGTTTCGGATCATTGACCTATTGTACATAGGTACTTCACAATATATGTAATACACGATGGTCATTTTAAAAACTACATGTCTCATAAATGACTACATCTTTTTATGTAAACTGATTATCGCGGACCCTATAATACAAAGCAGAAATCTGGCGATATAATTATGAAGGTTTTGAACCAGACGAGAAATACGATCTTATTTAAATAATTATGCTCAAATATGTTTGATTACTTACATCAACTATGATGACGTGTAAACAAAATTGTTTTCTCATTCTGTACCGTCGGATGCTTGCTTAAAACAACAACCGCCTTAAAATAATGTATTTGCAGTTTAAATTCACTGGATAATCCGCCGTTGTTGAATGAGAATGAACAATAAAATAAATAAAAAAAAAAAAAAAAAAAAATCTACCTCTACCGCCATTTTTCAAAACTCGCTTTCATGTGGGATATTTTCACCAACCATCAACCAGCCCCTAAACCTTTTTATTTATTCAGTTCATAAGAAAGGCTGTATGTTAGAAGTCTGTCCTTTATTCCTCCACTATTGGGAAGTATCGTGTATGAGTCACTGTACTTTTATTGTTGTAACCATTGTTCTCCGACGATCAACAAAGGTTTTCATAAAGGACAATCCACGCTAACCAAATAGACATAATTATCTATTAAGTTTCTCATAAAATTATCATTTTTTAATTAAAAGTCCTAATCTACCTTACCTGATTCTGCTGATGGAATCTTATCTGGTGGTAAGTCAGTATCTGGTGCCATTGCGATCAAATAATTATGTATGTTACTGGTTCACGGCGTTGGTCGGAGTGTTTCACAGCAGTCCCTTAGGAACAACTTTTCCAAATAGGAAATCATCACAGAATCACTACGCCTCTTGCTTATTGGCACTCGACATATAAATAGATATACAGTCGTGTGCAATTCTATGAAATTTTTAAATAATAAATTGAGGAGATGTTTCTATTCATTTGTGAAAATTAAATCGGTGCGATATTTTAGAATCAATGGTACAGCCCTAAGTCCGTTACAAAAATTAATTAAAATTGGTGGATTGTATAAATCAAATCTAGAAAGGATTAGATTGGCATTTTACCTAAGACGTTTTGATGTCAGAATAAAACACTACATCGAGTTGTTCTTCTCAGGCTGTGTGCCAAACTTAAGGTAAATCGTTTACTACGGTAAAAACCGATTTTAGCACAGATTTTGCGATCAGTTTGCCATAGAGTTTTTGAAAAATAATTGAATTTACCGAAAAATTTTACTTAAAATTGACTTTTACCTTAAGTTTGGCACACAGCCTAAGTTCGATTATTATGTTTATAAGCAAAATTTAAGTGATCTCTTCTGAGTGTGATTTTGTCAAATTTTCGACACCATCCGAAGTCGAAATCGTTGTTTAAATTTTCCTGCACAAGTGCAAGGCAGTTCTTGATTTTTCAAAAAGACTTCGAAAAATTTTTTTCGGTTGAAAAAAATTAAATTGAATCGTTAATCAAGTCAAATGTGTTTCCCAGAATTGTAACTTTAAAAGCTGACACTTGGCGAACAAATCAAGATATATTTTCACGTTTAGACGGTGACGATCAATAATGGCAATATTATACGCCCACCAATAAAAACAGAATATTTTATTGTATAATTACTAGCTCTATTTGGACTTTCAATTTAGGATACCTTGATTTTTGGGGTCACCATTAAAAGTAAAAACAGCTATAAAGTATGTAGCGTCATTCAAAATATTCTATTTTTTAATTGTAAAGACGGGGCTAAGTCAACTTTGACTAAGGGCCTGTCCGCTACATTTATGAAATTCGTGCCAAACTGACGAGTTTAACTTTTTCCATGGATTTGTATAGCTCATAATTCAGAATTGATGGTATTTCGCAAGGTGGGTGGCATAGTTTCACGGATGGCATAAACAATTTAGAATCGTTTACGATGTATTACAAACGCCACATATGAAGTCTTAACGGTGTCGCTTTTTTTTAAAAACGGTAAACGGTCGTAAGAATTCTTTCACGTATTTGTACTGCTTCACAAGTGCGCGTCAGGATATACAAACAAATCATCCATTTGAATATGTAAAATAAACCACATTTTGGGACTGCCTTTTATTGATAAATGTTCACGTATACATACCATATACTTGTGGTCCCTTTCCTCATCAGCATCATCATCATATGTGAGATAAAAAGCTTTATCTCTTTCAAATTTATGTATGTTATATCTATTTATAGTATCAGCACGAAGAGTGCGATCATCTTTATTTATTAATTTCATATCCCGGCCAGAATGGGACGTGCTTGAATTGACCTTTGTTAACAAATGAAATTAATTTTAGTTTTCGTAGACCATATATGAAATGTAAAAAAGCAAAATCAAACGCAAATTGATGTATGTTTAAAATTTTATGTTTTTTTAGCTTACAGTGATTCTTAATCGGTGATCCTCGGAACATTAATCTTCATCATTTATGTGTTCCTTCGATATGGTTTTAGTGTTGCAAATTTGTATGATTAAAACAAAAATCTGAATAATAAAATAGTGGCCGCACTTCGACAAATTTTATGAATGCCAGTTCTAATACTAATGTTAAATTTTATTTTTTTGGTTTAGTTTTTTTAATGAATAAATGAGTTTATGTTTTATTTTCGTGCTTGTCGAACAAGTTTTACATATCTTTTGAGCAGAAAGGAAGTGCCGACATTTAATTTTATTTATAAAACTGTCATTTTTTATTATTAGTTAAAGTTTTTTTTTTTTTTGTTATGGTATATGATCTTTCTAAAACTTTGTTTTCAATTTACATTTAGTAGACTATATATATATAGAGTTTTTGAAGTATAGGGACGGGACCGGTCAGTTAATTGCAAAACTTTTAAAAAGATTTATTAATTTAATAGAATAAAGAACATTTTTGGTCTTGACATTTACGTTCGTACACAAGGTAAATCTAAAAATTTGAGATGCATATGGCCGCGCGCTCTTATAAACTACTTAGTTCTCTGTATACCTGCGGATTTTTCTAAATTATATAGTTTGATATCCAAAATATAATATATCTTGAATAAAAAAAAAAAAAAATACATTTACAACAGTAAATCTTGAATCGGTTCGAGAATTAATAATAATAATGCTCCCGGCAGGTATTATCAGCCTTCAAAATATTTATAACCCATTCGGCTCGTCAATTTTACAAACATGGCCAATATTATTGTGAAATAATGGCCTGAACATGTTAATAGTAACAAACATGAGAAATAACAATAAACCATCAAAGCTTTTTGTTAAATATTAAAATAATATAATGCCAGCGACACACAAATATGTGGATGTTATATATGTATAGTTGGTTGGTTGCTTATCTTATAAAATACTATAAATACTTCGATCTGCAGCAAAAATATGAATTCGCGTATATCCAGCGTATACTTATTTTAATTTTTGATATGTTGAGTTGAAGGAATTTTTTGTATTCTTGTTGAAATAAAAATTTATATCTGTAAGCACCTCATGATAATTGCGAACGACACAGAAAAGTATTCAGTACATATATTTTTGAATCTAAACTGTGACTATCATAAAGCACTTTGGTATTCTATAACCTTGAAGATTTATGTTTAAGTCATGTTTAAAAAATCTCTTTATATGTGTGTGTGATCTGTGCTGATTAAAAGTTTGTGGTTTCTGTACAGTTCAGACTGAACAGCACATATAAATTAAGAGATTCCATTCAACTTCCAGAGGAGCGTTCTCGTTTTTTGCAATTATTTTGATAATTATATAATTTATGAGAAAAACGATTATGAACTAAACGATTCTAAATTTAATTTGAAACTGTATTGGTTTACATTATTTTCCAAAATTTAAGCGAAAATGACGACTCTTAGAAAACCGTTTTAAACAAAAATTCGGCTTCTCTTCAGCCCAGATGGATTTACTGATCAGGATGAAATTTCTTACATATTAAGATTTTTCCATAAATTCAATGATCCTAAGCGGGGGAAATCTGTACAATAAAGAAAAGTTTCTTAAACGGATCGGTCTTAAACTTAATGGCATAGTTTTTTTCCATAATTTGAAAGGTCTTAGTGAAATCTGGTGAAACTCAGTGTATATGTGGCAGCTTTTATAGCATTTCGAAAACCGAACGAATTATAAGATTTTAATAAATTTAAAATATTATTTTCCATAAGGGAAGTCATTGTATGTTTTCTGAAATTTAAGCGGAAATGAAAATTTTTGGTTATACTCCTACAACCCAAAATTCTGGTAAGCTGTATTTTTCGTCTTAGAAACCAAGTGAAATCACAGATGGTGGCATCCCCCATTTATTGCTGATGGTCTCGTTATTTTTGAGTCTCCAAATTATTAAGCGTTTATCGAACAACGAATGGACATTTTTTCCTTTGGTGATTGGTTGTGATTCTAATGCTCATCAGTTGCTTTGTAATAGTTCGGATGGCAAATATTGAAGATTTTGTAATTCTTAATGTTGGCTGTGACCCGACTATAGTTAATCTAGTAAGAGAGGAGGCGACTGATATTGGTGCTTTGTCGATGTCCCCCCGATGTAGCCCTAAACCGACAAACTTGGCAAATTAAATGTAATTTTAGTTCAAATATGAGTTGTATGGATATATCTGACCCAGGGCCCAGTATCGTTAAGGTGCCACGTAACGTATTTGTTTCTTATTTTTCTAAAAGTAAGGCATCAATGTGACCATTACTACACTATGCAGCCTAATGCTCGGTTTTCACTCGTAAAATTTTGTCATGACGCTAGAATGCCATGACAAAATATATTATTTTGCATTGAATCTGATCATACGCATTAAGCATCCCTCAAACCAACGCGATTTTACCGCAGTGGAAACGGACTATTCGCGGCGGTAACAGATATCGCGCGGAATTCGTGTTTATGCTCACACCTGAACGAAAATTTCGCTATTACACATAATAAAATTTGACAGGTTTAATTTGTTTTTAATTTATTTAATTCAATCTAATCTTCATGGGATAAATCATGCAATATTGGGTATTTTCTCACAATTTCAATTAAACGTTCTGTTTGTGACATCTTTTAAATTTTTTGAACAAAGTTTTGATTTTTTTTTTATGACACAAACTTTTACAATTTTTTTACACGAAAGTTGTTTTTTGAATTTGTTTTTCTGCGAAATTCGCAGAAAAAACGCTGTCAGCACTATAATAAAATCCGCTGCGAAAAAAAAAAACGCTGAAAATCTGTAAGGAATTCGCGTTAGTATAAGCGCATTCATAATACGCCATGTTATTTAAACTCACGAACAAGTTTCTCCGCTTCCGCTGCAGTAAAATCGCGTTGGTTTGAGGGATGCTTTAAACCGTAACAATGGGAAAATTTATTAAAATTACTGATGTTTTTGTCATGACACTGTGATAAAATGAGTAGACAACTTGTATTTGACTCTCAATTAAACAAAACAGAGAAAATAATGATTTTACATAAGTTTTGGTGTTAATAGTTGTGAATGTAAAAAAAATACAATTTTGTCATGACAAAATTTTGCGAGTGAAGACCGAGCTTAAAGCTCAGCTAATAAAACGGAAGAACCAAAATTATACTCGTAATTATTAATGACAAAACCAGTTATTTCGAAGGGCACTAAGAAGCATGGAAGCTGTTACCATTCGTCTAGCTAAATAAGAGAAATGCCTTGAATCTCTAAGCAACAGGCTAGATAAGCAAGGCTCTCTAAATGAAATGAAATTCATGCTCTATTAAAATGATGCGAACTACCATAAATAAAACATTAAGAATAGTAACCTGGAATGCAAATGGGGCTAATGCAACATATTCCAGAATCAGAAGTGTTCCTACATACTGAAAAACTAGATATGTCTAGTATCTGAAATCCATTTTACTTCAACTTTATATCTTAAAATATATGAATACAGCTGTTACCACGCCATTCATCCAGCAGAAAGAGCAAGAGGAATTCAGTGTATCGTCAATATATTGCCCACCAAGATGTAATTTAATTAAGCAAGACTATTGCACATTATTTAAATCACTTCAAGATGATTAAATTTAACAAAAAACTCTGGAAGAAGCCAAATCGTGCGCTATACCTGCTCAAATGAGACAGCTTTTTGCCGTATCTTTTCATAAAATGATTTTACTCACAGAATTATAGGGCTAAAGACAGTAAAATTAGTATGGATTCTCTATAAATCACTTGCTCGGTTTTCCTAGGTTTTCTCGAAAAACCCAACACCAAACTGATTTGTTGAGCTCCAATGGCTAATGGCATGTAGAAGCATCTTTCTATGTACGACACTTAGCATGCTGGTTTATAGAAGTTTTCCGAAAAAATTCAAGAAATTGTACGATCGAATTGTAGTATTCAGAGGCAAATTTGGTTGTCCTAAACACTCTAAACGTGTTTTTCTATTTAATAAGACCTATAATGGCATCTCACTAAACGAAAAATTCAGGAAATTGTACGTTCGATTTGTCGCATACCAAGGCAAAAATGGCTAGCCTAAACACTTTATTAGGTAGGAATTAGTAAGATTTTTTTTTTATTATCCCTGCAATCTATTCTAGAACCAAGACTCTCCCAACTCTTTGGCGGTTTTACCTTTTCCGTCCTTATTTTTTCACCGTTGCCAGCAAATTCGAGGACGTACGGCTATAGGTCCGATTTTATCATCATCTTCACATTGCAAAGCACCATTCCAGCCTACACTGGCATGGAGGATGGGTCGGTCCATGAGCTTTGCACTTCGATAAGGGGTCATAGATATATGTTGCATTTCAACACAGATAATAATCTGTTAAAATTCGATTTGCATCCTGCCTCTATCGGCATTCAAACCCGGTACCTCCCAATCCAAACGCCAAAGCTTTAATCACTGTGCAATTTGGTCGGTTAATTTCGATTAGTGTTGCAAAAGTTGATCTAATTCGGGGTCAATAATAAACGGATCTACATCATCGTATTAAAATGGGGATAAGTTTTATTTGTCCACCTTGTTTTGTTATTTTTAATTTTGTCGGTAACCACAGTTGTGAGATAATATAATTTGTAGCAAGTTCAATTTACTATGTTGATTTCGATTGAAGGACAAATGTTACATTGAGGGTAAAAATCGTACTCCAACTGCTGTCAAAATGTTCGATTAAAAAAAAATACCACAAGGGTAATATTTTGCTACACCCAGCCAAATATAACCCAGCGTAATTTTCTCTACTCCAGATTTTTTGGTCGACTAAACCATTTTTTGTTGTTGTCATACGCCGTTTTTTTCTATCCTTGTCAAAACATGTGTTTAATAATTGGAATAATAACTTTAATTCGAATACACATTACGTTATGGAGGAAATTTTTTAATGACATTTACTTCACATCATCACCATTATTCTTCTCAGATTCATCTGATGAGGAATTTTTGGAACAAACAATTCTCAATCATCGACAAGATCTAAAAGCAAAGATGAAACAAATATATTGTTTTGACATTGAAAAGCGGCGTAGTTCATTTCTGTTTCATTGTACAAAATGAGGGTTCTATTTTTAGAGTCTTAATAACATCAATCGAAATCAACATTACATTAACGAATAAAAACGAGTCAATCAATGCCAGTTTTCTTAGAACCGAATTTACTAAGAAATTCCGTTCTTCACCAGAATTTTGTTTTAGATATATGAGCTCCATAGAAGTTTAATCGGATTGGCACAAGTAGAGTGTACATATAGGTCTATCAAAATTAATATTATAGTGATTGCCGATCGGTGAAAATCTCGAGATATGACTTCTTAGGCTGCGGTTACATTGAATGCGAATTCGTACGAATTTGCACTATTTAATCAGCAGCTCGATTCTGGTCTTCCTATAGGAAAAGGAATTAGGAAAAATATTTACATAGCGTTTTTGTTAAAAATATCATTTTCTGGCCTACTGAGAAATCATGTTTGATCTAAAATTTTATAATTTAGGAAATATTTTTTCCGTATCGAAATTGGATAGGAAAAATATTCCCAATTTAATTTTGTTTTTGAAAAAATTTACACTGTCTGTTTACCACAGTATGCCAGAAAAAAGTTTTTGTGACAAAAATACTATGAAAATATTTTTTCTAATACCTTTTCTTATTGGAAAACCAGAATCGAGCTGCAGAAGCAAACAAATCTATGTAGGTTTATATGTACGGTACTGGCGCTTATTTCGTACGAATTCTCACCAATTCTTACGATATTTAACTGCGAACAAAATAGTTTGTTTTTTTATCAGTTGTAAGTACGAATTCAATACAAAATGACTGTGAAAAATTGATTTTTTGCTAATTGACAGCAATACGTTTGTTTTTGTACTACAATTTCGCAAACAATGTAAACACTTTAACTTATGAATTTGTACCACTAAATTTCTTACGAATTGGTGAGAATAAATTTTCGTACTGAGTCGCATCCAATGTCACCACAGCCTTCGTGTTAGATATGCGAGCTCTATTAGAATGAACAATTTTAATCGGATTGTTACTTGTCTAATATACATATATGGATTAAAATATTATACTGACATCTTTTTTAGGAAATAGGAATATTTGATGTGTTCCGAAATCGCCTTAATGGCTGCTTTAAACCGATACATTCTCATTTATTTTCATTTTTGTTGGTTTATGGTTAATTTAGGATAAATTTCAATTGAGTGTCAATCAATGGTTTTGTAGGTTTATTTGAATTTAGAATATTATTTTAAAGCCCTTTTCCAATTACTTACTTATTTGAAACTTATTGACTTATTTGTCGCCATCTTAAATAAGTAAGTGAGACCGTTCCAATTCATGTACTTACTTATTTTGACAGCTTCTTAATGAAATTATAAAGAAACTCTTGCTGGCCTAAATTTTTTACTAAAAATGAACAGAAAAAAACAATTCTTACTTCTAAACTACTTCATAAATATAAATAAGAAGTTATACAATAATAATAATAAATAATAATATCTAAAATTAATTTAGAAAATTTTGCAAGAATGTCACGGAAGAAAAAAAAATTCTTGACATGTTAGTCGTTGTTACTAGATTTGAAAATAAAAACAGCATGCACATACATTTAGTCAAGACACAATTTTGAAGGTTAGGTATTCAAATAAGAAAAAGTACGTCTATACAAATAGTAAGTAGCCGCAATTTTGGATAAACTTCACTATTTTGAGCAGTGTAGTGAAATTTTTTCTAAAATTCCTATAATTTTTTTTGGAACGGTTAAGGACAAGTCTCACGCGAATAATGGCACATCAATAGGGAGAACAGTCCTAAGGTACAACTATGAGAATATATTCTTATAAGAAAATGTAGACGACGTAGACGAAGTGGAGTGATAACCTGAATCTGATAATTTGTATACCAATAAACCTTCATACGTACTGAAGTACAAACGTCAAATTCTGCCTGGAAACAAATTTATAATTTCTCACGTTATTATTTAACATTTTTATTATCAATTTACGCTTATAAATATCATCGCATGTCATTTATCGTGGTAGGTAGGTGGTATTTGATTTTTAGCAAACTCTCGTAGCCTAGATTAAATTTAATTTTATTTATAAGCCAAAGAGGCGACGTACGTTATAAATACATATATGTAAGCCCCAAACTTCATCTTCCTAAAATGCAACACCTAGCAACTTTATTATTATTTTGCAAATAAGAAATAATATACAAAAAATACAAAATAAGACAAAATTAAAAAAAAAAATAAACTTGTATTATACATCAGATAAATACCGACAGTAATTACGATCGATTATAATTGGAATTTGATTACAGTTCTTCTTTGCAAAAAATGTTTTTTATGAGAATAAATGTATAGATTATGTACAGTAAGTAAAAAAATGTAAGTTTTCCTTAAGTTGCTCGTATATTTTGTAAAACGACCGAAATTTATACAGAGTGCATTGTATACGTATGTGGCTCAAATTAGTTTCAAAAGCTAATGAACCGTCGTTATTTACTTATATTATCAAATTTTCAATTAACGCACGATCGGTATAAATGTTTTTGGCCGACTGTAAATATAGATGCAATAAAAATCATTTCATCGACATGAACGTTTTTTATTGCTTTTTTTCTCTTATTGCATTATAACAAGATACTGTTGATTATTTTTTTTTTATTGAGATTCATGATAGCAGAAAAAAGCTAAAACAACAACTAAATAATAATAATAATAATAATAATAATAAAAATATTAATAATTGTAATATAAACAAATAAAAATGAAAATTAGATTTAATTGAAATAAATATGTATCACATCATGATATTTCACATTCTATTCGTTAATTATCAGTTAATTATAAAAAAAAACTCCATATCATCGAACATACTTACTACCTGTAAGGAGATACGTGATCAGGTATCCGTTGGCTTGATTTTTCATCGCATACTCACCACTTAGTAACGCAATTATTTATGAGAGACTTCACTTGCATCAAACATTTACTGGATGATTGATTGATAGAGTTGCGGGAAAATTTTGGGTAATAAATTATAAGTTAATAAAAATTCTAATCTAATTTATTATGTATGATTGTCTACCTACATGCATTACAATAATATTATATAGAGGACATGCACAGCTTATTTTATGGCCGACCATATTAAACAGATTTTAATTTGTCGTGATAATAATTGTATGAGCGATTGGAATTAATTAATTTTTCACCATTTAATCATTTCATGATGCAATGGCTTATTGAGTTGTTACCATGTACGAAATATATCGAGGTTCTTATCGCCCTTAAAATTATGTGAATTACCACATTTCATAATTGGTGTCGAACGTAGCGTCATTCATTAAAATTATTGAACTTACATGTGCACGTATTTAATTTTACGAAATTTGGAATTGCTTAGTGGGTCGTAGGGTTTTAAAAGTTCGGACCCCCCCCCCAATTTTTGAACTAGGTTGGGCAAGAATTTAAATATTATAAAAGAATTTGTTTGGAAGAAAAAATTAAAAGAAGATACCTTTCATGAACGAATGCTACACTGTACAAACTCGTATCCTTAAATAAACGTGTCTGGAAGATCTTGTCAAATTCTAAAACTAACACGTCTTTGGAAAGCTTAATTTCAACGAGGATAAATGAATTACATATTAAGACAGTTATGTCGGTTATGAAAAGAGATTTTCACCCAACCCGCCTATATATGAGATTACTGAAGTTTAATATAGAAGCTGCCACTTCCGGTACACAAATTTTGATCGGCCAAATTTCGTAAAGATTTCCCCTTTTATGGAAGAAGTTTAAGTATGAAGTTTCATTCCGAATCCAGCCAATGTTGTCGAAATACAATTATTAATATCAAAACTCGGCATTTCCGGTAAAATTGAAAAAACTTTGAACAAATTTTTTTGAAAATTAATTTACAATCGTTTTGGTTTCCATCTTTTTTTCGTAAAAACTTTTCAAAATATTTGGAAAAAACGAAAAACTTCTTTTGACTAATAAACATCACTGAGACCTCCCAATTTAAGATAGAAAAGTTTAACTATGAAATTCGATCCCGAACAATTAATCTGGCAGTGGCTGATTTTTTTTATTGAAAATCAGTTTTTCCCAAAATGTATCGTTTCCGCTTAAAATTTTGGAAAGATTCAGATCAGACCGATATTGTTAAAAATTAATTTATGATCCTTTAGGTCGTAAACATTTTACATGAAAATAAAATGTACTTCATATTTGCAAAAAACAATAAAGCTCCTATGGAAGCTGCCACTACTGGGATCGATTTGGGCCAAACATCACTGTGATCGCCCAAATTACAGAGAAAGCTTAAGCATGAAGTTTCACATTGATCATTCACCCCTTCTGGGCTGTAGAGAGGTTACGGACTTTTAGTCACACGGCACCACACACAGAGAATTTTTTGAAATCCTCATACGGAGAGTTACGTATTCCGAGTGTTAAGTAAGCGGTGAAATAGGCTTCTCCACTCTTGCCCATTAAGGTTGCATTTAGAAGATCATACTATGCCTAGCAAGTTTGTTTAACCTGGCTGAAGGACCGAATGACCAACAGCACTATCTAAGCATAACGGGAGTCGTCGAATGTCCTACTTTGATTCATTTCCACTGATCAACTGCTAACAGTTGCTTAACCGTATATTGACCGCCATCTGCCTACCAAAAACTTGAAGAAGGAGAAATCTCTACGGCTCCACGGCGCGCTTAGGTGTTGTCCTTAGAGCAATGCTAATATCTATACAGGTCGTTTTCTGGATTTTTCCACCATTTTCATATATGTAACTTTGTTAAGGGTCGGCCACTATACCTTCACTTCGTATATAAATATAATGGTGTGCGCCTCAGGTCGATTTTTTCGGCTAAACTATGAACTAAACTTTTTGATATGACGTTCCGTTATTCGCCGCCAGGTTACAAACGAAAAGTCTCCTCGTGATGTAACTTTTCAATTTAGTTGTCAAATGTCATTATTTTGCATTTAATGCAAATGTGTTATTGTGTAAAAATTTTTACAAATTTTTACGTGTCACTTTTTTTTATTTTTAAGCATTTCGTAATTTATAATAATATTTGCTAATAATGCAACTTCCATATCATCTTCCATTATTTTAATTTAATTAATATTTCGAATAGTCATAGGCACAGCTTGTTTTGTTGCTGTTACTGCCGCCTATGAATGTTTGTTGTGAATTACTGAGCAATTTAGTTTAGTTCATAATTTAATCGAAATAATCGACCTGAGGCACACAGCAAGTCCTACTGGGGAGGGATTTGAAACCTACACGCTTGTGCATTGCTTTTATGCAGTAAATAGCTGTACTGGTCTTTTATATTATTTCTAACTAGAAAGTCCGGCTTCCACAGTATAAGTTAGGTATGATAGTGGCCAGAAATCTAGCTTTATCAGTAAAGATGAGCAACAGACTCATTCCTGAACGGGTTAACTACCAATCCACAATCGCTGGCGTTTAAAAGGCATTTCTCTGAGACATCCATCCATATTTCTGCAAAATTTCTAATAGTTATCGGCTAATTACCATGTGGGTGCCCCATACACCCCTCCCCCCCCGTTCGTGCCAACCCTTCCATATTGCCCTGTTAAAAACAAATTTAATTTCGAGAAATGCTATAAACGGGTATTTTTGCAAGTCTAGTGAGTTCGCATCTTTTCTTTTTATTTTATTCAGACTAAGCCCATCTACTAGACCTACTTCTAAGTCGTATGTATTATACCTCTAATAATTTTTTCAGAGTTTTCAGAAAAAAAGCATAATAAAGTTTTCGTATTTCGATCCTTTGGGTAGCCGTATGATTTTTTTCCGCTTTCGGAACAAAAGCCACGGTGACTTCTGTTCATTTCCTTAGAATATATATCGGCTTTAACACCCTATGAAAACTACCTCCATCCAAAGGAAAATAACGACCGAATTGCTCTGAATTTCCACTGGAATGATCCTGTCTAGGCAGAATGATTTAAATGAAGCTGTTTATCGCTTACAATTCATTACTATGTTGTAAGAAAGTATTTTTATCCGCTTTCAATCTGCTTGGATCTAAAGCTTGGAAATAACTGTTGTTATATTGCATGAAAAAATACAATTTAGTTCCTGATTACATTTGGAAGATTAAAATCACCAAGCGCGAGAACTAAATCTCACGAGTTCGTAGTATACTTCCTACGGATAGATCCGCCGGAGGACCAGATGTCCAATCCACCTGTATTTCTTATTGTATCAATTATCGTTAAGGTACCACATATCATGAAAAGGGGCTAAAGATTTCTTACTTATCTGTGTGTTGAGGTTCTAATTGTTGATCGGAAGAATTTGTTTACTAGGATTTGAACTAAAATAGACTCGGTCGCAAGCCAAAACCTTGTCCTTGGTCAGCATGAGATTTTCTCATTGCTCTCTCCATGACAGTCCAGCAAACCCTAAATAAAACACCAACCTCGGACAACACTATTACGCAGTTGTAGAAATAGACAGACCCATGTGAAAAATCTCTTGTACTTCTAACCTTCATTTTATAGCATGGACAAACAACAAATAAAATCTTAATAGAGCTTTACGAGGATTACTCACATTTCCCCACCATCGTGTTATTCATCATCCATTCGCAATTAGGTCTAACATTTTTTGGCTCTGCAAGTCGGTTCTTTGTGTCGTGCCGCATCAAAGGAGCCTCGTGGGAACGGAAATTTAACATTTCGGTTTTCAGTGCGCGACCAGTGAAATTAGTGATTCAATAGTGTCGAAAAGTGCTGATCGGGGTTAACATAACGACAAATTACATGAAGCAAGCCTGGCTATAGCGGGTCTGAATTAACCAGACTACCTTGGTTTGCAACAAAAGACATCATACTCTATTACACAATTCGAACCCGAATACCGAATCATCATCTCAAACACCATGATTCGTGTCGCATGGCCATTCAGGATCACAAATCAGCTTCATTCGAAGAGTGCAAAAAATCGCATGGCGACTTTCTCGAGATGAACCAGTTCGAGATTATCATTCCACCGCCAGCGCTCCGTCTTTCGCAATTCGTACCATCCATAAGCTAGACAAGACGATCTGGAGAAACTCTCACATTGAGAGACTTCTACTTCGACGATTTGAAAACCGGACATCATGAATTAATTCAAAGTTCAGAGGCTAATGGTGGAACTAGGCCGATATGATGGGTTTTAACTGCAGAATTAGTTCTCTAACAGCCATCAGCTTCTCAATGAAATACCGGTCGAATCTCGTGTCCATCAGAGTCAACTTGAACTGAATTGGGACGATCCAGTTGAAACACTTGGACTACATTGGTCCCACTGGGTCCATTGTTTCGGATTCATCATCAGCTCAAGCTCAATCAGCTTATACTGTACAACCAACCTCGTTGGAGCTAATCGTTAATTGGCATTCCTGCATCAGCGTAAAATAATAAATGAAAGTACTGCGATCGTATATGCATCATTGACTCGGTGGCTTAAGACAAGCAGGGATAAAATCGCTATGCCAAATGTTAGCGGTTGAGAGCTCGTCATGGTCACTTGAGTCGTTTTGTCACGCAAACATCTCCACGACAGTTTGAGGGACACGTATCGGTGAACATTCTATAACAACCGTCGGACATTTTTAAATAAAACACCAATGTCGGAATGGTGTTACGCTATTGTCGAAATCGACACATCCATAAGAAAAATCTATTGTACTTCAACCCTCCATTCGAGAAGCACGGATAGTTCCACAAAGCAACAATAAACAATCCCAAGTTTCAGCCTTAGGCTAAAAATTTAAACATCGAAGGTGGGGCTTGAAATTTTACTTAATCCTTAAATAAAAAAGCTTAAGTCTACTGATTTGTTTTGGGCTAGAGTACTTGGATTCTGGACAGCGTGTTCTGATTCTCTCGTATTTACTTTATTTTTCTATATAATGCAACGCCAAAAACATCTTCGATGTTAAAACTTAACACATTGTAGTCGGGACACATAAAATTACGTTTCTCGCAAACTGTGCATAGAAAGAGGATCACGTAAAAATACGTTTTTTATGGACTGGTGGTAGAACGAGGGAAACGTAGCTAATACGAGTTACTACATATGTGTTTGTTTATTATGCCGCTTATTTATACATAATGCTACGCACTTATAAACATTCCAACAATAGATTAGCTATGTGACGGTAAAGTCATAAATAGGGCAACCTAAACAAGATCCACCAGCAAGATTGTCGATGGATATGAAAAAACACATTCTAGAGAAAATTGTTGGAACCGGAAAGAAAAAATTTGAGAAATTTTGCGGCGTACCCCGGGTAAATGTTTTGAGCGCTATCACACTATAAAACATTATTAGTGTTCATTATTTACTTAAAACTTGGTAATAACTAATAAAATTTTATTAACACGTTGGTGTCGGGCGCTTCGCGTCGGAGTGATATGGCGAGAGCGGGCGATTTTTCGATAAATCCTCCTGAATTTTTTCGTTACGATAAATTGAAAACTACTCTGAATTTTTTATGAAAGTGATTTTCGCAACTTAGGATGTATTCTTCATCGTTATTATGAAATATAGGCAATTTTTATATAAATGGGTATAGAATATACATTTGAAAGTACGAAAAAAGAAAAAAATTATAATTTTCGTCAATATTATTTATTACCAAAAATTTTCAATCAAAAAATAACTCAATGAATACATTCTAAGTTGCGAAAGTCACTTTCATAAAAAGTTCAGAGTAGTTTTCAATTTATCGTAACGAAAACAATTCAGGAGGATTTATCGAAAAATCGCCCGCTCTCCCCATATCGCTCCGACGCGAAGCGCCCGACAACAATGTGTTAATAAAGTTTTATTAGTTATTTGTAAGATGGAGTTAATGTCTTATACACAAATAGTGATGTTCATTACTTAGATACGTCGCTGATAGCTAACATCGGAGAATGTTCTGGTATTACGACACTGAATAGCTTAGCCGTTTGTATGTCTTTACCGATATACATACAGTCAGTAATGAAAATGATCATACACACTGAGTTTTCAATTTACATCGAAGATGTTTTTGGGGTCGCATTATACAGGAAAATGCAACGAAATTTTGTCACAAGAATATGCAACGATATAAAAAAACAAAACAAAGTAACTACGAGAGAAGCAAAACACGCTAGTGCGCCAATTTTGTTTTGTGCTCTCTCTATGCACCTATTTCTCACGTACGATATCAATTTGTGAGTGTAATATTTTAATTTTTTTAATTAGGCATTAACAAAATTTTATAGCCAAATTTTATAGCATATTTTGGGATCAAACTTTTTATTTTTAGGTCTAAATAAATACAAGGCTAGAGTCCAAAACAAATCAGTAGGCTTAAGCTTTTTTATTTAGGCATTAAGCAACATTTCAAGCCCCATCTTCGATGTTTAAATTTTTAGCCTTAGGCTCAAACTTGGGATTTTTTTACATAAGGATTATAGGATTTATTTTGCAGTTTTTTATTAAATTAAATAATTTTACAATTTAACAAATACAAAAATACAAAATAGAAATTCATTTACCGTTTATAATAAAAAAAATCAATAATTTTTTGCTACGAAAATGATCATACACTTCTACAGTATGATCAGAGACAACCTAAAAGAGATATTTCATCCTATGTAAACTTAAAATATTTAAACTGCGTGTTCATTTTCTGTAAATAGCCGCGTACAATCAAAAATATTTTGTTTTTTGCATATACACACTCGTACGTAAACGTAGTTTAACGAAAAATCACAGATACAACGATGACATTGGAATTATCAGAAATATATTTTATTTACATTTTTTAGTTCAAATGAAAAATCTAATTTAATTGTCTGTGGTATGATCGTTGATTTCTTTTTAAACCATTTACATAAATTGTGTTTTATAATTATTTTAATATCGAGTTGGTCCTCCTTTATATTTATTACCTCTTTCATATTGAATACAGGTGTATACACACTAAAATGTAACGATTGCGAGGCGTTGGAAAATTAGTTGGAAATTGGAAAATTAGTTGGCCGAAGTTATTCTACAGTGCCCTAAATAATACCCAGATTCAACGTCACACAATCAATGGAAAACGGGCAGCAAACACAGCGAAAAGCAACATTTTCCAATCGGGACGAGCGAAAGATTTTTGATTTGGTGACAGAAAGTAAAAAATAAGCGCTCCGAAACTAGCTTCAGAAGTGGAGAAGATACTTAATAAAGCTACCCATCCCT